>CP092872.1:39749534-40949534 GCA_030710605.1 Cordylochernes scorpioides | reverse complement strand
GTTTTGGTTATTGATGGGTGACTCAATGAATCGTGATATTCTTCCAATATTTTTTTGGTAAGCGAGTTTGGGACAACTGCTTTAAAAACTCCTTTTTGTTTGATCATTACCACACCGTCGTGAGTGTGGGAATTTTTCAAGAAACTCAAATCTGAATTTTGTTGGTGTTCTTGAAGTTCTTGAGTTGCAATGTTAACAACTGGGAGTCTTGATAGGGCGTCAACATGAGTTTGTTGCTTTCCAGAACGATGAACGATGTTACATGATTTCGAGGATAAACTAAGAATCCATCTAAAATACTTAGGTTTCGGTTTCTTCATGGTGAAAAGCCATTGGAGCGCCGCATGATCAGTGATGATTTCAAATGGTTGGTTTTCTATGTATACATGAAAGTGATCAGTTGCTTGTATTACGGCTAGGCATTCCATCTCATAAGCAGAATAATTCTCTTGGTGTGGTTGCAGTGTTTTGGAGTAATAAGCAATTACATGTTCCTCATTGTCTGGACCAATTTGTGTTAGGATTGCTCCAATTCCATATTTGGAGGCATCTGTATAAACTTTAGAGGGGTAGTCCGGGTTGTAAATAGCAAGGACAGGTTTTGTAGATAGTGCCATTTTAAGTTTAGCGAATGACTCCTCTACTTCCTCATTCCAGAAGAAGGGCTGATTCTTCCGAGTGAGTCGAACCAAGGGGAATGAAATTTTAGAAAAGTCCTTCACAAATTTTCTGTAATAATTTGCCAATCCCATGAACTGACGAACTTTCTTTACAGTATCAGGTCTTGGAAAGTCTTGAATAGATTTTACTTTTCCTGGATCAGGTTTTAATTGATTGTGACTGATGATATGTCCGAGGTATTTTACTTCAGTTCTTCCAAAAATACATTTCGACAATTTTAATTTCATGTTGTACTGTCTTAATTTGTCAAAAACTTTACTAAGAAGCTCTATGTGCTCTTGCCATGTTTTCGTGTACACCAATATGTCATCTTGGAAAGAGCAAGTTCCTTTCCATAATAATTCACCTAGAATATGTTGGATTATCCTTTGAAACGTTGAAGCAGCATTTTTTAAACCAAAGGGCATCACTAAAAACTCATAATGACCATCGTTTGTGACGAATGCAGTTTTTTGAATAGATTGCGGGTCCATTTCGATCTGCCAATAACCCCATGCAACATCAAGGGTAGAGAAGAATCTGGATCCATGCAATCGATCAAACATGTCCTGTATGTGAGGTAGGGGTTGCCTGTCATCCAGTGTGATCTCATTAAGACGTCTGTAATCAATGCACATCCTTTTATTTCCATCCTTCTTGGGAACCATAACAACAGGAAATGCCCAAGGAGAATCTGAAATTCTTATTAACTTGTGTTCGAGAAGTTCTTTAACTTGTTCAGCTATCTCTTCATATTCTTTTAGAGGACGACGATAGGGTCTAAGAGAAATTGGTTGTTCACTTTTCGTGATGATCTTATGTTGTATAGCTACTTTTCCCAAATCAATAGCATGCTGAGA
This sequence comes from Cordylochernes scorpioides, assembly GCA_030710605.1. Taxonomy (NCBI): domain Eukaryota; kingdom Metazoa; phylum Arthropoda; class Arachnida; order Pseudoscorpiones; family Chernetidae; genus Cordylochernes; species Cordylochernes scorpioides. The sequence continues at coordinate 40,948,014 of CP092872.1, read as the reverse complement.
AAATACATTCCTATTGTGTTCAAGTAATTCTTTTAATTCATGTTCTCTTATCTCTTCTAGATGATTTACAAGAATTGGATTTTGTAATCCATCAAATTTGGTGTAAATTGTTTTGTCTCTGACATCTATTAAAAGATTAAAAAGAGATGCAACATCTAATCCGATCAAGAGTGGATATTTAAAGTTCTTCATTACATGGAGAGTTACAGGTTTAATTAGTTTATCTATTCTTACCTTGGTCTGAAGGCTTCCACATGTCCTGGTAACACCATCCGCTTGGCTGATGTGAATGTCTGAATTTGGTTGAAGTTGAAGACGGGTTCGCTTGAACAATCGCCAATTGATTATTGATACTGTTGCTCCAGTATCCACAAATGCTTGCGCAGGGATTCCATTTACTTCAACACTTATGTTGATAAGCTTGAAAGCTCCTTGTGTAGGGGTATTTGTCAAAGTACTTACATTCAACAATTCCGGGGCTCCGCATACTTGTTTCACTGAAGTGTTTTGATTAGGCCTATCCTTTTTATAATTAGGATCATAATCCTCACAATCTGTGACCCAATGTTTAATTTTTATTCCCTTTTTCGAACATATTGGACACCAGAATGGGCAAACATTTTTTCTATTATCATTATTTTTTGTCGCGAGATGTATTTTGTTTTTAGGCTTAAACTGAATTGAAGCCCTATTTTGTTCAATTGAAGCTGCGATATGAAACCATTTTGTGGCGTCAGTTGGCTGTGCAGCCACAATTAAATCTTTCCAATCATTTGGAAGTCCGTCTGTTAATAAATGAATTTTTTCCTCCTTCGTTAGATGGGTTTGATTTAACAGGCGAATTTTATCTTGAAAATAATTTTCTATTGATTCTTCTCGTTTTAATCTTCGATGTGATGCTGAGACAATTGGATTTGCGTTGTATGAACCAAATCTTTGAATCAACTTTTCCTTTACAACTTCCCATCTTTTTATTGCAGGATTTGAAATAATCTCGTCTGCATACCATTCAAGTGCTGAATCTGTCAAGTAGTACATAAGATTTTTGATTTTTTCATCTTCCTTTAAAGAATTATTTTCAAAATCATATAATTTGATCCATGACTCAGGCCTAATTGCCGACTTCGAGCCGTTGAACTTTTGCAACCGGTTGTTTGGATTTTCCGCCATTTTTTTTTTTTTTCGTATCCTTCTCGACTGCGCCAAATGCCACGTTTTTATTTTTAAAACGCTAATTTTAGTTTTGTAAAACTTTAATTTTAAAGTTTATTATTTTAAAAGTGAAATGTTTGTTAATGAAATAGATATTTTACCTAAACTCATTTTATTGCCGCTTTCTTTTACAAGCCATTTGTTTATGTGTATTTTTACATATCGTTTTTATTGAGTTTTTACTAATTTAGTATGTACATCATTGACTTTTAATGAATGGAAAATAAAAATGAAAATAAACACATGAAAAATTAAAATAACATTTTAAAGGAAATTATGTACAATTAAAAATTGTTTTTGTAACGTCTCAATATAAATTAGTGTATACAGTTACTGCACTTCAGGCAAATCATCCTATACAAACTCTCAGTGCATATTTTGTACTATTTACAAATATTGGCCTCTAGGCTAAAGCCAAAACAAATTATCTATGAACGCTACATGATGAAGAGTCAAACTTGCTTTGTCAAGGCAATAGTAGAGAGAGAGTCAACAACTACTTCTCTTTAAACATTAATCATACCTTCTCCTATCATCTTTCTACTGTATTTCTATCAACCTTTACCATCTTTCTATAACTTCTCTATCAACCTTCCATCGATTTGCACTTCCTTTTTCATCTCTCTTCGCCTCCTTTTCATCACTCTTCACCTCTCTTCATCTCCTTTCATCGCTTTCGACACCTTTCACCTCCTTTCTTGGATCTCTCTTCCATCGCTTTCAACACTTTCCATCATCTTTTTCTTCTCTTTTCATCTCTATTCATCTCCCTTCATCACTTTCCATCGATTTCCACCTCCTTATTCATCTCCTTTCTCTTCTTTTTCATCACTCTTTTTCACCTCTTTTTCATCTCCCTTTCAACACTTTCCATCGCTTTCTATCACCTTTTACTTCTTTTCCATCTCCTTTCTTCTCCTTTCCATCACCCCTTTTTTATCACCTTTTTCTTCCTTTTCATTCCTCTGGAGTCTCCTTGAAACCCGTCATCGGGAATTGTATCCCGATCTACTATTATCCTTCAATTTGAAGCTATTCTGGTATACTATCCCCATCCCCTGCCAGCTTTATGCTAAAGTCTGACATTTGTTCAGGGCGAAAGCTACCGCAAATTTTCGAGGAAATTCTCAGGACTGGTTTCTACTCCTAATCTCCCCTTCGAGGAGATAAGCTCTTCCTGGATGTATTTAAACTAGCTAGCTCGTGTAGTCTACAAATAAAGGCGCTGCTTTTACTGCATATCAGGAAGAAATATTAATTACTTCTAGTATAATATTATTCTGATAGCCTATGATCCTTAAACCTTTAACTACACTCGGCGAGGTAGTCACCTTGTTAACAAAAATCTATAATGTTATAGACCAGTTAGAACATAACAAAATTGGATAAATAGTTTGCTTCAACTACTACTTGTAGGCCTATTAAATTCGATCCCTTTGGGTTGGCTCGCTTATTAGTCTTCGATTTTCGTTCAACAGTCATATTAAGTTCATAGAGATGCTGGATATAAACTATATCAAAATAGTGTAGTTTCTAGTTTTTCGAATCATATGACAGCAAAAAAAAAAAAAGTCTGGAAATATCTCGCACCAGCTACTATTGGAAAAATTTGGATGGGGTACAACTCCAATTTTACAGGATAGCGGCTCATAGAATTGGATCGCTCATTTCTCACTAAATATTCACACAGGAAATGGAGTTTTTTTAAAGGTTTTGCTGTTATTGATCCACTAAATATATGACAAGAATTGAGGTAAATGGAAAAATTTAATGGGCCGTTTTGTCATGCGTCCTTACGTCATCTGTACGGGAAATGCCGCTTCAAAGGACTTAACTCTGGGACCAATATCCGTTGCATATTTCAGGAAGAAGTCGCTGTCCACACAATAGCAAGATCTCATTTTGCTACCTAGTGCACTTTGTTGTGCCCTTTCCATGTCGTCTTCTTGTCGAACCCCAATCTTCTAGGGTGTTTCTTTAGTTATTTATCATTTCTTGACGACATTGAATATTTCATGCGCGATCCCGCCCGGCAATCTATAAGTAAAATATGATCGTACCACCTCCAGGAGATCATCCCTTGTGTGGCCGAATCACTTTCACCCAACTTATAACCCCGTCCATATCGCGTAATTGAAAATAATATAAAATTCAAAGAATAAGATATCTTATTTCTTAAATCTTCATTGATTTCAATTGGCTCAACATAAGTTTTCTCCATTATATGTTAGTACACTGGCGTGACATGCTTCACTTCTCCTAGTTCTTTGCAGGCTTGGTTAATCCCAATGAAAGCCACTTCAGGCGTCAATCCCGTGCTAGATTCGTCATGCATGACTTCAAATTTGAGAGGTTATTGGATTGAATATTTTGCAGTGGCATCTGCTTCCACTGAAGGCACTTAAAACACAAGATTGCCTCTTATCTTGTTTAAATAGCTGTTTTACCCCCATATACCTGTGTAAATATTATCTTTGGCCTTATTAATTCTTGAAATTCTGCCTCACGAATATCCTGAGAATCAAAGTTCTTCCTTACTACAGTAAACTAACACTATAATTGTTCACTAGAGTTATCTGCGTTGAGTGGTTAGTCTTTACATCTAATCCTCCACTCTAACTCCAGGATTTTTATCTACTCGAGCTGCTCAAATCTTTCAGAACAGTTGTTCAAATCCCCAAAGATAATTTGCTAAATTTCGATAATTATTGGAATTCTCATTAAACGGAATAACTACACCTTTTGATATAGATACACATGATAGATATATGCATACATAATAAAATAATAAATAAAGAATTGAAACTGATTTATATGTTAACACTGTGTTTATATATACACTGGTGTCCAAAAAATAAGAAACTTAACCAATATTGAAATTTCTCAAAAGCTCATTTATTAACAAATATGAAATTTAGTATACAAATAGTTTAAACTATGGAGAATTTGACTAGCTATATGAAAATAAAAAAAAATATATTTGAAATTATGAAATATGCAAATTATTACCAACATACCCAAAGCTAAGGTTCCAGATCTTAAAGAAATAAGATATCAATAGGAATTATGATCACTTCAAACAGCTATCAAGGTCTCACAATGAGCCCTCATACTGTTTACCAGGCTTTGGAGGAGGTGCACACATGCTCTATTGGATTCAGGTCCGGAGATCTGGCTGGCCAATCCATCCTTCGAATATTCTCACTCTGGAGATATTCATTGACTAGCCTAGCCCAATGCGGACGAGCATTATCGTCCATAAAAATTAAATTGTGACCAAATAGATCTCTATAAGGTCTTAGATAGAGCTCAAGGATCTCGTCCCTGTACCTTTGGGAAGTTAAAGTGCCCCCAGAAAAATGTGGAGGGGTGTGCGTCTGCTAGAACTGATGCCAGCCCAGACTAAGAGACTGCCCCCTCTAAAACTGTCAATTTCCCTGATGTTACTGGGATGATAGCGGGTTCCAGGCTCCCTCCAGATGAAAACTCGTCGAGAATCTGTGTTTAAACTAAATCTTGACTCGTCACTGAAGAGAACATTGGCCCACTGATAATGAGTCCAGGCGTGATGTTCTAAGCACCAATTCAAGCGGGCTCTCCTGTGAGCAGGGGTTAAAGGGATACAGACCATTGGTCGTCTTTAATAAAGAGCACCTTCGTGAAGCCTTCGGTAAACAGTTTGTCTTGAAATTCTAGGTCCAGTAGCATTTGAGAGTTCATTAGAGAGTCGAATAGCTGTCATCTCCCTATGGCGCTTGGCAGTTACGACCAGATAACGGTCTTCAGAGGGAGCTGTTTTTCTTTTTCTCCCAGAACCTGCTTTTCTTTTGATGGTTCCTATCTCAATGAACTGTTTCCATATTTTGCTGACCACAGATTTATTCACATTTAGCCATTTTGCTACTTCAACTTGTGATTGCCCTGCCTCCATTCTTCCAACAGCTCTCCATTTAAAATCATCTGCTAAAATTTTTCGTAAACTCATAATTAACTAAGGATTAAATAAAATTATAATTAGACAACTCTTAAACGGTAAACGACACGCCAAATAGCACACTTATAAAGACAAGCAAAAATTTGCATATTTTCAAATTTACCGAATCGAATGGTTGCGATAAATAAATTCTACGATTTAAAATACCTAATTAAATTACTTTTTAGCTTTTAGCGTTGTTTATTTTAAAACATATAATTAAAAAACAAAAGTTTCTTATTTTTTGGACACCAGTGTATATAGACATGTGTAATTGTATTGTAACTAGGGCTGCATATATGATTATCAGGATATTCCACTACCTTTTTCCTTCTTGTATAAAATAGAAACTCCATTCATATGTGTGTGTCTAGTCTGGTATAAAACACGATAGATACAAACTAATAAAAGCATATATGAGAATTTATTATATCAAAATTTATTTTATATCATGAGACAAAGGGGGATAGAATAAGAGTGAAAGGTTTCATTCTATGCAAACAAAATCTTTGCTTCTAAGCTCATCGATGTATATAAAATAACCAAAAATATTATTTGGAATATACTATATAGTATAGATTGCAACTTTACAAAAATAGCTTAACACATTATACCAAAAATAAATAAAAAGAAACTTGCTAAATGCGGAATGAATTTTTTTTAATTCTATAAACGGGCCTTTTGGCCCACATGAACTAAAATTAATTTAGAATATTCTACTTACCATTTAGTTATATACTCACATATCGTCCCCGAATATAACTTGTTTTTCCACCGCTCGGCCCGACTCTAACTGAACTTTCTTCAAAATCCCCCGCGTGACCAAAAATATTTTTTTAATCTCTTTTACAGAGTGAGAAAATATTTTTATTTCGTAAATATATTCGAAAATAAAATAAAAAGATTATTCTTTGGAAATAAAATAATTTAAATTAATAATTAAAAATAAAAATGTATAGAGACGATTCTTCGAAAATATTTAATGTAGTATTCCCTTTTATAATTCTATTATTATCTTTGAAATATTTAATTTATCTAAAATATATTTAATTTATTAAATATTTTTATTGAAAATTCAACGTGATAATCAAAAAGAAATTCTTGCTGAATTTAACCTTCCACTAAATATATAAGGGAGGGGAATGAGATAATGTACATATAAATTTATTTAATGTACATATTTACATATGTACACCATTACTGCTGTGGGTCTCGGAGCACAAGAAGTCCAGAGCTTGTCCAGGTTCTCCATCTGGACATCAAAGACTTCGGCATGGCACTGTACATATAAGATGTAATATGTTTACATCATTGTTGGGTTCGTTTGGTGAAAAATGGCCCAACAGCTGGTTGGGATATCATTCTAACGGGGTTAGGAGGAGAGGGAGGCTTGGCCAACCTGTTCCTAAGTTGGGTGACCTCATGTTCAACTAGTTTTACATTTCTCTTAAAATTTCTCAGGACTTCAGGGTGCAAAGCGTTGAAAATACGTTTTACATCATCTTTCACCGAGTCAGATAACCCAGTGTGGGTGGTAGCAGGAAGGTTAGAGGCAGCAATATCCGCTACCTCGTGAAAATCTCTTGTGAAAAGAGAATCTATCTCTTCCCAGCAGTCAGAGGATCCAGAATGGATGCAGGAAGAAGTGGAAATAGGGGCCTGGGGGATCTTACCTTGAGATGTTCTTTTAATAGGAGCGGATACCTTTTCGGCCACGGTCCCAGGACTTGTGAAGGGCCCCAAAGTTGGGAATGGGTCCTTCCCGTCAGCTGACATGGCCCGCACCTGCAGGCGAGTATGGCCCATTTTGTCTCCACGTGGCAGTGATAGTATTCGATCGTTGAAAAAAAGTTATCTCTAAACAAATAAATGAATAAGCAGAATTTACCCAGGAAATTAATATAAAAAAAGCCCTTGAAATATTTTGAAATACTTTATATCTGTGCTACCAATTACTTGCGATGTACCTCATCGGAAATATTTTTATTTACGGGGTCGACAACCAAAATAAAATTATTTTTGAGCCCCAATGGCCGCGTAAAGCGGAATATATACAAACCACTTTGACCAGGCTGGGGAGGCTAGGGAGAGGATCTTCATTAGAGAAGAGGCAGGTTAGGCCGGATTGGGTCCGCGGAGGTCAGGAGGCAGGAAGAAGGCGGGAGGACTAGAACTTTGCAGCTCTAGCTCTGGCAGTTGGGCAATAGATTGAACTTGCCACGTGGTCGGCAGAGAGGCCCTTGGCTGAGCAGTTGGCGCACTTGGCCGTGCGCGGGTTGGCGAGAGTTGGACAGCTTCGGCCTTGGTGGTCACCAGAAGCGCAGTGGAAGCAGGTGACCGTAGCCCTGGTGCACCTATCGGCGTTGTGGCCGTAGCCACAGCAGCGGTAGAAGACGCGGACAGACTCCTCGTAGTTCAGGATCACTTGGTCCACAATGATCCTGCCGCGTCTTCCAATGGCCTTGTAGGAAGCCAGGTCCAGCTCGATGAAGGCCGTGCAGGTACCATTTCTGGTCGGAGATCTGTGTGCCACTCGGACAGACTAGTCTCCAGTATTCTGGTTGAAACATCGGTGGAAAGGAAGGCCTTGACAATGTTCTCATCCGCGGTTTCCGCCTCCACGTTGAAGAGGCGGATTCTTGGGAGGAATTGCTTCAGTTCCCAGACTTTCAGGCCTTGGAGCTTGTTGTCCCTGGACAGAGCTGACGGCAGGAATGACCTCTGGGGTGTTGGAGTGCAGCACCAGTTTTCGCCTGGTGCGCAGAGACGCCCAGACTCCTTGGGGCAGAGTGTGAGCAGCGCGAGTAGTATATAGGTACTACTCTGGCACACACGACATTTTCCATTTTGCATCAAAACACTCGATTTTTTCGAACAAAAATGCGATTTTTCACACACCATTTCTGTCCTTTTTTTTATCATATTCATTAAAACACAAGGATATTTTAAATAAAAACAAAGGTTTTTTTTTAAGAAAAAGTTAAAAATAACGAAAAACAATTTTTAAGAAAAAACACACAAAAATAAAAGTATACAAAAATAGAAAAATTGTTTCCTTTTTTGATCAAAATTGAATAAACACCGCACATTTATTTAGAAGCATTTTTTTTTTCCAACTTGATATCATAATAAGGATTTTTATCTCCAACAATTCCATTATATGCCAACACATATTCTCCTCTATTAAAATTGTTTCCTTTTTTGATCAAAATTGAATAAACACCGCACATTTATTTAGAAGCATTTTTTTATTTTTCCAACTTGATATCATAATAAGGATTTTTATCTCCAACAATTCCATTATATGCCAACACATATTCTCCTCTATTAATTTTCTTTATATCCTTATCTGATAATTTTTCAAATCTTCTAGGTAAATAAAAATCTCTTTCTTCTTCGTTTATATCTAAGGTTGCAATTACTGTTTCTCCATATTTTGTTGTGATTTTTCTCAATGAAATCAACTTATATTTCCCAGGATCTATTTCGCTAAATTTATAGGTTTTAGGGTAAGAGTTGATGTTATTGAAGATATCCATTTATTTAGAAATTTTTTTATCAAACATATCTTTATAAAACACACATCTAAACATCGAACACCCCTCTCCTAATACTCTAGGACATCTCGGACATTATATTTCTTCAGAATCTATTCCTTCTAATAATTCTTTTGAAATTGAATCTTTATACACACACACACACACAAAGCCTTTATTAAGACATTCGTCTCATACAGATTCTCCGTACAAGGTGCAATATCAGGAAAAGAGCAGCACAGGAAACCAGTAGTTCCGCAACTATATACAATTATTAGTAATAAGGAAAAGTAAGATTTAATATGAAAGGTCGACGCCATCGCCCCTAGTCTTCAATTCCATAAGCGCGGAGCAGAAATAGGGACTAAGTTATTTAGTTCGCCATAAATATAGCATCCAGACACAAAAAATAGGTTTACTCCAGCACAGCCATCCATATTACCAGCTCCGCAATCTCATCGTCGACCAACACGATGGCCCCTCGATGTTTCGTCATCATTCTGAGGTGTAAGAACAATGGCTTCCAAGTTCTCTTTTCTCCCTCTTTACTCCTACTGCCTTGTAAAAATTATATAGGGCCTGAGCAACTAGTCTGCTTGTTTGGGCACTGGTTAACATCATTTGGATTGACCTAAGTTGGCTGGTGTCTACCATTGTTGGAGTTTATTTTGATTGTTACTCGGTGTAAATGTTTTATTATATTTGACCAGGAGTGCCTGGTCACGTGTGTGTGTTTGATTGTATATATAGTGTGCTTGGAAATAAAATGCGTGTTAAGTTGAGCTTTTGTGAGACTCGTGCTTTCACATAGTAGTTAGAGCTCGGAAGGCCCGCGTCATTTTTAGGACAAGACCTCGGCGCTCACTATACCTCTAGGTGGAAGAGTGAAAAGAAGGAAACCAGCCAGAAGAAGATCGGCTAACATTTTGGTCCCTCGAGCCGGATCTAGGCTAAGGTTAAAGTTATAAAGATAAAGAAGTTGAAGAAGATAAAGATAAAGAAGGCTTATGCAAATTTAAGCAAGATTAGAACAAAGAAGAATTTATGTAAATAAGTTTTTAAGAAAGTTTTGCAAAAAAAAAAAGTTTTGCAAATTGGATTAAAAAGATAAGGCCGAGGTATAGTGCGTTAAGGGATAAAAGGTTAAGTTGAGAACAGCACCAAGGCTAGAGAATGAAGCGGGCATTAAGAAGTAGAGCCGTTAAAAGAACGATTATTTCCAAGTTGATCAAAAGGGCAGAAGCGGAGTTGGATGAAGAAACTCCTTCTGAAATTATGGTAGGAACGAATTATACACTCATCGAAAAGTATATAGTAGATCTTCGGGAAGAAGATGGGTTGATCTGGAGTTTGATGCTGGACGATGAGGAGAATGATGGCAGGGTGCTAGAGGAGGAGAGGGATACAGTGATCCATTATTATGAGAAGTGGATAGATCTTTAAATTAAGACAAATCACTTCCTCAGCTCTCTGATGAAGGATACGGAAGCCCTCCATGGTGCTAGTTCGAAAAAGGGCTCGCTGCCTGGAACGGGAGTTTGCCGACTGCCCAAATTGGATATGAGGATCTACGATGGAAGCAGTTTGGAATTCAGGATGAGTGAGAAGCCAAAGGGTTGTAGGAATTACCTTGATGAAGGGAGTTGATCCAGCTTCTATTAAGGAAGATGCTGGGATTGTGGTATCATCCGAGCAAATGGTAGAAGAGACATCCAAGCAGATTGCCGTTGAAGAAAGTAAAAAGGCTCAAGTAGTAAAAGGGCATTTTGCTGAAGACGGTGAAAAGGCTCAAGTTAAGAAGAAGTCTGTTGTAGAAGTTGACGAAAGTCATAGGGCTGAAGTTGAGAAAGAATCCGTTGAAGCAGATGAAGAGAAAGGGCTGGATGTGGAACAAGGAATGGATTCAAAGAACACTGAAGAAGTGAAGCTGCTATATGCAGAACAAGGTACTGATTCAAAGATGGCAGAAAAGCTAGATGCAGAACAAGGCACTGATTCAAAGGTGGCAGAAAAGCTAGATGCAGAACAAGGTACCGATTCAAAGGTGGCGGAAAGGCAAGACGCAGATTTAGAGAATGGGAAAGACTCAGAAGCTGAAACCAAGGACAATGAAGTAGGGGATTCTAAAACTGCAATTGAGGCTTATGAATCGGTGAGCAATTCTAAAGCGGTAGCTGAGGGCGCTAATCAAGTGGAGATTTCAGATGGTGAAACTGAGTCCATTGATGATATTGAGGAAAGAGTTGTCAGAGTTCCAGCATCGAGGAAATTGGTGGAAGCAACACAAACTGGAGATGCGGAATTTAAAGTAAAGGGATGCTATTTTCCCGATCGCCCTGTATTTGAGTGTGGGTCCAAAACGACGCCTATACGGCCAGTGTTTGACGACGCTTCCTGTCGAGGAAACGGCGGACTCGCCTTGAGGCGGTATCTGAGGAGGAGACCCAGTCTATTGAGAGGAATCCCTGAGATAAGGATAAAATTTCGGGAGAATAAGTTCGGAGTTTTGGTGGACGTGGGAAGATATTTTCGGATGATCGCCATCAAGGAGAATGATTGGGACTACCTCAGATTTCTTTGGAAGAAGAAGATGGACAACTGATGGTTTTTGGGCGGGAAATCGTTGTAGACGATTTTAATTAAGTGCTCCGTACCTCAAAATCTGGAAGAAAAGGAAATGGTTGAATGATGATGCAAAGGTTGGAGAGAGTAAAACGCTTTCTAAACAGGGTTGTACCATCCTGATCACCTATGTGAAGAGAGAACCAATAGAAAAAGGTTCAATTGGCAAATATCTTCCAAACAATAAAATGCTAATTGTATCGAAGGAAACTGTTTCTGGAGCTGTGGTAACTCCAATATTATATACTCCGGCCAGTTCTCCAAAGATGCAAGTGCCTACTCCAGCGAAAAGTCTTAATTTAGGAGACAAGTCTCCAGAAAAGTCTGGTAAAAGTGCTAAACTGGAAAGGATTGCGAATCCGGTAGATTATAGGACTATTATATTGAGTGGTTTGAGATCTCTAAAGAAGATTTAGGAATCCTATGACTGCTCTAGGCCTTCGGACGATACCTCTGGGCCTTCAGACGATACCTCTGAGCCTTCAGACGATACCTCTAAACCTTCAGACGATACCTCTAAGCCTGCAGACGATGCCTCAGCATCAGATCCTGATTCTTCGGGAGGTAAAGCTCAAGGTTCTCAAAAGGTTCCAGAAGTTGCAGTGGAAGATACCAACGAAAAGTCTGCAATTGAGGATTCTCAACCTTCAGAGCCTCTTGATGTGGAGGGTTCTGGAGTGGGGGCTTCAAGCGATGTAGAGGTAAGAGCTCAAACAAAGAGCCCTAAAGCCATATCTTCCAAAATACTTTGCAGGAAGAAAGAAGAATCCAGCATAGACTTGGAAGAGGAAGACACTGGAAGAAACGAACCCTCTCCGGCCTCAATCACCTTCAAAGCCCTAGAAACCACAGATTCTAAAGAAATTGATCTGACGATTTTGGGCAACCTTGCGAGAGAACATTGCGCACAAGGGATTACATTTGAACAGTCCAATGTTATAAGGACATTGGGTTTGGGATGGATCCAAAGTGAAGACTGTTTCCTATATGACGTTCAGTCGTTGGAAAAGACATCGGCGACTACCACGAGCGAAATGCTTTCCTTCATCGCCGAATTAGAAGATTCCTTAAGATGGTTGGCACCTGTCCTTGTAACAGGAAAAATAATGGTTCAAAGGTTGTGGATAACGGGATTACATTGGGATGATCCGATGGATGAGTCATTGATTGAAACATGGACTGATTTTCATAGGAAGTTTGAGAATACCCCGATGGTTGGGTCTCGGAAGGAATACCCAGGGAGTAAAATTGCATGGATTCAGTGATGACTCTGAAGACGCCTATGCGGCAGCTGTTTACATAAGAATTCCCACTGATGATGGAGTCAGTGTAAGACTGTTGGCATCAAAGACTAAGTTGGCTCCCATGCGGAAGATGTCAGTTCCACGCTTGGAGTTGTGCGCGGCTCTTCTCCTGACCAGACTAATGAAATATATACTGGAAGAGTTGAATATCAAAATGGAGAGTGCTACCTGTTGGTCCGTTTCTACCATAGTCTAGAGTTGGTTAAGAACTATGTCTGGAAATCTCCCCACTTTCATCGGCAATCGTGTCGCGGAGATTCAGAGTTGTCCACAAGTCAGGGAGTGGCGCTGTGTTCCCACAGGAGATAATCCAGCGGATATTGCCTTGCGAGGAATTCTGGGGTCCGAGCTGAAACAGTCTTCCATCTGGTGGACAGGACCTACCTGGTTATCAGCGGAATCAACAGAATGGCCTAGAATGCCTCCTGTGTTTGAGCACTACAGTCAAACTGAGCTCCTGAGTATTCATGCCCTCAGTGAAACACCTTTCTTGGTGGCTATCGGAGAGATGAGCTCAACCTTTAATGGGTATATCCGAAAATTGGCCTGAATATTGCGTTTTTGCCATAACTGCCGCTACAGTGCGGAGCGATATCAGTCGCACTTAACCCCAGCCGAACTGAGAAATGTTCATAGGAGAATACTTCGGGCAATTCAGTGCCAGCATTTCAGGGAAGAAATAAGAAGTTTGACCACTTTAGGATCAGTGAAGCGCACGAGCAAGATTTATGGTTTGACACCGATCCTCGACGATCAAGGAATCCTTGGAGTCGGCGGTAGATTGAAATGGGCTCCATCTATAACATATGAACAAAACCATCCTGCGCTATTGCCTTCATCAGAAAAGGTGGCTCAGATGATTGTTAAAGCGGTTCATATGCGGACTTTGCACGGAAGTGTGCACCTGATGCTGTCCACATTGAGACAGAAGTATTGGATACTGAGAGTAAAAGATCAGGTGAAGAGATGCATTCGAGAGTGCGTGACATGTTGTCGATACAAACGCGTCACTTCAGGCCAGCTAATGAGCGATTTACCCATGGAGAGATTAACACCGGGTAAACCCTTTTCAATCAGTGGTGTAGATCATGCTGGACCTGTGAACCTTCGATTGTCCAAGGGTAGAGGCCGAAACACTGACAAGGGCAACATCTGTCTATTTGTGTGCTTTGTGACCCGAGCAGTACATCTTGAATTGGTCACCGATGCCTCTACACCCACCTTCATGTCGGCCTTTAAGCGATTTGTAGCGCGAAGAGGACATTGCACTCGGCTATATAATGATCAAGGAGTAGTAACTCCCGCCCATTTCTTGCTTGCTGAGCCATCCTCTTGTGTCCCGGAAGATGACCTATTATTGGTGGAGAATCATCTCCTAACAAGATGACAGCTGGTTCAGAGGGTCATGCAACATCTGTGGAAAAGATGGTCAAGGGACTACTTGAATGGCTTGCAACAGCGCAATAAGTGGAAGACCATCTCTCCCAATGTCGACATCAATACGTTAGTATTGTTAAAAGAGGAAAGAATGCCCCCTGCACGGTGGCTTGTGGGCAGAGTGGTGGAGACACATCCTGGGAAGGACGGCCTGGTACGGGTTGTTTCGGTGCGGACATCGGTTGGAGTGCTCCGAAGACCCATGGTGAAGCTGGTGCTGCTTCCGGTGGCCCCTCCGGAACTTGATGTGACCCATCAACTCGGGGAGGAATGTTAGAGTTTATTTTGATTGTTACTCGGTGTAAATGTTTTATTATATTTGACCAGGAGTGCCTGGTCACGTGTGTGTGTTTGATTGTATATATAGTGTGCTTGGAAATAAAATGCGTGTTAAGTTGAGCTTTTGTGAGACTCGTGCTTTCACATAGTAGTTAGAGCTCGGAAGGCCCGCGTCATTTTTAGGACAAGACCTCGGCGCTCACTATACCTCTAGGTGGAAAAGTGAAAAGAAGGAAACCAGCCAGAAGAAGATCGGCTAACAACCATTGAAAAGAATGTCCTTCTCTCCTCACTAATATCTTGGCATTCATAGATATAATGAGATAGTTCAGTTTTCATATTTTATTTGCAGAGATCACAAATCTTATCACCCTCTTTGAAAATGTTTGTATGATTTTCCTTGAAAAAGGAATATAGTATTCTCTGTTGTGCGATATAGCGTTTTACTGGGAATGGAAAGTTGCTAAGTAAATAGTTTTCAATTCGGAATGAACTGTGTAAATACTTATAGTGAGGGTAGAATTTAGAATTCTCTATTTTTGCCTGGTCACTTTGAATAGATTGTTCTATTTCTATTTTAGTTATTAAAGGTATTTCTTGCCGGATAATCCTTGCATCGTTGCAGTTAATTAACCAAGAAAATCCTGTTGAGTTGAGTATGTTGGCCAAACTTTCCGCAAGTCCAATATATATATTTCTATTTCTTGATGTCTCATATAGTTGAGCTAAGCATATATTGGGGAGTCGGCTGCTGTTCATTTTTAGAATTCTAAGCCAGAACCCGAGTGTAAGTTTCAGCACCGTATCTCCCAGTGACGTTCTTCCGCACTCCATACGTAGAATAAAACCAGGAGTATATCTGGGTAAATTTAGAAGTCTCCGTAAGAAATTGTTTTGTACCCTGTCAACCAAGTTTTTTTGGTTGTTTGACCAAATTGGAGCTGCGTAGAGCAAGGTTGACAGAGCCATTGAGTCCAGAAGCTTGAGTGAGGATCTGATAGAATTGATTCTTGTTTTAGTCGATATTGCCCAGACCGAATTAATAGCATTTAGCGCCTTGTTTTTAAAATGCTTTGCCGCCTGTTGAGTTGAGTTTGACGCTGTCAGCTGGTAACCCAGATACGTGTATTTAGATGTTATAGTGAGAGGCAATTGTCCCCAGAACCAAACATCCGATCGGGCCTTTCGACCTCCATTTCTAAACACCATAACCTTTGATTTGCTCTGGTTCAGCGTTAAAAAATTATATTCGAAGTATTTTCTGAGTACATTGATATTTTTCTGTAAATTTATCTTGGATTCTCCGAGAAGTACGATGTCGTCTGCGAACAGAAGGAGATGTATATTTCCATAATTCGGTAAATAAATACTTGGCAAATCAGCGTCATCGTACAGAGAAACCAAGTCGTTTAGAAAAAGGATAAATAGATAAGGTGACAGGGGTTCACCTTGTAGAACACCAGCTTGTATTTTTATAAATTCTGTAAGTGATCCGTTCCATCTTATTGTTGCTGACATTTGATTATAATAGCTTTGTATAAGGCTGATAAATCGGGTACTTAAACCGTAAATTGTCAACTTTTTCCAAAGCAGGGAGTGTGGTACTGTATCAAAGGCCCTTTTGACATCTACAAAGAAGGCATATAACTACTTCCTTTTGCGGCTCAGCGTCATCTGTATCAGTGAGGTAAGGGTAAAAATATGGTCTTGACAGGAATATCCACTTCTGAAGCCCGCTTAGTTTTCCGCTAAGATTCCCCTTTTTCAATCCCATTATTCAATCTTGTCTTTAATATGGATGTAAAGAGCTTTGATAAATTGGATAACAATGATATTCCTCTATAGTTTGATGGCATATTTGGGTCGCCATTTTTGAAAATAGAATGAATAATTGTTCTAGTCCACACTGATGGAACCGAGGATGTCGTCAATATTTTGTTGTATATATTTGTTAATAGAATCAAATATTCGTCAGGTGAAACTTTGATTGCTTCATTTGGTATGTTATCCAGTCCCGTTGCTTTATCCTTCCCCAGATTGGATATTTCCGTGGTGACCTCCATAAGCGAAATTTCAGCATCCAGATCCGGGTCCATATATGTTAGCGCCGGTGATATATACGCGTCCATTATAGGTGGGGAATACAGCAGTCTTCGATAAAAATCCTCCCAATCACACATCGGGATATTGCCTTTAATTGTGGTTCTTTGCTTAAATGATTTTATTATCTTCCAAAATTGAGAAGCGTTTCTAGCATTACAGAGGGCATTCTGTATATCATCAAAGTATTGGTTCTTTTTAAGTTTAATTAATGATAAATATTTTTTCTTGCTTGTGATAAACAAATCTTTGTTAACTACATTATTTTGTAATAAATACAGTTTAAGACTTTCTTTCATTTTTTCTTAGCCGTATAACATTCCTCATCGTACCACGGTTTAGACCTCAAACCACCAGATCTTATCTCACGTCTCATCCCTGCTCTTGACATTGCCGTTTGGATTTCAATTGTAAGCCTTTCGACTTGTGAGTCCAATGTGGAGCCCGTCAATGGTAAAATGGCTAAATCTCTCAAGTTGCCTTTAAAAGATATAGCCTTGTCTGCAACCCAGGAATACTTTGTTTCAGGACAAAACTTCGTAGAATCTTTTGACTTCATGTTATCTAAGCCCTTGAGTTATAAAACAAGTGGTAGATGATCCGAATATGGCATGCATTCAACACTAAGATCAACAATGAATTCTAGTAATGCCGGTGAGACAACAGCAAGGTCTATAATTGAGGATCCTTGACTTGAGATAAAAGTAAAGTTTCCATTTCTGTCACTAGTAGATCTACCATTCAGTAGTGAGTAAATTATCATCGAAGAAATCAACAAGAGTTTCTGAAAGAGATGATGAGACCAGATCGCTAGAAGCACGGCTGGCAGAAAACAGAGTCGGGGTATCTAGCAAGTTATGAAAATCTCCAAGGTCACCAGTGCGAACATTTAGATCACCGTATAGAACTATCTCAAAACCCTCCTGGATTTTATTCTCAATGTAACTAAATAGTTTTTTAAGATTCTCTAGCTGTGTTTGAATTGGTGGTAAATAGACAAAAATCATACAAACTAGTAGTGAATCTGCAGTTGGAACTAATTTAAAGATTGCTGAAATCCATTGAGATTCCACTTCGACTTTTTCAAATAATGGTTGGATTCTTTTACTGACTCCCATAATAATACCACCTGAACTTCTTCGTTTTAATGTCTTTAAAGCCGGTGAGTGGTAAATTTTGTAGTTCTCAACTGCAAAGTTCAGTGGGTTTTGACACCAGGTTTCAGTCAAAACGAAGATGTCGAACTGTTTGAGATAATCAATAAGAGGAAAACGGAAATCATTCTAAAGAATCCATTTATGTTCCAGTAAATAATTCCAGAAGGCTTACCATTTGTTGTTAAAGAACTTTTATTTGAACGAAATAAGTGTTCATGCTGCAGCAATTGGTTGGGCCGTGATTCAGTAAAGTTCGCTATCGGTGGGTTGCTATATTACGTCCCCGCTGGCGCTAATAACGCGGCCATTAGAAGCATAATAGTTTATGCCACGGACAATTAACTTATCTCTCAACTTGGAGACAATTCCCTCAGAAAAAAGCTCTTTTCGTTTATTAATCAGTATTTTCCTTTGCTCTCTAACAGTGGCAGGGCAATCTTTGTTCAAGAATATCTTTTTATCCTGGAGTTTAAATGGCGTTTCTAAGTAACAGAATTCGTTGTTTGTAGTCAGGCACTTCAATAAGGAGCGGTGAATTAGCTTTTCTTGATAATCTTCGGCATTGCTCTAACCCAATCTCCTCGGAAATCTGCATTGAACTCGAAATCAGATTGAAAACACGGGAGCGAGATTCGTCCGGGGTTTCATTTTCAGTTCCTTCGAATCCGTAAAAAATTAGGTTTCTTTCCCGCTGCTTCATCTCACAATGCTCCAGCCGTCCCTCAAGATCAGCTATTCTTTTTGAATTGTCCGACGCAGCCTTTGATATAGTTTCGAGGGAAGTCTCAAGCTGTTGTAGACGCTGATTTATTTTCTCTAATCCCTGTTTCACTGAGGCAAATCTAGTCTCGATTTTTTGTCCCCAGTCATCCATTTTGGCTGAAAGCGCTGTGATTAAACCACCTTTAGCTTTATCCAATTCTAAAGTTGTTTGTCTTGTAGATCTTGGGCCTTGATTTGACTCAATACCTGCCATGAGTAATAGCATTATTATAATATATCTACGGTTGCTTTTTCCAGCATAAACAAATGTGTTTGCCTTTGAGTACTTTGCATAACAAGTTACAGTTTTGCTGCTTAAATTAACATATTTAGCAGTTAGAGAATTTTCTTTGGAAAAAAATAAACAAGTTGAATATGGCTATTAATAAAATGAACTTCATGATTCTCATAGAATATAAATAGTAGATTGCCTATCAGGTATTACTAAGAAAGTAACAAAAGGAAAGAAATATAATTAAATAATAATTTCAAAAATACTTATCAGGAGACGAAGAATTCTGC
This sequence comes from Cordylochernes scorpioides, assembly GCA_030710605.1. NCBI lineage: Eukaryota > Metazoa > Arthropoda > Arachnida > Pseudoscorpiones > Chernetidae > Cordylochernes > Cordylochernes scorpioides. Next base: position 40,929,110 of record CP092872.1, on the reverse strand, counting down.
GTCCGCTCTACTTGGCCACCTGGCGGAGAATGAATCTTTATATAGAATTTTACAATCATATAAATCTTGCAAATATTCTATATAATATTTAACTTCATCATTACTTATCCATAAATGTTTGTCGTCTGCAAATATTTTAAATTTTTGACCTGTAATATCTCTAGTTGTTTTATAAACGATATTCCTTTCTTGTTCGTTTAGAATATAATCTGATTCATATATCTGAAAGATTTCAGAAATTGGCAATTCCAAATGAAGCCAACTGAATTTTCTTATGATCTTCTTATTAGGAAGAATAAAACCTTGACAATTAATAACAATCATTTATATACCAGGTCTATTAGTATGAAACGCGAAAATTTTCAGTGAATTCAAAGGTTCACCAATTCCATACAACAAAAGATTTTTTATTCAAAGTAACTGCCCTGATTAGCTATACACTCGGACCACTTTTCAGATGATTTTCGAATTCCTTGTCTGAAAATTTCTATTCCTTTTGAGTCGAACCAGTCAACAAGTCATTTTCGGAGTATGTCTGAGTTCGAAAATTCCTTTTTGTTTAGGGCATGTCCTAAAGATGTGAAAAGGTGGTAGTCCGACGGCGATAAGTCTGGTGAGTACGGCGGGTGGAGTTAGAGTTCCCAGCCCAAGTCTTTTATTGTGTTTTTGACCTCCGTAGCGTTGTGGGCTGGAGCGTTGTCATGCTGCAGTATCAGGTTGTTGTGCTTTTCACGCCATTCCGGTCTTTTTTCATTCAACGCCTCTCTCAAACTGTGCATTTGTTGTTCGTAGCGACTAGTATTGTCCATTTTGCCAGGTTTCAGGAGCTCGAAATATACTACGCCGGTCTGGTCCCACCATATGCAAAGCATTGCCTTTTTTCCGAAGCGATTGGGCCTAGGCGTCTGTTTTGGAAATTGGCTGGGCAGGCCCCACGACCTTTGGCGCGTAGGATTGCTGAAGTGGATCCATTTCTCATCAGAAGTTACGATTCGGTGCAAAAATGACTTCTTTTCATGCCTGGCGAGCAGCCCTTCGCAGGTTACCAGACGCCGTTATTGCTGCCTTTCGCACAACTCGTGGGGGACCCATCTGGAAAGCTTTTAGGTCACTCCGAGGCTGTTTAAACGTAGAGAAACAGCACCTTGAGACACCTGAAGCTGTTTTGCGAGTTTCTCCTGCATTTGGGTACTGTCCTCATCCAACAAAGCTTGCAGTTCAGCGTCCTCGAACCTTTGGGGCGGTTTTCCATGTGGTTCATTATCAAGTTCAAAATCGCCACTTTGGAATTTTTTAAACCACCTGTAACACTACGATTTGCTCAGAACGTGGTCGCTGTAAACTTCCTCGAGCATTCAGTGGGCTTCAGTGGCAATTTTCTTCCAGTTGAAGGCGAACAACAAAACTTCCCGCAAATGGGCACTTTTTGGCTCGGGTATCGCCATTTTCCACGGGCTCCAGACAATTTTCACGATTCGAATTTTTCTAAAACTGCACGCATGCTGATGCCACGTGAGTCAAAGAACAAAACGCCTACAACAGCGCCACCGTCGGCTCAAATAAAGTTGCACAGCGGCCTCTGGCGCCCATTTTCGCGTTTCATACTAATAGACCTGGTAGGATTATTTTTAATAAATATTTTAGAAACCGAAAGGCACAGTGTCGTAATCATCTATAATTCTTCTCTTATCAAAGCCAAACATGTATCTTTTAGTAATATCAGTTGTTTTGATATTTCTATCTTTTGAATTCTAAATTGTTTATCGTTACATCTAAATATTCAGTTTCACCTGTAATTACTTTCATTCCTTCATCGAAAATCAATACATTTTCATTTTTATAACTCATCTTAAATCCTTTCATTTTTCCTTTTACTTCACCATTATTCAATATATATCCGTAATCTTTACTGGCTCCAGAAATCCAGGAAATCATATATTTATCATCACCCAATTCATCTGTCCATTCACCCAAAGAGCAACCTGTTTTTATTTTGTTTCTTCCATCATATATATATATACCACACTATCTGTATCGTAATATATCACTTTATCTCCCAATTTATCTAACATTTCATATAATCTTATCCTTGCTGAACTGGTTGTAGAAGCTGCTACAAATATATTTGTATTGAAATTATTCTCTACACATATTTATCCTTTTTATTGTAATTCATTTCTATACAATCATCATTATGCCAAAGCATATTCAAATTTTTTATTGTATCATCCAATAATATTTTGTAGAATTCTTCAAGTTCCATTACCTATTTAGTATGTTTTATATTTTTTCTTTGGCCAAATTTGCCCCATAATGAATTCAAACAAATTTTCGCAATAAACCTTAATCCTGGATTCTTCTTAATTTCTCCTAGTTTTATATCCAATTTTTATTTAAAATTTATTTATTTACTAGCGGATGTACCCGGCTTCGCCCAGGTTTTTCTCGAGGGAATGTTTGTAGTCTAGTAATAAGAAAATATACCACACCTAAAAACTATCAGAGAAAAGAGAAACCACGGAAGGTGAACAGAAAAAGGCTTACAATGGATGTTATGTTTACGATATCAAGTTAAATAAAAACAAAGATAAAATTTGCATATGTTGGTCACTATAAATTTGTATATTTGTTAGGCGAAATTAGAAACATGACAAAATAATTGGGTACTTAAAAACAAATGTAGAAATAAAAGTTGAAGTATAATAAACAATGTTAAAGATTAGTATTAATTATTAATCAAGATTGTGTGTGAATAAGTGAGAAAGATGTAATAACGTTGTTGTTTTCTTGGCCGACTGTTTTACATATGGTGTTATCTTAAAATTGCTTGTTTTGAATATTTTTTAGATTGAGATTATTAGCTAGTATGTAAAAAAATTAACTCTGTTGAAATTTAATTTTGTATTTATATATAAATAAAATTAACTCTGTTGATTTTTTTTTGTATTTAATCGATAACAGCGAAGTTACGCATGTTAATGTTAGGAAATATATTTTGATGTTAAGCAAAACCTGCTCCATCTCGTTTTACATAAATGTTGAAAATTTGGTTGAAATTGATGCATTGTAACGAAAGTTTTTAGTGATGTCCACTTATGAAATTTCCTTTTTTTATTAATATAGATTTATTTCAACACACAAACGCGATATCCCGGCTAGGGATAATTGCGTCGATTTACATTTTTTAAACAGAAACACAGTTATAAAACTTTTACAAAAAAAAAAGTAATCGAAATAAAAAGAGAAAAAAAAAAATATATATATATATTAGGAACCTGAACCTTTCAGGTTTGAAAGAAAGTCATGAATATATTTACAAAAATAATTAAACTTATGATAATTCTCTCTGCTATTTACAAATTGATATAGATCTACAACATTATTTATTGTCTGTTGTCTAGCGGTGAAGAAGAGTGGACATTCCAGCAGTAGGTGTCTCGAGTCCTGGAATTCGTTGCCACAATGACAGCTAGAGTCTTCACTCGCTCCAATTTTTGATAAAAATCCCTTAAAATTTCCATGGTTCGTTATAAATTGTGAATTATAATAGTTTGGTCGAAAATATTTCTGAATTGCATAAGGAAAGAAACTTTGAAATGTTTGATTAGTATTCTTTTTCAGTAAATTAATCCTTGATATAATGAAATCTTTGAGTATACCTGGAATATACAAATAATAAAATTGTTTATCTTCTGTTGATAAATTATTCAACTCATATAACCTATAATTCTAGATTCCATATAATCAGTGATCAAAGGAATATTGGCTAAGGTGTGAACACAGTTATAACTGGTTGTTTTATATGTTTGGGTAAAAGCTCTCCTATATTCTTTCTCATCTCTTTATAATTTTCTTTCCATTTGTCATCTGTTTCGAGTTTTATTTTTAAAAACATCTTGACATAATCTCTGAATAATTTATTCGATTTAGTTTTAAAATTCCATACCTCATAAATATTTATAATCTTATATCCTTTCTTCAAAGCTAAATTCATTTCTGTTGTTGTCCATGTACCTATAAAACTTCTTTCTTCTTCACTGTGTTTACATTCTTTATTTCTAATCTCATAACAATCTTTACATTATTTTTTCTACTATCTGGTTTGTTTTAAAATGGGTACATTTAGTAGGTTTAGAACACTCTCTACACAGAGAAAATAAAAGTTTATCACCCCTATAAGGTAGAACAGTATTATATAATTTTCTTGGTGGAAGAACTTTACATTTTATCAATCCGAACCATTTCTCATCGTATTTCTTTGGGTTATATATCTTTTTTGGATGTCCTGCAGGATAGTAATCAAAGTAATTTACAATAGGATAAATAGAACAAACATCGATATATCTCCCCTTTTCTTTTCCTTTGAATTCATATTTTAATTTAGTTGGTTCAACTCTTCCACCATAAAATGCATCTCGAAGATTTAAAGGTTCTACTAAATCTCTATTCCAATCGAATATTTTTATATCCTTATTATTATCGAAATCATGTTCCCAAATAGCAACTAAATTATAGCCTGCTTATTTTATTTTCCATTACCCTAGTCTTTTCGTATAAATCCTTCATTAAAATTTGATTCTGTGGATTGACTTTAGTTTTAGTATGACAAATAGGACAGCCGTGCCAAAAACATATGTATATTTTTTACCAATTTTTAATTTATTTTCCTTTCCGTTCAAAGCATGTTGTATATTAATGCTATTTTTATGAGAAATATAATCTAGCCATTTGATTGATTTCTTACTATATTGATCTTTCTGAATATTATTATCGTCTATAGCAATTTTATTTTCCTTCAAGAATTTACCTCTATAAATAGCCATACATACACCAGCAAGAGTTACATATTGGAAAGGATCAATATTAGATAATTCTAAAAATAATTTCCTGAATTCTGAACATCCTCTTCTCAATATATCTACATCAGATCTACAATATTTAATAAATTCTTTTTGAAAATCAAATGTTTTGTGTTTAACAGAATCATACCATTTTATAAATTCATTCCTATTTTTTTCGGTCATAGAATTATGTCCATAGTATTTCTTTTTAGGATATTTTCCTATATAATCTTGAAAACAATCCTTATTGAAATAATGAGGAAAATAACCTTTTGCTAATTCTTCTAATCCAAATGTTTTAGGGAAGTCTCTTAAAGGAATTTGAATAAAATTGATAGAATCTATAAATCTCATATTTAACTCAGGTATCTGCATGTAATTGAGTTTATTTCCGCTATATATAGTGAACACTTTTATTTTATTTTTGAAACAATATTTTGCTAGAAATTGAAAATCAAATCCTTTTCCGTAATGAGCTAATACCGTATATCATCTGTGTCTATTATCAAATAGCCATTTACTACAGAATTTATTACCACTCTTGAATATCTTTTCATTTCCATAAAAATCGTGATTAATAACAAGATTTATTTTATGAATTCCTGCCTCTTGTTTTGTTTCGACATCAAAAAATAAATAATTTCAGTATATTTCTTACATTTCATACACCAATCTTCCTTTTTTATATTTTTAAAACAATCTTTTTTACATTTACCTCTGCAACATCTTCGTACACATTTATTTTTAGCAAATCTTTATTGTCTTAATAAAGTCTGATACAGCCTTTTATTGTTTATTTTCGGAACGCCAAAAAGTGACAAAAACAAATCAAAAAGGGATGATGATAACCTGCGTCTTGCAGATTAACATTTTCATAGAAACATATATATATACATATTTATTGCTAGCTATATATCACCATCTTCTCTCTTCAAACACGAAATCTCACAGGCGGTCTCCTCGCTCTAGGTGGGTTCCGCCTTAGGACAGGACCCTCCTCTTTCAAGGCCTCGGGGTCCAGCGAGCGAAGAGGCTCCAATGACTTTCCATCGTCTGTATCACTCTGAACCTCTGAATCTTGATCCGACCGCTGGCTAGTTAGTCCTGGCGACAGCGACTCCATATAACCTCTGTCTCGTACAACCTCCGAGATTATGGCACTGGGACCTGCTCCTCTTGAGTGCTCGGGTTGACGCTCTCCATCTCCACTCTCATCTTCCTCACCATTCCTCCACCTTTTTCTAATTTGATCCCTGTGATAGGCCTTTACCTGTCCGTGGATCAAAATGGTGTAGACTCTAGTTCCCTTCTTGCCCACAATTTTTCCCGGGATCCATTTATCACCACCTCTAAAGTTTTTACACCACACTAAATCATCTATCTGGAATTCTTCCAATTGGGTTCGCCGATCATACTTCATTTGCCTGGCTTGCTGGTCCCTAACTCTAGATGTCAAGCTGGGATGTATCAACGATACTCTGGTTCGAAGCGCACGCCCAATAAAGAGCTCTGATGGAGTCTTTCCCGTTGTCACATGCGGGGTGCTTCGATATGCCAGAAGAACTTTTGATAAGGTGTCTTGAATGGTATCCCCAATTTTCCTTTTATTTTTATCCAGGGCAGTCTTAATTGTTCTAACCGCTCTTTCAGCCAAGCCATTACTTTGCGGGTGGTACGCCGGGATCAATGTTTGTTTAATTCCATTTCCTTCCAGAAAACCTTTCATTTCACTACCAGTAAACTGAGGTCCATTATCAGATACAAGTTCCTCCGGTAGACCATAGGAAGAAAAAAGTCGCCGTAGTTGCTCAATGGTTTTGCGTGTGGTGGTCTCTCTCATTGGGATGGCTTCAATCCACTTCGAATGACTATCTACTACTATTAATAAATTAATGTTTTCCTTATTTGCAAAATCAATGTGGATTCTTTGCCAAGGTCTGGTTGACCATCTCCAGGGTTGCCATTTTCCTTTATTTGGCCCATCCTGGGATTGCTGACAGCTTCTGCACTTATTTACCAAAAACTCGATTTGGGTATCTAGATTTGGCCACCAAAAATGTGATCTTGCTACAGCCTTCATTTTGTTCATACCGGAATGAGTCTCATGAAGACAGTTCAACATTTTTATTCTGAGAGATGGTGGAATGACAACTCTCATTCCCCAAACCAAACACTCCCCATCTACAGTTAGCTCAAGTTTCCTTTGAAAATAAGGTCTGAGGTGATCAGCCACCTTTTCAGGCCAGCCTTGCTGAGTATAAAATTTGGCCAATGAGAGCACTTCGTCTTTTTCAGTTTCCGTGGCAATTTCCTCTGCTGTGATCGGCAATTCTTCCACATAGGATAAAGCATAGACATTATTTAATCTTGGAATTTCTTCACAGCCCACAGGAAAACGTGACAGAAGATCTGCATTCCCATGGTCTTGAGTTCTTCGAAATTTAATATCGTAAGTATAAGCTGACAAAATAAGCGCCCAACGCTGCAATCTTGAAGTAGATAAGGTGGGGATTCCTGATCTTGAGCCCAAAATGGTCACCAATGGCTTATGGTCTGTAATAAGAATAAATTTTCTTCCATAAATAAATTGATGAAACTTGGTAACTCCATAAATAATGGCTAGAGCCTCCTTCTCAATCTGAGAATAATTTTGTTCTGCTTCCGATAAAGTCCGTGAGGCAAACATAATCGGTCTCTCCTGGCCTTCTATAATATGTGACAACACAGCGCCCACTCCAATCTGCGATGCATCAGTGGCCAAACACAATGGCAAAGTCGCATCATACGGGACTAGCACCCTCTCAGAGGTAATGCTATTCTTGCACTTGTCAATGGCCTCTCCACATTCCTTTGTCCAAACCCAAGGACGTTTTTTGTGAAGAAGCTCATGAAGAGGCTTCAAAAGCTCTGGCAAATTGGGTATGAATTTCCCATAAAAGTTTACCAAACCAAGAAATGACCTTAATTCAGAGATATTCGTAGGCGTTTTGGCCTTCTGTATTGCTTGTACCTTATGATCTAAAGGTCTGATGCCCTCTTCCGTGACAAGATGTCCTAAATATTCAATTTCTTTTTGCAAAAATAGGCATTTTTCTTTCTTTAGTTTGATATTATACTTCGCCAAGCGAGCAAATATAGTCTTCAACAACGCCAAATGTTCTTCAATTGATGCTGTGGCTATAAGGACATCATCAATATAACAAATTACGCCTCCTATACCTGACAAAACCCTATCCATTACAGATTGAAAATAACTGGGCGCATTTGCCAATCCAAATGGCATTCTCTTAAACCTGAAAAGCCCTTTATGAGTATTTATCGTTAGTAACGGACGGGTGCCTGGGTCCACCTCTAATTGCAGATAAGCGTTCCTCAAGTCCAATTTAGAAAAGTATTTTCCCTTGGCCAATGAGGAGAATAAATCTTGCTGTGTGGGAAGGGGATAGGCCGCAGTGTCCAAATATTTATTTAGAGTTACCTTGAAGTCGCAGCAAATTCTGATCTCTTTATTTTTCTTCGGCACTACAACCACTGGAGTGGCCCATTTACTGCTCGCCACCTCACATAGATAACCCTTAGCCACCATTTTGTCTAATGCTTCAGTAACTGCTGGCCTAATGGCGAAAGGCACCGGACGAGCCTTATGGAAAATTGGATTCACATCACACATGTTTACTGAAAATGTGAAACCTTTTATTGGTTCGGTTGTCTCCACAAATAGGGCTTGATTTTCCTTCAAAATTTCCTCAATGGTAATTTCCACAGGCATATGTTTTACCGCGAAACAGCCCAATTTCAATCTATTTATCCATTCTCTTCCCATCAAAGCCCTCTTTTCTCCTTTCACCACCAACGCTCTAAGTTTGTAAGTAATATCTTGACACTCCACTTTGACATTGATTTTACCCAGAATGGGTACCACGGTACCATCATAAGTTCTTACAATAATACTCGCTTTTTCCAATTTCAAGTGTTGAAGACTATTTTTAAAATCCTTTTCTGATATCAGTGTTAGACCACTACCCGTATCCATTTCAAATTTAATAAAGTTTCCTTCTACTTTTAACTCCATCAGATAGGGAGGGTCACTTGAGGCAAAATTAATTTTATACTCAGGTATCGTCACGCTTATAATTTTCTGGACATACTCTTCCTCCTCTTCTTGGTCTCCTATCTGATGTATATTTCCTGGCTGATTCTGATGTTGCCTTAGATTTCTTCTACTGCTCCAACATATTGAGGCAATGTGTCCTTTTTTATTACACTTAAAGCATATCGCCTCCTTAAATCTACATAGTTCTTTATGCTGTTTACCACAATGTTTACATTTGCCATTCTGGAAATTTGATTCAACCTTGCGTTCCATCCTCAACTTATCTACACAATCCTCACCCTGCTCCAGGTGAAATAATTTTGTATTTTTCTCGGCCGCTTCCATAGATAATGCTATCTCAATTACTTTAGCTAAAGAAATGTCGCCCTCCGACAAAATTCTATTTTGTATTTTGGCATTATATAATCCACAAACCATTTTATCACGTAAAGAATCCTCCAGAAAATTTCCAAAGTTGCATGAGGAAGCCAAACGCTTAATTTCCACCAAGTAATCCGAGATGCTTTCTTCCTTTAATTGCATTCTTTTAAAAAAAATGAACCTCTCTACTACAATTGAGCGCTTTGGAGAGAAGTGCCTTTTCAAGATATTTATTAGGTTATCAAAAGTTTTATCTTTAGGTAGAATAGGACTGCACAAATTCTTCAAAACACCATATGTTTTACTTCCCATGAGGGTTAGGAGATAAGCCTTTTTCTTCTCATCCCCTGCCTCCTCCAATATGAGAAACTGTTCCAATCGTTCATAAAACGTTTCAAAAGTTTCAGTTTCCTCATTATATTCCTTAAATTGGTAACTAGCCATTTTTTTCACTCTTTCTTAAATTTGCATCCTAAAACTTTGCAATTTGTGTCTTTTAAAATTTACTTTCAATTATATGCAAAATCAAAGATATTTTCTAAAAATATTTACTTCAAAATTCGAGGGTACTTACTCTTATATCCTCGTCGCCAAATGCAACATCTTCGTACACATTTATTTTTAGCAAATCTTTATTGTCTTAATAAAGTCTGATACAGCCTTTTATTGTTTATTTTCGGAACGCCAAAAAGTGACAAAAACAAATCAAAAAGGGATGATGATAACCTGCGTCTTGCAGATTAACATTTTCATAGAAACATATATATATACATATTTATTGCTAGCTATATATCAACCTCCTTTCATATTTTGTCTTTTCATATAACATTGATGATCATTTAGCACCCATTGACTGAAATTTTTAATTTTTTTCTCCACATATGTGTTCATTTGGTTCTCTATCAATACGTTTTATATTTCGTTTACATTTAAGACATTTCCATTAAACATCACAAACACTAACTCCTTTTTCAGTTTCATGATAATCAGAACAATCATCTCCTTTGAATTTTCTGAAGCATGTTTCACAATTAATTTCATCTCCTTCACATTTTTGTTCTCTAAAACAACTATTACATTTGAGAGGACATTTATGTTGATTACTTCTTTTATGACTAACTTGACAAAATTCACAATAGTTCTTTTTTCCTAAAAATCCTGTGATTGTAGTGATTACATTAAATTGATTTTTATCCTTGTATATGTAAATACTTATAGGTTTGTATTCTCCGCTGTATATTCTTTCATTAAAATTCTCTCTACAAAATATATTGATCTGAATATCTAGAAATTTCTCAAATATTTTCACTTCTTCTAAACTACAAATTTCTAAAGGAATATCACATAATTCATGGAGTTTTTCAGCTAATGTTTTCTGTAAAACTCTATTCATTTTTATAAAACGTTTATAATTTTTTTTTTTTGTTAATTCTCTAAATTTAAGTTTTTCACTCAAATATTTTGGATTTTGAATAGCTAATGCAGTTACAATTGATCTAGCTAAACATATATTATCATTGTTTTTAATTACACAAATACTCTGTTCATTAATAATATCATCGTCATTTATCAACTTTCTAAATGCACCACCTCGAGGTAAATTGGTTATAGTAAATTCAAATTCAGTATCTGTAATATCTATCTCTTTATATTTTATTTTATGATTTAATACATCTAGATATATACCAAATGCTTCACTAGTAGGCATCCATTTTGAAATAAAAGGTCTTTCCAATTTAGGATTATGTACATTAAGTTGAATCCTTCCTTCAATTTTCCCTATAGCTGTTCTGAACAAATCTTGTAATATATTAAGATATTGTTCAGGTCTTTATTAATACCTTCTACTGTGAATTTCTTTCTATAAGTATTCCATTTCTTTACAAAACGTCCTTGTTTTTCTCTTAATACATAATCTGGTTTGAATATTTTTTTAAATATTTACTTCGGTTTTAGGTTTCTTTATTGTTTTCTGTTCAATAAATGTATCTTTTTCAAATTTTAAATCGAAAGAATCGAGTCTTCTTTTTATTTTCTTCCTAAAAAGAGGATATTCAACGAATTTCTTTTTCAATTTATTTATATATTTAGTGACATCTAATTCTGAAATATCTACTAAAACAGATTTATATTCACCTGTCTTTTTCAGATATTTCCTAAGTAATTTAATTACATCATTTTTTGTTGTATTTTTATTTAATTTAATATTTAATGTTTAGCCGAGCTCCTGAGGTTGTTGTATTTCACATCACTCAAAAGTTGTTGCTCCATTTATTAGGAAATAAATTTTATAAAGGGTTTTCCCAACGCTTATGAAAATTTGAATTTAAATATCGTTCAAAATAAGAAGGTGTATATGTTTTCCCACATGTACAGACCTTTTTAGTTTTATTTCTAATTTTTTCACAATCTATACAATAAGATTGAAATTTATTTAATCTTTTATAAAAACAATCAAATGATTTCATTTCTTTGCAACGTGAGCATTTCTTTTCAAGCTGTTCCATTTATATAGAAACTATTTTTTAAATACATGTGACCAACGTCAGACCCGGATGCGCAGAAGCAAGCCGCGCCGATACAAGGAGTAGCACTAAATGTAGATGTTTGTGACGTCACATGTATCGGCTGCGCAGAAGCAAGCCGCGCCGATACAAGGAGTAGCGCTAGATGTTTTGTGACGTCAGGGTCAGACGGATGAGTCAGGTGCATGGAACCCAAAAATCATAATTAAAATATCATTATATATTATGAATTTAAAAATCATTAAAATATAAGTTTTTATGACGCTGTATTTTACGGCGTCTAAAATATTAATATAAAAACTAAATTAGTGTTAACTAATTATGAATTTAAAAATCATTAAAAATATAAGTTTTATGACGCCCCTGAAACGGGGCGTCTGAAATATTGATATAAAAACTAAAATAGTTAACTAATTATATAACAACAATTCAAAAATCATTAAAAATATAAGTTTTTATGACGCCCCTGAAATGGGGAGGTCATGGAATTAATTGAATATATTACGGTGGCTCGGATTCGAGCTGCCGAAAATACTAAAATAATGTATGAGGTCCGGTTTCTCATATATATATATATATATATATATATATATATATATATGTGATGATTTAAGACCATGGAATTGTTGTAAATAGTCCAGATATCTACTACCACATGTTCCACCACGTGACTGTATATAACTTCTTATTTACTGCAAATAGAAAGCCTCAACTAACATCAATCTGTACCGCGTCAGAATCTAATAAAGTATAGCAACTGTACAGATAGAAGGAATGGAGACTAACAGGAGTAAATTAAGGTTAAAACTAATCAGGCTTAGGTGAGAATAGAAGAAGGCCTAGCAAAACCCAGTCCAACTTTTACGAGGTCGTGGCCCTCCTGGATAATAAAACTTTCCCCCCCTGTTTACGTCAGAAAAGGGCAGCGACCTGTTCGGACCCGCTCAGCTATAAAAAGGAGGTCCCGATCCTCAGTTAGCCAGTCCTTAGTTAGTCGTCGTTCCAGTTCCTGTGCACCGGACGCTCCGTTCCAAGGTACACCCTTTCCTACCAGAATTCTCCTCGTCCTATTCCTTCTTGACGTTCAGACGCTTCTTAGTGGAATCTCTGTTTGCTTATTTCACCTTTGGCCCAGCTGTGTCGCCTTCCACCACGACTGCACGGTAAAGTTGACATCGAGGTTCGTCTAGCATCAGGTAACACTGGTCCCAGAGGTCCCAAGATATCATATATATATATCAAATATTATATATTTTATATTCCCTAAAATAAGTACTTCCATGCACCAGAAGCGTCCTTACCCATGCCAAAGAGTTGGAGAAAAGGAAGTTTGCCTCCTATCAGACTTCCTGGTTGCAACACTTCCTTTTTCTACTACCCCGTTTGCTTTAAAAATTCTGTCGTATATAAATGAATTTCTTTGACGATATTATTCCTGCAAAAAATGTAAATTATAGTAGTGATTCAGAAGAATCTGATCATTTTTGCAATGAACACGATATATATTTTTGTTCGTGTAATGTATTACGCAGACTTTGACTTTATCATCATCGATGCTGACGTTACTAACAACACTACTACCTTCAGACTTTTCTGTTTTGATTTTTCGCTTGCTTGTTTTTAACAACATTTGTATTGGGACAAGTCGTTCCATAAATAAATATATATATTGTGGCGAAGAAATATTTTATTATTTAATTTAATATTATTCAATGAAAATATTCAACAGATTATAAAAAAATATAGATTAATCTGTATCTGTGAAATCATCTTTAAAATATTTCTTTGCTTGCTTGCTTAAGATTCTCTAGCTGAAAACAGTTTTGGGCTGACCTGTTAATAATTGTCGACTCGTCGCTGTGACGTCATCAATAAATACTTTTACACCTTAGGATATTTCAAGGCTTGATCTCTACGCTACAACTGGTGGAGAGACTGGACCGATACCCATTAAGAAATAAAAGAAAATTTGATTCTGTTGAACCAGAAGAAACTTCTATGAATGTAAAGAAGGAAGGTACTCAGGTAAGCAACCACGTTGTTCAACATCTGCCAAGGAACCCTTCCATTTTCTCCGGGGAGGATGGTGAAGATCTCCAAAAATGGTTAAAAGGGTATGCACGTGTGGCAAGGTACAACCATTGGGACGAAACCCTTTGTCTTACTAAAGTTTATTTTTATCTGTCTGGAACTGCTCTCAAATGGTTTGAGAACAACGAAGAAAGCATACAGACTTGGAAGGAATTCACATCTCAATTAGAGAATGTGTTCGGAAAAAAAGAAAATTCAAAATTGCAAGCGGAGAAGAAACTTAAAACACGGGCACAATTAAAAGGTGAAAGTACCGAATGTTACATCCAGGATGTCCTGTGCTTGTGCAAAGAGGTTGATCCTCAAATGAGCGAGGAAGATAAAATCTCCCACCTCATGAAGGGGATAGCTGAGGAGCTTTATCAAGCACTCCTACCGAGGGATGTACAGAGCACCAAGCAATTCATTACAGAATGTCGCCGTGTCGAAGCGCTCCTTTGTAGGCGAGTTACCCCAATCAGGTACGAGCGCCTACCAAATGTAGCCTCTCTCTGTGACCAGGATGACGGAGAAGATCTGTCATCTATGATTAGGCGAATTGTTCGTGAGGAGGTACAGCGGGCATTAGGCTCTCCTCGGGAGGAACCAAAAAATGCTACAATCGAAGAAATTGTAAAGGAGGAGATTGGAAGAACCCTGGCGCCAATCTCAAAGTCTAGGAGAAGTCCCTCTCAGAAGGAAAGACTCCGACAGTTTTTAAATACCAGATATGAGGCCGAAACGATAAGACCGCACCCTGAACCTCGATACCCAAAACAAGGAGGAAGACGCGACACCAATGATTGGCGTACAACTGAGGGAAGGCCAATCTGTTTCTACTGCGGACGCCCAGGTCACGTCGTCCGCTATTGCCGTGACAGGAAGAGACACAATGAGGAAAGGAGAAATGACTATTTCCAAAGAAAGCAAGACGCAATGGTATCCTACAACTCTCGAGCTGAATCTCAGGACCCCAATGACGAATCATCGAGGAAAAGTTTCACTCGCTACCGAAGCCCTACTTCATATCGCGGTCGAAACAGACAACATTTCTCACCTGCTAGAAGATCTAGCTGGATGCCCCGCCATTAAAACCAGATGATAGACCACATTGGAGGTGAGGACGCAAAGTTATAAAATCCCCCCTTACCGACCACAGTAGAATTGAGAAAAAGCTACCTTGACGTAAACATAGACCTACCAAGTCCTCATGAAGAAGATATCTCAACTGAAAGAAGACATCCACCGCAGTCACCTGAAAATATCCCTGGCCATAGTACTAGTTCTTAAGACTGACGACGTAAGTCTCCTGCTGAGCATCGGGTCGATGCTCTTTATAGGAGGAGGCTATGTGGCGAAGAAATATTTTATTATTTAATTTAATATTATTCAATGAAAATATATTCAACAGATTAAAAAAATATATATTAATCTGTATTTGTGAAATCATCTTTAAAATATTTCTTTGCTTGTTTGATTAAGATTCTCTAGCTGTAGATAGTTTTGGGGCTGACCTGTTAATAATTGTCGACTCGTCGCTGTGACTTCATCAATAAAAACTTTTACACCTTAGGATATTTCAAGGCTTGATCTCTACGTTACAATATTAGTTTATATCAAATGGGATGTCCTCGTAACTACAAAATAAGTGAGTACAAAACAACTTGGAATCTTTAAATAGAAACATCGTATTTTTGCTAAGCCTATCAATTTGGTAGCAGAGCGTGGTTTGGGTGCGCGAATTGGACTAACCGCCAATTGATCCATTTAAATCAAAAATAAATTGAATAATTGGAATAACCGCCAATTTAGAAAGAAAAATTGAAAGAAAATGGATACACATAACTTAGCAAAAATTGAACAGTTAACAGAAAGAGAACTTGTACGATACATTGTTGAAGGACTCACACCTAACTTTGACACGATCACAGCAGCACTGTCAATAAACAGAGAAATCTCCTTACCAGACTTGAGACAAACTCTACTGGATTTCGAGAAGAAAAGACAGGACAGAAGCAAAAATCATGAAAATGCTTTCAGATCATCAGGCAACCAATTCGAAGAAAAGTCATGCTACATTTGCAAAAAAAAAGGACATTTCAAGAAAGACTGTTGGTTCAACCCTAACAACAAAGGAAATCAAAAGAATACAACAAACAAAAATAACATGGTCAGTACAAGGAACTACCATAAAGGACCAAAACAAAACAAAGACACGGCCAGATCAGCAATCCAAGAACGCACGGATGAACCATTCCAACGAAGAGACTCCACTTCAGAATACGCACTGCATGTAAGCACAAGGGAGGAACGCCCGACGACTCAGGACGTGTGGATAATTGATTCTGCGTGCACAAGCCACATGACTCCCCATGGTGAATGGATCGTGCACAAGACGGAGGAGCGAAGAAGCATACAAGTGGCGGAAGAAGGGAGACACATCGAATCTGCCTCATCAGGATCAATCCGAGATACTGTACAAGATAAGGACAAATTTAACACCGCTGTAACCTTGCATAATGTCCTCCATGTACCACACCTGAAAGAAAATCTAATGTCCATTCCAAGCGTGGTAATAAGAGGGAACTCTGTTCTTTTGAATTCTAAAGGAGCATACATATACTCTTCTGATGACAAGCTAATAAGAACAGGCAACTTTGATGGTAACAGGTACACTTTGAACATATCACGTTTATCTGAAGCAACTATGTTCCAAGTGAACATTGCTTGATTTCAAAGGACAATTATAGGACTGCATGGCACAGAAGGTTAGGACATCCTAGTGACAACAAATTAGACCTGATTTTGAAGAACAATCTTCTAAAAGGCTTGGACTCTATAAATGGTACCCTTGATCAATGTGATGCTTGCTCCTTGGGAAAAACGACCAAGGTACCCTATGTTTACACAGATAGCAATCAGGAAAGCTACCCCTTTGAAGCCATTTATGTCGATCTTTGTGGTACAATGAGAATAAACTCCTTGGGCGGAAGTAAATATTTCTTGACCATCGTAGATGGATTTTATAGAAGAATATTTGTAGAATTTCTCAAAGATAAACTCTCAGCAGCAGAAGTTTTGAAGAAGTTTATTGTAAAGAGAGAAAACGAGCTAAACTCAAAACTAAAACGACTTAGAACAGATAACGGAACAGATTTGTTGAAGATATTAATCTGTGATTTTAAATGTTTCTTTTTGACCAGTACTTTTGTTTGTTTTTGCCTTTTCCTAAAATGTTTCTTTCTTCTTCTTAATTATTATTTGTTCTATATGTAAAGCTTTGTTTTTGATACTTGAATAAACAAATTCAAGTTTATTATATTTTTTGTGTGCTTTTAAAGTTAAAACAGAACAGGTTATGGACCCAACCACGCATTCACTGCGAAATATAACAAAGCAACGGCAAGCCTAAATAGAATTCTATTTTGTTTATTACGTTAAAATTTATATTAGTAATGGCTGGAATGGATAATATTAAAATGGGTATGAATATTCCCAAATTGGAAGGATTAATAAACTGGCCAGAATATAAGAAAAATATAAAATTGCTTTTAACAATAAACAAAGTAATAGGCGTTGTTGAAGGAACATATAGAAAGCCAATAAAACAAGAAACAAATGAAGAAAAAGAGGCATATGTAAAATGGGAAAGTGAAGATGCAATATCCCAATTGTTATTTACAACAAGTGTGATGCCTGATGTAAGTCAACTAATCATTCCCTGCTCAAGTGCTAAAGATATGTGGGACAAATTGTTAAGTGTCTATGAGCAAAGCTCTGGTCAGAGATTAGACATGCTCTATAATCAATTCTTTAATTTTAAGAAGGATCCTACAGATGATATTTCAAAGCACATTTCAAAATTAGAAAGTTTATGGAATGATATGCAAAATGAATTTACTAAACAAGAAAATTTGAAATTGCCAGAATCCATGCTGATGTGCAGAATCATAAACACCTTGCCTGATGAATATTTTGATTTTAAAAGTGTTTGGGAATCAGTGTCTGAAGAAGAACGTTCTGTAGACAATCTCACACAAAGGCTACGGTTACTCGAAATAAGAATTCAACAGCGAGATGAATGCAGCGCATCAAGTTCGACAGCACTAATGGCAAATGCATATGAAAATAAGCCAAATATGAAAGGAAAAGCTACCAAAAGTAATGAAAATATTCAGAAAACAAGAGAAACAAGAGAATGTTACTTTTGTCATAGAAAAGGACACTTGGCCAAAGATTGTAGGTATGCAAAACAGAAGAAACTAAAGGAAAAAGAAAAGGATGAAACTAAATTAAAACTTAATTCAAAATTTTGAGTGAAAGTTTAATCAGTGAAAGATTCAATGAACAAGATGAAGACATTTGGATTGGTGACTCAGGAGCTACTAACCACATTACAAGAAATGCAAGTTTTTATACTTCTTATAAGGATTTTCCTACCCAACAGACTGTTAAAGTTGGAAGTAATGAAAAATTGATAGCTTATGGAAGTGGAACTATAACAATTGAAACTTGTGTAAAAGGTAAATGGCAAACTCACTACCTAACTGATGTATGGTATGTTCCCAATTTCAGTCGTAATGTGATGTCATTACAGTCCACATTGGATAAAGGGTTTGAAATGAAAATGGATAAAAAAGGTTGTAAACTTTTTAAGACAACAACTGGAGAAGTTATTGTAGAAGGGAAAAGACTACCAGGAGGCTTGTATGGTATGTTAATAACAAGTATCAAACCTGAAAATGCTGCAGAAGTCAATTTAGCCAAAACCCAAAATGTCAATATGCTACAACTATGGCATGAAAGATTTGGACATCAAAATAAAAGGCATGTTCAAAAATGGCTTAAAGAACAAGGAATAGATGCAGTCATGGACAATGAACCTTGCGAGGCATGCATTTATGGCAAACAACATAGACTGAGTTTTGGATCAAGAGAACAATATGCTTCTACTCAACCTGGAAACTTAATTCATGTAGATGTATGTGGCCCTATGCAGGAGGTTTCGAAAGGAGGGATGAGATACTTTGTGTGTTTCAAAGATGATTTTACAAAATACCGATCAGTGTATTTCCTAAAAGAAAAGTCACAAGTCATTGAAAAGCTAGAACAATTTCTCTTGGAAACAAAGACTACTGGACATATAGTGAAAGAAATTCTCACAGATGGAGGAAATGAGTTTGTAAATAAAGAAACCTCAAAAATTACAAACAAGTATGGTATTAATCATAGGATCACAATGCCATATACTCCACAACAGAATGGTTCAGCGGAAAGGGAAAACAGGACTTTAATAGAAGCAGCTCGTTCAATGATATATGCCAAAAATATGAGCCTAAAGCTTTGGGCAGAGGCAGTTAATACTGCTACATATGTTTTGAATAGAACAGGACCAACACAAATTGAGGGAAAGACACCTTATGAACTATGGTTTGATAAAAACCCAGCAGTTGATCATCTTCGAATATTTGGAACTGAATGTTTTGTTCATGTGCCTGATGAAAAGAGAAGAAAGTTAGATGCCAAAAGCGAAAAAGGTATTTTAGTTGGTTATTGCAGTAACAAGGATGGGTATCGAATCTGGATGCCGAACTCAAACAAAGTTGTCACAAGTAGGGATGTAATATTCAAGGAAACTATACCAACATTTAGCCTTGATATTGAAAAGAGAAATAAGGAACTTTCAATTAATCAGATTGATGAACAAAATGATACTCAAGATATTGAGAAAATTGAAAGCAATGTTCAAACATCAGACGTATACAATCTAAGAGATCGATCAAATATATCAAAACCTCAAAGGTATATTGATGCTGAAATAAATATTACAGAAGGTCTTGAACCCAAGACATACAAAGAAGCAATGGATTCTCCAAATGCACAATTTTGGAAAGAAGCAATGAATGAAGAAATGAATTCTTTAACGGAAAATGATGTATACGAATGCACAACATTACCACCTGGCCAAAAACCAATTGATTGTAAATGGGTATTAAAGACCGAATTGAATTCTAAAGGAGAGATTACAAGATATAAGGCAAGACTGGTGGCAAAAGGGTTTGCACAAAAGAAGGGTATAGATTATGAAGAAACATTTAGTCCTGTGGCAAGACATGACACCATAAGAACTATTTTAGCAATTGCTGCTAATGAAGACTTAAAATTGGTACAGTTTGATATAAAGACAGCCTTTCTCTATGGAGACTTACAAGATCAAATTTATATCAAACAACCTGAAGGATTCAACAATGGAACAGATCTTGTATGGAAATTGAAGAAAAGTCTCTATGGACTTAAACAGTCACCAAGATGCTGGAATCAGAAAATAGTCAACTTCATGAAAGAAAGATGTCTGAAGGAAAGTACAGCTGACCCCTGTTTATTCTTCAGAAAAACAAATGATCAACTACTCATTATTGCCATATATGTTGATGATGGAATCATTGCTGGTACAAATGAACAGGAAATCAAAGAATTTCTTGAAGAACTAATGTTTTCAATTAAGATCACAAGTGAACCATTAAATTACTTTTTGGGTATTGAGATAGAGCGGCAATCGGATGGGTCAATCTTTATAAATCAAAAGGCATATATAAAAAGAATTCTTGAGAAATTCAATATGTCTCAAGCGAATAAAGTGGGAACACCAACTGATAATTCTACTGTTCCTGGGGAAGCAGAGATTCTAGAAAATGTTCCCTTTCGTGAAGCGATTGGTAGTCTGATGCATCTGAGCTGCTTAACAAGACCCGATATCACTTTTGCACTGAATAAAGTTTCTCAAAAACTTGCAGCACCAACAAAATATGACTGGGAAGCAGTTAAACGAATCTTAAATATCTTGTAGGAACAATTGAATATGGAATTATGTACCAAAAGGGTCATAAAGTAGGAGTTTTGGAATATTTCAGTGATGCAGATTTTGCTGGAGACCCAGAAACTAGAAGATCTACCAGTGGAGTTGTGTGTAAACTGGCTGGTGGTGCTATTTCTTGGCTTAGCCAAAAACAAAGATCAGTATCTTTGTCAACAACTGAGGCCGAACTCGTGACAGCAAGCAATACAGCAAAGGAAGTCATTTGGTTAAATAGACTTTTCAGTGAAATTTCTCCACTAAAAGAACAACCAATTATAAAAGTTGTTAATGCAAGTACAATTAAATTGATCAAAAATCCTGAATTTCATAAGAGAACCAAACATATAGAAGTAAGGCACTATTTTGTGAGAGAAAAGTATCAAGAAGGTATTTTCAATGTAGAACATATTTCTGGAAAGATCAAGTTGCTGACATTATGACCAAAGGGCTCCCTAAGCCGCGTTTCCAAATGCTGAGATATCTACTGGGTATGAGGGACATTTGAAATCTGATTAAGGAGAAGTGTTGAAGATATTAATCTGTGATTTTAAATGTTACTTTTTGACCAGTACTTTTGTTTGTTTTTGCCTTTTCCTAAAATGTTTCTTTCTTCTTCTTAATTATTATTTGTTCTATATGTAAAGCTTTGTTTTTGATACTTGAATAAACAAATTCAAGTTTATTATTTTTTGTGTGCTTTTAAAGTTAAAACACAACAAGATTTTATCAATAAAACCTTGAAACCTTCATAGAATCCAAAGGAATTAAACATGAACTAACTAAACCGTACACCCCAAGAAGCAATGGGAGAGTTGAAAGAGCTAACAGAACACTATTAGACAAAGGCCGAACACTTCTGGCAGACTCCCAATTACCCCTACACTTCTGGGCAGAAGCTGTAAATGCAGCTGCAAATCTGTACAATCTAACTCCCACAACCAATGACCCAGACACTACCCCTATGGAAAAATGGAAAGGTAAAAAGCCATCCGTCTCTCACATCATGAGATTTGGTTGTGAAGTCTTCTATAAACTCGAGAATCATCAAAGACACAAACTAGAAGCTAGATCTAAGAGAGGAATATTTTTGGGCTATTCGAGATGCAGAAGAGCTTATCGAGTATTTGATATCACAGCGAGAGAGTCATTCTTGAAACCGCAGACATTCACTTCAGAGAGAACAATAATGTCATCTCGTAGGAAAAACAAAGTGATAATAATACGGACACTGACACATATTTCTTCATTCAGGAGGATGAACAACTGGACAATCATGTTCTATCAGATGTTGATATTGAAGAGCCAGCACCAGATACCATGATCAACAGACAAACAGAGTCAAGTGGATCAGACAGGCCACAAAGAACTCGAACAATACCTAAAAGATTCGATGACTACGTTCTGGCTACTACGAATGAAACCATTCCGAAAGACTATGATGAAGCCATCGCATGCGAAGACAAGAAACATTGGGAGAACGCAATGCTTGAGGAAATACAGAACATGTACTCACATAAAGTATGGGAACTGGTACCTAGACCTGTAAACGCTAAAGTTGTCAAAAGTAAATGGGTGTTCAAAATATCTAAAGACCAAGAACACAAAAACAAAATTTGCAAAGCTAGACTTGTTGCAATGGGACACAACCAAATCCCAGGAAGAGATTACAACAAAAGTTTCAGCCCTGTAATTAAAATTGCCACCCTCAGGACTATTTTGTCAATGGCAGCAACAAAAGATTCAGTCATTAAACTATTTGATGTGAAAGCAGCCTATCTAAATGGAAACATTAAAAATACAATATTCATGGAACAACCTGCTGGATTTGTCCAAGACAGAAACAAAGTTTGCAAACTCAACAAAAGTATTTACGGTCTACCTCAATCCGGAAGTTCGTGGTATGAGAAATTAAGTCAAGTACTTCATGACTGTGGACTGGAAAAACTTAAATCTGATCCTTGCCTATTTAAATGGAAGAATGAAGACAAATACTTCTATCTAGGGATATATGTTGATGACTTTATCACTGTCTCAGATTCTGAATATACCTCAAACAGATTAATCAATAAATTGAGACATCACCTGGAAATAAAGGATGTAACATGTAAAGGCATGTTTTTGGGAATCAAGATCATACAAGACAAGGAGGGAATTTCGCTACAGCAAAGCCACTAAGTACAACAAATATTGCAGAAATATGGAATGAAAAATTGTAAGGAAGTTCCAACACCAGGTTCCAAAGAAATCAATTTGGACAATCATATTGAAGATGACAATTGCGATCAGCACACTTACCAAGAAGCCCTTGGAATGCTAATGTTTCTAGCTGTTAACACCAGACCCGACATCGCTTACATCACTAGCAAACTTTCACTGTACTCCAGACAACCAAAACAGATGCACTGGACAGCAATCAAAAGAGTGATGAGATACCTACGAGGAACAATTGACCTAGGAGTGAAATTTGAAAGAGGGAAGACTGGAATCCTGAAGTCCTACACCGATGCCAGCTGGTCGACCACCCATGATGGAAAATCCTACGGCGGATATGTATTGAAGCTTGGCGAAGCAACTATAGACTGGAAAAGTAGTAAACAACCACTCGTCGCCCTCTGCACAATGGAAGCGGAAATGATAGTTGCTTGTGAAAGCTGCTGTCAGATCAAGTGGATAATAAACCTGTTAGGAGAGCTGGAAGAATGGAATTTCATGAAAAAACCAACTGCGATCTATACAGACAGTCAGTCATTGATCAACTGGATCTCCAGCCCTAAACAAAGCAGTCGCTGTAGACATATCAACAGAAAGTACCACTTCTTGAGAGACTGTTAAGAATACAGAGACATCTGCCTTCTGTACAAGCCATCTCAGGACCTGGAGGCGGATATCTTCACAAAGGACCTATCCCGAGACCAGATGAAGAAACACCTGGAGAACCTCAGCATAGTGGGAATAAAGACAAAGTAAGGAGGGAATTGTTACGCAGACTTTGACTTTATCATCATCGATGCTGACGTCACTAGCAACACTACTACCTTCAGACTTTTCTGTTTTAATTTTTCGCTTGCTTGTTTTTAACAACATTTGTATTGGAACAAGTCGTTCCTTAAATAAATATATATATTAGTTTATATCAAATGGGATGTCCTCGTAACTACAAAATAAGTGAGTACTAAACAATTTGGAATCTTTAAATAGAAACATCGTATTTTTGCTAAGCCTATCATAATGGTTGGGAAACCATTAAATACCCAACTAAAAATAGACTAGAATCAAGAATGAGATATATAAATAAATATAAGGATTTATACACAAACCATGAAAAAGTTATATATATGTTTAACCATCTCTGTGTGTGTGTGTTTTTATGAATAATAAAAAAATAAATATAGATTACTCTTTCTATTTAAAAAAGATTTGTGAATATTATAACTTAGAAAATATATAAGTTCAAAGCTAAAAAGAAAAAGAAGAATATATGGAATGAATTTGTTAAGTATTTTGAAACAGATCCAAAGCTTGATATTCCTTCCAACAACTATTATTCTGAAGAAACAATAAAAAATAGATTTAATAAAATTATTTCTGAATAAATGATCTTCAGTACTTTAGAATAATTAAATAATCCCGTTTAATATTACAGATACAAAAACATTTTAAGATTCTGATAATGTATTACATGTAATTACAACTATTAATATTGAGAATGAAGAAAGATTTGATGAATTTAGAAATACTGTTAGAAATTTTGAGGGCTATGATGGTTGGGATATAAATATGCAAAATGGAGAATATTCAATGTATTTTATGACAAATGACGACATTTATAGATGTTATACTTTTGTATGGTAGAAGATACTCTGAAATTAAAAATCGTAGAAAATATAGAGATTTTATGGGGGGGTCAATCACCCCCCATAAAATTCGATAGAAATCTTCATACTGTATTTATTAATTTATATATAGATTATGAGCTCTAAAATGTCAAAATATACAGAGTTTAAAAATTGGATCTAAAAAATTGTCTGATTTATACCCCCCAATTTGGGGGGGGGTCATAATATCTTCAATAGAAATTTACAAAATCACATTAAATTTATTAATGAAAGCTTTGTTTATACTTGGTTTAAAGGAAAATATGTTGCTAATTTAATAGAATTCTCCAATACAAAAGACGCTATTATTAAGACGCTACAGGACGCCCCTTTACAGTTTTCATCAATATTACCGATTGAGATCTAAAATGCCTAAAGCAATTGAATTTCAAGATTGGATATATGAAATTGTTATTCCTAATATCAGAAAGAATATAAATTACAAAAACAATTAGTATTTAAAAAATATAATAATCAATCAGAATTATTAAATATTGAATTTTTATATTAAACTAGCGGACGTACCCGGCTTCGCCCGGGTTTTACCCGAGTCAAAGTTTGTCTAACGAATCTCTCGATAAAGTGAACATTTTTTTCCCGGTCCCTTGAAAAATGCTCGATAAGTTGAATAAAATCAATATTAATTGGTTCCCTCGGTAATTGGAAGTTAAAGGAATAGTATCTTGCCTTGGAATTGTATCATTATTCTTGTATGGATGTACCCGGCTTCGCCCGGGTTTTACCCGAGTAAAGGTTTGTTTAACGAATCTCTCGATAAAGTGAACATTTTTTCCCGGTCCCTTGAAAAATACTCGATAAGTTGAATAAAATCAATATTAATTGGTTCCCTCGGTAATTGGAAGTTAAAGGAATAGTATCTTGCCTTTGAATTGTATCATTATTCTTGTCTCAAATAAATTGCCGTGTCATCCTGAATTTTGTCTTTCCTAATTTTCTACATTACAAAATCATCGTATCATCATGATAATATTTAGAGCAGATTGTTGAATTATAACAGATAAATTAGAATATTTATCTTGATTATTTCTAGGCGAAAAGTTATTTTAAAAATTTTATTTGCTAGAAACCTTCCCAGTACTATACTAAATAACTTCCCAAAGTTTACAAAAACAATTAGAACAAAATAATATAGAAAAATAATTATTGAAATTAGAATTAGAAGAAATTAATAAGATTTGGAAAGTAAATACTAAATATACATCAGGGAGAATCCTCCCCAGCTGTGGAAATTATAATTAATATAGAATCTGAAGGTAAAAATAATAAAAAATATGAAGTTTCTGGATCTTATGTACATCAAAATTTAATACCACATATAGCTTCTTGGATTTCAAGTTCTTTTGCTCGGTTAATTGTTTTGTGAGTGAAGAATATGAATTTAAACTAAAAGAAAAAGAAACAGATAATCAAACCCTGAGAAATTTATCTATAAAGTTCAAAAGAGCTATCAAATATAATTTTAATAGTATTTATGTGAATTACATCAATTGCTTGTTGGTTAAAAAATATACAATCCAAAGAATTAATTGAAACAGAATTCTCAGGGATCGAATTCGAACTCTGAGAATATTATCTATAAAAATTTCGAGAAAGTAGCAAATATAATTACATCACTTGCTTGTTGATTAGAAAATAAACATTCT
The DNA here is from genome assembly GCA_030710605.1 of Cordylochernes scorpioides. Taxonomy (NCBI): domain Eukaryota; kingdom Metazoa; phylum Arthropoda; class Arachnida; order Pseudoscorpiones; family Chernetidae; genus Cordylochernes; species Cordylochernes scorpioides. The sequence goes on along the minus strand of CP092872.1, from coordinate 40,902,805 downwards.
AAAGAATTAATCTCATTTTAGGTCGGCCGGAATATTCCGGCCGGTTCAGGAATTGAAACTGACGCGAAAATAGGTATTTTTGGGTCAACCGAGCCTGGCAACACTGCACCCGCTGAGCGAGCGGAAAAGGATTAACCCTCGAAAAGTTCCGGTAAACAAACTGTTTCGACGCTAACGTTTGGTTTTGACAGGCCTGAAAAAGAACTATCTCTCATAAATTTTAATAATTGTTTTGAATAATATTTGTATTAATATTAATTTGTGTGATTTTTAAATAAATATTTCTTTCAATAAGTATTAAATTATTTATCACTGTTTTCTAACTTAGGCCTCGTCACCCACCGTTGTGACTCAACTTCTACTGATCCCTGCAACAAAGGTATTGATTTATCAATTTATAATTTTCAAGTCAGTTTCCAGCATTACTGTAAAGCTAGGAGCGTTTAGTTCAGGTTAAGCCAACGGGATCTTGTATTGTTTTTCTTTTTCAAATTTAAGACAAAGACAACATTTTGGCGCAGTCGACAGGATACAGATTGAAGAATTACTGATTACACAAAGGTGCAACTGTGAACCAGTGATTACTTCTCAGGATGGCTGACCAACCAGTTAGTAGTGCTGAACTGAAAAAGCTTAGGACGCCAGTGCGTGCAAGGTTCACCAAGGCGTTCAATCAGCTCGAAACAGAGATCAAGAAGAATGAAGTCAAGAAAGCAGATGTAGAGAAAATCCTCCGCCGACTCCAGACCCACCATGAAAAGCTTTCAATATTGAACATGAGGATGGAAGAAGCTCTGCTACGAGAAGCAGCGTCTGGAGGCATTTTCACTGCTGAGTACGAATCCGTTTGTGAGTACGAAGATAATTTCAGTAACATTATGACTGATTACGAGGCTCTTGCGGAAAAGGATGACGTTAGTACAATCAGCGGCACAGCACCAATGAACTATCAACTACCGAAGCTGGAGTTCAAGAAGTTTGGGGGAGAACCAAGAGAATGGATTACATTCTGGAGTCAGTTCAGCACGATTGACCGGGATCCACAGATGCCTCCAGAAACTAAGTTTCAGTATCTCTTTCAAGCCACCGCCGAGAACTCCGAGGCAAGAGAAGTTTGCGGCTATGCTGTACCCACTCGTCGAATCAGCGCTACCAGAGGACACCCTTAGAGTATGGGAACGAAGTCAATATACGGTGAACGGAAGAGGAGTACAGGATAAGTTGACACAACTCATGACGTTTTTGAAGACAGAAGTGAAGGGCGAGAGTCGAGCGAATATGGCCAAAGCAGCGATCAAGATCGACAACAATCAAGATGCGAAGGATGATCGATCAAACAGGAAATCTCTTTCTAAGAAGAATACTGGAAGTAAAATGCCGACGGCTACTGACCTCGCCAACACCACTCAGATGCGAAACAACTGCATCTTTTGTGGGAATGGTCACCCGAGTCAAGAATGCTACAGTGGACAGCGGATGCATCTACCAGAGAAGAAAGATAAGGCTAAAGGGAAGAATGTTTGTTTTTGGTGCCTGCTTCCTGGCCACGGATTCAAGAAATGCCGGATTAAGCCACGTTGCCCTGTTTGCGGAGGGAAGCATTACCCCATTATGTGTCCTACTTTGGAAGCCCAGAAGACTTCTCATCTCCAAAAAGCGGAACTAAAGGTTTCAAGGGAGAGTCCTGCAACAAAGCAAGAGACCGCCAATCAATTCACGTCAACAACTTTAAACAACGCTACCGTGGGAGGAGTCTATCTACAAACTCTGATAGTCAAGATAAGCGGACCAAAGGGGAAGCATAATGTTCGAGTGTTGCTTGACTGTGGATCCCAGCGGTCCTATATTTCAAAGAGAATGGTGGACGCACTGGGCCTAAAGAGAGTGCAGCAAGTTACACTTACCCACAATCTGTTTGTAGGCGGAGAAATTCGTCAAAAGAAGCACAATGTGTACAAAGTAAACGTTTCCAGCCTCAACAACGAATACATGGATGATCTCAAATTATTGGATCAGGAAGTAATTTGCGGACACATCAGTCAAGTACAGGATCATACTATACTCAATGAGTTAAAAGCTCGAGGGATCAACTTGACTGACATATGCCAAGGTGAAGATATATCAATCCACATGTTGATTGGTTCAGACTTGCTTAGCAGCATTCTGACAGGCAGAATGCAAATATTGCAAAATGGAATTGTGGCAACAGAAACCAAGTTGGGGTGGACAGTAATGGGACCAGCAATGGGGAAAGACATGGAAGATTCATGCCTGATCGTGACTTCATTACACGTTAACAGTTTCGACGTTCAGGATTTATGGAATTTGGATGTGCTCGATATCATGGATGCAGCAGAAGCAAAATATAGGAAAGGTCTGATCGAAACCTCCAACACTCATGTCAAGGAGATCACAACACTTACGAAGAGTGAAGATTAGAACCATGTCGCAGGGGAATACAATCCAGCAGATCTCCCATCCCGTGGTGAATCCCCATCGAAATTCACAAAATCCGGATGGTGGGAGGACCAAAATGGCTTCAGGAAAAGAAAGAAGACTGGCCAGTATCAAAAGTACAGTATGATCTGGAAGCCATTGAAGAAGAGAGGAGGAAGACTGTGGTGGCTGGATTTGTAGCCAAAAAGCCCGAGGAGAATCCATGGTATCTGAATCTATACGAGGGAAAACGTGAAGTGACTCTAACACAAATACTGAGAGTAATCGCGTGGATGCTACGTTTCAAGACCTCTGAATACAAAGGAGATATCATCTCACAAGATGAGCTAGACAGTGCTGAAAAGTCCCTAGTTAAGATAATACAGAGTGATTCGATCGGTGAGGAAGATCCCAAGATGAAGCAGCTACACGCGTTCCAAGATAAAGAAGGATTATGGAGAGTGAAAACGAGGATAGTGAATCGAAATGACGATGAACTGTTCCGATTGCCAATTTTGATCCCAACGAATCATCCGGTCACAGAGCTAATTGTGAAATCAGTCCACGAGAAAATGTACCACTGTGGAGCCCAGACGCTGCGATCAGTACTTAGAGAGAAGTTCTCAATTCCAAAAGCTCGACAACTAGTTCGTCATGTAATTCATAAATGTCCTCGCTGTCGACGATTTGAAACCAAGCGAGTCGACGTACCAGAAGCATCGTTGCCTCAACATCGCGTACGAGATGTTGTGGTTTTTGAGGTGACAGGAATTGACCTCGGAGGACCTTTATATCTGGAAGATGGACAGAAGGTTTGGTTCGTCATCTTCACCTGTGGCGTATACCTTGCGGTCCACCTCGAACTGGTGACTTCCTTATCGACGGAAGCATTGGTGGGAGCAGTAGAGAGGTTCGTAGCAAGACGAGGTTGCCCTGCAGTCATCTACTCAGATAATGGGACGAATCTAGTTGGACTCCGGAACGAGCTTTATCGAGTTAATTTTGGAGTGAAATGGAAGCTCAATCCTCCGGCAGCACCGTGGTGGGGAGGTTGGATCGAGAGAATTGTTGAACTCACCGAAAAGCTGCTTCGAAGATTGCTGGGAAAACGTGTTGTCAACTACGAAGAAATGGTGACGATCCTCGAAAACTGTGAACGAGTTATCAACGCGCGACCACTCACCTACATTGCTGAGGACAATGATGACCTTGTGCCATTAACCTCAGAGATGTTTCTTCGAGAACCAAGAGCTGAAGAAGAGATTGATCTAAATGAATTCAGGTGTAACTTTGGGAAGAGCTATGAGAAACGCAAACGACTCCTGAAGGAATTCCGTAAGAGGTTCAGAAGCGAGTACCTAGGATTGTTGGTTCATCACGACAATCGCAAGAAACAACGACAGTTAAAAGTTGGAGATATCGTCCTTGTGGAGGTTGAAAACAGGAAGCAAATAAACTGGCCTATGGGAAAGATTACGAAGGTGTTTCCTGGAACTGACAATGTGCGAAGACTTGTGGAAGTTAAGACTAAGTCTGGATTCATGAAGCGTGCAGTGCAACGATTGTTCCCACTTGAAGTACCATCTGAGGACGTAGAGCAAGGCGACGGGGAGCTTAAGCCAGCGGAGGATGAGATCGTCAGGGAGAAAACATCCGGTGTGGAGTCCGCGTCAGTGCAAGAGAAAACTACTCCAGTAAAAGTAGGGAAAGTTTACACGCGTTCTGGAAGAAAAGTCAAGTTACCGATTAGGTTTAAGTGAAGTTTGAGAGAAAATTTAATCATAAAACATTCTGTTAGATTTGAGATGATTCCTTCTTTGTTTTTTTAATTAATATTGACCTTATAGCAAAGTTCAAAAGGTCAAGGTGGGAGAGTGACGCGAAAATAGGTATTTTTGGGTCAACCGAGCCTGGCAACACTGCACCCGCTGAGCGAGCGGAAAAGGATTAACCCTCGAAAAGTTCCGGTAAACAAACTGTTTCGACGCTAACGTTTGGTTTTGACAGGCCTGAAAAAGAACTATCTCTCATAAATTTTAATAATTGTTTTGAATAATATTTGTAATAATATTAATTTGTGTGATTTTTAAATAAATATTTCTTTCAATAAGTATTAAATTATTTATCACTGTTTTCTAACTTAGGCCTCGTCACCCACCGTTGTGACTCAACTTCTACTGATCCCTGCAACAAAGGTATTGATTTATCAATTTATAATTTTCAAGTCAGTTTCTAGCATTACTGTAAAGCTAGGAGCGTTTAGTTCAGGTTAAGCCATCGGGACCTTGTATTGTCTTTCTTTTTCAAATTTAAGACAAAGACAACAGAAACTATATTTAAAAATATAATTGGAAAACCGATCGTTGAAAAAATATTGAAAACCTTACTCAGAAAAAAATAAATGATATAGTACATGAGCCAAAAAGAAACATGAGAGAAGAGTTTTTATATGGTTCATCTAAAAAATATGATGGTAAACTTTAAAAGATTTTATGGGGTAAAGGTTTTAAACTTATATATAAATGACGAAAGAAATTGTTGCCCCTTATTGGAATTTCAAAGAGCCTGTCTATGAAGATAATTCTACAACTGATCAAGAATATATAAAAAGATTACCTGAAAATCCTATACAAAATAATACTGATGAACTCATAACCTTTATTAATAAAGATAGAAGTAATTATTATAGACCTTCTGAAGATTTAGTTATGATTACTGCTAAAATAGTCAAATCAGATGGAAGTGCTATCACTGAAAACGACGAGATTACTGTTAATAATAATATTATCAATATTTTCAAAATGGCAAAAAGTCTTTATAATGATAAAGAGGAAGAAGATATTCGAGAAGCAGGATTAACATCTCTAGTTATATTTTTAATTGATAAAAATCCTGATTATATAAGGACTAATGCTTCACCGTCTATGCTATATCTTGATACAGCTGATTCGTTGGATAAAGAAGAATTACATATGAAGAATCAGGAACAGCTCCTAATGTTAGTCGCAAAATAAAAAGAAATGTAAATTTTAATAAAGGCAACACAGATAGGTGGATACAAACTAAAGCAGGAAAAGAATTAAATGCTTATATAAAATTGTGTGATCTATTCTGTAATTTCCGCGATAATGATAAAGCTAGAATTGGTTTTGAACATAAACTAGAATTAACTAGAAATGATGATAGTAATATACTAATTGGAAACGATACAAATTATAAATTTATAATTGAAAAAATTGAATGGTGGATTAGAAAGTAACACCGAGTCTTAATATTAGAGCTGATTTAGCACTTAAATTGAAAGATGAAGTTAATATGAAATATGAAACAATGAATATATATATCTTACAATAAAACATTAAGGGAGGAGGATGTTAAAATTGCATCTACAGCTATCAGACCTTCGATGGTATTCGTAATATTTCAGAAAGCAGATCGTCAAAGAAATAATAAGAAGAATAATATTATTTTTGATAATATGAATGTTGCATCTCTTTATTTAGAAAGCAATGGTCAAAATATCCTAGATATCCTCTCAAATGTGACTTCAGACCAACCGTTATGAATTATGTTGAAGCTTATAAGAATTACGAAGACGCTTGTGAAAGATTTGGAAATTAAACGGCTATTTTAGATAAAATAGTATTTGAACGCATCTATCCGATATTTTGTTTTGATCTCAATTATTATGAAAAGTATTTTGATAATTCAGAAAGAGATTTTATGTTACATTACGAATTAAGAGACGATAATCCTCCAGCATTCAATATTATATCAATTATATGTTATGAAAAGGATGTTACATATAATTTTTCTGATAATCTAGGAAATTAATATTATATAAATGGGAAAATTAACAGAATCACAAATTCAAAAAGTTCAGAGTGTTTTTAGAAATAGATGTGGATTGAAATTGGGAGGACATCTTGTTAAATTTACGTATCCTGAGCTAGTTTCTATTAGAAATGGAAGAGTAGGAGGCTTCTTACCTTTTTTAGCTCCATTTATTCAGCAATTGCTGCTGCACTTAAAGCAGCAACATAAGGAGCTGTAGGTGCAGCAGGTGCATATGGAGCTAAAAAATTACTAGGCAAAGGTAAAAAAAAGGCTCTGGTTTATACCTTCCAGGTCGAAAATATTATTGAGTAATATAGATTTAGAAAAATATATGAAAACTGAAAAAGGATTTAAGGGCGTATATTCTAAAAATGAAATGTCGGGGAATATAAAATCTTTTGAAAATGAAATAGTAAATTTAGATGATGATACTGGAACTCATTGGGTTTGTTATTATAATTCACCTAATTTTCCTTATGTTGAGTATTTTGATTCGTTTGGTATTTCACCTCCTTAATCAATAATTAAATATCTAAAAACCTCTAAAATAAAATGTTATATAATACTAGGCAGATACAAGATTTAGAATCAACAAAATGTGGTTATTATTGTATGAATTATATAAAAGAAAGGAATAAGAATTATAGTCCTTATAATTTGATTGAATATAAATGAGGAAAGGAAAAGAAGTTATTAATAAAACTATAAGCAAAATTACCATTTGAGATACATTTAACTGGTCACAATTTTACAGGTCCAGGAACACAATTACTTACTGGAAAAACTAGATTGAATCCTGATTTAAGTTATAAATCATGGGGTAAGCCCTATTAATAGAGTGGATGAAGCAGCCTACAAACACGATATCTGTTATTTGAAAAATGAAGATATTAAAACCAGAAACGAGATCTGTGATAAACAAATGCTTAAAGACTTAAATAATATTCAAAATCCTTCTTTTAAGGAACGAATAGAAAGAGGTATTGTTGAACCTATTATATGGAGTAAAAGACATTCGGTTTAGGACCTCTAATATATTGTGTTAAATGTAGAAAGAAAACAAAAACTATAAATATTAAGACAGAAAAAGATAAGAGAGGTGATATAGGCTTAGCAATTTACGATGTTCCTTCGTAAGGATTTCTTGTTGTTTTTGTACTCACTTATGTTGTGGTTACGAGGACATCCCTTTAGATATAAACAAATATATATTTATTTAAGGAACGACTTGTTCCATTACATATATTGTTAAGACAAGTTAGCGATAAACATAACAGCAGGTTGAAGGTGGAAGTTGCGTAATAGTAGTGACGTAGCATCGATGATGATTAAAGTCAAAGTTTGCGTAACAATTCCCTCCTTACTTTGTCTTTATTCCCACGATGCTGAGGTTCTCCATGTGTTTCTTCATCTGGTCTCGGGATAGGTCCTTTGTGAAGATATCCGCCTCCAGGTCCTGAGATGGCTTGTACAGAAGGCAGATGTCTCTGGATTCATAACAGTCTCTTAAGAAGTGGTACTTTCTGTTGATATGTCTACAGCGACTGCTTTGTTTAGGGCTTGAGATCCAGTTGATCAATGACTGACTGTCTGTATAGATCGCAGTTGATTTTTCCATGAAATTCCATTCTTCCAGCTCTCGTAACAGGTTTATTATCCACTTGATTTGACAGCAGCTTTCACAAGCAGCTATCATTTCCGCTTCCATTGTGGAGAGGGCGACGAGTGGTTGTTTACTACTTTTCCAGTCTATAGTTGCTTCGCCGAGCTTCAATACATATCCGCCGTAGGATTTTCTATCATGAGTTGTCGACCAGCTGGCATCGGTGTAGAACTTCAGGATTCCAGTCTTCCCGCTTTCAAATTTCACTCCTAGGTCAATTGTTCCTCGTAGGTATCTCATCACTCTTTTGATTGCTGTCCAGTGCATCTGTTTTGGTTGTCTGGAGTACTGTGAAAGTTTGCTAGTGATGTAAGCGATGTCGGGTCTGGTGTTAACAGCTAGAAACATTAGCATTCCAAGGGCTTCTTGGTAAGTGTGCTGATCACAATTGTCATCTTCAATATGATTGTCCAAATTGATTTCTTTGGAACCTGGTGTTGGAACTTCCTTACAATTTTCCATTCCATATTTCTGCAATATTTGTTGTACATAGTGGCTTTGCTGTAGCGAAATTCCCTTCTTGTCTTGTATGATCTTGATTCCCCAGAACATGCCTTCACATGTTACATCCTTTATTTCCAGGTGATGTCTCAATTTATTGATGAATCTGTTTGAGGTATCTTCAGAATCTGAGACAGTGATAAAGTCATCAACATATATCCCTACATAGAAGTATTTGTCTTCATTCTTCCATTTGAATAGGCAAGGATCAGATTTAAGTTTTTCCAGTCCACAGTCATGAAGTACTTGACTGAATTTCTCATACAACGATCTTCCGGATTGAGGTAGACCATAAATACTTTTGTTGAGTTTGCAAACTTTGTTTCTGTCTTGAACAAATCCAGCAGGTTGTTCCATGAATATTGTATTTTCAATGTTTCCATTTAGATAGGCTGCTTTCACATCAAATAGTTTAATGACTGAATCTTTTGTTGCTGCCATTGACAAAATAGTCCTGAGGGTGGCATTTTTAATTACAGGGCTGAAACTTCCGTTGTAATCGCTTCCTGGGATTTGGTTGTATCTCATTGCAACAAGTCTAGCTCTGTAAGTTTTATTTTCTTGGTCTTTAGATATTTTGAACACCCATTTACTTTTGACAACTTTTGCGTTTACAGGTCTAGGTACCAGTTCCCATACTTGATGCGAGTACATGTTCTGTATTTCCTCAAGCATTGCGTTCTCCCAATGTTTCTTGTCTTCGCATGCGATGGCTTCATTATAGTCTTTCGGAATGGTTTCATTCGTAGTAGCCAGAACGTAGTCATCGAATCTTTTAGGTATTGTTCGAGTTCTTTGCGGTCTGTCTGATTCACTTGACTCTGTCTGTCTGTTGATCATGGTATCTGGTGCTGGCTCTTCAATATCAACATCTGATAGAACATGATTGTCCAGTTGTTCATCCTCCTGAATGAAGAAATATGTGTCAGTGTCCGGATTATTATCACTTTGTTTTTCTTCCGAGATGACATTATTGTTCTCTCTGAAGTGAATGTCTGCGGTTTCAAGAATGACTCTCGCTGTGATATCAAATTTTCGATAAGCTCTTCTGCATCTTGAATAGCCTACAAATATTCCTCTCTTAGATTTAGCTTCTAGTTTGTGTCTTTGATGATTCTCGAGTTTATAGAAGACTTCACAACCAAATCTCATGATGTGAGAGACGGATGGCTTTTTACCTTTCCATTTTTCCATAGGGGTAGTGTCTGGGTCATTCGTTGTGGGAGTTAGATTGTACAGATGTGCAGCTGTATTCACAGCTTCTCCCCAGAAGTGTAGGGGTAATTAGGAGTCTGCCAGAAGTGTTCGGCCTTTGACTAATAGTGTTCTGTTAGGTCTTTCTACTCTCCCATTGCTTCTTGGGGTGTACGGTGTAGTTAGTTCATGTTTAATTCCTTTGGATTCTATGAAGGTTTCAAGGTTTTTATTGATAAATTCTGTTCCGTTATCTGTTCTAAGTCGTTTTAGTTTTGAGTTTAGCTCGTTTTCTCTCTTTACAATAAACTTCTTCAAAACTTCTGCTGCTGAGAGTTCATCTTTGAGAAATTCTACAAATATTCTCCTAGAAAATCCATCTACGATGGTCAAGAAATATTTACTTCCGCCCAAGGAGTTTATTCTCATTGGACCACAGAGATCGAAATAAATGGCTTCAAAGGGGTAGCTTTCCTGATTGCTATCTGTGTGAACATAGGGTACTTTGGTCATTTTTCCCAAGGAGCAAGCATCACATTGATCAAGGGTACCATGTATAGAGTCCAAGCCTTTTAGAAGATTGTTCTTCAAAATCAGGTCTAATTTGTTGTCACTAGGATGTCCTAAACTTCTGTGCCATGCAGTCCTAGAATTGTCCTTTGAAATCAAGCAATGTTCATTTGGAACATGAGTTGCTTCAGGTAAACGTGATAGGTTCAATGTGTACATGTTACCATCAAAGTTGCCTGTTCCTATTAGCTTGTCATCAGAAGAGTATATGTATGCTCCTTCAGAATTCAAAAGAACAGAGTTCCCTCTTCTTACTACGCTTGGAATGGACATTAGATTTCCTTTCAGGTGTGGTACATGGAGGACATTATGCAGGGTTACAGCGTTGTTAAGTTTGTCCTTACCTTGTACAGTAGCTTGGATTGATCCTGACGAGGCAGATTCAATGTGTCTCCTTTCTTCCGCCACTTGTATGCTTCTTCTCTCCTCCGTCTTGTGCTCGATCCATTCACCATGGGAAGTCATGTGGCTTGTGCACGCAGAATCAATTATCCACACGTCCTTAGTTGTCGGGCGTTCCTCCCTTGTGATTACATGTAGTGCGTATTCTGAAGTGGAGTCTCTTCGTTGGGATGGTTCCTCCGTTCGTTCTTGGATTGCTGATCTGGCTGTGTCTTTGTTTTGTTTTGGTCCTTTATGGTAGTTCCTTGTACTGGCCATGTTACGAGGGTTGTCCGTAAAATAAGTTCCACAGAGGTTTTTCATACAGAAAAACAGGTTTATTTGCCCTGAACTATACATTTTCGAAAATATCAGACTTTTTTCATTTTTCTACATATTCCCCGTTTCGTTCGACGCATATTTGCATTCGGTATACCCACTTATGGAACCCAGAGTCAAAGAACACTGCCGCCTGGCCTCGTAGAAAGCCTAGAACCGCTTCTTTCAACTCGTCATCGTCCTGGAATTGGGTTCCTACCAGGTTTTTCTTCAAATCGGGGAAGAAATGGAAGTCAGTAGGAGCTACGTCCGGGCTGTAAGGTGGGTGTGACACCAATTCCCATTCAAATTCTTCGATGAGGGCAGTGGTTTGATGGGCGGTGTGCGGCTGAGCGTTGTCGTGGTGGACACGCACCCCTTTGGTTAACATCCCTCTCCTCTTGTTCTGAATCGCGCGTCGAAGTTGTTTTAAGGTCTCACAGTACCGGTCGAAATTGATTGTTGTACCCTGACGCATAAAGTCGCAAAACAATAGGCTCTTTCGGTTCCAAAAGACGGTAGCCATAATTTTCCCGGCAGAAAGTGTTTGTTTAAACTTTAGAGGTTTCGGCGAAGAAATGTGCTTCCACTGCTTGGATTGCTCCTTTGTCTCCGGTGTGGTGTGGTGTACCCAGGTCACATCACCAGTAACGATCGAATCCAAGAATTCCTCTCCGTCAGTTTTGTGGCAATCGAGAAATTTCTGGGCCGCATCAACCCGCTGCCGTTTATGGTCTTCAGTCAGCATTTTCGGAACCCATATTGCGCAGACCTTTGAATACCCTAAATGTTCACGCAAAATCTTGTCGATGGTGGTTTTACTGACATCAGGAACCAAATCGCAGAGCTTCCGTACAGTAATCCGTCGATCTTCAAGCATTGCCGCTTCGACTTTGGCAATGGTTTCGTCCGAAACCGATGGCCGTCCAGCACGCGGTTCATCGTGGACGTCTGTTCGGCTGTTTTTAAATTCGCTGACCCATCTGCGCACCATCCCGGAACTCATACACCCTTCTTCATACACTTAACAGAGTTCAGTATGAATGTCCTTGGCCGAATTCTTCTTTGCGGCCAAAAATCGAATTACTGACCGTAATTCGCAGCTGGCGGGAGACACGAGGGGAAGCTCCATCACTAACGGCTGCTCAGCCAAAACTAAGCTTACCAGCGACGTGTCCTTGGTGGGAATTTGGAGTGGGGAGAACAAGTTACGAGACCGTGCAGTCGTCTCGAGCCTAAAAGCGATCCTCATTACAGTGGTGCCCCGTGGAAATTATTTAACGGACAACCCTCGTATTTTTGTTTGTTGTATTCTTTTGATTTCCTTTGTTGTTAGGGTTGAACCAACAGTCTTTCTTGAAATGTCCTTTTCTTTTGCAAATGTAGCATGACTTTTATTCGAATTGGTTGCCTGATGATCTGAAAGCATTTTCATGATTTTTGCTTCTGTCCTGTCTTTTCTTCTCGAAATCCAGTAGAGTTTGTCTCAAGTCTGGTAAGGAGATTTCTCTGTTTATTGACAGTGCTGCTGTGATCGTGTCAAAGTTAGGTGTGAGTCCTTCAACAATGTATCGTACAAGTTCTCTTTCTGTTACTGTCTTTCCTAGCTGGGTGATCTCTTGTGCCAGTTTCTGTGCTCGTACAATATACATGTTAACATTTTCATTTGAGTTCAATTTTAGTTTTGCTAGATCCAACATTAGGTCTATCCTCTTATTTTCTAGAGATCCTTCAAACCATTTCTTTATGTCGTACCAAATTCTTTTGGCCCTTTTATCGCCTCGAAAGATGATTGTTGAGTCATCCGAAAGTGACAATATTATTAGGCTGTATGCTTCCCGATTCTTTTTCTTCCAAATATCATATTGTAGTTTATTTTTTGTAAAGTCTGGCTCGTCATTAACAATTACGTCCTCGAAGAGATCTTTTGAATCTAGAATTGCTTCCATTTTCATGGACCACGTTGTATAATTGTTTTCTGTTAACTGTTCGATTTTTGCTAAGTTATATGTATCCATTTTTATTCATTTTTTTTTCTTTTCTAAATTGGCGGTTAGTCCAATTATTTATTTTTCTTTATGATTTAAATGGATCAATTGGCGGTTAGTCCAATTCGCGCGCCCAAACCACGCTCTGCTACCAAATTGATATAGGCTTAGCAATTTACGATGTTCCTTCGTAAGGATTTCTTGTTGTTTTTGTACTCACTTATGTTGTGGTTACGAGGACATCCCTTTAGATATAAACAAATATATATTTATTTAAGGAACGACTTGTTCCATTACATATAATGTTAAGACAAGTTAGCGATAAACATAACAGCAGGTTGAAGGTGGAAGTTGCGTATTAGTAGTGAAGTAGCATCGATGATGATTAAAGTCAAAGTTTGCGTAACAAAAGGAAAAAATAGAATATCTGGTAAATGTTCGGTTTGTAATACTAATGAATACAAATATGGAAGCCTATCTTTAAAAACGAATTTATGTCTATAGAAAGAGTTATAATTATTTTAGCAATATCAATATTTATCTTTTAATTTCTAAATTTGTTTATCTTCGAATGGTTTAACTGTTTTTGCGTTTGTTCCGTTAGCTGCTTTAGTTTAAGTGCTTCAGTTGTAGATATTATTGGAAGACAATTGAAGTTAAACGAGAGAAAAGAAGAATATAAAATGCCAATGAAATTTTATAAAGGTTTATTGAATATTTTCAAAATCAATAACGATGAACAAGAAATTTATAGAAGAGAAGAAGAATTTGTTAAAACTCTGCAATTTTTACCAAGAGAAAAAAATATGAAGGCTGCAAAACTTAATGGCTATCAATGGATTTAATACTATATAAATGAACTACTGTCTCAAGTGCGGAAGGAATACTAAAAGTCAAAGTGAAGAAGAATATAAAACAGAGAAAGGAAGATTGATGATAAAATCAGTATGTAAAGAGTGTGGGTGGAAAAGATTTAGATTTGCAAAAAAGAAAAAAGAAGAAGAACCTTAAAAAAAAAGCCTCGAAGAAATCTACTACAACCCCAAAACAGGATACAGAGGAATCAACGATCTCGTGAGAAAAACAGGTTATTCTCAATAAGAAGTGAGTCAATTTCTTCACAAACAAGACGTATATACTCTTCAAAAACCTATTAAAAAGAAATTTGAAACCAGAAGAGTATATGCACCATATAAAGATTATCAATGGGTGTCTGATTTAGCTTTTATGCAAAAAGATAAAGGTTTTAAATATATATTAACAATTACGGACGCATTCACCAAATATGCTTGGGCAATACCAATAAGAAACAAGACTGGAGACGGAATTACAAATGCCTTCCGTGAGATATTCAAAGAAAGGAAACCGGAAAAGATGCAAACAGATAAGGGCACGGAATTTATCAACAGTGTGACTCAGAACCTCCTAAAGAAACATTATATCGAATGGTTTGCTACACAAAATGTTACAAAAGCTAGTATTGTTGAACGGTTTAATAGGACTTTAAAAGAGTTAATGAATAAATATTCAACACACAATAATAATAGAATATGGGTTGATATTTTACCTTCACTCGTTAAAAATTATAATAATTCCTTTCATACTTCTATAAAAATGACCCCTGTTGAAGCAAGTAAACCAGAAAATGAAAATAAGGTCTATTTTAATCTTCATATTAATAGAATTAAAAGTTCAAATAAAAAATACAATGTAGGAGATAAGGCTAGAATATTAAAATATAAAGGTCATTTTGATAAAGGATATCTTCCTAATTTTACAAACGAAGTGTTTGAAATAAGTAAAGTTTTGTCTACTAAACAGTCACATATAAAATTAAAGATCAGAATAATGAAGATGTAGAAGGTGGATTTTATATTGAAGAATTAGTAAAATACGATAAAGAAGATGATTTTTATAAAGTTGGGAAAATAATTAGAAGTAGAACAAGAAATGGAAAAAAGGAATATTTTGTTAAATGATTAGGATATCCTGATAGCTTAAATAGCTGGTCTTCAGAAATTAAATATTTATAAAAAATAATTTCAATATAAATGGAACTTTCTATAATCAACAACGAACAAAATTATATTAAAATTAGGTTTATATGTTCTGGTGAGGAAACAAAAGTCATTTTTGAAGATTCCTGTAATCAATTCATTATGTAGATCAGTTTACAGAATTTATGAAAAATTTTACTAATATACAAGAGAAATTTTATGAAGCTTTTAACTGTTTATAAAAAAATATTTCTATATAAATGGATCACCTCATTGAACTCTGTCGATCTAACAAAAGTTTTTAGATTGGGATTATATTTCTGAAAATTGTGATCTTGATATTTTAACAGCTATTCGTGATAATGTTAATTGGGATATAATTTGTAGTAAAAGAAAATTAACAGAAGAATTTATGAGAGAAAATATAGACACTTTTAATATCACAACATCAAACACTTTCTGAACCTTTATTCGTGATTTTCATGATAAGTTTAGACCATATTATGAGAATCGTATTAACTATGATCCAACACATAATCTTGTAGAATATCAAACATTAAATGAAGATCTTATTAGAGAATATTTTAGCGATCATCTGTATTTACGTTCTCTCTGTCACACACACAATATAAAAAAATACCTAAAGATTTATTGAAACAATATATAAAATATTTGAATCTCTCCATAGTGACGAGATATCAAGATTTAAGTATTGAATTCATTAGAGATTTTAGTGACAAGATTGATTGGGTGTTTATTTCAGAACATGGGTTTCAAAAATATCCCGAAGAATTTTGTGTTGAATTTAAAGAAAAGATTTATTGGAATGAACCCAATATACGTTATAGATTTAAAACGGAATTTATAGAGAAAAATTCACGTTGTCCGACTTGTAAAAATCACTATCAGAAATATTAATAGTTTCTATATATATATATATATATATATATATATATATATATATATATATTTTATCAAAAAATGAAAGAACTATGCTTTGAAAAAATACAACGAGTGGTTAATTATTTATTGTTTTTTTTGTTCTATTTTGATCAAAAAAGGAAACAATTTTTCTATTTTTGTATACTTTTATTTTTGTGTTTTTTTCTTAAAATTTGTTTTTCGTTATTTTAACTTTTTCTTTCAAAAGAATTTGTTTTTATTTAAAATATCCTTGTTTTTTAATAAATATGATAAAAAAGGACAGAAATGGTGTGTGAAAAATCGCATTTTTGTTCGAAAAAATCGAGTGTTTTGATGCAAAATGAAAAATGTCGTGTGTGCCAGAGTAGTACCCATATACTACTAGCGCGGGCAGCTTTGTGGTTGTCCCGTGAGTTAGCCTGCGGGTTATCTGCAATAACCACGATGTGAGCCGCAGATTTCTCTCCATTGAGTGTGCCTTTGGCAACGGCAGGCTACGATACGCGCCAACGATGACACGTGATCGGAGCCGTCCAATAGGAGGGCGCCGGCCATCCGTGACAGAGGCGGCCTATGACTGATTGATTAGGATTAGGATATGCATTTATTTAAGGCGCCAATTTATAATTGCAACAAATAGTATTTGAATAAAAACATTCAATCGGGTAAAACACGGGCGTTGCCCGGGTCATTCGGCTAGTAGGTTATAAACACAAGGTAATAAGACAAAATCTAATGATAGGGCACAATTTGGATTATCAACATATATAGTCACGACCGTCTTTCCTCATCGGCCTCAGTCACGGATGCGCGCGCATCATCATTATGATCATTATCATTATCTAATGATAATAATAATTATTATATTATTATTTTATTTATTTATTTCATCTCAATTTACAGGTGTTACATTCGAGCACAGCTCGCGAGTCACCTTGTCCAGATTATTTACACATGGCGAGTTGTAATGCTGGAGTGGCCCCCCGTACCTTACAGGAGGGCAGTTGTTGGGTGTTTGGCTGTCAGCTAGCCATTGGGTCCAGGTCGTCGGATTCGGTGGCTGAGGTCACCTTGATTTTGAACAATTTCTTGTATAGTTGGATTTGATGATTTTTGAAATTGCGAGAATAGTCTTGTCGCAGAGTCTTGATAAATCTCTTCTATATTAGGCTGGTTGAGATCTTCTTTGAGAATTTTGTTTGAAAGATTGAATGGGGCTCCTATAATGGTTCGTAAGCAAATCCTTATGAAGGCATCTATTCTTTTTTTATCCGTAGGTGTGATATATTTGCCCCAGACTGGTAGTGCGTACGTGATGATGGGTAGAATACAGGTTTTGTACAACGTGAATTTATGCTTTGTTGTTAAATTACTTTTAAAATTAAGCAGACTTGATAGAGCTATTTTGGCTATCTTTGCCTTTCTTATGGTGTTTTGGACATGTAGGTTAAATTTTAATTTCGAATCCAAAGTGACACCAAGATACTTGGCATGGTCGGCCCAACTAATAGTGCTTGAGTTTACTGTCAAGTTGGTTTGTGGCTTGAATTTTTTGTTATCTCTTGGGGGAAAAAACTATTGCTTGAGTCTTAGTTGAGTTAATGTCTAGTTTCCACTCATCGCACCATTTGATTATGTCATTTAGGTAGTTCTGAAGCTGAGTAACCAATAGGTCGACTGATTTAGAGTTAAATAAAATTGCTGTGTCATCTGCGAAGAGCTTAAGTTTACATTTAGAGTGCAGTGGGATGTCATTAATGTAAATATTGAAAAGGTAGGGTCCGAGGATAGAGCCTTGAGGTACTCCAGTCTGGATTGGCTTTGGTTCAGTTGTAAAATTTCCTTGCTTGACTGAAAATGTCCTGCCCTGTAGATAATTCTGCATAAAATTGATAATGTCACTTGGAAACTGGTGTTTTGTGAGTTTCTTTATAAGGCCATTATGCCAAACTTTATCAAATGCTTTCGCAAAATCTAGAAAGACTGCACCTACCACTTCCTTGTGGGATCTTCTTATCTGGATGTAGTCCATAACTGCAATGAGTTGGTGAGTTGTTGAATGCCCCCTTCTAAATCCGAATTGCTGCGGGATGATGAAATTAGAGTTGTCCAAGTACCTCTGAAGTCTACGTAAAATAATTCTTTCGTAAATTTTGCCGATGGTGGGGAGGAGGCTGATAGGTCTTAGATCTTCAGGGGATTTAGCGGATTTTTTTTGGAATTGGAATTATGATAGCATGCTTCCAGACTTTGGGGTAGTAACACAAGTGCAGTGCGGCGTTGAAAACTCCGGCTAGAAATACAATCCATTTGATGGGAAGATTCTTGGCCATTTGCGGAGTGATATTGTCATGGCCAGGAGCTTTGTGGTTAGCTAAGTATTTAATCACTTCCTTGACTTCATTTGGTGTCGTCACTGTGAGCATTTTTTCTTGTTGGTGATTATAAGTTATGTTTGGTTGGTCTTCTTCTTTTTCCTTGGAGAACTGGTTGGAGAAGTGTTCTGCAAGTTCATTTCCGATTTCTTTGTCGGTCAATAAGGTTTTGCCGTTCATTACTAAATTTGAGATCCTTTCCGTTTTTTTCCTGATAGGTTTTGTTTTTCTCCAGAAGTCCTTTGGGCTTGATTCAATCTTGTGTATGAATTGATTCCAGTTCTCGGTGGAGTCAGATTTGAGGGCTTTGTTAACTTTTCCCTGTAGGTTTAAATAAATGGCTCTATGGGCTGGATCCCAGGTTGCTTGCCATCTCTTACGAGCTTTATTCTTTTCTTTTATCAAGGCCTTGGTCGAAGGGTTCTGTTTTGATGAAGAGGATGATATAACCGTGTTTTTTGAGTAGCTGTTGTAGATTTTATCATTTAGTATGGTCACTGCTGAGTCAATATTGGCTTCCGTTTTCAAGGATACTCTAGGAGGCGTACTGGAAATTAAGTCTTGTTGGAAGTGAACCCAGTTAGTGAGTCGACAAGCCCTAGTCGTGAATTCATCCTTCGGGCATGTCAGCTCTAGGATTACTGGGAGGTGATCTGAAGATAAGACATCCAGGGTCTTAATCCTCGAAGTCCAGGGGATGTTTCTAAGAATTGCTATGTCTAGAAAGTCTGGATTTCCCAAAGGACTGTAGTGCGTGGGTGAAGAAGGTGCGACAATGTCCAGGTTTTCTTTTTCGGAAAAAATTATGAAGCACGGTTCCACTATTATTGGAGGTTCTTGAGCCCCAAAGAGGGTGCTTGGAGTTCCAGTCTCCTGCAGCGATTCCTGATTGATTATTCTCTAACAAGAGATTCAGATCTTCCTCCAGGAGTGGTAGATCGGGTTTCTTATAGATTGACGATATCTGCACTACCTGCCCTTCCATCTGGTTTCATTAGTATTGTGGTGTTTTCCATGTTAGATGTTTGAATCAGCACTTTTTTATATTTAAGATAGTTTTTTAGAATTATTGCCGTTCCACCGCCCCTTCCAACGATTCTATCGTCTCTTATTGTCTGATAGTTTCTGAGTTTGAGGTCGACAGATGGTTTTAAGTGTGTTTCACTGAGCAGTGCCATGTCTATTGAGTTTTCTTCTAAAAACTGTAGGAATTCTTCTTTTTTGAGTTTGATTCCGTTGCAATTCCAGAAAACGATTTTTAAAGGTAATTTGCCTTTCATTGTAAGAAGGTTTTGATAATTTCTAATAACTTTTCGCACAGTTCCCTGGTGTCAGAACGAGTAGTTTTCTTTTTTGCAGTTTCAGCGTAACTTGCCTTTTGTTTTTCAGCAGTTGCTTCTTCTGTTTAGTGGAGCTTGCTTGAGGCATGGTGTTAGGGTAGTTTTGTCTGGGAGGCTTTAGCTGCTGTTGTTGTGGCTTCGGAAAATTTGGGCATCCGCGGTAATTGGCTGTGTGCGCCTCTCCACAGTTAGCGCACTTTGGTGGAAGCTGTTTCGAGTTTCTTGGACAATCCTTCGAATGGTGTTCTTCAGCACACTTGACGCATTTGGGCTTCAAAAAGCAGTTTAGCTGGCCATGCCCAAAACCCTGGCAGTTAAAGCATTGGGTCACTCGTTTTGTAGTCCTGAATGATTCCACGACTATTTTTTGATAAAGTATTTCGGTTATTCCATAGATTCGTTTATTTTGTTCATTTTTCGGTAGCTCTACTAGGACTATATTCATCGGTATTTTGGTCGATTGTCTATGGAGTCTTTTGACAATGACCTCAGTGAAGCCCATTGAGACCAGTTCAGTTACGACGTCTTCTTCTTTGAAAGGCTGTTGATACCCCCTTCAATACCACTTTTAGCGGTTTTTCCTCCTGTAGTCTGTAGGAATATCCTCCATTATTTTTCTGTACATATTCCCTGATTTTTTTGAAGTCGCCTATGTTTTTCGATTTAATTATGTGCTTTTTGCCAGAAATCGTGACTTGGAATGGTTCCATGCACAAGTCTTTTAGTTCTTGGCAAAGAAGCTTCCAATCTGCTACATTTTCTGCAATAACAGGAGGAATTCTCGGTTTTTTCACGTTAGTGACTGTGGTCCATGGGCCATCGTTGTCGTTATTTTCTTCATCGTCTTGCGGTGGGTGAGCTGCGTTCATTTGTTGAGAAACTCCAGTGGCGGGACTTTGTTCGTCGATGTCCATTCTAGGCGTCTTCAGGTTACGCTCGCTCCTAGTTGGCGATCTTGAGTCATCCTGGGAGCCGCGAGTTCTCTTCTTTGATTGAACCGTTTCCTCAAGTTTATACTCGATTCCACATTTGTCTAGGATCTTCGTTATTAAGGAGGCTTCGATTATGCATAGTTTCTCGCCGGTTGGTCCGATCGTCGATTTAATTACAATCGGTGGCATATTATTTTTTTTTTTTGTTCTTTAAAATAATTGTTGTTGTTTTTATTATTATTATTTTATTATCAACATATATAGTCACGACCGTCTTTCCTCAATTCCTCATCGCTGTCACGGATGCGCGCGCATCATCATTATGATCATTATCTTCTATAGAAGCTTCTATCTTTATAATTATGTACAGGGTGATCCAAAAGTCCCGCACAATTTTAAAAATTAATAACTCCGCGAATATTTGCGCTAGAGCAATGCGGTAAACACCATTGTGTTCAGGATGCAATGGGACTTTTTATGGCAAATAATGAAAAATTTGAAATTGATTTTAGTTACAACTTTATTCGCTAGATGGCGCTCTACCAGAATCAGCTATTCAGCGGGCAAATTGTTTGATAAATTGAAAAATATAACTGAACGACACGTATTTTTCCTTTTTGAATAACAGGAAAGAACCCTAATAATATCAAATGGAAAATTAATAAAACACCATTTCGCCAAAAGTTATAAGAAATGGTTAACGATTTTTAAATACAATCTGAGATATGTAAAATAGGTATATGCAAATTGAAACATGTAGCAAAAAAAAAAAAAACTGATATTTTAGATGCGGTTTGCTGGAATCCTCTCAGCTATTTAAATTTCGAAAATAATAATTTTCTATTTTTTTATATTCAACTCTCTCTCAGTATCGATTATATTTATTTTAATTCATTTGAAAAATATTTATCTATCTCTGATGATTTATTTTACTCTGGAATGCCGTTGTTGTTTTTGTCGTGTCCAATAAAGAGCCTCAGATGTCTCCATGCATCTCTATCACAGAAACAGCATTGTCCACTATCTTGGGTGTGTAAAGCAGCTGCTCTGGGTCTATGTCAATTTTCTGCAAGGTTGCGGGCATGAGAATATGTGGGTAGGTGTTAGTTTCACACCAGGACAGTTGTTGCATGTTCTATAGGTTCTTGTGCCATCTGGATGTATTGTCATCCTTTATAATGTTTTGTTCTAAATCTTGTTATAGTTCTGTCATTTTTCTCTCGGAGTTTATTTCACATTTTGATCTTTTCTTATTTTTTGTTTAATTATCTTGTATTTTTCAAAAGCATTAGCGTCAAATAATGGCATTTGTTCTTTCCTTTGGCTCAACTTTCTGGCTTCCTTTGCAAATTCAACTGCCATTTCATTACCCCCGATCCAAACACTGGCAGGAATCCATTGTAGAATGCAGTTATTCTCCAATGATATCCGTTGAGTAAGTAATGAATGTATATTCTGAGTGATTATAGTATTGCCCTTCTGAATTGCTTCTAGATCGGATATGAAGTCGTTTTACAGTATATTATAATTCCTTCTGCTTAATGCAGGGATGGTTGGTTAAGGCATACATCAAGAGCTTTCCAGATAGCTGTCAGTTCACAAGTGAAGTTTGACGAAATCCTTCTTGCTCCTTCTTTGATTTTGATGTATGTTCCATCTTGCAGTATTATGTTAATTCCAGCCCCTTCATTACTTATGGTAAGGTCTGATGATCCATCTGTATATGCTGTTAAATAATTTATCTGATCGCATAAACCAATTGTGTCAAGTCCTTTCTTTTTAAGTATGTTTTTTTTTCTCTTTTTTTATTGCAGGGTTCATTCAGGTTAAGATTGATGATTACATTTGATGGCAATGGGGTAGGAAATATTGATTATTTTCGAATTTGAAATTTCATTATGTTTCATATTTATGCTCTTTCTAATATTGTTGTCGTACTGAAGTGTTGAAGATCTTTTGAGCCTTTTTTTGTGTCCAGTTTAAATAGGTTCTATGGGATATGTGTTCGATTTCTTCAGTTTTTAAGCTATTGGTGAATTTTATTATTTTCAATTGTCTTCTGCTTTCAAGTAGGTCTAGACCACATTCTCTCTGAATTTTCTCATTGTTGGTATTTGTAACAGAACCAGTGATTAATTTGGCCGCTTTTGCTTGAACACTGTCTAGTCTTCTTTTTAGTGATGAACTTGGGGAGCCCAAACAGGTGTTGCATATTCCATTATTGGCCTTATTAAGGTGATATATTTTGTTCTGAGAATTTTGGGTTTTGCTCCCCAATTTGTTCCACATAGCCTTCTCAGAATGTTTAGGTTTCTGGTTGCTCTATTTGAGGTGCTAATTATGTGTTCTGTAAATCGCAATTCCTCATCAAGTATCACACCTAGGTAATTTGTAGATCAAATTTTATCAATTATATGGTTGTTTATGCTTATTTTTGAGTTAAATTCATGCCTTTTTTCCTGTTGGTGAAGGAGACCTATAGGTTTGTGTTTATTGGGTTTATTGTCATTTTGAGTTTCATTGCCCACTTCTCCAGTCCTCTCATTGATGTGTTCAGTATTTTTCTGATATTTCTATACTGCTACTTGTGTGCCATATGGCTATATAATCTGCATAACAGGCAACTTTTGTGTCTTCAGTGAGGATGGATGTTAAGGTTGTGTCGTAATTAGACGTACAACAACTCAAATTTGACCATGACTCTTTTTTAGCTCTTATTCCTTTCGTTTGGCCAACAAAAAATGTCCAATTTATATACACATATATTCTTGCATAATGACACTTCAAAGAATGCAAATAATCTTCATCTATTTACATACACAATACATCTCCCACCTTAATAATACTCCAGTCGGTCTGGGGGTTTCCTGGCTCTCTGAGGTCTAGGACTGCGGACGGGCTCTTGCACAGCGGCAGTCTCCGGTTTAGGAGTGCAAGATGGCAAGTGCACAGCATCAGTCTCTTCTTCGTTTCCTGATCTAATCTCTGGAACCTCCTCTTCACTTTCTTTCAGACTTCCACCTATAGGCTTCTCTCCTGATGTTCGAGGAAGTATCAAATTTCTTGTCTCCACTTGTTTCTTTCTCACAGGTCGCAATTGATTGATATACCTCTTATACACGAGGCCCTCGCAACCTATAAGGTAGTGACGGCAGCTCAATAATTACAAAATGATACCTTTTTTTCCATTTAGGTCTAGTTGCATAGTTGCGGAAATAAACCTCGCAACCTGTAGTAAACTGATCCTGCCTTCTTACGGCCTCATGAAATACCTCTCGCGGATTTCCCATCTTGGAATTAAATTCGAGAATCTTGATCTTAAACTTCTCTTCATTAGCAGTTCCGCGGGGGAATTCCTTTATTACAGTTTGGGGGAATGCTCTATGAGCAAATAGGAATCTTTGTAGATTCGTCTCTAAATCATCCTTCCCATTATTCTTTCTCAAAAGGTTTTTAAACTCTCTTACATATCTCTCAGCTAAACCATTTGTACTAGGATTATACGGACTGGTCTTAGTGTGCCGTATACCATTCATTTTGGTAAATTGCTTGAATTCACCGGAGACAAACTGTCTTCCGTTATCTGTAACCACAAATTCGGGCAATCCAAATCTGGCAAAAATTTCTCTAAGATGATTTATAATCGTTTTGCTGGTAATATCTTTGATGATAAAAATTTCTATCCACTTTGAGTATGCGTCCACGAGAACCAAAAACATTATTCCCATGAACGGACCCGCTAGATCAATATGAAGTCGATGCCCCGTTTTTCGGGCCAAGTCCATTCCGAGATGGTAGCCGGGGGCATGCTTGCCGATTCTTGGCATACTCTACATTCTCTAGTTAACTCCTCGATGTTACTGTCTATGCCTGGCCACCAGAAAATACCGTCTGGCAATCATCTTCATTTTAACAATCCCCATGTGTATTTCATGCAAGTCATTTAAAATTAAAGATCTTAATTTTTGGAGAATTACCACTCTTTCACGCCATTGAAGACAACCAAACTCCAAACTTAATTCCTCATTGATCTTATAATGAGGAGCTAGTGAGTTTTCTCTCGGTACCCTTGTGAATTTCCACACACACACACACACACACACACATTCCTTCTAATATTCCTTAATACTATAGACAGTATTTTATCTTGGGGCGTCTCATATGCCCCCTCCATAAAAGAGAACGGTACCTCATTCAACTTCCTGAGAAGAAGTACCTGGTCTTCATCAAGAGACTCCCTGACACACGATTCTAAAGGAAGACGTGACAATGCGTCAACATTGGAATTATCACTAGTGTTTTGAAATTCCACAGTATAATTAAATGCAGATAATTTTAAGGACCATCTTTTAATTCTGGATGATGCACATATGGGAATTGGTTTATGAGGTGAAAATTATGAATTAAGGGTCGGTTTTCTGTGACCAATACAAATTTTCGTCCCAGTAAGTATTGTCTGAATTTCTCAACGCCAAAAGTTATGCTCAACGCTTTCTTTTCTAGTTGAGAGAAACGTTTTTCCGCTTCCGTTAATGTTCTAGAAGCAAAAGCTATAAGGCATTCTTCCTTTCTATCATTTCTATGACTCAGAATTACGCCTAGTCCATAGTCCATTAATAATGATTTACATTTTTAAAATAACATTCGATATTCTTTCGTCCAATTCCATCTACAATTTTTATTCAAAAGTTGATAGAATAGCGCTAAAATGTTTGCTATATTCTTTATGAATCTATAATAATAAATTAAGAGTCCTATGAAAGATCTTAATTGCGAAACATTCTTTAGGTTCAGGCGCCTCTATCACTGCTTTAATTTTATTTTCTAAGGGATGCAGTCCATATTTATCCATTTTAAACCCTAAATATTCCACCGATTTCTTTTTGATTTTACATTTATATCTGTTCAACTTTAAACCTTTTTCTTGTCAAATTATATTGACAAATATTTGCAATCTTATCATATCTTATCTCAGGTTTTAGTGGAAAGAATTAGTGTTTTCGTTTGTTTGTGAACAAATCTCTCCCGCTTTCTCATTGGACGAATGTGGTCATGTTTGTATATAAAGGGGGCTATGGTATGGGTCGAGGTCAGTGTGGTGGATTCGTGTGGAGACACTTAAAGTGTTCTCTGCGTGTTATATCCTTGTCTGGCAATCTCGGCGCATACCTGTGTAACCCCGGTCCGATCCCTACCTAAGCAGCAATAAAGCTAAGTACTGTTTTTTTTTATTTTATTTAACAAATTGTGATTTATTATTTACTTTTTTTTGTTGGTGTTGTACTTTTGAGTCCACGTGTTTTTCTGTGTTTAATTTACTCTTACTGTAGGCCCTAGTATATTGTATTTGTGTGTTAACCCATAAATAGTAATATTTGTCATTGGCGAGCCTGCCAGGATTACTGGTGTTTGCACGTGTAAATTCCTGTAATTTTACGTGCGGTTTTTTTTCTTTGATTGTGTGGTTTATTACTTTTTTTTGTACTCCATCATGTTTGTGAACTCTATGCTTAACCTGTCAGTGTTTAATGGGGTTGATCTCGAATCTTTCATTCGGGAAGTCGAGCTTAAAGCTCGAGTAGGCAAATGGGATCCTGAGGTCAAAGCACTGCTCATGTTCGAGGCTCTATCCCCTGAAGTTAGGTTTAGCTTAGAGGAGATGGGTATCCGTAACGATAGCAGTTTCAAAAGTATTGCTAGTAAACTGAACATATTGTACCCTAAGAAAGCGCGTGGTATTAGGGAATGCCTTAAATTAATAGAAGGTCTTAAGCAGAGAGTTGGGGAAAGTCCAATGGTTTTTAAAGAAAGATTCCTGGCCATTAGAGATAAAGTAGAGTACAGTTTTGACGATAGCCTAGTGTTCGAAATTTTCCTCGAAAATGTGCTCGATAAGTATAGAGAGGCTATTGTTCGCAGTGAAGCTAAATCAATAGACAAAGCAGTCAGTGTCATGGCCACGGAGGATAGTGTAGAACACCGTTGCAGCTTTATGAAAGGGGTATGTTCAGTAGAAGGGGTTGAAGAAATAAATAGCATTAAGAGTGAGATGAAGATGCTTAGTGCCAGTGTAAACAGGATGAAGCACGAAAATGAGCAGTGTATTGCAGATCTTAGGGGTGAGGTAGAAAAACTGACTAAATTGTTGGGCGAAATCAGGCTGAGTCCACCTGAGTGTAGCTTAGGACATATAGCTAGTGATTGCTCAAGACAGTCTTCTATGTTTTTCAACCGCAATACTCTTGACAATGCTGAGATAGTGAACATACGTTCATATGGAGGAAATCAGTTTAGAAATCTGCCAATAGTTAAGGTGAATATTAACGGCAATATGTGGCACCTGTTATACGATACAGGAAGCCAAGTCAGTATTATGATTCTGAAAAGTGCAAGGTCTTGAAGGAGAATTGGGACGATGCACTTAAAACTTTACGTATAGTGTCAGTGACAGGCCAAGAGCAGACACTTACACGTGTTAAAACCTGTAGAGTTGGTAACGAAAACGGCATTGAGCTGGGAGAGATAAGGTTTTGGCTAATGTCACTCGGAGATAAGGCCTACGACGGGATTCTGGGAATCAATGATATAAGGAGATTCAATATCCCGTTACCTGCCATACGGGAGAGTTGCAACATGATTTCCTTGAAACCAGAAGACCGAGATTATGTAGACCTTAGCTACGTTGCCAGTGTGCATAGACCGATGGTTTCAAGCTCCTTCGAGGAGAAATCAGTGAAGCGCATTGAAAACGAGGCTGTAAAGTTGCCACCTACTGAGTTTAACAGAAGCTGTGAGTGTAGCGCTGGGTCTGTTAATAGTTTTAGAAAACCTACTTGGGCTGAGAGGTTAAGGGTGATGCGGAAAGCAAAGGAGACTGTCAGACAGTTTATGTCAGGTAATTCTGCTAAAAAGCTTATGAATCCTAGGCCACCTTATTCCAGAAGTTTCGACAGAGGAGATCTGGTAATGCTAGCTGTTCCTAAGACTGAAGGTTACTCCAACGTCTATGGGCCTTTCCGTGTGGAAGCTAGGGTCTCCGATGTTAACTTTAGAGTAAGAGGGGTCACCATGCACGATGTGAAAGTTGTACATGTCGATAGGATGAAAGCGTTCAGAAACAGACGTTAAGAAGAGCTTTTAGCTCTTGGACTTGAGAGAACTGAATGGAATTGGATCGTTCGGTTTCTCATCAAGTGAGCGTCTGTCAATACCAATGTCTCTACCTAACATGCCCAGCCGGTCCCAGATGAGAGCTTATTTGGTCCCCCATTAAACTCTGTCTGCTAAAGCATATTATATATGTGTGTTTGGTAATCACTCATGGTAACTCACGTAGTATGCGCAGATTATTTCTTTTGAAGTTTCTTTTGGGAGGAGCAAGATGGAAGGCACCTTTATGGAACGACCCGGATGCCTACTACTCCTCTCTTTAGTTTTTTTTTTGTATCTTTATGACATGGCTTCCGTGAGCTTTTCCCTCCCGAATAGCGGGAGGTTTTCCTTACGGGACAATGGGAATGTTTGGGAGATTTGTTAGTTTTTTTTTTTTTTTTCTTTGGAAAGATACCTTTTGTCAAATTATATTGACAAATATTTGCAATCTTATCATATCTTATCTCAGGTTTTAGTGGAAAGAATTAGTGTTTTCGTTTGTTTGTGAACAAATCTCTCCCGCTTTCTCATTGGACGAATGTGGTCATGTTTGTATATAAAGGGGGCTATGGTATGGGTCGAGGTCAGTGTGGTGGATTCGTGTGGAGACACTTAAAGTGTTCTCTGCGTGTTATATCCTTGTCTGGCAATCTCGGCGCATACCTGTGTAACCCCGGTCCGATCCCTACCTAAGCAGCAATAAAGCTAAGTACTGTTTTTTTTTATTTTATTTAACAAATTGTGATTTATTATTTACTTTTTTTTTGTTGGTGTTGTACTTTTGAGTCCACGTGTTTTTCTGTGTTTAATTTACTCTTACTGTAGGCCCTAGTATATTGTATTTGTGTGTTAACCCATAAATAGTAATATTTGTCATTCTAGCAATCATCTAAACACTAGATCCAACTTTTGTTCATGATCTTCAAAGTATTTTCCTGCAACCAAAATATCATCTAAGTAGCAGGCCACACCTGGCAACTCAGCAAATAGACCTTCCATAATCCTCTGAAATTTATTTGGTGCTACCGCTACGCCATATGGTATTATTTTATAAGAAAACAACCTCTTTGTTGTGTTTATATCAACAACAGATTTGGTTCTTCCGCTAACATTACTTGTAAGTAGGGCCTCCAATCCCGGTACATATTTTCAATCCCGGGATTCGGGATTGCTTTTTTCTCAATCCCGGGATATCCCGGGATTGAAAAACATTTTCGTCTTTCTACGCCAAGAGGTATATCGTTTCGTTCGTTATATTTTTAATTTTTTCTTTTATATAGTGCCAATGACGTGGCACTTACTTCGATGAAAACAACCTGAAAGTCATATATTTTGCGCCTTCTTATGAACTAAATCATTGCTTTTGGGTTACAGTTTGAAATTATCTGTCAATTACTGTACACACATCTGGAGAAAAATTACTGTTCTTGGAACTCTTAGACCACATCTCTTAATGCAGTGTTGGGCAGTAATCCATTCAAAGTAATACATTACCTTGTAATTACGATTACTTTGCAATGCATTACTTTGCAAAAAAAATAATTGCATTAGAATGTAAACATAATTACTCGTAATTATATATATAATGATAGCAATTGTGATTAAAATTACTTGTAATTGTAATTATAGCAAATGTAAGCATGATTATTTGCAATTGTGATTATAGAAAATGTAATCATTATTGCATTTTGCCCAACTATGTATTAATGTTTAGAAAGAAGACAGCACCGTTTTAAAAACCATGGATTACTTTATTTTAAGGATAAAAATTCAATTTCGTGAAAGATTTGAGCGTAGGAAAGATAATTTGTCAAGAGTGTCATCATGCAAACTAGAACGTATCTTATTGCATAGGTATCCAGAGGAGGAGAAGACTCTTTCCGATTCCACAGACGTTGGAGGAATTGTCAGCAAGTATTGATACACACTTTCTAAATGGGGTCCTCGTTTGCCTGACTGCGCAGCAATATTAAGTTCGTGGTTAATCATAGTTGAGTAGGATGCGGGGTCTGGTGTAGGTATTGCAATTGAAGTTGAAGAGGCAGCAGATAGAGGTTAGTGGCGGGTCCATGTTAAACGCAGGTCCGCCACAAAAATAAAGGGATGCCGCTACTATCTAAGAAGCCACTATTTGCATGTCAACAAAATATGGGGCCCCCCCTCATGTATACTGCTGCATACTCTCATTCTAGAGGCTGCCATTTTGGAAAGATCTTGCAGAAAAACCCTTCGTTATTAGTGCATGAAAATGATTTCAAATCTCTCAGAAAAAAAAAGACCCGAAATGCAGCTGTATAAACAAAACGTCAAAAGTGTGCTATCTCATCATCTGTTTGATTACCAAAATGCTAGATAAGAAAAATGTATTTTTGCGCTGGTTTTCATGCATAAACCAGTAATCCCGGGATTTTTCGAGCAGAATCCCGGGATTTCTGGATCATTATTTGTCTACGGGATCCCGGGATTGGAGGCCCTACTTGTAAGTAAGCCTGTGATAGGTCTAGATTCGAAAGTACGGTGCTTGTAGATAATTTTGAAAAGATCTCATCGATCGATGGAATGGGATACCTATCTAATTCTATTGCCCTATTAGCTGTACATCTAAAATCACCACATATACTTACACTACCATCCTTTTTTAATACTGGTACTATTGGAGCGGTCCAATATGCATGAACTATAGGTTATAAAATGCAAGAATTCACTAAACGATCAATTTCATTCTCTACTTCGTTTTTTAGAGAGAAAGGTAAACTTCTGGCCTTACAAAACACAGGAGTCACATCCTTTTTTTAAATTAAAATTCATTTTAACATCCTTTAGACAGCCCAAATCTTTGTTAAACAAATCTGCATATCTATCAATCAAACTATTTCTATTAGATTCATTATTTAAATTTTTAATGCTTAAACAATCTAGAATAAACAAGTTTTAACTGTTTAAGCCATTCTCTTTCTAACAAATCACCTGGATTTTTCATTTACAACTATTAATCATAAATATTGGTTGGCTTCTTTTACAAAAACATTTCTTTGCCCTATAATCTCTATTGATTTACCACAAAAATATTTTAATCTTAAATTTGTTGGAAATAATTTTTTACCTTGCCAATAAATCTTATAAATATCTTTAGGTATTAACGTAACTGGACTTCCTGTATCTATTGTAAAGCACAAAGAATATTCATCTACTGTTAAATTTATTGTGGCATCAGTTTCGCCCTGTACAGAATATATAGAGTCCTCTTGTACAAATTTACATCCCCACATTTTTTTACTAGCTTCGCAGACCCTAATTAAGTGACCCAGTTTTTTACATTTTAAAACAAGTCTTTGTTCTATGAGAGCAAACAGAGGCCACGTGTGAATGTCTTTCACCACATCTATAACACATTATTTCTCCCCTTTGCCTGAAAGGCCTATGTTGCACTATACTATTAATGTACTCACCCTTTTTATCTTTACCATTCACAGGGGATATCTTTGCCACTAATTTATCTTGTAATTCTCTTGTATTTATCTCCGCCAGTTCGAACGAGATCGCCACTGCAAAACTTTATCCAGGGTGACATAGTCGTTTTCTTGTAGTAGCATCTTTTGCAGGCTTTCCAACTTGATTCCAGCCAAAAAACGGTCTCGAATCATGGTTCCCAGCATATCGCCGAAATTACAATTTATTGCTAAATGTTTCAATTCTCTAAGATATTCTGAAATTGATTCTCCTTCCTGTTGAATTCTCTTTAAAAATCTGCATCGCTGTGGTATCACTTTCTTCTTTGGATCCAAATGCAGCTTAATTCTTTAAATGATAGTATCATAGGGTTGATCTTTCATTAGACCAGGAAGAAAATGTCGTTTCCCTGCTTCAAAGTTTCAGAATCTGGTAGCGAGGTGAAATTCAGCACTTTAATCTCCTCCTTCATAAGCCAAAAAGAAAGCCACAAATTTTTGTACAAAAAGATCGAAGTGTCCTCCACTGGGCTATAGCATCTAAAAGGTACTATTAACTTTGAACTTGTCATGCTGATATTTTCTACTCCTTTGTTTTCTTGATCCAGAAAGTTTAAAAGATGTAGTTGTTATACTTGCATAGACGCCGTTTTCCTCAGCTTTTTACTGGCTCTGTAGATCCCACATCCTCGTCGCCACTTTTGTTGTGTCGTAATTAGACGTACAAGAGCTCAAACTTGACCATGGCCAACAACAAATGTCAATTTATATACACATATATTTTTACATAATGAGGCTTTAAATAATACAGATAATATTCATCTATTTACATAAACAACAGTTAAAATATAGCGAGAACGCTTCACGATTTTGCGTGTCATCCTTGCGAGAAGAGTAGAGGACTGAGCACAGATCCCTGAGGTACACCAGCCCATGTTCTTCGGTCCTTGGAAAATGTTCCATTGACCCGAACCTTTATCCTTCTTCCTCTAAGGGGAAGTCTGCAATCCAGATTAAGGTCTTTCCTCTTACTCCGATGTTGTGCAGCATTTAAAATAATTTCTACACTCGATCAAAAGCTGAGGTCATATCCAGGAATACGGCCGTTGTCTTCTTTGGCGGTTTTTCCTAGAAATCTATTATTGATTGACAGAAGTAGAACAGTTTATCAGTTGTACAGTGTCTGGATCTTTAGGCAGTTTGGTAGAAGTTTATTTTATTATTGTTAGTGAGCCAGACTATGAGCCTAGAGTGGATAATTCATTCTATTATTTTACAAAGTATGCTGGTAAGAGCAATTGGCCGATAGTTCTTGCATTCCTTGGCATCTTTGTTTGGTTTCAGTATTGGCACTATAATTGATATCTTCCAATTCTTTGGTAGTTTACCAGTTTACCATGAAATCTTCAGCATTCGTAAGAGTTGATTTTCAGCTTTGTTTCCAAAAGGTGTTTAATCATTTAACCAAAGATTAGATCATCTCCTGGTGACCTCTTGGATTTAAATTTCCTATTGATGAGTTTATATCATTCAGTGTGAAGTCTCTCGAGTAAATATCTTGTTGATGGTAATTTCTTGCTTGTTTAACTAACCTGTTTACATTATTTTTTAGAGTCCTGCCTTCATTCGTATAGCTGAGTCTAGAAATGCTTGAAATATATTCAGCAATTATTTCAGCCATCTGTTTGTTCGTTCTCGCTATTCATATCGGTTAGAGTATTGGAGGATTAGTGTTGGTTTTGATTGTTTTATAACATTAATTATATTCCAGTGATGGCTTTCCTTTTTTGGATCCATTTTTCGCAGAATTCTACCCATTTTACACACACACACACACTTGTTTGAATATCCAAATTTCTTGTTCTGTTTTGTGACTAATTTCAATGAGTTCCTTTATGATTTCTTCTGTTTTATTTGTTTTAAGAAGTTCATTGATATTGTCTCTCTCTGCAATCATTGCCTCGATATTGTGGCCCTTCCAGTAAATTATTCACAGGTCTTTAAGTCTACCTCTAGGTATCGATACTTTTAAAGCTTTGGATATGTTCGAAGAGAATTTTTCCAATTTTTGTAAATCGTTCTGTGATTTAATTCATCGTTGCACAGTTCTTCAAGTTTTTCTGTGAATTTTTTCCAGTGTCCTTTTATTCTGTTGGAAATTCTCAATTTTGAAGTTTAGGGTTGTTAAAATTGGTCTGTGGCCACTGATTGCACTTTTCAGAATTTTCCATTGTGTTGTGGGTGCGCGATGATGTAATTTATCGCTGTGATGTCTATTGCGGATTCTGTGCCTGTGGACTTGGATAGATAGGTGTTCTTTTCGTTATTTAACGGTGTAAGGTCGAGGTCGGTTAGCATGTCCTCAACCTGCTGACCTTTGTTATCCTGGACAGGTGATCCCCAAGTTTGTCTTTCGGCGTTAAAATCACCAAGTATGATTGCGATATCCGAAGACGCTTCACTAAATGTCTCTATCAGGCCTGTGTTGATGCTAGTATTATCGTGGTGATAAACATTTATGATTGGAATTGTTTTATCTGTAAGATAGATTTCTATTGCCTGAACCTCTGTCGTGCTTTCTCTAGGCTTACTCTGATTATAGGCGATTTCCTTAAATTTGATTTCTAGAGTTTTAATCAAAACGGCAAGTCCTCCTCCGAATTTTCCCGGTCTGTTCTTTCGTAGTGTTGTATAATATTTGATATTGAATCTCAGATTCTGATTCAATTTTGTCTCCTGATGACAGGTAATATGTACATTGTTGTCATAGAGAAGACATGTCAGCTCTTTATTTTTCTCTGGGTACCATTTATATTGAGTTGTAGTAGATTGAATTGTGTCCTCGTAATAGATTTCTCATCATGAGCTCGAGCTGCAGCTCCTGACGCGGCGGTTACCCCGGACACGGTAGCATTACTGGAGATATCAGTTTTGCTCTTCATTTGAAAATGGGTGCCGTTGCAACGTTAGTCATCTTGGAAACGAACCAGAATTTGGTCAAATATTCCAAAGGTCCAGGGGGACCGCAAAGAGGTGTGGTCGGACTTCTCCCCTTCCCCCTGGAATGCCGTCACTACAGGATAAAGCACTCTTGGTGATTTTTTCAAAATTGTTATTCGGAATCTGCCACTGAAGCTTTACGAGTGTTTCGTTTCTTTAAAGATATTCGAAGCGGTAAAGGACCCATGAGTTGTTACTCTCTAAAGCGATTGATTAAAGGTTTTGAGGAAACTGGATCTCTGGAAGCAAAACCTCGGAGTGGAAGACCATCGACATGCAAGTCAGTGCCTGTTACGGTTTTGCAGAATGCTGAAGCTATTGAAACGTTATCCACGTATGGAGAAGTAAGTGCTAGACAAGTTTCTCGACAAACGAGGATTTCGTATGGAACAGTTTGGAGAGAACACACATTTAGAAATTTTCTATAAAAATACCCTAACAAAATTCAAAGTTTTCACGAGTTGAAAGTCAGCGATTTTGAGAAGCGTCAAGAATTCGCTGCATGGGTTTTCCAGCAAATTGATATTGATGAAAACTGGCTGTCAAATGTTCTAAGAACAGATGATGCTCACTTTTATCTAAAGGGAGAATTTAACATTCAAAACTGCCTCATTTTGGCAACAAAAAACCCTAGGATTTTTTCAGAAATACCACTTTATCAGCACAGAGTTACAGTTTTGTGTGGGTTCACTCTCTTTTATTATTGGACCATTTTTCTTTGAAAAAATCAATGGAAGAACTTTTAAAACCGTTTTTGTAACTGGTGAACGTTATGTTCAACTTTTGAGAGAAAAGGTTATTCCCATATTGCAGGACAGACAAGCACTAAGCGAAATAACATTCATGCAAGATGGAGGACCTCCTCATATCTCCCGCGGTGCCAAACAATTGCTGAAGGATACGTTCGGTGAAATTCGTTGATAAGTCGCCACTTTATATACCAGTGGCCTCCAATATCACCAGACTTGACGCCTTACAATTTCGGTTACGGGGGTACATTAAGTCGCGTTTTTATCGATGCCGGCCTACCACATTGGCCATGTTGAAGACTTCTATCAGATGGCACGTTTTATAAATTTCAACTATT
This sequence comes from Cordylochernes scorpioides, assembly GCA_030710605.1. NCBI lineage: Eukaryota > Metazoa > Arthropoda > Arachnida > Pseudoscorpiones > Chernetidae > Cordylochernes > Cordylochernes scorpioides. The sequence goes on along the minus strand of CP092872.1, from coordinate 40,867,661 downwards.
TAATTGTGACCATTCTGTCATCTATCGTCTGCAGGCGGTGTTTGAGAATGAAGGGCGCCACATCGAGCAAGGATTGTGACCTAATACAAGAGAGAAGGCAGTTACCTCATGTGTTATATTTTGCAGCTCTTTGTTTTGGGTTATGGGAATAATAAATGCTGTCCTCACATCTTGACTCTTTTTTTTTTCTGTGAACAGTAATTATTTTGTTTGTCATTTGCCCACATCCTATATTATGTCGTGCAGGCCAAAGTGTTATAACTTCTCGAATAACACTGGTATACACAATTTTACCCCCTATGTTTAGTTTATCGCTTTTCGCTCATTAGAAGAAATAGCATAAGGAATAATCTCTGTATCCCCCCCCCCCCCCCCCAACTTTTGAAAATTTGCGCAAAAAATAATACAAAATGATTTTACTACCACGTTTTTCAACGCAAAAGGTCGATTTAAAATGATTTTTTTGAGGGGATACATTTTCAAAATTATGTACAGTATAATAAACAATGATAAAATTTGACAAACCCATAGGATATTTGGAATAAAGTACGAAAAATATATTGTCACTCCCCTCTATATTTCATTTTTGGATCATGACAAATATCCAGTTAAATAGTCAAGTGTCGCCAATTAATCAAGAAACTACACATTCCTTATAGCAAGAAATCCTATTAGTAGTGCCATCATAAATTTTGGTACTATATTAACATTTCAAAAATCGTGTATTGATATCAGTAATTATTTTCAAACATTCAATCTATTTCACAAAACTCCATCTAAAATATAAATATTTTTTCTACATGTTTTAATTTGCATATACCTATTTTACATATCTCAGATTGTATTTAAAAATCGTCAACCAATTCTTATAACTTTTGGCGAAATGGTGTTTTATTAAATTATCATTTGATATTATTAGGGTTCTTTCCTGGTATTCAAAAAGGAAAAATACGTGTCGTTCAGTTATATTTTTTCAATTTATCAAACAATTTGGCCGCTGAATCTCTAATTCTGGTAGAGCGCCATCTAGCAAATAATGTTGTAACTAAAATCAATTTCGAATTTTTCACTATTTGCCATAAGAAATCCCATTGCATCCTGAACACAATGGTGTTTACCGCATTGCTCTAGCGCAAATATTCGCGGAGTTATTAATTTTTAAAGTTGTGCAGGACTTTTGGATCACCCTGTATATTTACAAAAAGTCAATTCACTCGCGCCTCTAGTGAAAATGAGGGGTAATACCAGCTGACCTAATGTACATGTAAAGTTTGGAGCGGGACGTTTCACAAGAGTGACATCCACGGTCCAATTTATAATTGTAACAAATAGTATTTGAATAAAAACATTCAATCGGGTAAAACACGGGCGTTGCCCGGGTCATTCGTCTAGTCAACATATATAGTCACGACCGTCTTTCCTCATCGCTGTCACGGATGCGCGCGCATCATCATTATGATCATTATCATTATCTAATGATAATAATAATAATAATTATTATTATATATTATTATTATTATTTTATTATCATCAACATATATAGTCACGACCGTCTTTCCTCATCGCTGTCACGGATGCGCGCGCATCATCATTATGATCATTATCATTATCTAATGATAATAATAATAATTATTATTATTATATTTCTATTATTATTCTATTATCAACATATATAGTCACGACCGTCTTTCCTCATCGCTGTCACGGATGCGCGCGCATCATTATCATTATCTAATGATAATAATAATAATTATTATTATTATATTATTATTTTATTATCCCTATATATAGTCACGACCGTCTTTCCTCATCGGCCTCAGTCACGGATGCGCGCGCATCATCATTATGATCATTATCTTTATCTAATGATAATAATAATAATAATTATTATTATTATTATTATCCCTATATATAGTCACGACCGTCTTTCCTCATCGGCCTCAGTCACGGATGCGCGCGCATCATCATTATGATCATTATCATTATCTAAAGATAATTATTATTATTATATTATTATTATTATATATATATATAGTCACGACCGTCTTTCCTCATTCCTCATCGGCCGCCTCTGTCACGGATGCGCGCGCACAGGGAGGTCACGTGCTCGCCGGCAGCCAACGGGCGCGCGCCGCCGGCATTACGTCATAGATTATAAACACAAGGTAATAAGGCCAAATAAAAAAATAGTGTGTGATAAGGCACAATTTGGATTTTCTACTTATATAATTGCCTTATTCTGTCTGTGTGAAGTTCACTGTGTGAAGTTCACGGATAGATTTTGGTCAGAATGGATAAAATAAAAAAGTGTCAAGGGATGGGAATCGAACCCACGACCTTCTGCTTATCGGGCAGATGCCATGACCACTAGGCTACCCTGGACATATTTTTCGTTCACATTTTTATTTTTATATTTTCTAGACACACACAGTTTGGGGCGGGACGTTTCACAAGAGAGACCTTCACGGCGCCAATTTATAATTGTAAAGAATAGTATTTTAATTAAAAACATTTTTAAAATATATACGCACTCGGGTAAAACCCGGGCGCAGCCCGGGCCATTCGTCTAGTAGATTATAAACACAAGGTAATAAGACCAAATCTAATGATAAGGCACAATTTGGATTATAGATTATAAACACAAGGTAATAAGACCAAATCTAATGATAAGACACAATTTGGATTATAGGTTATAAACACAAGGTAATAAGACCAAATCTAATGATAAGGTACAATTTGGATTATAGATTATAAACACAAGGTAATAAGACCAAATCTAATGATAAGACACAATTTGGATTATGATAATAATACAGTTATCAGCGTCATGCATTCTTTCTTAATTCTGTCACCGTTTGCCTTTAGTTCAATGGTAGAATGCTCGCCTGCCACGCAGGCCCCCCGGGTTCGATTCCCGGCCGATGCATTTTTTTTTTTACAATTTCTAAAACTCATTTATATTATTAAAATATATGTGCTTTTCCTGTCTATGTACAGATTTATGGTCTCTGTACACAAGTATACAAGTATGTATACAAGTTATTTGCAAATTGCGTGGCAAATTTGCCCTTTCGCTCGCAAGCAGCGCCTCTAGCGGTGAAAATGGGAGGTAATATCAGCTGACCTAATGAACATGTAAAACGTGTTTTAACAGGACATAGAGAAAAATCTGGAAAATATATTTTTCGGACTTTTAGTCAAGAAAAATAAATTGACAGGTTCTGGGAAAAAAGTAGTTGTTTTTTATTCAGAAAATGATGATGACAATAATGCTGTATCATATTTGATTATCAGATACAAAATTATATCCGGAAAAATTCCAAAAAGCAGAGACCACGGGTGAAGCCGGTTCATTTTTAGTGTGCAGGAACAAAATTCTAACAGAAAAACATTCATTCGAGCAGAAGACACAAAGCCAGATCATCTCTTTATAAAAATATCGCTTCTCAGACACGATGTTTGAAGCGGGACGTTTCACAAGAATGACATCCACGGCGCCAATTTATAATTGTAACGAATAATATTTGAATAAAGGCATTCAATCGGGTAAAACCCGGGCATTGCCCTTTCTTAATCAATTCTGTCACCGTTTTCTTTTGTGAATGGAATAAATACCCAAATATGGCCATTTCTCATAACCATCGGTGGTTCAGTGGTAGAATGCTCGCCTGCCACGCGGGCGGCCCGGGTTCGATTCCCGGGCGATGCATTTTTTTTTTACAATTTTTAAAACTCATTTATATATTATACTAGCGGATGTACCCGGCTTCGCCCGGGTTTTACCCGAGTAAAGGTTTGTCTAACGAACATTTATTCAAACAATTCTCTATAAACTTATAGATAATAGATATATTTTGATAATTTGAAACTCGTAAATTTGAATCTCTCGATAAAGTGAACATTTTTTCCCGGTCCCTGTGTGCCGTGTCATCCTGAATTTTGTATTTCCTAATTTTCTACATTACAAAATCATCGTTTTATCTAGTAAACATTTTTTCCCGGTCCCTTGAAAAATACTCGATAAGTTGAATAAAATCAATATTAATTGGTTCCCTCGCTAATTGGAAGTTGAAGGAATAGTATCTTTGCCTTGGAATTGTATCATTATTTCTTGTCTCAAATAAATTGCCGTGTCATTCTGAATTTTGTCTTTCCTAATTTTCTACATTACAAAATCATCGTTTTATCTAGTGAACATTTTTTCCCGGTCCCTTGAAAAATACTCGATAAGTTTAATAAAATCAATATTAATTCGTTTTCTCGGTAATTGGAAGTTAAAGGAATAGTATCTTTGCCTTGGAATTGTATCATTATTCTTGTCTCAAATAAATTGCCGTGTCATCCTGAGATAATCTTACTTTTGATAATAATCTTTAAGATAATAAACCTAGTGATAATAAAACTTATAGATAAAAAAAAAACTTATTATCATCGTCGCAATGGTGGCGCTGCTTGCGAGTTAAATCTACAAATATGCAAATAACTCTAAGGATATTCAAGATATTCAAGAAATTATTTTTCAAAAACCTTCCCAGTACTATACTAAATAACTTCCCAAAGTTTCATGGCGTTCCAATGAGTGGTTTGGTCAGGCCTAAAGGACACACACACATATACATTCATTAATATATATAGTTACCAGCGTCATGCATTCTTTCTTAATTCTGTCACAGTTTGCTTTTGGTTCAGTGATAGAATGCTCGCCTGCCACGCGGGCGCCCCGGGTTCGATTCCCGGCCAATACATTTTTTTTTTACAATTTTTAAAACTCATTTATATTATTAAAATATATGTGCTTTTCCTGTCTATGTACAGATTTGTGGTCTCTGTACACAAGTATACAAGTATGTATACAAGTTATTTGCAAATTGCGTGGCAAATTTGCCCTTTCGCTCGCAAGCAGCGCCTCTAGCGGTGAAAATGGGAGGTAATATCAGCTGACCTAATGGACATGTAAAACGTGTTTTAACAGGACATAGAGAAAAATCTGGAAAATATATTTTTCGGACTTTTAGTCAAGAAAAATAAATTGACAGGTTCTGGGAAAAAAGTAGTTGTTTTTTATTCAGAAAATGATGATGACAATAATGCTGTATCATATTTGATTATCAGATACAAAATTATATCCGGAAAAATTCCAAAAAGCAGAGACCACGGGTGAAGCCGGTTCATTTTTAGTGTGCAGGAACAAAATTCTAACAGAAAAACATTCATTCGAGCAGAAGACACAAAGCCAGATCATCTCTTTATAAAAATATCGCTTCTCAGACACGATGTTTGAAGCGGGACGTTTCACAAGAATGACATCCACGGCGCCAATTTATAATTGTAACGAATAATATTTGAATAAAGGCATTCAATCGGGTAAAACCCGGGCATTGCCCTTTCTTAATCAATTCTGTCACCGTTTTCTTTTGTGAATGGAATAAATACCCAAATATGGCCATTTCTCATAACCTTCGGTGTTTCAGTGGTAGAATGCTCGCCTGCCACGCGGGCGGCTCGGGTTCGATTCCCGGCCGATGATTTTTTTTTTTTTTTTTTACAATTTTTAAAACTCATTTATATATTATACAAGAATGACATCCCCGGCGCCAATTTATAACTGTAAAGAATAGTATTTGAATAAAACATTTAATCGGGTAAACCCCGGGCGTTGCCCGGGTCATTTGGCTAGTTAAATAATATATACGACTCAACTAAATTATGGAACGGATTGGCAGAAATTTTACGAAAAACTCCTGGATACAGAGACAATACCAGATTATGAACCACTTACTATGACTTTTCTAAATACAGATAACGAGCTAACTGAACACATAACTCTGAACGAAATAAACAAAGATATTTCTCGGATAAGGTTTGTTAAGGCGACTGGCTTTTACGAGATAATGAATGAAGCAATAAAGATCCTCCCTAAAGAATACTTAATTTCTTTAAAGGACATATTCAATAGAATCCTGAGAACATCTGAATTCCCGACAACATGGCTAAAATCAGTCATCCAACCAATTTTTAAGAATGATGATCAAGACGATCCCTTTAACTGTCTAGGCATCGCACTCTTAAGTAATATAGCAAAACTATTCACATCAATCCTCAAATCTCGACTAGGCAGCTAGATAGAAAGGAGAGATTGTTCCTGAAAATCAGGCGGGATTCAGAGGCGGTCACTCTTTCCAAGATCACATATTCACTCTTTTATCCTTGATTCAAATGACCCTAAGCTTAAAGAGAAAAAATTCTACATGTTTTTCGTGGATTTGAAAAAGGCTTTCGATGTGCTCCATCAATTTCTATGGAGAAAACTAATTGATGCAGGCCTTAACTATCGTTTCGTTAACTTAATTAAAAGTTATTATACAAATATATGACGGTGGTGGTGCGATGGAACAACTCATTCACCGAGTCAATAAAAGTGCGCTCAGGAGTTTTACAAGGGAAACCTATGTCACCTTATTTATTTATTCTTTCTATAAATGACTTAATTGATCTTTTCAATAATTCAGATTTACCTGGAATATACCTCACAAATTATGGAAATGTTCATCTTTTGCTATAGGCAGACGACATTGTCCTGATTTGGTGAATCTAAAGATAACCTTCAAATAAAAATCAAAAGGCTTAAAATATATTTTGAAATACATTTATTAACCTTGAATGAAAATAAGTCAAAAATTATGGTTTTCAGAAACGGCGGTCGATTAGCACAAAATGACAAATGGTTTTGGGGTGAGCGGCAGCTGTCTGTAAATACGAAATATCAATACTTAGGAGAGCCGCTTACAACTGCAAACTCACTAAACAAAGTATCTGCATATTACAAGGGCAAAGCCCTGGCAGCAATTGGTGCCGTATGGGAGGTCTTGACAAAATCCAAGGTCAACTCTTTATATGCGGCAATGAAATTATTTGATTCGACAATTTTGCTTCACATGTTATACGCCGCATCCTTTTGGGCACTTGACAAAATAAAAGTATTTGACCAAGTTCAGAACATCTCTCTAAGACGCTACCTGAATTTACCAAAATATACGCCGGGTTTTATGCTGAGAATGAAGTGCGGACTAGTATCACTGGAAGTTGTCATTATTAAACAGATTTTGAGATTTTGGGTGAAAATGGAAGAGAGCAGGTTGCCTCGCGTTTGTTTGGCACACCTCTGGACATTGCACAACCACCAAAGAGTAGGCTGCACATTCAAAATGACAAATCGCAAGTCTTAAATACCTCCCATTATAGTCACTTTAAATACTTTAAAAAAATCAATAACAGCAGAACTATATCTATTCACAAATACTCCTCTGGTATTCAAAAGACTTATTGCGCAACTGAGACTTCTATGGGTGTTATTCACAGAAAATCGATCAAAGCGCTGGAAGATTGACTGTCGTTTAAATTGTGATCTATGTAATATCAGAATACAAGACGAAATCATACATACAATTTTTGGTTGCTGTTGCTTTAGAGAGACAAAGAGGGGAACTCTTGGGTGATTTATCTTTGTCTCAATCGATAGTCAACAAATTTATAACTGGATGAATGCAATGACGTTTGATCAAGGTCTTCTTTTTGGTTATATAAATTCTACAAGGCCGCAGTCACCGTTCGGAGGGGATCAATGGAATCGACGAATATCGTGGTCCATTTGGACGAGGAAAGCGAAGACTAGAACGCGGCTTAATCCACACTAGCCTGTTCAGTGATACGCTAACATTGACGTATGCACGAAGGAACGTGTGGCCACTGAACATGCGTCGGACCTGGAGGCTGTTGTCGGGTGCTGCGCTCCCTGGAGTACAGGAGCTCCATCTATGTTTCCTTTCTTCCTGTGGTGAATCTGAATAAGACCGGTGGTCTTAATAAAGCTTTTTTTTTTGGTGTATGATATTATGAAAAGAAAATGCCTATTTAATATCTCGATTTAAGAAATATTAACAAAATGTAAACAAATAGAGCAGTGTGAAAAAATAGTACAAATGTAAAATTCTACTGGGATAAGGTGGATAAATAAAGAAAAAGGCACCTCCTTAATGTGAAACTGAAAGTTGCTGATGGCTTGCGCCATCTGTCGGAATAAATTAAAACTATTCGTTGATTCGTTCTCATGCACTTCTAGCGCCTTAACGACCTGTTTAATGATTTTACAGGATGCCTGAATGACCAGTATTTTTGGTCATTAAGGTACAGCTTACACCACGCTGACGAAGGCCAACAGCCTGAAACGCGTACGTGGTTACCTTATCTTGATTAATCAAGATTGGGTATTTGGCCAATTCTGGAATAATCAAAAATGAACGAATAGTTGATTTTTACTCCGACAGATGGCGCAAGCCATCAACAACTTTCAGTTGCACGATAAGGAGATGCTATTTTCTTAAAATAGACCAGTGTTACTCAAATTATTTTTAAAATATTTTCTGAAATAAGATTTTAAAAATTGAAAATATATATATACTAGCGGATGTGTACCCGGCTTCGCCCGGGTTTTATCCGAGTGAAAGTTTGCCTAACGAATATTATATATTATGAAGTATAATAAACAATGTTAAAGATTAGTTTTAATTATTAATCAAGATTGTGTGGGAATATGTGAGAAAGATGTAATATCGTTGTTGTTTTCTTGGCCGACTGTTTTACATATGGTGTTATCTTAAAATTGCTTTTTTTGAATATTTTTTTAGATTGAGTTGAATGAATTGCTGAATTTCTTATTTTTTTTTATTTATATATAAATAAAATTACTCTGTTGATTTTTTTTTTTGTATTTAATCGATAACAGCGAAGTTACGCATGTTAAAGTTAGGAAAAATATTTTGATGTTAAGCAAAACCTGCTCCATCTCGTTTTACATAAATGTTGATAATTTGGTCGAAATTGATGCATTGTAACGAAAGTTTTTAGCGAACACCACTTATGAAATTTGCATTTTATTAATATAGATTTATATATATTTTTAAAATATCGATATTGGGTATTAAAATATTTGAACATCCATTTTAAACTTCAATAAAATATTTATTACAGTATATTGTTGCATCAATTTTAATGCGCCCTACATTTATTCAAAATATTCTATGCTATTTAATATTTATTTAAAACAGATTATTTAGATTATCATCATTACTTTTTATAATTTCATTCTTTTTGTAATATTTTAGTGTACATATATGTCATAATTTGTATATAATTGTATGTACCCCCCGACCCACTATGCATGTACAATATATGATTTTCAAAGATTTAATAAAGAATAAGGTAACTGGAGGAAAGAAAGTGGCAACAAGACATAGGAAGCAGGCTAAAAGCGGGCACAAGTATAAATAACTTGTACAGTCAATACTTCCTGGCAAGCCCGGACGTATCTGGTATCCGCAGAAGTTATATTAGTAGAGAGACGCCCAATATTTCCGGACAGGACCGGACGCATTTGATAATTTGATAACGCGGAAGTAAATAGAGTCGAACACACCCGATACTTCCTGACCAGGCCGGGCGTAACTAACACCAAAGAAAGCCGCCGGTCCAATTAGAAAGCCTCCCCTAAATAGGTCAACCAATAGAAAAACGGACACGTTCCATCCTTCGACCAATGGGAAGGAAGACAACTCGTGGTGTTAAATCGAAAAGCAAGAATTGTCAGTAGTGATTTGGCTCTCATAGGAACAACACCTAGAGTTGCTCCTTCGCTCCCAACGAGGTGACATCTGCTCTGGACCTCTCTCCCTCTGCTCATCCCGTAGCTAAGTACAATCACCGCCATGTGATCAGATAATTAACAATCAAAATCGCTCCGCTCTTCTCAAGCTTTCTTTCCTCCAACCGAGTTGCCTTTTATTTTCAAACCCCATCACGTGTCCTGATTATTCCTAACTGTATGCTTAAACTTCCACTCAAACGACTGCGCTTCAACCAAATCTCACCATTCTCATCGAACAACAAGAAATTCCGCAACGATATTGTCACATATATATTGATTGCTCTGTACGCTCCAGGAACCTGGGTTACTTAAATAAATAAATATATTGATTGCTAATTGGAGCGAGAGAGGACCAAGACGGCGGATCGCGACCTACGAGGAAGACAACGAATAAATAAACACAATAACTTTAAAAGATAATTTATTTTTATTTATTTACTTTTATTTATTTTCTTTGACTATGGAAACCCGCTCGAGAAACGTGTATAACACCAAGAAGGAAGAAACCAAGGTCGACGACCCTGCAAAGCTGCAACTTGGTGCAACAATTTTAACACAAAATTTGAAATGAACCTATTATAAAAATATTTGTTTAAAATTAACAATCAATTTAGTTTAGCGTCTATATAAAAAATATATTAATTCAATTAAGTGAATATTTGTATCATATCGAGTTTATAAAAGAAGTTAGAAGTGAATAATTATTAAAAAATCTACAGGTATTATTTAATTTTGAGTAAAATTGAATATTAAATGTTGTATAGTTATTATTTAATTAAACATTACTCACCAGATGAAATTATTTTATTACAAATTGTTTATTACACTTTATATTTATATTTTTACATCAACACGTTGTTTACATTATACATCGTATATTATTGTTTATGATGATGATCTATTCTATATTTTAAAACACAGAATACTACATTATACATGTAAACGAATTCAATCATAAATTTATTAATTTTACTCGAAAGAAAAATGAAAAGAACAAAAAAATGTTCTTCCGAAAATTTTAATCGCCATAGTAACAACAATAAACATATTTTAAAGTCATTTTAAGAAATTTCATTTTAAGTTAGACATTTGAGCGCTGCAAAGAATAGTTTATGCATTTTTACCAGGTTGTTGAAGAGCATTTTAAAGATCTATCTTTTGCGGCGCAAAGACTTTAAAATAATAACCTTGTTTTCGGTTCAATTTGTAACTCTTTTGCCAAATTATGAGCCTCCGATTGGTTGTAAATCTGTATTTGGAAGTAATATTTTCAACACTTTAAAAACTCTGCAGACACTCAAATTTTCAAAATATCATTGGACGATATTTTGGAAGATATCCGATATGAGACCAATTAAAATTATAGGAAATTTATAAAGTATTTGTAGACCATTTTTGTTTCGCGAATCCCCCTCCCCGCAGGCAATTTATAACCGCCTATGCGCAATCTACAACAACAACAAAGCCTTTATTTAGGGCCTCTCGCCCTATACAGGATTCGCCAGTTCACAAGGGATGGGGAAAACACTGTGTGGCCTTTTTCCGGGATATAATCCTGTGGAATCCAAATATCGCCACCGCTATATACCTATTCTTTGATATTTTATTAATTAGTGCCGGAAATGAAGGACAAAGTTGCCCCGTTTTATCATTTAGTTTTCGTCTTTCCTCAGACAGAGCAGCACAATCAAATAAGTAGTGCAACATCTCCATTGTTATTCCTGATCCACAGAAAGCACATTTCAAGTCTTCACCCCTCATTACAATCAGATGGTGTTCTCTGAAAAAAATTGAAAGGGTTCTAAATTGCGCGATTAATCTGATGACAGGAAAAGGGAGTTCACATAAGAAATATTCTTCGGTGGTAAACGTTGTATATATGTCTCTATAGTGGGAATATAACTTTGATTGGGTTATTCTTGTTAAGTCATTTTGTATTGTTTGCTCTATCGCAGTTCTTAATATTCCTGGGATCTCATTCCTTAGTGAATCGGGATCATTACAATAAGTAAGCAACAAGGATCCGTTATTATTGAGTAAATTGCTTAATTGTTTTATAAACCCGACTAGACGAATGGCCCGGGCAACGCCCGGGTTTTACCCGAGTGCGTATATATTTTAAAAACGTTTTAATTCAAATACTATTCGTTACAATTATAAATTGGCGCCATGGATGTCACTCTTGTGAAACGTCCCGTTCCAAACTGTGTGTTTTCAAAATGTTTTAATTAAAATACTATTCGTTACAATTATAAATTGGCGCCGTGGATGTCTCTCTTGTGAAACGTCCCGCCCCAAACTGTGTGTCTTGAAAATATAAAAATAAAAATGTGAATTTTCATAAAGATTTCATCATGTCGATTTTTTTTTTTTTGCATTTCACCTACTAAATCGATAGAGATAATTACATTTGCAACATGAACTTAGGTATATTGACTAAATAGAAAACTGCATAGTAATAAAGATCATTTTTTAAAGGCCCCATATCGTTTTTTTTTCAATAAAATCGAAACAAAAATTAACGATAAATAACGATAATTGCCTTAAAAAGAAATTGCCTTAAAAAAAAGAAACATTCCCGGTGATTTTGTCTTGCATTCGTTTATACAATTATTATATACGAATGACCCGGGCAACGCCCGGGTTTTACCCGATTAAATGCTTTTATTCAAATACTATTCTTTACAATTATAAATTGGCGCCGTGGATGTCATTCTTGTATAATATATAAATGAGTTTTAAAAATTGTAAAAAAAAAAAAAAATGCATCGGCCGGGAATCGAACCCGGGCCGCCCGCGTGGCAGGCGAGCATTATACCACTGAACCACCGATGGTTATAAAAAATCCCATCCGTGAGCTTCAGACAGACAAACAAACAGACAGAATAAGGCAAATATATAAGTAGATACGAATGACTCGGGCAACGCCCGGGTTTTACCCGATTAAATGCTATTATTCAAATACTATTCGTTACAATTATAAATTGGCGCCGTGGATGTCATTCTTGTATTTACTTATATATTTGCCTTATTCTGTCTGTTTGTCTGAATCTCACAGATGGGATTTTCATAACCATCGGTGGTTCAGTGGTAGAATGCTCGCCTGCCACGCGGGCGGCCCGGGTTCGATTCCCGGCCGATGCATTTTTTTTTTTTTTTACAATTTTTAAAACTCATTTATATATTATACAAGAATGACATCCACGGCGCCAATTTATAATTGTAAAGAATAGTATTTGAATAAAAGCATTTAATCGGGTAAAACCCGGGCGTTGCCCGGGTCATTCGTATATAATAATTGTATAAACGAATGCAAGACAAAATCACCGCGAATGTTTATTTTTTTAAGGCAATTTCTTTTTAAGGCAATTATCGTTATTTATCGTTAATTTTTGTTTCGATTTTATTGAAAAAAAACGATATGGTGCCTTTAAAAATTATCTTTATTACTATGCAGTTTTCTATTTAGTCAATATACCTAAGTTCATGTTGCAAATGTAATTATCTCTATCGATTTAGTAGGTGAAATGCAAAAAAAAAATCGACATGATGAAATCTTTATGAAAATTCACATTTTTATTTTTATATTTTCAAGACACACACAGTTTGGGGCGGGACGTTTCACAAGAGAGACATCCACGGCGCCAATTTATAATTGTAACGAATAGTATTTTAATTAAAACATTTTAAAAACACACAGTTTGGAACGGGACGTTTCACAAGAGTGACATCCATGGCGCCAATTTATAATTGTATCGAATAGTATTTGAATTAAAACTTTTTAAAAATATATACGCACTCGGGTAAAACCCGGGCGTTGCCCAAGCCATTCGTCTAGTAATATATAAATGAGTTTTAAAAATTGTAAAAAAAAAAAATGCATCGGCCGGGAATCAACCCGGGCCGCCCGCGTGGCAGGCGAGCATTCTACCACTGAACCACCGATGGTTATGAAAAATCCCATCCGTGAGCTTCAGACAAACAGACAGAATAAGGCAAATATATAAGTAGACTAGACGAATGGCCCGGGCAACGCCCGGGTTTTTCCCGAGTGCGTATATATTTTTAAAATGTTTTAATTAAAATACTATTCGTTACAATTATAAATTGGCGCCGTGGATGTCTCTCTTATGAAACGTCCCGCCCCAAACTGTATGTGTCTTGAAAATATAAAAATAAAAATGTGAACGGAAAAATATGTCCAGGGTAGCCTAGTGGTCATGGCATCTGCCTGGTAAGCGGAAGGTCGTGGGTTCGATTCCCATCCCTTGACACTTTTTTTATTTTATCCATTCTGACCAAAATCTATCCGTGAACTTCACACAGACAGAATAAAGCAATTATATAAGTATAGATAATAATAATTATTATTATTATCATTAGATAATGATCATAATGATGATGCGCGCGTTGATGACCAAAATCTATCCGTGAACTTCAGACAGTGAACTTCACACAGACAGCATAAGGCAATTATATAAGTAGATAGATAATAATAATTATTATCATTAGATAATGATCATAATGATGATGCGCGCGTTGATGACCAAAATCTATCCGTGAACTTCAGACAGTGAACTTCACACAGACAGAATAAGGCAATTATATAAGTATAGAAGATAATAATAATTATATTATTATATCATTAGATAATGATAATGATCATAATGATGATGAGCGCGTTGATGACCAAAATCTATCCGTGAACTTCAGACAGACAGAATAAGGCAATTATATAAGTATATTTACTATTCATTGTTGGCTTTTTATCTTACATTCATTCTTCATTGTTGGCTTTTTATAATACATTAACTCTTCATTGTTGGCTTTTTATCTTACATTCACTCTTCATTGTTGGCTTTTTATCTTACATTCACTCTTCATTGTTGGCTTTTTATCTTACATTCATTCTTCATTGTTGGCTTTTTATTTTACATTCACTCTGTTGGCTTTTTATATTACACTAGACGAATGGCCCGGGCAACGCCCGGGTTTTACCTGAGTGCGTATATATTTTAGTAATGTTTTAATTAAAATTCTATTCGTTACAATTATAAATTGGCGCCGTGGATCACTCTCTTGTGAAACGTCCCGCCCCAAACTGTGTGTGTCTTGAAAATATAAAATTAGAAATGTGGATTTTCATAAAGATATCATCATGTCTATTTTTATTTTTGCATTTCACCTACTAAATCGATAGAGATAATTACATTTGCAACATGAACCTAGGTATATTGACTAAATAGAAAACTGCATAGTAATAAAGATAATATTGTAAAGGCACCATATCGTTTTATTTTCAATAAAATCGAAACAAATAAATATATCACAAAAATATGACCCTATAACTTTCCGCAAGGTTCTAAATGGTCACACGGCCAGTGTGAGTGTTTTTGTTGCATCATGCTGTGACTCACACGATGACCCAAGGTCATTCAGGGGTGGAGCAAAGCCTATCTCCGTCGTCGCAATGGTGGCTCTGCATGCGAGTTAAGTCTACATATCTGCAAATAACTCTAAGGAAATTCAAGATATTCAAGAAATTATTTTTCGGACACCTTTCCGGGGATATATCTAATAATATCCCAGAATTTCATGGCGATTGGATGTATGGTTTTTGAATAACAGGGTTGTCTAGAGGGGGGCAGGGAGGCCATGTGTTCGCTGGCGGCCAATGGGCGCGCATTCTATCCGTGAGCTTCAGACAATCAGACAAAC
Source organism: Cordylochernes scorpioides (assembly GCA_030710605.1). Lineage (NCBI taxonomy): Eukaryota > Metazoa > Arthropoda > Arachnida > Pseudoscorpiones > Chernetidae > Cordylochernes > Cordylochernes scorpioides. The sequence continues at coordinate 40,852,243 of CP092872.1, read as the reverse complement.
AGACAAACAAACAGACAGAATAAGGCAAATATATAAGTAGATTTACTCTTCATTGTTGGATTTTTATCTTACATTCACTCTTCATTGTTGGCTTTTTATATTATATTTACTCTTCTTTGTTGGTTTTTATCTTACATTCATTCTTCATTGTTGCCTTTTTATATTACATTTACTCTTCATTGTTGGCTTTTTATCTTACATTCACTTTTCATTGTTGGCTTTTTATTTTACATTCATTCTTCATTGTTGGCTTTTTATATTACATTCACTCTTCATTGTTGGCTTTTTATCTTACATTCACTCTGTTGGCTTTTTATATTACATTTACTCTTCATTGTTGGCTTTTTATCTTGCATTCACCCTTCATTGTTGGCTTTTTATATTATATTTACTTTTCATTGTTGGCTTTTTATCTTACATTCATTCTTCATTGTTGGCTTTTTATATTATATTTACTCTTCATTGTTGGCTTTTTATCTTACATTCATTCTTCATTGTTGGCTTTTTATATTACATTTACTACTTATTGTTGGCTTTTTATCTTACATTCACTCTTCATTGTTGGCTTTTTATCTTACATTCATTATTCATTGTTGGCTTTTTATATTACATTCACTCTTCATTGTTGGCTTTTTATCTTACATTCATTCTTCATTGTTGGCTTTTTATATTACATTCACTCTTCATTGTTGGCTTTTTATATCATATACGAATGACCCGGGCAACGCCCGGGTTTTACCCGATTAAATGCTTTTATTCAAATACTATTCGTTACAATTATAAATTGGCGCCGTGGATGTCATTCTTGTATAATATATAAATGAGTTTTAAAAATTGTAAAAAAAAAAAATGCATTGGCCGGGAATTGAACCCGGGCCGCCCGCGTGGCAGGCGAGCATTCTACCACTGAACCACCGATGGTTATGAAAAATCCCATCCGTGAGCTTCAGACAAACAGACAGAATAAGGCAAATATATAAGTAGATAATTGTATAAACGAATGCAAGACAAAATCACCGCGAATGTTTCTTTTTTTAAGGCAATTTCTTTTTAAGGCAATTATCGTTATTTATCGTTAATTTTTGTTTCGATTTTATTGAAAAAAAAAACGATCTGGTGCCTTTAAAAAATGATCTTTATTACTATGCAGTTTTCTATTTAGTCAATATACCTAAGTTCATGTTGCAAATGTAATTATCTCTATCGATTTAGTAGGTGAAATGCAAAAAAAAAATCGACATGATGAAATCTTTATGAAAATTCACATTTTTATTTTTATATTTTCAAGACACACACAGTTTGGGGCGGGACGTTCCACAAGAGAGACATCCAAGGCGCCAATTTATAATTGTAACGAATAGTATTTTAATTAAAACATTTTAAAAACACACAGTTTGGAACGGGACGTTTCACAAGAGTGACATCCATGGCGCCAATTTATAATTGTAACGAATAGTATTTGAATTAAAACGTTTTTAAAATATATACGCACTCGGGTAAAACCCGGGCGTTGCCCGGGCCATTTGTCTAGTAATATATAAATGAGTTTTAAAAATTGTAAAAAAAAAAAAAAAAATGCATCGGCCGGGAATCGAACCCGGGCCGCCCGCGTGGCAGGCGAGCATTCTACCACTGAACCACCGATGGTTATGAAAAATCCTATCCGTGAGCTTCAGACAAACAGACAGAATAAGGCAAATATATAAGTAGATGGGCGCACCTGTAGCACAGGATATTTACCTCATTCTATTTAAACATATTCGAGGCAATCTATTTGTATCCATACTCAGCACCCTCAGCCAGTATTTCAAAGTCAATTTCAGAGCTGTTATTATCAACTAGACAAATGGCCCGGGCAACGCCCGGGTTTTACCCGAGTGCGCATATATTTTAAAAACGTTTTAATTCAAATATTATTCGTTACAATTATAAATTGGCGCCATGGATGTCACTCTTGTGAAACGTCCCGTTCCAAACTGTGTGTTTTTAAAATGTTTTAATTAAAATACTATTCGTTACAATTATAAATTGGCGCCGTGGATGTCTCTCTTGTGAAACGTCCCGCCCCAAACTGTGTGTGTCTTGAAAATATAAAAATAAAAATGTGAATTTTCATAAATATTTCATTATGTCGATTTTCTTTTTGCATTTCACCTACTAAATCGATAGAGATAATTACATTTGCAACATGAACTTAGGTATATTGACTAAATAGAAAACTGCATAGTAATAAAGATCATTTTTTAAAGGCACCATATCGTTTTTTTTCAATAAAATCGAAACAAAAATTAACGATAAATAACGACAATTGCCTTAAAAAGAAATTGCCTTAAAAAAAAAGAAACATTCGCGGTGATTTTGTCTTGCATTCGTTTATACAATTATTATATACGAATGACCCGGGCAACGCCCGGGTTTTACCCGATTAAATGCTCTCATTCAAATACTATTCGTTACAATTATAAATTGGCGCCGTGGATGTCATTCTTGAATAATATATAAATGAGTTTTAAAAATTGTAAAAAAAAATGCATCGGCCGGGAATCGAACCCGGGCCGCCCGCGTGGCAGGCGAGCATTCTACCACTGAACCACAGATGGTTATGAAAAATCCCATCCGTGAGCTTCAAACAGACAAACAGACAGAATAAGGCAAATATATAAGTAGATGAGACGCGGTCTGTTTCTGGTCTTATTATGTATCCTGGTGTATATCTAGGCAAATTCAAGAACCTACGAATAAATGTATCTTGTATATGATTCAATAAATCTTTATGCTCTGTTGCCCAAATTGGAGCAGCATACATCAAAGCAGCCATCACAATAGAATCAAACAGTTTCATTGCAGAGTTTAATGAATTAATTTTTGATTTTGCTAATACAATATTGAGGTTGTAGCATTTATTGCCGCAAGTGCTTTTCATCTGAAAAGGTTTGCGGCTTGAGTGGTTTTAGTTGTACTGACCAGAGGGTATCCCAAGTAATTATATCTTCTTGTTACCTTCAGAGGTTTACCATTCCAGTACCATCTATCTTCTCTTGAGGGTTTACCACCATTGCGAAATACCATAACCTTCGATTTGGACTCGTTCAGTGTCATATAGTTCTCACCAAGATATTATTTCAATATGTTAATATTTTTTGGAGGTTTATCTTCGACTCCCCTAAAATAGCAATATCTTCTACATACACTGCGTGACATTGAAAATGGAACACCAAGAAATAGTGGTCAGAAAGTGATGAAACTCGGCAGACAGAGAGAGACAGGGACGAACAATAAGTGATCTTTATTTCAAAATGATAGTCATAATACAGAGCGAGAACGGCGTCGGCTTAGTAGCAAGTAGGACCACCGCGGACGGCGATGCACGCAGCAACACGAGGTAGAGATTCAATCAGAGTACGGATGGTGTCCTGAGGGATGGCTCTCCATTCCCTCTCAACCATTTGCCACAATTCGTCTTCTGAACGCGGCTGTGGCAAGGCATGCAAACGGCGTCCAATGATGTCCCAGACGTGCTCGATTGGTGAGAGACCAGGAGAGTACGGTGGCCAGGGAAGCATCTGTACATCTTGCAGAGCTTGTTGGCTAATGCGAGCAGTGTGCGGTCGGGCGTTATCCTGCTGATAAAGGGCATTGGGTACCCCCTGAAGGTAGGGGAGTGTCACCGGTCGCAGCACATCATCAACGTATCGTTGGGCCGTCATAGTGCCCTGAATACGAAGTAAAGGTGACCTGGAATCATACGCGATTGAGCCCCAAATCATGATTCCACGTTGTCGCACGGTGGGGCGTTCCACAATTGCTGCCGGATTGGACCTTCCTCCACGTCGACGCCACACGCGTACACGGCGACTATCACTGGACAAGCAGAAACGCGACTCATCTGAGAACACGACCCTGTGCCATTCCGTCATCCACGTCGATCTAGCCCGGCACCATTCCAAACGTTGGCGCCTATTCGGTGGGGTCAATGGCAGTCTTCTTAGAGGACGGCATGAGTGCAAGCCATTAGCAACCAATCGACGGGAAATGGTTCTGGTCGAGATGGAATGATCTAGGGTGTCTTGCACATGTTGCAGGATGGCGGTACAAGTGGCTTGTGGGGCCGCCACTGCTTGTCGAAGGATACGCCGATCCACACGTGCTGACGTCACTCTGGTTGCACCAACATTCCTATAAATTTCCAGATTTCCTTGTTCCAACCATCTTCTCCACAGTCGGTGCACCGTGGACGCACCAAGGTGTGTATCAGCTGCGATTTGACGTATGGACCAACCTGCCCTTTTCAGTCCGATCACCATGCCCCTCGTAAAAGCGTCTGTCTGCTTGAACTGCCTCCGTTTACGATGACCTGGCATTCTCTGTTATTACACGTGTCTTTTGACACAAGAACAAAATTTCTACAATGAACCTTGAAGAAATAACGACACGAATACTGTCCTGTCTGCAAGTTCCTTCCCTTATATCTTACTTCATGTGCACACGAGAGCTGCGCATTTTACATAATTTGCATAACTCGGTTAGGCGCGTCTACCCTGAAATTTGCATAATTTTCTGGCCACTATTTCTTGGTGTTCCATTTTCAATGTCACGCAGTGTATATCAGCAGGTGAACGTCACCAAATTCCGGCAGGTATACACTCGTCAGATCTGAGTTGTCATACATTTTAATCAGGTCCGTCATGAATAATATAAAAAGTGATGGCGATAGTGACTCTCCTTGTAAAACGCCCGAATGTATCTTGATGTTTTTTGTAATTGATCCCCTCCATCTGACTGCCACAGTCGCCTGTTCGTAGTAATTTCTAATTGCGTGTATAAATTGATAGCTTACGCCCAGATTGGTTAATTTCTTCCAAAGTAGTAAGTGAGGAACTGTATCAAATGTGTGTTTGTGTGCTTTTCTCAAATCAACAAAAATACATATAATTTCCCTCTCTTTTTTTTTTCTCAATGATAGTTGTATGAGAATGGTCAATGTGAATATCAGATCCACACACGATCGACCCCTTCGGAAACCCGCCTGATTTTATGGAATGTCGTTTCTTCTTTCTACCCATTCATTCAGTCTTGATCTTAGTATTGTCGTAAAAAGTTTCGATAAATAGCTTATCAGTGCTATACCACGATAATTTGAACGGTTGTCTTTGTCACCGCTTTTAAAGATTGGGTGTGTGATCGATTTAGTCCATATTGTAGGATAGTGTCCCATTATCAGAGCTCTAATGTAAAATTGTTCTAATAAACCCATGTATGAGTCTGGGAGTACTTTTATTATTTCATTGGGGGTATCATCAGGTCCACTTGCCTTGTTATTTTTGAAATCTCTGATTGCCCTGCCTATCTCTTCTGAAGTTAGTCTGGATCAAGTATTGGATCACTCGGCGAAATCCTCACTTCTATATTACAAATCTTCTATTTTTTCTCAATACTCATTAATTCGCAATAAAAATCGTGCCATTCCTGTACAGTAATTTCTCCTTGAATTTTTGTTGTTCTTTTAAATAGCGCAATGGTCTTCCAAAAGGACTTTGAATATTTTATATATCTCAATATTTCTTGTTTTTCTTGAATAAATTTCTTCCTTTTATCATCTAATAAACCGAGATATTTCTTTGTATGCAGAGCATAGCTTTCAAGGTCTTTCTTTCTGTTGGTTCTGCGGTATTCCTTCAGACTTTCTTTTATTAACTTTTTCATCTCGTAACAGTTTTTGTCAAACCATGGTTTAGATTCTCCGGGGGCACCCTTAGTTAAGTACATTATTCTTGATGTTGACATTGCCTCAGTAATTCTTTGAGTGAAAGTATTTACGGAGCTATGGAGATTTGATATTTTTACTACTTGCAATTCCTTTATTTCCTGTTTAAATGTCTTAATTCCCTCAGCTGTCCATCTGTATTTCATAACACCATATTCTTCTACCTTGGATTTATTTTCATAGGTGTTTTGGACTGTTATCTTCAGGGTAAAAGGAAGGTGATCGGAATCCATCTAAGTTTCTATCCTGAAGTCTGATATTTTTTCCAATATTCCTTGTGAAACTATGCAATAATCAATAGTTGATGAGCCTCTCTCCGAAACATATGTAAAGTCTCCTTCTCTGTCTCCTGTTGATCTTCCATTGATTATTGTCAGCGAATTGTCCTCGAGAAACTCGAGAAGTCCTTCAGCCAGTGGTGAAATTATTATATATCTTGCTTTTCCTGCTTTGAAGATCAGTTGGATTATACAGTCCCCCGAGCCCTCTTCAGTTCTAATATTTAAATCCCCAATTAGAATTAGTTCTTTCCCGTCAGTTATCTGTTTTTCCATATATTTAGTTAATCTAACTAAGTTATTCTGGTACAGTTCGTTTGGAGGGAGATATTACAAATATCAAGCAGGTGATAGCTTTTCCGGTTCCTATGTTTTGTGATAAGAAAATCGATATCTAGATGTTATCCTTTTCTGTACTGTGCAACTTGTAATGTCCCCCTTTATTGACACCCACAATTATTCCTTCTGATCCCCTTCCCCTTTATGTGGTCTTAGTTGCCGGATGTTCAAAAATTTGGAAATCCTTTAATGTTATATTTGTGAAATTTATACACCATGTTTCAAGTAAAGCGAAGATCTCGTAGTTTTTAATGTACTCGAGAAGTGGAAAAATAGAGAGCATCCTAAAAAGTCCATTTATATTCCAGCTTATTATTGTGTTTACCGTAACTTTTGTTTTTTTAAGGCTAATAATTTTAAAACTTTTTTGAATCTTTATTTGTATGTATTTTATTTTGTAGTGTCTGTAAAGTTTCTGAGGTGTCCACATCAATTCGGGGCTGCGTCAACTGCTATAATGTAGAGCCTTTTTCACCAACCACTCTACCGTCAACGACTTCGTATTTTTGTCCATTTGCAAGTAGCATATTGTCTCTTAATTTTGAGCGTATTCCTTTTTCAGATAAATCTCTCTTATTATAAATCAGGATGCGGCGTTGTTCTCGGGTCTTCAAAGCGTAATCTTTGTTTACAAAAATTTTATCATCTCGGAATTTGTAGAAATTCCTAAGTAGTGCAATTCTTGTGATTTGTTTCGGTATTTCAACCAAAATTGGCGCGTTAGCTTTCTTTGAAAGTCGATGACAACGCGCTATTTCCGATTCGACTTATATTTGCATCTTTTCATTTATCGCCTTAACTAATTTGAATAAAGTTTCACCTGAGTTTTCGGCTTCAGGCCCATTTATACCGTAAAATATAAGGTTATTTTCCCTTATTTTCCTCTCCAACATATCATCATGATCCTCTAGACTTTTTATTCTTAAATCGTTTTTTTTTTTTTTTGTGGCTAATTACAAACATGTTTTCTGTGAAGTTTCGATAACTGTTAATCTTTGATCCCATTCCTCAAACTTTTGTTCAATGTTTTGTAATCGAGTTTCTAGTCTTGCTCCTAAAGTCCTTAGCTCTGTATGGATTTGTTTAACAAGAGATTTGAGATCATCTTCAATAACTTCCTTTGTCTCAGTAGTTTGTACAGTCGACAGAGTTGTTTGATTTTTTGTAGGGGGCCCGGGGTTGAGTTCCACACCACCAATGATCAGTAGAATGGCAATCACTCTTATCAAGTAGGCAGAAGAATACTTTTGAGTTAGCGTAGGGTAGCAGGATGGGTACATTTTGTTATTGTAAGATAGTTTTTTGAATTCAACGTACTTCTCAACGATAAATTTAGGCTCTTTAATGCAAACGATAAAAACAATGCAAGTAATATGTAGGTTAATTTCATCCTTTTCTCTTGGTGTCTGATTATAGAAAAACAGTATAGCATTTGAGGCTACGGTATCCTCTTTAATCCCTGTGGTAAGATTATGTTTGGGGTATAGTATTACTAAGTTAATTATATCTTTATATTTAGGTTCACTAAATATTAAAGTAGATAATTAAAAGTATATTTACCGGGAGCGAACGCACGTGCTGCTTGCAGTTTGGCCTCCTGGCGGCCGCCTATGCGCAATCTATTCTGCGTTGCTTTTTATTGAATGTGTTTAATTTTTATCGGTCGAAATTTTACAATACTGCCGATTAAAGGCCGTCAACCAATATCAACAGAGATGAACTGACTTGGAGGGGGGCCAAATTATTTTGCCATATCGCTATCAAAATATTAGCGCTTACGTAAACACCAATCTGTGTTATTATTACCTCGTATTTGATAAATTAATATTGGACGATATATTGCCAGATGTCCAATTTAAAGCTCAAATATCTTCCGCATATGTTCACGCTATCGCTGTCAAAATTCATCGCTAATTGAAAATGAGCGTAGGATATAGTTCGACATCTGAAAAGCTGATGATTGCTTCTATTTTTTGATGATATTCATCCCGATATGCGGACAAATCTTTCGAGAGTTTATGAAAAGCATGAAATTGTCATTATCGAGCCACCATCTATGACGATTGGATTATATTGTAGCAGTTTTTTCTCTATCTGCTTCGTCGACTTCTATTTGCCAATATCCTGAACGAAGGTCCATTGATGAATAAAATTTGGCTCCTTTCAGGGAGTCAAGTGTATCATCGATTCGGGGTAGTGTGTAAACGTCTTTTTTAGTAACTTTATTTAGTCGTCTGTAATCCACACAGAAACGCCAGTTACCATCCTTCTTATTTACTAAAATAACCGGCGATGACCATGGACTTTCTGAATGACGTATAATCGCGGCGTCTAGCATTTTGTCCACTTCCATTTGGATTGCTTGGCGTTCTGTCGGGGAGACTCGATATGGTCTATGCTTAATAGGCTGATGGTTTACAGTTTCAATTTTATGTTTGGTTACTGAAGTTTGCTTTACTGGTTCATTATTTTTATCGAATATTTTATCATATCGTTTTAAAATTGATAAGATTTGGGACTGCTGCTTTTCTGATAAATCATCACTAATTAAATTTTGTAAAAAATTCAAGTCACTTTTATCAGCATGACTGTCATGATTAGCATTTTTCACCTCCTTATTAAATTCTGAACATTCTGAGATAGCCGTCAAGTTTTTTTCTTCAACCCTTTGAATTTTTCCCAGGCACATTCCCTTAGGGACTATTTGAGCTGTGGTGCTAGAATTTACGATCCAAAGTTTTTCTTTATTATGGGAAAGCCTGAATAATGCACAGGGAAGTGTTAACCCTTTTCCTATTAATACATTTTTCGAAGGTTCAAAAAGTACCTGATTTTGCCCATTAAGCTCTTCACTCATAACATTTATTAGTTTGGTAGATTCGGCTGGGAATACGACGCTTCTGCTAGCCACAACCTTTCCCATGGAAGCTGGTGAATTTAGTACATCTTTGGCCTCTTCCAATCTGATTTCGGCGCGTCCACAATCAATCACGGCATTTGATGCCTCTAGGAAATCCCATCCGAGGATAATACTTGGGTTACTATCAGGGAGGGCGATAAACTCAAGCGGCTGCTCCAATCCATTGATGCTCAAAGCTGATTGTGCATCGGCCGATCGATGTAACATTCTTGCCATCAGCAACTTTCAGAGTCATTCCGCTATGGTATTTTTTAATTGTCGTCCTAATTCATCAGAGATAACTGAAAAAGAGGAACCTGAATCGACCAGAGCATAAAATGCAATGCCATCAATGATGATTTCGACATAATTTTTTTGTAATTTAGCGGCTGTCGACGATGGAGGGTTTTACACCCGCGGCTACCCCTCGAAAGAAGACGCGACGCTTAGTTTATTTCTAGATTGTAGCGGCGTGGGGATTGGCTTGTATGTCGGCCTGGGGAAATGGACTGGCGTCTTGGGGATCTTCCTCTGTTTGGATACGGCGATTGCCTGCGGTAGATTTGGCTTCTTATGGCTTGGTGGTTACCCATTTGAGGTTCTTGGGTGCTTGGAGCATGTCCTTCGGGTCTCTGCGTCCATTGTCGGCGTTCTCTACAATATCGCTTAATATGGCCTGGCGGCCGCAATTAAAACATATTGGGATGTTGTCATGCGTCCTTCATTCATCCGTTCTTCGTTGTGGTGGCCTCTGGTTATATATGGGTGTTTGGGTAGGGTACTGACGTCGTGGAACCTGGTTGAATGTACGTGTTTGGTTGGGGTACGACTGTCGTGGCGGAGGCCTTTGAATAAGCTTCAAAATTGGAGCTACGTTTTTTCAATCTCTTCTCGGATAATTTCTTTCAGAGAAGATGGTTCAGGGGTAGTTGACTCCGGATTTAGTGCGCGATGAACTTCTTCACGCACGATGCGTCGGATTAAGACTTCCATTGATTCAGAGTCTGCTGAATCGATGGCGGCAACATTCGGTAGTCAGACGAATACTACACGTTTATTTACACGTTTTTTATTTAAAGCCTCGATTTTTCGGCACCATTTGATGAACTCATCGATAGTTGCAATGTCTAAAATGATTATTGACTGATATATCTCCTCCGATATTCCTTTCGTCAAGTGTGCGACTATTTCATTTTCCATCATAGCCGGATTCACTTCTTTGCACAGATGGAGTACATCTTGAATGTAGGAATCGCTGGTCTCCTCCTTCCCCTGAGCTCGAGTTTTGAGTTTCTCTGCGAGCTGATCTTTTTGTGTGACATGATGTCCGAAATTCTGAGAAAACATTTTCACAAAAATATCCCATGAATTAATTTTCTCTTCAACATTTTCGTACCATCTGTGCGCTGTTCCTTGGAGGAAAAAAATAAACATTTGCGAGGCACATTGAATCATCCCAGCAGTTGTAGCAAGCGACGCGATGGTATTCTTTCAACCATTTTTCTGGATTCTGGTTGCGTTCTCCAGTAAAAATAGAAGGGTTTCTAAAAGGTTGAAAGTGGTACTCACCCATTTTTGTCTGTGTCTCTTGCTTGACCATAGCGATGTTTTCTTGAGGTTCTAGTCCTTGTAGTCTTCGGCTTCTTCTAACGGCTTGGGCGTCGAGGGAATATTCCAGCATCTCCACCAGTTGTCACGGTAGTGATAACGAGTATAACAAAAGTTTAAGTTAAAAACAATTTATTGATTAGAATGCAAACTATTTCTAAAATTTTATTTACAAGTAATAATATACAAGCATGGTAAGGGGTGATGACTATGCAAATATTTATGATGATATACAACAGAATATTTAAAATAATTATTCAGTGACAATATGATTATAAAATATGATGACGAATATATGATTTTAAACTTTGTGGACATACAGAAACGAAGCGATTTAAATAAAATATTTTTAAAAAATCATTATCACTGGGGTCTGTTATTCCGCCTTCTACATGCATAGTGGTAGCATTCTAAGGCATACATCGTAAATGAACAATAGGCCCGTCCGCCGCACATGGTGAACGATGAAGAAGGGTTGGAGAGGCGCAGACTGGATGGGAGGGCACCACGGAAGAGAGGAGAGCGCAGTGAGGGAGGTCACCAAGGGAGCACCAAGTACCGCACCAGACTCCAAGCAAGTCGGGTAGGGGCCAAATGATCGGAAGCAAGGGTCAGTCCGTGAGCGGGCAGGTTAGGAGGATAGCGGGGAGGAGGTCAGTGATGGGGGTGGTCCGAGAAGGACTGGGCGGCCTTGGAATTGTATCATTATTCTTGTCTCAAATAAATTGCCTTGTCATCCTGAATTTTGTCTTTCCTAATTTTCTACATTACAAAATCATCGTATCATCATGATAATATTTAGAGCAGATTGTTGAATTATAACAGATATATTAGAATATTTATCTTGATTATTTTTAGGCGAAAAGTTATTTCAAAAATTTTATTTGCTAGAAACCTTCCCAGTACTATACTAAATAACTTCCCAAAGTTCCATGGCGTTCCAATGAGTGGTTTGGTCAGGCATAAAGGACAAACACACACACATACATTCATTTTTATATATATACTAGCGGATGTACCCGGCTTTGCCCGGGTTTTACCCGAGTAAAGGTTTGTCTAACGAACATTTGTTAAAACAATTCTCTATAAACTTATAAAAAAAAATAGATATATTTTGATAATTTGAAACTCGTAAATTTGAATCTCTCGATTAGGTGATCATTTTTTCCCGGTCCCTGTGTGCCGTGTCATTCTGAATTTTGGCTTTCCTAATTTTCTACGTTACAAAATCATCGTTTTATCTAGTGAACATTTTTTCCCGGTCCCTTGAAAAATACTCGATAAGTTGAATAAAATCATGGTCGTTTATGGAAGATGGACGAAGTTCCCGCCGAGTCTTTTTTTCTTGTCTACTTGGCACAGCTGTGTCACCAACTCTGCCCCCGCGTGCCAGGACATCTTGACCCCTCTGATTGGTCGGTGGGTACTTGGACTGTCTATCTGGCAGACCTGAGCCTATCTCCGTCGCAAGGTGGCGCTGCTTGCGAGTTAAAGCTACAAATCTGCAAATAACTCTAAGGATATTCAAGAAATTATTTTTCGAAAACCTTTCCGGGGATATACCTAATAATATCCCACAATTTCACGGCGATTGGATGTATGGTTTTTGAATCTATAGAGAACACACACACACACAGACATTCATTTATATATATATATATATAGACTAGCGGATGTACCCGGCTTCGCCCGAGGTTTTACCCGAGTAAAGGTTTGTCTAACGAACATTTGTTAAAACAATTCTCTATAAACTTATTAAAAAAAAGATATATTTTGATAATTTTAAACTCGTAAATTTGAATCTCTCGATAAAGTGAACATTTTTTCCCGGTCCCTGTGTGCCGTGTCATCCTGAATTTTGTCTTTCCTAATTTTCTACATTACAAAATCATCGTTTTATCTATGGATTGATCGGTGGGTACTTGGACTGTCCATCCAGGCGGCCGGACGATTACATTCTCTCGACAGGGGGTAGGGCAGACCTAAGCCTATCTCCGTCGCAAGGTGGCGCTGCTTGCGAGTTAAAGCTACAAATCTGAAAATAACTCTAAGGATATTCAAGATATTCAAGAAATTATTTTTCGAAAACCTTTCCGGGGATATACCTAATAATATCCCAAAATTTCACGGCGATTGGATGTATGGTTTTTGAATTTATAGAGTACACACACACAGACAGACATTCATTTTTATATATATATAGAATAGCGGACGTACCCGGCTTCGCCCGGGTTTTACCCGAGTAAAGGTTTGTCCAACGAACATTTGTTAAAACAATTCTCTATAAACTTATAAAAAAAATAGATATATATATATATATATCTATATCTATATATATAAAAATGAATGTATGTGTGTGTGTCTGTTTGTCCTTTATGCCTGACCAAACCACTCATTGGAACGCCATGAAACTTTGGGAAGTTATTTAGTATAGTACTGGGTAAGTTTCTAGCGAATAAAATTTTTGAAAAAACTTTTCGCTTTAAAATAATCAAGATAAATATTCTAATTTATCTGTTATAATTCAACAATCTGCTCTAAATATTATCATGATGATACGATGATTTTGTAATGTAGAAAATTAGGAAAGACAAAATTCAGGATGACACGGTAATTTATTTGAGACAAGAATAATGATACAATTCCAAGGCAAGATACTATTCCTTTAACTTCCAATTACCGAGGGAACCAATTAATATTGATTTTATTCAACTTATCGAGTATTTTTCAAGGGACCGGGAAAAAATGTTCACTTTATCGAGAGATTCGTTAGACAAACCTTTACTCGGGTAAAACCCGGGCGAAGCCGGGTACGTCCATACAAGAATAATGATACAATTCCAAGGCAAGATACTATTCCTTTAACTTCCAATTACCGAGGGAACCAATTAATATTGATTTTATTCAACTTATTGAGTATTTTTCAAGGGACCTGGAAAAAATGGTCACTTTATCGAGAGATTCGTTAGACAAACCTTTACTCGGGTAAAACCCGGGCGAAGCCGGGAACGTCCGCTAGTATATATATAAATGAATGTTTGTATGTTTGTTTGTTTGTTTGTATGTCCGGTATACAAATTCGCAGTAGTTCACTAATTCAAACCAAAATTTCCATACATAGGTAAAAAAATACGGGGAAGACGATAGGCTATTTTAAAAAATATATAAATCAATTATTAAAACTATATATTCAAATTATTCTACTTAGCTCACGAACAGCGCCCTCTATCAACGATTAAATTATGCTGATGCAAACAAATAGATATTGCTAATAACAAACAATTATTTAAAAAAATCTTATCTAAATATATATCACTCGGGTAGATATGCACACGGGTCAATCCCGGGGCGAAGCCCGGGTCACCCGTCTAGTATTTTGATAATTTGAAACTCGTAAATTTGAATCTCTCGATAAGGTGAACATTTTTTCCCGGTCCCTTGAAAAATACTCGATAAGTTGAATAAAATCAATATCAATTGGTTCCCTCGGTAATTGGAAGTTAAAGGAATAGTATCTCGCCTTGGAATTGTATATATATATATAAAAATTGCCGTGTCATCCTGAATTTTGTCTTTCCTAATTTTCTACATTACAAAATCATCGTTTTATCTAGTGAACATTTTTTCCCGGTCCCTTGAAAAATACTCGATATCTAACTTTGACTTGTGCGCAATTAATAGATAGAAAATATTACTTTTGATAAATAATCTTTAAGATAATAAACTTAGTGATAATAAAACTGATAGATAAAAAAACTTGTTATCATCGTCGCAATGGGGGCGCTGCTTGTGAGTTAAATTTACAAATCTGCACATGACTCTAAGGATATTCAAGATATTCAAGAAATCATTTTTCAGAAACCTTCCCAGTACTATACTAAATAACTTCCCAAAGTTTCATAGCGTTCCAATGAGTGGTTTGGTCAGGCATAAAGGACACACACACATACATTCATATATATATATACTAGCGGACGTACCCGGCTTCGCCCGAGGTTTTACCCGAGTAAAGGTTTGTCTAACGAACATTTGTTAAAACAATTCTCTATAAACTTATAAAAAAAAAGATATATTTTGATAATTTGAAACTCGTAAATTTGAATCTCTCGATAAAGTGAACATTTTTCCCCGGTCCCTGTGTGCCGTGTCATCCTGAATTTTGTCTTTCATAATTTTCTACTTTACAAAATCATCGTTTTATCTAGTGAACATATTTTCCCGGTCCCTTGAAAAATACTCGATAAGTTGAATAAAATCATGGTCGTGAATCTCTCGATAAAGTGATTATTTTTTCCCGGTCCCTGTGTGCCGTGTCATCCTGAATTTTGTCTCTCCTAATTTTCTACATTACAAAATCATCGTTTTATCTACATATTTTCCCGGTCCCTTGAAAAATACTCGATAAGTTGAATAAAATCATGGTCGTTTATGGAAGATGGACGTAGTTCCCGGAGGTCACCCACCCCCCGCTTGCGAGTTAAAGCTACAGATCTGCAAATAACTCTAAGGATATTTAAGATATTCAAGAAATTATTTTTCGTAAACCTTTCCGGGGATATGCCTAATAATATCCCAAATTTTCACGGCGATTGGATGTATGGTTTTTGAATTCATAGAGGACACACACACAGACACACAGACATTCAATTTTATATATATAGATATACTAGCGGATGTGCCCGGCTTCGCCCGGGTTTTACCCGAGTGAATGTTTGTCTAACGAACATTTGTTAAAACAATTCTCTATAAACTTATAAAACGTACTCGGCTTCGCCGGGGGTTTTACCCGAGTAAAGGTTTGTCTAGCGAACATTTGTTAAAACAATTCTCTAAAAACTTATTTAAAAAAAAAAAGATATTTTTTGATAATTTGAAACTCGTAAATCTGAATCTCTCGATAAAGTGAACATTTTTTCCCGGTCCCTGTGTGCCGTGTCATCCTGAATTTTGTCTTTCCTAATTTTCTGCATTAGAAAATCATAGTTTTATCTAGAGAACATTTTTCCCGTGTCACATTGCCGTGTTATCCTGAGATAATCTTACTTTTGATAAATAATATTTAAAATAACAAACTTAGTGATAAGAAAACTTGTTAACATCGTCACAATGGGGGCGCTGCTTGCGAGTTAAATCTACAAATCTGCAAATAACTCTAAGGATATTCAAGATATTCAGGAAATTATTTTTCAAAAACCTTCCCGGTGATATACCTAATAATATCCCAAAATTTCACTGCGATTGGATGTATGGTTTTTGAATCTATAGAGTACAGACAAACAGACAGACATTCAATTTTATATATATAGATAGATTCACTCTTCATTGTTGGCTTTTTATCTTACATTCATTCTTCATTGTTGGCTTTTTATATTACATTCACTCTTCATTGTTGGCTTTTTATCTTACATTCATTCTTCATTGTTGGCTTTTTATATTACATTCACTCTTCATTGTTGGCTTTTTATCTTAAATTCACTCTGTTGGCTTTTTATATTACATTTACTCTTCATTGTTGGCTTTTTATCTTACATTCACTCTTCATTGTTGGCTTTTTATATTATATTTACTCTTCATTGTTGGCTTTTTATCTTACATTCATTATTCATTGTTGGCTTTTTATATTATATTTACTCTTCATTGTTGGCTTTTTATCTTACCTTCATTCTTCATTGTTGGATTTTTATATTACATTTACTATTCATTGTTGGCTTTTTATCTTACATTCACTCTTCATTTTTGGCTTTTTATCTTACATTCATTCTTCATTGTTGGCTTTTTATCTTACATTCACTCTTCATTGTTGGCTTTTTATCTTACATTCATTTTTCATTGTTGGCTTTTTATATTACATTCACTCTTCATTGTTGGCTTTTTATATCATATAGAAAATCATAGTTTTATCTAGTGAACATTTTTTCCCGTGTCACATTGCCGTGTCATCCTGAGATAATCTTACTTTTGATAAATAATCAACATATATAGTCACGACCGTCTTTCCACCGTCGATTCCTCAATTCCTCATGTCACGGATGCGCGCGCATCATCATTAGTATAATATAAAAAGCCAACAATGAAGAATGAATGTAAGATAAAAAGGCAACAATGAAGAGTAAATATGATATAAAAAGCCAACAATGAAGAATGAATGTAAGATAAAAAGCCAACAATGAAGAGTAAATGTAATATAAAAAGCCAACAATGAAGAATAAATGTAAGATAAAAAGCCAACAATGAAGAGTAAATATAATATAAAAAGCCAACAATGAAGAGTGAATGTAAGATGAAAAGCCAACAATGAAGAGTGAATGTAATATAAAAAGCCAACAATGAAGAATGAATGTAAGATATAAAGCCAACAATGAAGAGTGAATGTAAGATAAAAAGCCAACAATGAATAGTAAATGTAATATAAAAAGCCAACAATGAAGAATGAATGTAAGATAAAAAGCCAACAATGAAGAGTAAATATAATATAAAAAGCCAACAATGAAGAGTGAATGTAAGATAAAAAGCCAACAATGAAGAGTAAATGTAATATAAAAAGCCAACAGAGTGAATGTAGGATAAAAACCCAACAATGAAGAGTGAATGTAATATAAAAAGCCAACCTTGAAGAATGAATTTAAGATAAAAAGCCAACAATGAAGAGTAAATATAATATAAAAAGCCAACAATGAAGAGTGAATGTAAGATAAAAAGCCAACAATGAAGAGCAAATGTAATATAAAAAGCCAACAGAGTGAATGTAAGATAAAAAGCCAACAATGAAGAGTAAATATAATATGAAAGGCCAACAATGAAGAGTAAATCTCTATATATATAAAAATGAATGTTTGTCTGTTTGTATGTTTGTTTGTATGTCCGGTATACAAATTCGCAGTAGTTCACTAATTCAAACCAAAATTTCCATACATAGGTAAAAAATACGGGGAAGACGATAGGCTATTTAAAAATATATATAAATCAATTATTAAAACTATATATTCAGAAAATGATGATGACGATATTGCTGTATCATGTTTGATTATCAGATACAAAATTATATCGGAAAAAATTCCAAAAAGCAGAGACCACGGGTGAAACCAGTTCATTATTTTGTACGCAGGAACAAAATTCTAACAGAAAAACATTCATTCGAGCAGAAAACAAAAGCCAGATCATCTTTCTATAAAAATATCGCTTCTCAGACACAAAGTTTGCAGCGGGACGTTTCACAAGTGTGACATCCACGGCGCCAATTTATAATTGTAACAAATAGTATTGGAATAAAAACATTCAATCGGGTAAAACACGGACGTTGCCCGGGTCATTCGTCAACATATATAGTCACGACCGTCTTTCCTCCTCAATTCCTCATGTCACGGATGCGCGCGCATCATCATTATGATCATTATCATTATCTAATGATAATAATAATTATTATTATTATATTATTATTATTATTATTTAATATATAGTCACGACCGTCTTTCCTCAATTCCTCATTTTTTATGAGAACCTTTAAATATATATAAGTACCTTATAATTGTAACGAATATTATTTAAATTAAAACGTTTTTAAAATATATACGCACTCGGGTAAAACCCGGGCGTTGCCCGGGCCATCAACATATATAGTCACGACCGTCTTTCCTCAACAATTCCTCATCTCTGTCACGGATGCGCGCGCATCATCATTATGATCATTATCATTATCTAATGATAATAATAATAATAATTATTATTATTTTATTATCAACATATATAGTCACGACCGTCTTTCCTTAATTCCTCATCGCTGTCACGGATGCGCGCGCATCATCATTATGATCATTATCTTCTATAGAAGCTTCTATCTTTATAATTATGTATATTTACAAAAAGTCAATTCGCTCGCGCCTCTAGCGGTGAAAATGAGGGGTAATACCAGCTGACCTAATGTACATGTAAAGTTTGGAGCGGGACGTTCACAAGAGTGACATCCACGACTCCAATTTATAATTGTAACAAATAGTATTTGAATAAAAACATTCAATCGGGTAAAACACGGGCGTTGCCCGGGTCATTCGTCTAGTATTTAAGATAACAAACTTAGTGATAAGAAAACTTGTTATCATCGTCACAATGGGGGCGCTGCTTGCGAGTTAAATCTACAAATCTGCAAATAACTCTAAGGATATTCAAGATATTCATGAAATTATTTTTCAAAAACCTTCCCGGTGATATACCTAATAATATCCCAAAATTTCACGGTGATTGGATGTATGGTTTTTGAATCTATAGAGTACAAACAAACAAACAGACAGACAGACATTCAATTTTATATATATAGATTGGTTTGTTTATATTAGTTCAAAAGGCGAAAATGGCTCAATATAATTTTTTATCCCAAACGAAAATTGAACCATTAACAGGAACAAATTATCAAATATGGGCGTTGAAAATCGGCGCAGTTCTGAGAGTAGAAAATTATTTAAATGTGTAATTTACGATCCAGAACCTGATATGGAAGACAAAAGTTCTTGGGAGATTTGGAGTGAGAAAAATAATGAAGCATTCATCAGGGGTAATCATCAGCATTCAGGGATAATCATCACTACGTTGACAAATGAACAAGCTGGAATGTTCATAGGAGAAACAAATGCGAAGAAAGTATGAGACTCACTAAGAAAAACACACACAGGCAATTCGGAAGATAAAATTATTGATATAGGCTTAGAATTAAAGAACATTAGAATGAAACTGTATACACAGTCTAGCCATAAATTCTGTTACAAACAATTTTATAAATTAAATGATTAAGAACAAAACCTAATGGAATATAAATACATATTTTATTAGCCAATAGGACATAGATTTTAGATATATACAATCATTCAAAATGTCCTCCCTTATTTTTGACACAGGATCTCAAACGTTCGGGCAACTGATCTATGACAGCACGCACCTTTTCTAAGGGTATTTATTTCATTGCTCTCACCAATGCTGATTTCAATTCATCCAAATTATGATATCTTTTAGAGCACACCTTCTCCTCAAAATATGCCCATAAACTGTAATCAAGGGGGTTTAAATCAGGGCTTCCAGAGGGCCATTCATTGGCCTTTATGAACTCCGGAACATTTGTCTCCAACCATTGTTGAGTTGACTTAGCTTTGTGAGCAGGAGCTGGATTTTTTTAAATATCCAATGTTCTACATTAAACATTTTTGTATTCAGAGGCTTTACTATTTGTTCCAAAATATCTTCTTGGTAGTTTTTAGCTGCAGTTTTTACCCCTTTGGCACAGAAGTGGAGATCTGTTACACCTTGGTAGCTAACTCCCCAAAAAACCATGACAGAAGAAGGATGGTGACTTTTTTCAAGTCTTCTGCTCTCAAAGAAGCTTCTAAAGAGCTACGAGCATATATCCTATCATTCTAACGATTAATCTTTTCCTCGACAGTGAACATTTTCTCGTTTCTGAAAAGGATTCTTTCATGCCACCGACCATCATGCCGCGCCAACAACACTTCTAATATCTCTAAGAGCAAGGGTTATCAAATGACCTGTGCGTCATTTGAAAGCTCTCAGTCCAAAGTGTTCGTTGATTATCCTGGAAACGGTTCTTGGAGCTAAATTCATCTGCTTTGCTAAGATCTTTTGTTTGTGCCGTGGATTTCGAAGAATTCTTTTGCGAATGGCTTTTATAGCCGCTTGCGTTCGTTGCACGCACGGTCGACCAGATCTTTCAACATCATTAATAGTGGCAGCCTTGTTGAACCTTTCAATGGTTCTATAAACAAATTGACGCGTAATATTCAAATTTTGTAAAAGTTTAAAAATGGATGAAGGACTTTGGCCTACCTTGTGTAAGGCTATTACAGCTATACGATTTTCTTTAACACCCCAATCCATTATCAAAAAACAAATATATTCCGATTTTTTTTCTAAACACGTGTGCACGCGATATTCAAATAACAACTACTATATTTTGAATACTTCACGCGGTCAAATTAATTTTTTTATGACTGATTTAGTTTTGTAACAGTATTTATGGCTAGACTAAGTATATAGATGAATATATAACAAGGGCAAAAGATATTGCTGCTAGAAGTTTATCATTAGGGAATCAATTTCTCTCAAGAGATCTTTCATTTCATATTGTCAGAGGCATACATCCAAGGTATGAAAATATTGCTATTGTCTTACGATCAAATATAGAGGCAACAATTGAAGAGATTCAACAAACTCTGAGAGAAGAAGAGTCAAGAAGAAATATGAGATTAAATCAATCGGTTGAGAATGGGCATAAACAAGCATACAGAATTAAAGATAGAAAAGTTAAACAATTTCAGCCAAAAATATGTTTTGTTTGTAATAAAAAGGAACATCTAGCTAATGATTGATGGTTTCGAGATAAACAGAAACAAGGATATCAAAAGAAATAGACTCCTGATTATAGAAATCACAAATACAGAGGGAACATTCAAAACACCTAGTGGATACTATGAAAATTGGAATTAATGAGCAAGCTTTTAAAACATATGTAAAAGAATTTGAAGATTAACCAGATGAGAGAAATGAAGGGCAAATATGGTGTATAGATTCAGGATGCACCGCACATTTAACCCCAAACCTAACTTTGATAGAAAATGTGACAGAGTACAAAAGTGAAATCAACCTAGCTGAGAAGGGCAAAATACCCAAGCCATAACCAAAGGAGATTTGAGACTTACTACATGCACAAGTGAAGGTCAAGAAAATGTTCGCATCAAAGATATATTGCATGTACCAAATTTAAGGAATAATTTCTTGTCAGTATACAAATTAATCAACAAATCAAATTCAGTTATTTTCAATGAGGATGGAGCAAACATTTAAAATGAAGGGAATGATTTAGTTGCTGAGGTATACGAGTATATTAAAGATAAAATGTTCACGATGGAAAACAAAACTAAGAAATGTACCAATAGCAAAAAATGAAAATGTCATGATTATAAATACACATTTATCAAATAAAAATAGCAATATAAATTCATGGCATTAAAGATTAAACCATATAAATGAAGAATACATGAAAAAATGATTCAAGGACATATTGTAAGAGGATTGGATCTAAAATTCGAAAGTTTACCAGAGTGCGAAGCATGCATAATGGGAAAACTGGTACAGAAGCCATATAATATTGTTACGACTCTTCTCAGCCGTCGATGTTTGCGTGCAAGGTTTCTGAGAAGACAATGTGGGTTCGTTTTGGATACAGCTTAGTACTATAGATTTATTACCACAACTTTAAAAGGGATATTAATAACTATACATGGGAGATAAACACTTGCCGCCCCAGGTAGGTTCCTCCTCGTCCAGCTCTTGTTAATCCACACGGTCTCGGGGCCCACCTCCTCCAGCCAACTTGCCGCGTCTATCGTCACCACCGTTCTCCCCCACTCCCCCGCTGGAATGTCGTCTGGACTTTGTCTATCCCCAGACACGTGGGCCATCCTCCCGCAGCTGGAATCCATCCACCTTTCCACAACTTCACCCTGGGACCTCTGCCTCTCTGATATCTTGTCATACAACGAGGAGAGAATTATCCATATTACACTGCCCCCTTCCATTAATTCTTTTCGTCCCGAAAAGGACTGACTTCCCCAGCAGCGCTGATCAATGGCTCTTTGAACGGGGCTAGTCTGTTGAAATGAACAACCTTTGGTTTAGAGTGGGATGAGCGTTGTATCCTAAATACGACATCATTTAACTTCTTCACAATTCGAAAGGGGCCTTCCCAAGATTTTTGCAGCTTAGGCGAGAGACCTTTCTTCCTTTTCGGGTTGTACAACCAGACTAGTCCTTCCTCTCGAAGGTCGTTCCCGCACGCGCGGGTGTCATACCTCACTTTCATTGCTTCGCTTGCAATCTCTAATTTCTCTCTGGCCCATCGATGCACTTTTTCAAGTCTTGAATGGAGTCGGTCAACAAATTCATTCGAGCCTTCCCCAATACTATTGGGGCATCCAAAGATCAGATCACAGGGAAGCTTTAATTCCTTTCCAAAGAGCATCTTGGCCGGCGAGTAACCCGTGGTTTCATGGACTGAGGATCGGTAGGCCATCAGAAGAATGGGCAGTTGACTGTCCCAGTCTCTTTGGTTCTGGGCGACGAAGAGACTAAGTTGACTGGCTAAGGTTCTATTAAATCTTTCGACCATGCCGTCGGACTGGGGGTGTAAGGGAGTAGTCCTTGTTTTATGGCTTCCGAGAAGTTTACACATTTGGGCAAAAAGTCTCGACTCGAAATTTCTCCCTTGGTCAGTGTGGATCTGCATGGGGACACCGAACCTACTGAAGAACTGGCTGATTAAGGTTTCAGCAACTGTTTCAGCTTCTTGATCAGCAAGCGGAAAGGCTTCAGGCCATTTGGTGAAATAATCCATTGCAACTAGGATATAGCGGTTCCCCTTGTCACTTCGCGGCAATGGTCCCATGATGTCGATAGCGATCCTCTCGAACGGGGCTCCCACGTTGTAAGTCTTGAGTTTGGCTCTCGATCTTGTCTTTGGTCCTTTTCTGGAAGCACATTCCGTACACTGTCGTACCCATTTTTCAACACTGGCACGCCATCCAGCCCAGTAAAAGCGTTCTTTCACTTTCCCCAATGTCTTTGCAATCCCAAAATGTCCTCCGCTGGGGCTATTGTGCAGCTCTTTGAGGACGGAAGGTACTCGTGATTGGGGAAGGATCATCTTCCATTCAAAGTGTTGACCATCATCACTCTCCCATTTCCGGTAGAGAACACCACCTCGAAATTCCAGCGAGTCCCATAAGGACCAATAGCTCTTGGTGATTGGGCTGCAGGATGCAACATCTTCCCATGCTGGCCTGTTGGTCCCGGCATTGAGCCAATTCATGACAGGCCGAAGATCAGCGTCTTCAAACTGAGATTTTCTCATTTCCTCGGGGCTCCATTCGTCTAACTTGAGTTCTTCCGCGAGGGAAAGCTGACGAATGTTGAGCTCAGCTTGTGTCTCTGCCTTGGAACAATGCTTGCAGTTCACTGGGCATAGTCGCCTCGAGAGAGCATCTGCGTTCCCGTGAGATTTCCCTTTCCGGTGTTGAATCTCCATGTCATACTCTTGAAGTCGCTGAATCCATCTAGCTAGCTGTCCCTCTGGGCTCTTGAAGTTCAACAGCCATCGTAGAGCTGCATGGTCTGTTCTAAGAAGAAACTTCTGCCCGTATAAATAATGGTGGAAATGCTCAATCGATTTGACGATTGCCAGCAACTCTCTGCGGGTTACACAGTAGTTTCTCTCAGGTTTTGACAGAGTCTTACTGAAGTAAGCGATGACACGTTCTACTCCATCTTGGGTTTGAGATAGAACGGCTCCAATCCCAGTGTTGCTGGCATCTGTGTCCAAAATAAATGGCTCGCCTGGATCAGGGTAGGCTAGCATCGGCGGAGAAGACAGGGCCTGCTTCAGTTTATCCATCGCCCTTCCGCAGTCAATAGTCCAACTGAAGGGGCGGCCAGACTCCGTTAGTCGGTGAAAAGGTCTCGCGATGTTTGAAAACCCCGGAACAAATCTTCTATAATAGCTGCACAAGCCTAGAAAACTTCTCAATTGGTGTACATCCCTTGGTACAGGCCATTGCCGAACAGTCTCAGTTCGGTCTGGATCAGTCTGTATTCCTTGGCGCGAAATCACATGGCCCAGGTAACGAACTTTCTCTTTGAAGAGTTTGCACTTTCTCGGATTCAACTTAAATCTTGCTCCTCGAATCTTTTGTAGGACTCTTTCAAGATTAATTAGATGCTCTTCAAAACTCTTTCCCATCACAATAATGTCATCAAGATAGACTAGGCATGTCTCCAAAGGAATCCCTTGCAGCACCGTCTCCATCAGACGCTCGAAGGTGGCAGGGGCGTTGCATAACCCAAATGGCATTACCTTGAACTGCCAAAGCCCGTTTCCTGTCGTGAAGGCTGTCTTTTCTCTGTCTTCTGGGTGAATGCTGACTTGCCAGTAGCCGCTTTTGAGATCCAAAGTGCTGAACCACTGCGATCCGGAAAGGGTGTCGAGCGTAGCATCAATTCGGGGCAGAGGGTAGGAATCCTTTTTGGTCAGATCATTTAGACGTCGGTAATCCACACAGAATCGTGTGGAGCCATCCTTTTTCTTTACAAGCACAACGGGAGATGCCCAAGGACTAGATGAAGGCTCGATGACATCTTGTTCTGCCATTTCCTCAATCAGTTTGTCAACCTCGTCTCTCCTCGTCATGGGCAATCTTCTTGGAAGCTGCTTGACAGGAGTAGCTCCTCCTGTATCAATCCGATGCTGCGTCACATTCGTCCGCCCAACATATTTGGGGCTGGTAGCGAATACGTCTTCATATTGGCAGAGTAGATGTTCAAGCTTCTTTTGTTGTATCCAGTTCAGCCCCTCTCGCGTTCCTTCTAATAGCTCCTGCAGATGGCCTGGAATCAAACTGGAACAAGGGATTTTATCCAAGTTTTCGACAGTTGTGCAATGGGCCACATTTGTAACAGGCTCAGCTATAGCTATTTCAGTCCCTTTTCCGATGGTTTTTGCGGAGTCGAGGAGATTGACCACTCTAATCGGGATGTTACTTTGATCAGATTTACACAGAGTCCGAGCTAACAAGAGTCCTTTTTGACCAAACTCCTGGCCATTCTCTTCCACAATCAGCAGCTGGGGAACCCCGAGAGAGGCAGTTAGACGTCCTTCAAGAATGCATTCACTCCTCGGAGGAATTTTAACGTCAGATTTGAGTATTACCTTCAGGACTTTATTGGTCGCCGAACTCCTCGAACCCACTAGGGGAATCTCTTCTCCCGCAATCTTGAGTACATTCTTTTGTAAGTCAATTGTGAATCCAAATTTGCGAAGCACGTCCAAGCCGATGAGGCAGTCGTCTTTGATGTCAGCGAGGTACCCAAGGTGGCTGAACAAGTTGTTTCCGATCTGGAATTTCAGCACTACTTGATCATAGACTTTTGCTTGTTCTCCAGTGGCTGTTTGCAACACCAGCTCGTTCGACACAGGAATCCTCCTTGATATTGACTCCATTCTCTGAGCTAAATCGACACGGAGCAAGGTGACGTTGGCACCAGAATCAATCACCATTCGACAAGGCAACCCGTTGACAAGTCCTTCTGTGGCCAGCTCATTGGAGCCTCCCTGGAGACTCGAGACTCTGATAATTTTTCCTGAGGCATCGTCACATCGCATTGCCAGCCCAGGCCCCGTAAGGCTGGCTAATTTTCGTTTCCCGAATATTTCGGAATGGTATTGCCCCTCTCCAAAGGTGCCTGCCGTACTCTGCAATTAGCCCTAATGTGCCCTGGTTTACCACAGTTCCAGCAGATAGTTTTGTCATTGGGTCTGTAGGTACGCTGGCGATAGGTCCCCGGGGCTGATTCTGAGAAAGACATACTTTTTTCATTTCTTCTACTGTCCTCTGTAACTGAGAAATTGCTTCTTTAATGTCGCCGTCTTTTTGAGATTCGTCGGTCTTCATGACGCGCACTACCTTCTGATAGCCTCTTGTCGCATCACGGGCTGCCTCGAATTTCAAGGAGTGGATCAACGCCTCCTGCAACGTCTTGGCTTCAGACATGCGCACTGATTGTTGACACTCAGGGTCCTCGATGGCATCCACGAAATTTTGATGTGCCAGCAGATCTTGAACATGGCGGGGGCAATCAGGGAAGGCTAACCTCGCTAGCCTTTCGACATCTGCTGCCAACTCCTGCAGCGTCTCGTCGCGCTTCTGGCGGCGATTCTTTAATTTCACGACATGGTAGGGCTGCAAAATGTCATCTCCGAAGCGTAGAGTCAGGGCATGGACCAGACATTCATAGTCCAAGGATTGTTCTAGTGGCCGGGATTGTAGAACCTCAGTGGCTGAACCTCGGAGCGATGCGGCCAGGTTTATTGCCTTCTCACTGGAGTTCCAGCGATTGCCCAAGGCCACCACTTCGAACTGGGTCTTAAAGCACTTCCACGAAGTCTGTCCGTCGTAGGTAGGAGGCTTGATTTTTGAAAAGCATTCAGTAGTTTCTAACTGAGGAGAATTGTCCGCTATTCTAAAAGACAGGGGTGTGGCTACAGGGACATCAGCTACATTATTCTCGAGCCTTCTCAATCGGGACTCCATATCACTCTGTATAGAGCCTATTTTCTTATTAATCTCTTCAAGTACTTTATTTTATATTTTTGAATAAAACTTTATCCCCTCTTCACCCCACATCTGACACCAGTTGTTACGACTCTTCTCAGCCGTCGATGTTTGCGTGCAAGGTTTCTGAGAAGACAATGTGGGTTCGTTTTGGATACAGCTTAGTACTATAGATTTATTACCACAACTTTAAAAGGGATATTAATAACTATACATGGGAGATAAACACTTGCCGCCCCAGGTAGGTTCCTCCTCGTCCAGCTCTTGTTAATCCACACGGTCTCGGGGCCCACCTCCTCCAGCCAACTTGCCGCGTCTATCGTCACCACCGTTCTCCCCCACTCCCCCGCTGGAATGTCGTCTGGACTTTGTCTACCCCCAGACACGTGGGCCATCCTCCCGCAGCTGGAATCCATCCACCTTTCCACAACTTCACCCTGGGACCTCTGCCTCTCTGATATCTTGTCATACAACGAGGAGAGAATTATCCATATTACAATATTATGGAAAATTATACAGTTAAGCCCCTGCAGTTGATTCATATGGATTTATGTTGACCAATGCCATGTCAATCTTTAGGAGGATCTAAGTATTTTATTGTTATAGTAGATGATTACAGTATAATTTCTTTTGTATATTTCCTGAGATCAAAAGATGACCTTTGAAAGATTTGAAGAATTTAAAGCATGAGCCGAAAACGAATTAAGTCTTAGAATAAAAGATGTAAGAACCGACAATCGAACTGAATTTTGTAACTCTAGATTTGAAGGACTTTTCAAGAGAAGTGAGATCCATCACTAACTTACCACTACATACTCGCCACAAAGTGATGGAGTCGCAGTGAGTGTGAATATGACTCTTATATATACAGCGAGAACCTTACTAATTTACTAAAAATTACCCATGAAGTTTTGGTCAGAGGCAATTGCAAAAGCTCTATACATTAAGAATTGTACCCCCACAGGTCTATCAAGCACCATACACCTATGCAGGTGAGAGGAAACTATCAGTCAAACACATTCAAATATTTGGATGTTTGACACATTGGCTTGAGAGCAATCTAAGAAGAAACAAGTTTTCACCAAAGGCTAGAAAGGGAATATTAATAGGTTATTGCATTTAAAAAAAGCCTACCGAGTATATGATATAATGACAAAGAGAATTCATGAAGTCAGATCAGTAAAAATTTAGTGAAGAGAGGAATTGATTATGCAAATGATATTCGGGAAGATACAATTGTGATAATTTGACCTATAAAGGAAATTGTGAAGAGATAGTTGCTGAAGACTTTCTTATCTTGAGAGAAGACAATCCTGTCACTGAGAGTAAAATGAAGTCTCAAGAGGATACTTCAGTAAGACCAGGTGGTGACTGTGAAAATGACTTATCACAAACTGAACCGATAGAGAAAAGATGCGTAAAAGGAGGAAGAAAGAAAGGAGAAACAAAGAGCATCTTAGAAGAACGGCACAAAGCAAGACTTGAAGAACAAGAAAGGAAATTGATTGAAGAAGGAGTTCGACGCTCACAAAGAATAAAGGATGGGAATGAGGCGAATTTAATTATGGAAATATATCATTATATCCCGGATAACTTTGAAAAAAGCAATGGAAGAAGAGTCTATCTAAGTACAAACTACGGAAATGTGCAGATAGCCTTGGACTTGCTGATTAGGGCTTACACACAGGGGAGCGTGTGTTGTATATATATTAATTAATTGTTACCACAGAGTGTGTGTAAGCTCACAGGTAAATAGGCGCTAACCAAGAGGAAAAAAGTTCCTTTGTTTAATATTGGTTTTATATTTTGTTTTCTCTCTTGTAAATCAATAAATATAATGTTTAATTAATTTAATTCTTGGAATCAGTTTCATTAAAAATTCTAAGCAAAGTCAACACATTTTTCATTTTAATTTAAACACATGGATTTTTTTTCTATAATCTTTTTTTAAGACACTTTAAAACACAACTATGACAGCACTAAATATAATATTAAAATATTATCGTCTTATTTATACTAATTTTAAAATGAATAGAGGCTCGTATAAAGCAATATCAAAAGGAAAACATGAAACTTGAATCAATTTGGTATGCTCACAAGGCGAAACTATGAAAAAGCTTCTAAGTTATTGAACATCAATTATAGTTCTGCTATATTGTTGACTTTGCTTAGAATTTTTAATGAAACTGATTCCAAGAATTATTAATTTTATTTATTATTATATTTATTGATTTACAAAAGAGAGAACAAAATATAAAAGGGAAACCTATATTAAACGAAGGAACTTTTTTTTTCTTTTGGTTAGCGCCTATTTACCTGTGAGCTTACATACACTCTGTGGTAACAATTAATTAATATATATTTAACAGCTATGCAAAATTATGAAAAAGAAGGGTGATCAAAATTAATAAAGAAAGAAGGATTTAGACAGAAAAAAAATTTCATTAAGCGATTTAGATTTCATTTTGAAAAGTAATTCTAGTATAACTTTTAAAAAATTAAGAGATGAATTGAAAAATATTTTAAACCTAGAAGTGTCGCAAACAACAATAATCAATGCTATAAAAGAGTTTAAAATAACTCTGAAAAAGTCATCTATTGAGTTGATCAACATAAAATCAGATGAAACTAAGCGAAAAAGAAAAGATGCGGAATTGTTTATTAATAATTAACATGATTAAAAAATGATGTCAAACATCTGTATTTCCATTCTTTTAATAAAAACTATATTCAATATTTTTTTAGTTATTTCAAAATGCTCCTAAATAAGAAATATATAGAAAAGTCTAATGTGTCTAAATTAAAATGAAAAATGGCTAGATCAAAATGAAAAATGTCTAAATAAAAATAAAAAATCTATATATATAAAAGAAATTGGTGAAAATTGTTAGACTATTTATAACTCAAGAACGGCTGAACTGATTTGGATGAAAATTGGTGGGGAGGTAGCTTAGAACCAGCAGAAGGACATAGGATACTTTTTATCCCGTTTGACCGCGTCTAGAATGACTGAACTGTCGAATACATTCATTTATACAGGTGTATCAGAGGCGCACAGAGCGCGCACTCTACTTTTTTAAAAGTTCTCCGGGATATAATGATCTATTTCCATAATTAAATTCGCCTCATTCCTATCCTTTATTCTTTGTGAGCGTCGAACTCCTTCTTCAATCAATTTCCTTTCTTGTTCTTCAAGTCTTGCTTTGTGCCGTTCTTCTAAGATGCTCTTTGTTTCTCCTTTCTTTCTTCCTCCTTTTATGCATCTTTCCTCTATCGGTTCAGTTTGTGATAAGTCATTTTCACAGTCACCATCTGGTTTTACTGAAGTATCCTCTTGAGACTCCAATGCTTGAGGCATCATATATGCTGCTAAGATCTCGTCCCGATACCTCTGTCCAGTCAGAGTTCCTTGCCGAAAAATATGGAGTGCTGTGCGACCGCCCAAGAATATTTCCAGCTCAGACCATAAAACCTTGGCTTCTGTAGGGATCCCTTCTAACCATATTCCGGGGATTATTTCTGGCTCCCACCTCTCTCCAGACAAAGACACGACGAGAATCGCTGTTCAGAGAGAATTTGGACTCATCAGTGAACATTACCCTTCTACATTCATCTGGATTCCAGGCGACATGCTGTCTGCACCAAAGTTTCCTTTTTCTCTTTTGAGGTGGTTTCAATGGCACACAAATTATGGGTGGTCGAGCATAGAGGCCCTCCAAGTGAAATCTTCTGCGTATTGTATCAGTTGAATTGGGAGAGAACTTTCTTCAAATGAATGAAAATGCCCGTCCACATAGGGCTGGTGTGGTCGACCATTTCTCCAAAACCATGCAATTGCTCTCCCGATCTGAATTCCATTGAGCATGTATGGGACAATCTAGGACGGCGGATCTCATCCCTCCAAACCCTCCTAGAAACACTCATGAGCTAGAAACAGCCTTAACACAAGAGTGGGCGTTGATTCCACAGGAGCTGATAAACTCCCTAATTCTTAGTATGGGGCGCCGATGTAGAGCATGTCTATCAGTTAAAGACGATCACACCCCATATTAACAACAATATCCAAGATATCTATGCACTGACTGCAAGAAGAACATTGCTTGACCGGCTAATTAGCATAAAATACGTGTGAGATTTCTTTGATTTCGAGTATTTTAATTAATAATGAAATAATAAATTTGTGTATAAAATTTCATTGAAAATGTTCAATAAAATTCAAGATAAATTTAAAAAATATGTTGTTCCTTCAATTTTGCGGGCCAGTGTAATAATAGAAATGATCTCATCCAGCAAAAAGAATGATAATAGCTAACTTTAGAAATGAAAAAATACAAAAATACTATTCAGATTCTAATGATCATTTCATATAATTTTTTTTTTTTAACTGAAGATTACCAAAATTTTAACCAACCAAATTTTAATAATATACCATTTTTACGGGGCATGGAGGCTCTAACACATACTTATACAGAGAATTAGTAGAATTGATTCTTCAATCTACTTATGCGACCAAAAAGATCACAACCCTGAGCATATTTTAATTCGGTGCCCATTTTTGCAAATCTGAAAGTACAATGTCAAATTAACAGTTCCAGTTCAATCGAAATAGTGTTTCCAGTAAATAATATATAAAAATTAACAAGTTGTTCAGACTCTATCTCAAATAACTAAATCACACTGATGAAATGAAATTTTTAACTTTAATTTCATAGTTTATTATTTTTTAATAATTTATAATTCTATCATTAATTTAGTAGTTAACTATTACAATATACAGTTAAACCCCAAGAGGGGGCGCTATAGACAGGTCACTTTTAATGTAAATCACATCGTACTACCTATTTAAAATCGGGCTCTATATAGAGGAAGGCGCTATTTAGAGGAGGCGCTATAGACAGGTTTAACTGTATTAAACATTATTGATTGATCACAAACTATGAAATAAGATATAATTTTTGAATAAACTTTATTTATTATATGAATATCGCTCTAAAATATAAATTCATATGATTTTTCACTCTCTCTCTGAAACTATAAATAATTTGTATATATATTTGAAACTATGTACATAAAATAATTTGAACATTTACCCGCAAATATTCACATATAATGTAGCGTGTGTTTTATAATAAATAAATAAAAACTTTTTTATTTTTCTACGTCTACAGCAAACACTGAACCCAAAAGATGTTTATTGTTTAGTGGGCCCAGACACATCCTGGGTATTCAAATGGGTGGGTGACCTGAATAAGGACATGCGAGTCCGCGCGTTTGCGACGAAGGACTGTATATGAAGTCTAGTTTTGAGGTATATTTTGTCGGGAGAGTTGTCCTTCGTTTTTGTCCAAAATTCAGAGAGTTTACTAAAATTAAAATAAGACTCCTTCGTTAGCTCGCTTAATATGTTCAGATACTAAATATTTTCGCATTGAAGAGGTCTTTATAACACTCAGCTCGTAATATTCTATGATAAATTCTGTGCTAGAAGTGACCTGCCTTTAATGAACGTCGCTCACCAAGAGACTAAATTTGAAAAATTAATGAGTAAAAATATATTTTTAAAAAACCCTTTTTTTAAATGCACTAAAAATAAAAAATAAAATATTGAATCTTCTGCCATTGG
Source organism: Cordylochernes scorpioides (assembly GCA_030710605.1). NCBI lineage: Eukaryota > Metazoa > Arthropoda > Arachnida > Pseudoscorpiones > Chernetidae > Cordylochernes > Cordylochernes scorpioides. The sequence goes on along the minus strand of CP092872.1, from coordinate 40,819,572 downwards.
GCAATTAGATGTATCTGAATGAAAATAAAAGCGGCGGGGGAGGATCGTCATGAATTTCGAACCTATTTTGATTTAATATGCAGTGCTGTAGTGGAGGGTATACGGGGGTATACGCCGTATACCCTATGCTTTTAAAATTTAGATAGCGTATACCTAGTGGTTTTACTTAAAAATAGCGTATACCCTATGAATTTGTTCAAATTTTTTATTAAAAATTTATTATTTTCTTTCTTTGTAATAGTAAAAAAAAAATGATGATAAAAATTGTACTGAAAAATTGCAAAAAATTTTCAAATTAACAATTCACACAAAATATTTCATTCATTTAGTAAAAATTTCTTGGGAAAAATATATCAACTATATTCAAATTAATAATCAAACAAGCCTCCTTTAACGAAAAACGGAAAACGAATATAACCGAACCTTTAATTTTTGAAAATGGTAATTTTGTTTAAAACCACAATGAAATGAAAACTTTAAACTTTCCTAATATTTAAAAGTTTTTATGTTTGCTTAATAGAAAATATGTTAAAAAATTGAAGTTTAAATAAAAATAAAGTTATATTTTCTGATGTTAAAATCATTTACAAAAAAAAAGTAAAAACGACTTCTTCAAGATAGATGTTCTCTTATTACCAATGCTGTATTTATCCAGCAGTGATGTAAACTAATACATAAACAATTTGGTTTTCGATTTAAAACGATTTTCTTCTAATTCTATACAATTGAAAATATATTTGAATTTTATCAAATACTCTTCTTTAACTAAAGTTGCTATGGTAACCATGCTAAACTACGTTATTGTGGACGTTAATTTTGCATATTCTTTAGTTTATTTGAAGTTAGCAAAAGCTGTTGACAAAATAACATTGATTTTCAAAAAAATATATAATTTTGAAAACTTCTTTAAGTTTATTGATACTGGCTTAAAAGCTTATTTAAATTGTTTTTAATTGTTGATGAAAAGTTGGTGTTTGTTTTTAAAAAAATAAATAAAATAAAGATTTTATTCAAAACAAATCGATTAAGTAAGTATCTAAATTTTGTTAATGTTAAAATAAGTGAAATTTAAATTTTCTGTACTTATACTAGCTTTCGAAAATAACTCTTCTGTTTAATTATGGACCGCTGGTTGAAGACAGGAAATTTATGTACTAAAAGAAGTTTGGAGGTAGAAGAAGATGCAGAAAAGAATGAACTAGAAGAAGCTGTTAAAATAAATAAAAACACTGTTGGTACATCAAATGCAAGTACTATCTCAAAAAGAGCTGATATATTGATCAATAGTTCACCAGAGAAAATGAATGACCAGGATTCCAAATTTGAAGTTTGGAATGATTCCCAATATATTCAATTTAAGGAAAAGTATCCATGGCTTTCAATTTCCAAAGTTAGACTCGGATGTAACATTTGCGCAAGTGTTAAAACTTTAGGGGCTGCAAAAAGTGAAAGAATTCATATTTCACCAGAATGGAGTAACTACCTAATAGAAGCAGCAGGAAAAGATTGGGCAAGCAAATTATCAAACATTCGAATGAAAATTAAAAAGCATTGTGAGTCTGAAGCTCATAAAATAGCTGAGAATATTAAGAAAGACAGAAAAAAAAATTAATTAGAAGAATATGCAAACAATATGAACATTGAAGTAGAAAATGAAAATATTAAGCTTTTTAGAACTGCTTATAATATCGCTAAAACAAATAGACCATATTCTGATTATGAAAATCATATCACGTTACAAACATTAAATGGCATTAAATTAGGATCGACTCTTCACTCCAGATATTCTGCTACACAAATAATAAACCATATAGCCTGCGAAATGCGGAAAATGCTTGTTGCGAAGATTTTGTCAACAAATTCAAAAATTACTATACTAATTGATGAATCAACAACCTTAAGTAATAAATCAACTTTGGTCATTTTCTTGAAAGCATATTTAGGAGGAGAAAGTATTGATTATATTTTCTTTGATTTGTGTGAATTACAATGCCAAGACTCAGAAAATATTGAAAAAGAGCTTTTGAATACTTTGTATAAACATGGGTTGAACGAAGAATATTTAAAAGAAAATTGGATAGCAATTGCGACTGATGGGGCAAGTGTCATGGTAGGAAGACATTCGGGAGTCGTAACTCGACTTAAGCAAAAGTTTCCAAAACTTTTTGCATGGCACTGCCTCAACCATAGATTAGAGCTTTCTGTTGGCGATACTATCAAAGAAGTCCGCGGAATCAACCATTTTAAAGCTTTTATGGACAAACTGTATTCATTATATAGCCAATCTCCCAAAAATTGTCGTGCTCTGGAGGAAGCTTGCCATGAATTAGGAACAAGATTTGCTAAAGTGGGTCGAATTTTAGGAGTACGATGGATTTCAAGTAGTTTTAGAACAATAAAAACCGTCTGGGAGTCATACGAGTCAACGCACCATCATTTCAAATCATCAACATATCTCGATTCCACATATCAAGGGTTATTAAGAAGATTGGAGAGTCCAGAATTTATATTAGATTTAGGTTTAATGTACGACACGCTTCAGGAAATGTCAATGTTGTCTTTAGAGCTGCAGTCTAGAACAACTACTTTACAAAAGGCGGAACATATAATAAAGAGAACAATTAGAGTCATAGAAAGCTTCAAAACATCACCAGGAGAAAAAAGCTTGCTAGCTCTTGAAGCGGCAGAAAACTTAGTTTTTAGGAGCGTAACATTAGTTCCCAATGCCAAAATTATTCCGATTGATAGAAAAAAAATTATTCTAAGTATAATAGAAAAGTTAAAATTAAGGTTGTGTACAGAATCAAATGAAGATAATCAGCAATTAATTAAGGATATTTCAGCTCTAGAACCAAACAATTTTGACGCAGAAAATGTTCGATATGGAGAGGTCGAAATGAGACGTATTTGTCGAAGGTTTAACTTAGATGAAATGAAATGCATTAACGGCTTGAGAGATTTTGTTGATGATAAAAACAATGTTCCCGAAACACTTCAACCATTTTTCAGGGCAATTTCAACATTGCCCTGTTCAACAGCTGAATGTGAGCGAGGTTTCAGCCTGATTAATGATATAATAACAAACTTGCGGACTTCTTTGCTAATATCAAATGTTTCGAACTTAATGTTCATAAATTCAAATGGACCATCAATCGAAATGTTTCAGCCGAAAAAATACGTTCAATCATGGCTTTTACATCATAGATCATCTACTGACACTAGATCAAGAGTTTGTGCCAGAAAAAATACGGATGCATCTCGGCAGTCATTATGGGACATTTTATGTAAAAGTTGTATGTAATATTTTACGTCTTTTTTTTCAAATAAAAATATAATTAAAAATAGCCTTGTTTATTTTTACCAAAAATTTATATTCTCAAGCGTATACCCTATGCTAATTTTACGACTACAGCACTGTTAATATGTAGCAACTGTTAGCGATTTTTATAAGTGTTTGCTATATTTTTACCTCTTCTAAAAATTTTCTCGTCTCCCGCCGCTTTTATTTTCACTCAGATACTTCTAATTGCTTAATGACAGAAGATAAAATATTTTATTTTTTCCTTTTTAGTGCATTTGAATAAAAGATTTTTTTGAAAATGTATTTTCATCTATTAATTATTTATTTAGTGTTTAGTCATGAATTTACAAAACTTAGAATCAAAATTTCACTGGGAATTAGGCCTTAAATAGAAGGGAGGTCTGCTCGCGGCGGATTGGTCAATGTAAGGGGCGTAACACAAGACATAAAAAGAAATATAGAAATTTGTCCATTTCTGGCCACTCCGACCACCCAGAAGTCTGAAATTTTGTACACTTGCATTGTTCATTGGACTGAGTGAGTCTTAAAAGTTTCATTTTTTCTATGTAATCTGGAAGTATATTAAAATTAATTTACATAATTTCAAAGGCAATTTGTCAAATTCCGGCCATCCTGACAACCCAGGAGTCTTAAAAATTTGTCAATTGGCATTGTCATAGGAGTCTGTAAAGTGTACCAAATGTCAGATTCCTACGTGTTCTAAAAGTATATTATAAATGGATTGCAAGATTTGTGGACAGACAGACGGACAGACAGAAAAGCAAGTTAAATAAAAGCTTTTAAAAATGGCGGAAGGCTCAAATAAATACATTCGAGTTTATATAAGAATGTAATCTTGTCTTTATATTAAAAATCATCCTAAATGGGAGGAGCAACAGAAGATAGGACTCGTCTCACAGCACCGCCATCAGCGCCTATAGCCATCTCCGCACTGGTTGGCCCGGCTCTATGGCTCTATCCCATGGATGTCACCTTTAGTTTTGGGACTGTCTAGTAAGCTGAGACCCGTCGCAGTATGGAGAAACGTTTCGCTTCGTTCAATGCACGCCCAGTAGGGGTAATTTCAGAGGGCACTTCCGGCACCAAATATAGATGGCTCATAGCAGGCTGTACGCCGTCACCAACTCGAGGACTAAATGCTGTCACCGGGACTGCCTGATTAATGATGGCAAAGACCTTAACTCCGTGTTCATTAAGCACGTTCCCTTGAGAAGCGAACCAAGTAGTTATTTTTTACTTACATTTTCCTTCCTTGGTTGTCATCTCAAATGGATCATCTAAAACCCCTATCACCGCAGTTTTGCGCCATTTCAATATAGACCAATATTTATTGTTGTCACAATTTCTTTTATTCTTTCCGCTTCTAATATCAATGCCTAGTTGGGTCTGTGTAGAAATGTGGTCTAATTACGATATAACAGTAATCCGCAATAAAAGGACCATTATAAATATTATTTAGAATTATAGTATCAATATATATCTGATAATTTAAAACCCCAGTCATTTTTTACCATGTCCCTGCCTATGTCCAACCACCTTGTACCCTGTACCAACTTACTGTATGACATGATGTACTGCTAAGAGCCAAATAAAATACGGACTGTATGTCAGACAGACAGAGAAAAACAAGGATATAATAAGATTATAGATATTAATAAACGATTGCAGTTAGGCCTAGAGTTAAGAGGAAAGATTCCCATCTCGCATCATTAGCGCTAGGTCAACGACACTTTTATTCCAGAGAACTCCAAGACAAAGGACCCCGGAGTTGAATTCGCTGAAAACAACTTTATTTAGGTCAATGCTCCATCCTCACATTTTCTTCTATAACTATCAAAGATGGCTTCCCAGTCGTTTGGACCAATCAAGGCGATTCTTCATCTTTCATGATGCAATGAATGACCAATCAGAATCTCAATAGAGGTCACGTGACACCACCCGACTGGGGAAGCCTCAGTAGCGTCTCCATGTCTCATCCGTACTAGACGTGTCTTCTGATCCAGCGTAAATCGCGGGGCGTAAGCTCACTCTCCTCCATGCTCTCTGTATGTCAGCTTCGGTTCCCTTGACCAACCAATCCTGTGTCCTCACTCCTGCCATCACGATTGCAAAATTCACCAATCCAATCCCAACTTCCAGTTGACAGCACCTTCGCTGTCACAACTACCACAGAGCAAACGGAGAATCGGCAATATTCTCCACAGAAGAAAGAGAGTCGACAGGATAAAGTATGGAAGGACAAGTAATCGAAGAGGAAGGGCTGGAAGGATCAGAAATAGAACGGCCCTCCGAACGACACTCTACACCAGGGGATGTAAACGGAGATGGTCGCCTCGCCGAGGCGCTCGTTCAGCTGACCGCCGTCCTCGCCAACCTGAGGAGTACTCCGCAGAGAGTGGATAGGGCGTAGATCCACTGCGAACCCTACGAAGGTGTTTACCCAGCCACCACCTTCTTTCAGGCCTATGATGGACAATGCGACCAGGCGTTCCTAACTCTGTCAGAAAGGCTCGCAAGTCTCCCGCGCTTCCTTGAGAAAGGCGTCCTAACTCTGTTCAGGAAGCTGAGGCTCGATGCCCAGTCTTACGTGCAGGCCAGACAGACCCTCATAGACTTGTACCCCGAAACCAACGAAGCGTCATACGCGAAATTCTTCGCCATCAAATTGGCGGGGCATAATAGTCTCGAGGACCTTTACCGAAATAAGTGCGCCATGGACCTTCAGCTGGGTCTCCCACAAGAAGTGCTATTTGAGACGCTGACAGAGGGCCTTCCAGCGTCCGACCAGCGTCTAACCCGCGTGGCAGCCCCAAAATCTCTAAGCGAGTGGTTTGACGTGGTGTCGCGTGTTCGCGGAAACAACGCTCCACCACAGAGGCAACAAGACGACGCCCTCCCGAACATGTCGGGACCATTCCACAGCACACCTCAACGCGGCAGAACTACTGCAGCACCGCCCTCACCTTGCCGCCACTGTGGAGGTCCGCATTGGAATGCGGATTGCCCCCACAAGAAGGGGCACCTTAGTGCACGTGCGATGCACCTCGGCACAAGTACAAGGTCTGACCAAAGACAGACAAGGCTGGAACCATCCCGGTAATCCAGACCAGCCCAAGCCGCGGAGAGCCAGGTAGGCACCCCTGCCTCCTTTCGTCCATCAGCTAATTGTTAGACTTTCCCTCTAACCCTGTCTATCCCTACCATTCCTTGTTGACATGGGTGCGAGCCTTAACATAGTGTCTCAAAATATGTACCAGTACCTAAATAGAATTAAAAAACTAAAAATAGAACCCCAAATCACCCTCATAAACTCCATAGCAGGTACCATTTCGACCGTAGGTCAATTTTCGACCCCATAACACTAGGACAAGTGACCACGACAGAGAGATTCCATATATTGGACGCCCCTCTGCCGTTTGGAATACTATCCATTAACACTATAAATAATTTAAAATTAAAAATAAATTTTGAAAGAGGCACTATGATTCAGCTCTGCACCCCTTTGTCACGTGCTACCTACCACTTTGTATGTGTCTCCAGCGAATGTACCTATTGGCAATGCCAAGCGGAAATGTTGAAGGCCAACCCAACTTATAAGCCTCCCGCACCTGGCAGCCAATACGCGCATTCGTTGAACACGCATGTAATGTCACACTCTTTGGCCAAGTCTACTTTCGTCTCATGCCCGCGCAACTTTCACCAACCACATACACGAGATATATCAAACCCAGGTGTCCCAAAGACACCAAACATTTTTTTACAGCATGCCCAACGCGCAGCATCACCTTACACACCATGCCTTGCTATACACCATGCTCAATGTCCCACATGTAATACTCAAATGGAATGTAATCGCTCTAGCCATGTACCACCAGTGTCCACCACACTACGTCGCAATGATACCACCTACAATCGTGACAACACCTCACAACACGCTCCCACACGTGTACACACCAACGCACATAACATTCACCACAATACGCTTCAAATTCATCGCCGGTACCATCACACCACTCACGTGAAACACAGACATCATACACGCCATCCAACCACCACACAACCGCAAAACATTACAGTCCTTCCTAGGTGCGGTGAACGTATATAATAAGTTCATTCCAGAATATGCCCGCTTGCGTACACCCCTAAATAACCTTCTCAAAAAAGCTACAATATGGGCCTGGGATGAAGCGTGCCAAGCGGCATTCAGCGCTCTAAAGGACTCCCTCGCCACACATCCAGTCTTACACCTTTATCAGGAAGGTATGCCATGAAAGGTGTACTGTGACGCCTCAACACTAGGCATAGCAGGCATCCTCAAACAGGTCCACCCTGATGGGAAGACTTATCCATTCCAGTACTTCAGTCGTGCTCTGCGTACACATGAGCGGAATTATCCCATCTCCGAACTAGAATGTCTCGCAATTGTCGAGAGCGTGGAGAAGTTCTGTGTGTACCTGATGGGTAGAAGATTTACATTAGTTTCTGACCATCACGCAATGCAATGGCTGAAGACGATCAAAAACCCGTCAGGCAGATTGTTTAGATGGAGTTTGAGATTATCGTGTTACGAGTATGAAGTCCGCTACATAAAAGGCGCGCAACAACATGAAGCGGGTCTCCTTCTCCCGTAACTCGTTTTGTGGTTTCTTAGACGCCAATCTTATTGAGAGCCACCAACAACCCGCTCCTTCTTGAGAATCCAAACTGATCCTTGATCGCAACGGACTCCACACCTTGATTCGCAGGGGAGTGACCAAAGTTGTCATCCCTGACACTCTAACAACTGATCTATTAAACACCGTACACGCCCGCTACAACCATCCAGGCATATCACAGTTGACCAGGCTGATATCCGCACAGTACTACTGGAAGGGAATGTCGAAAGACATTGCCAACGCTGTTAAAACCTGCCCAATCTGCCAGTTGACAAAACCTCCTCGAGGTCCCACCTTCGGTGAACTAGGACAACTTCCTTTGGCCACACAACCGTTTGACTTAGCTTCCCTCGACACCATCGCTGGGTTTGCTAAATATGGTAATACCAAGACCTACCTTCACGCAGCCGTAGATCATCTCACGAGATACGCGTGGACGGTAGCGTCTAGGTCAACTAGCAATCACACCTACCAGCAGGTTATTAAAAAGGTATTGCAGGATGGAACGCCGAAACGCTTCCTCACGGACAGAGCCCCTGCCTTTACCTCTCACAAATTTGAGATATTCCTACTTAACAGGAATATCCACCCTCTCCTCACCACTAGTAATAACCCCCAGGTCAACGGCTTGTGCGAACGCCTGAACGCCACCTTAACAGGCAAGCTTAGGTTACTACATTTGGAGAATCCTGAGATCGCATGGACCAAGCTGGTCACGCGCGTTACAACGATGTACAATAACACGCCCCATTCAGTTACTAGATGACCTATCTACCTGATGTTCGGCACCTTACCTCCTGAGCTCACAGAACACATTACACCCTACACTGAACTCGACGCAGCTCGTAGAATCGCCCACGAGCGGACACAAACCAAACACTTACGTGACAAACGCACATTTGATAAACAACATAAAGCACCACACTTCGAACCCGGAGATCTCGTCCTAGTCAATATTTACCAACATCCCAACACAGGTAAATTGTCCCCATATTTCACAGGTCCGTACGAGATCTTAGAGGCTGTTTCGCCTAATGTAGTGAGAATCAATAGACCCAACCTACCCTTGAATCGAAAAACCGACACTATCCATGTCAATAAATTACAATATTACAACAAAAACATACGTTACATCGCACCACCTACAATAGCCAACACCCGTTCTGCACATGGCTTAGCGACTCTGAATCCTTCCAGACACCTGACGCCTGATTTATTCCAACATAACGAGAGACATCTCGAGGCTAATAGCAGCCAACCCTTCCGACATCGCACACCAGATCTCTTCACAGCCACGCGCTTTGCGCCTGGTCGAGAGACCATTATCACTTTGATTCCTTCCAACCACCAATGTAATGTTACATCACCACGCAATGTTCCCCAACATGTACCACCCATCCAGACCCTTGTGATTCAGAACCAAAAACCATCCCGCACAACCATAACTAATCCCAATCCATCTCCTACACTATCGAGAATTTTACACAACGTAAAAACCTTTAAATTTTTCATCTGTTGGATGTGATCATCTTTATGTTAAATGTTTAAACTTCTATTGTCTTTATTAAATGTTAAAATATTTATTATGTGTAAATTCCATTGTTTAAAAATTTGTATTTTTATTTTTGTAAATTTAAAATATTGCTTGTTGATATCCAAGAGTTATATATGTAGATTCTTGTGCCAGATTGATCTACAATAGGTGTATTTGCATATGTCTTCTTGGTTAAAATGAGAATAATAGTTTTTGCTGAGAAGCTAGATGCTCTCAGGTTAGTTGTTTTCTGATTTTAAATATGTTAGTATAATATCTTTAATTTTTCTGCTTTAATTTCATTATTAAAATAAAAAATAATTTCATCATAAAAGTATTTTTTTTCTTCAAAAACTTCAAGAATAGAAAAGATTACAAAGGTACTATCTTATTTCCTCCATGCACCCAACATTGGTTATGGGCCTCCTTGCAAGATTATAGCTGAATACTATAGCAATTTAAGAAAGTAATTAGCTAAGCTTTTGGAGCCGTATTAAAGGTTTGAAATGAATGATACAATTTTCACTTTTCCAAAGCTGAATGCTTTTAACTATAGTATCTGGAAAGTAGATATGAAGGTCCTTTTAATTGATAGAGGAAGCTGGAATTTTATCATAGAAGATGAACATGATCTTCCAGCTGAGACAACAGCCAAAGATATACAAGAATTCAAATGGAGGAAGGATAGGGCTTTTACTACAATTCACCAAGGAGTAGAAAGAAAATACCAAACTTTGATTGCCAATGCTGCTGATGGAAAAGAAGCTTGGAATATACTAAAGCAGAATTTTGAACGAAATTCAAGGGCCAGACTGGCTGGGTTGATTAACGAATTTTATGAACTGAAATTTGCTCCTGATGAAGAAACTATAGGGATATTTATAAAAAGAGTCCAAGAGAAAAAACAACTGATTAAAGAAGCTGGATTCGATCTAACTGAAGTACTAGTGTGTTTTCAATTAATAAGGAAGTTACCTCAAGATTATGATGGCATTTTCCAAGTTCTATACAGACTAGAAGAAAAACAATTCAATGTTGAAAACATTGAAGCCCACTTAATAAATGAATCTGGAAGAATTCAACAAAAGAAAAAAGATGATGGACTTGATATTGTGGCAAACGCTTATCAAACAAAAACTTCCAGGATGTACCAAGGAAAGAAAAAATATTTTTCTGCAAAAGCACAGTATAGCAGTGGAATTATGCTGGAGCCAACAGTGCATCCAAGAACAGCAAGAACCCATAATATAAGGAATTGCTCCTTCTGTAGGAAAACTGGCCATCTTTTAAAAGACTGTTTTCTCAGAAACAAGAACTCTCAATGGCAACACTACAGAAAGGATCAGAACTACAAGGGAAAATCTTCTGCATTTCACTCAGAAATTCTAAGCTTCCACCACATTTGTGAAAGAGAAAGTGATCCAACTAGTGAATTGGGAGAATGGCTGGTAGACAGCGCAGCTACATCTCAATTTTGCAAAGAAAAGGATTGGTTTGTGAACTACCAGGATATCCCCCCGATGGACGCTTTGATTGGAGATGTCGACTGCAAGTCAACAATCTTAGGTAAGGGAGATATCAACTTTGTGTTTTAAGAAACACAAATAACACCTTTGTGGAGGTAACTCTACTTAATGTTTTATATGCACCAAACATGAGAAGAAATCTCATTAGTTGATCATGCATAGACATAGCAGGAAATAAGATTATATGGAAAAACAGTGAAATGACAATCTTTAAAAACAATGGGGAATATTTCTTTACAGCAAGACGAGTAGATAAATTATATATTGTAAATGGATACCCTAAAAAAGCCAAAGATCAAAATTATTTAGTTTCCTATAACTCAAATCTTCATTTTCTACATAAGAGATTTTGTCATATTAACTCAGAAATACTGAATTCTATGAGTAAAAAGAATACTGCCAAAGGATTAAAAAAGTTAAGGGTAATCCAACTACATGTGATATATGTAAAGTAGCTAAGATCACCAGATCATCATTTAAATTTAGCTATACAATTCTGACTAGAAAACCTTTAGAAAAAGTGGATATGGATATCTGGGGCCCTACACCAGTGAGATCACTTGGTGGCAGTAGATATTTTCTTTCTATCATAGATGACTACTCTAGAAAGGTTAATGTTTATTTCCTAAAATAAAAGTCTGAAGTTTTAAACTATTTTAAGCAATACTTGCATGAGTCTGAGAGAGCATTAAATGCCAAATTAAAATGCATTAGGACAGATAATGGATTAGAATTCTGTAACAAAGAATTCGAAAATTTTCTAGTAAATTTGGGTATTAAAATATAAAGAACATCAACTTATAGTCCTGAACAAAATGGAATTGCTGAAAGGTTTAATCGAACTGCTATTTAAGGTGTTCGAGCAATGCTTTTAGATAGTGGGTTACAATCCAGATTCTGGGCAGAAGCCCTAAATACCTTTATATATACTAAAAATAGATGTGAACATGCTCTAACTAAAGGAGTAAGTCCAATGGAATTATGGTTAGGACATAAACCATCTCTAAGACATTTTAAAAATTTTGGCTCATTAGCTTATGTACATATTCCTAAAATAAAAAGAAACAAATTGCAACCTAAGGCCAATTCAGACATAATGGCAGGTTATGCAACTAAAACAAAGGGTTATAGAATTTGGTTACCAGCAGATAGAAAAGTAATGGAAACCATTCATGTATATATTGATGAAGCTAAGAAAGGTGTAAATACTTTATTTGGTACTGCTTCTAGAGTACAATATGTTTTTATCCACAGGATGATAACTACCCTTATGAAAATAATGATAGTGATAACCATAATTTACATACACTTACCCCAATAGATATAACTAAATGGAAAAGAATAGAAGTACCTAGAAAGACAGAACCACGAATAGATGTATACTATTATCCACCTTCTAGTGATCAAAAATTAAGATCATTTAATGATGTACAAAAATATTGCGAAACACAAAAGCTTGAATTTAATTTTGAAATGTTTTCATTTAGACCACAAAAACCAGATATAAGCGAGGAAAATGAAGTTAAAATAGAAACAAATTGTTTAGAAGATGATTTATACGAAAGTATTTTCCATGAGGAAATCTATAATTTAGAACTCCCTAAAAACTTTAATGATGTACAACAATCACAGGAAAAAAGGAATTGGATTAAAGCAATGGAGGATGAACTTAAGGTGATCAAAGATAGGAAAGTATGGAAATTAGTAGATCCCCCACCTCAATGTGTTAAAATATTAGGCAAAAAATGGATATATAGCGTAAAAAGGGACGATAAAAATAATATAAAAAGATAAATATATAAAGCAAGGCTTGTGGCACAAGGTTATAGACAGAAATATGGAATAGATTACACTGACATTTTTTCACCAGTTATAAATTTTTCAATAATTAGATTCCTGTTTATAATATTAGTATCTTTGCTGAGATGGAAGCATGTCTAGTTAGATGTTAAATCAGCCTATCTTTATGGAAATTTGAAAGAAAAAATTTAAATGCAACAACCTGATGGATTCAAACTAAAAGGTAGTGAAGATAAAGTTTGTCTTTTATAAAAGACTATTTATGGGTTACATCAGAGTGGAAGGGAATGGAATAAAGAATTGGATTCAATAGGATTTGAGACCATTAAATGGTGCAATTGTGTATATAAAATGAATAATAGTGTTATCCTGAAAGTATATGTTGATGATATTTTGTTATTTGGAATAGAAACATCTGTAATTGGAAAACTATTCAAATTATTAAAGAAAAATTAGATATAAAAGAATTAGGGAAGATCAAATATCTGTTAGGAGTTAACTTTGAAACTACAGACAAGGACATATACTTACATCAAGAAATCTATATAAACAGACTTATAACTAGCTTTACAGATCTACCTAAGACATTGGTAAATTTACCTTTTAAAACAGGGTGCTGGTTACCACCAAAAATTAAGGAAGATGAAATTATTGAGACTGAACTCATGAGAAAATACCCATATAGATCAATAATAGGTTGTTTATCTTTCCTTGCAGACAGAAGCCGACCAGATATTTATTTTTCAGTAAACACAATGGCTCAATTCTGTAATGGATACACATATCAGCATTGGAAAATCATTGTAGATTTAATGAATTATGTCTTTAGGACAAAACATTATAAAATAAACCTATCAAATGTTAATAGAAGCATCTTAAATGCATATTCTGATGCAAACTAGGGAAGTCATTTGACCAATAGACACTCTACAAGTGGATACATACTATATCTAGATGATACCCCATTTACATGGAAATCGAGAAAACAAAAGTGTATTGCATTAAGTTCTATGGAATCCGAATTTATAGCCTTAACTGAAAGTGTAAAAGAAACAATATGGTAGTTTAACATATTAAAAGAAATAGACGTACTACCTAATGTGGGAAAACCTATTCAATTTTGTGACAATCAGTCTGCTATATATTTCTGTAAGAATAGTGTAGAAAATATTAAAACCAAGCATATTGATATAAGACTACAATTCATTCGAAAACTTGTTGAAGAAGAAGAATTCACTTTGAAATTTATTAATAGTAATTTAAACTTAGCTGACTTCCCCTAACTAAACCTTTATCTAAAGAGAAACTACCAGGTCTATTAGTATGAAACGCGAAAATTTTCAGTGAATTCAAAAGTTCACCAATTCCATACAACAAAAGATTTTTATTCAAAGTAATTGCCCTGATTAGCTATACACTCGGACCACCTTTCAGGCAATTTTCGAATTCCTTGTCTGAAAAATTATTTTCCTTTTGAGTCGAACCAGTCAACCAGCCATTTTCGGAGTATGTCTGAGTTCGAAAATTCCTGGTTTTTTTAGGGCGTGTCCTAAAGATGTGAAAAGGTGGTAGTCCGACGGCGCTAAGTCTGGTGAGTACGGCGGGTGGGGTAAGAGTTCCCAGCCCAAGTCTTTTATGGTGCTTTTGACCACTGTAGCGTTGTGGGCTGGAGCGTTGTCATGCTGCAGTATCAGCTTTTTGTGCTTTTCACGCAATTCCGGTCTTTTTTCATTCAATGCCTCTCTCAAACTGTGCATTTGTTGTTCGTAGCGACTAGTATTGACCGTTTCGTCAGGTTTCAGGAGTTTGAAATATACTACGCCGGTCTGGTCCCACCATACGCAAAGCATTGCCTTTTTTCCTAAGCGATTGGGCCTAGGCTTCCGTTTTGGAAATTGGCCGAGCAGGTCCCACGACTTTTGGCGCATAAGATTGCTGAAGTGGATCGATTTATCATCAGAAGTTACGATTCGGTGCAAAAAAATGACTTCTTTTCATGCCTGGCGAGCAGCCCTTCGCAGGTTACCAGACGCCGTTCTTGCTGCCTTTCGCTTAACTCGTGGGGGACCTATCTGGAAAGCTTTTGGGTCATTCTGAGGCTGTTTAAACGTAGGGAAACAGAACCTTGAGACACCTGTGTTTTGTTTCTTTATAAATCAGGATGCAGAGATGAACAATTATTTATATTTATTTTAAGAGAGGGAACTTCCTAACTTATGGCTTATTTATCATTTATTTATTTACAGCCTAACTCGAGCTATTTCTATCTCAAACATAAACAACATGATGATAATTACTCTTTCATTTAAATTCTCTGAATATTTACAATTACATCACATCTCCCCTCCTAGAGATTAGCTCTAGTCATCTCCAAAATGTCTGGGCGGACGAACTGTTCTTCCTG
The DNA here is from genome assembly GCA_030710605.1 of Cordylochernes scorpioides. Taxonomy (NCBI): domain Eukaryota; kingdom Metazoa; phylum Arthropoda; class Arachnida; order Pseudoscorpiones; family Chernetidae; genus Cordylochernes; species Cordylochernes scorpioides. Next base: position 40,804,331 of record CP092872.1, on the reverse strand, counting down.
AGCGAGTCCTATAAAGTGCTTCTTTAGGAGATGTTGATGAATCGGTCACATCCGTAGGAGCATCTGAAGTGTGTGTGTTGGCTTCTGGGTAATTTAGATATGGCTCTTCGTCTGGCTCGAAGTGTGGAGACCCTGGAGACCTCTGACCAGTAGGAAGTAGATGGAAGCGATTTCTTCTAACTCTTCCTCTCGGTGTATCAACCATATATGATCTAGGAGTATCTGCTTTGGAAATGATGACTCCGGGAGTTTTAAGGTCCGTCAGCCAAACTCGATCATTTACTTCCAATGGAGGCAGTTCTCGTACTCCTTTTGCTCGATCAAAGTAGTATTTTTGTTTTTCCCTTTGAATAGCTTCTTGATTTTTCAAATTCTTTAGATTGGGTGGTTGGTGTTGTTTCGTTGGTGTTGGAATGGTGGTGCGAATCCGCCGTCCCATGCTAAGTTCTGCTGGGCTGAAGCCATTTGCAAGTGGTGTAGCTCGATATGCCAGCAAAGCCAGATAGGGATCTTTTGACTTGCCAATTCTTTCTTCAACAATTTTTACAAAAGATTCTATGAAGCCGTTACTCTGCGGGTATCTTGGACTGGAGGTGACATGAGTAAATCCGTAACTTTGGGCAAATTCTTTAAATAGTGATCCGAACTGGGGGCCATTGTCACTCCGAACTTCCAAAGGAATTCCGTGCCTTGCAAAGATGGACTTACAGTGAACTATTACAGAAGCTGATGTCATGTCCTCTAATCTTGCAATTTCTGGGTATCTTGAATAATAGTCAGTTATTAACAAATAGTTTTGGCCCTTTAGTGTAAAGAGGTCAACCCCAACTTTCTCCCAAGGACAACTTGGAAGCTCTAAGGGTAACAGTGGCTGATGTCGATTTGTTCTTTCCTCAATACACATAGGACATGTTCGGACCATCTCCTCAATTTCGCTTTTGATCCGGGGCCACCAGACGGATCCTTTGGCCCTTTCACGACATTTCACTATCCCAAGGTGTCCTTCATGGATTCTTTGGAGCAACCCTTTCCTGATATTCTCTGGGATAACGTATCTTGACCCTTTCAGGAGAATACCATTCTCAACGGAGAAGTCATCCTTTGCTGGCCAATATTGACTTTCGGACATGGAGACATTTTTCTCTTCGGCCATCCTTCCTGGGTGTATTTAATAATATTTTGTATAACCTGGTCTTTGTCTTGACTTTTTTTTGATTTCCTTTACTCGGACATCAGATATGGGCATAAATGAGACAACCTGTTGAACGTAGGCACATAACTCCTCCTCCAATTCCTGAGTCCCGACTTTCATCCTAGGTGATCTAGATAGCGCATCCGCCACTATCAAGTTCTTTCCTGGCGTATGTACGATCTTATACGAATATCTCATAATCCGTAGTCTCAATCTCTGAATCCTAGGTGTGAGATCATCGATGTTTTTGGAAGTAAAGATCGGTACTAGTGGTTTGTGGTCGGCTTCAAGAGTGATCACCGGGCCTTGGATGTATTGCTTGAATTTCTCACAAGCCCAGGTGATAGCCAGCGCCTCTTTTTCGATTTGAGCATAACGCTTTTCTGTTTCAGAGAGCGTTCTAGAAGCATATGCGATGACTTGTCTCAGTCCATCTTTGGTTTGCCATATTACTGCGCCTAGCCCAAAAGATGAAGCATCGGCTGATACTGTGATAGGCTAAGAAGGATCATACAAGGCTAGCCCTTGCGCAGAAGTAAGACTTTTCTTTATTTGGTCAAATGCCCGATCTTGATCATCTTCCCAAATCCATTCTTCTTTCTTTGACAGTAACTTGTTCAATGGATGCGATATCTCCGCTAAGTTGGGGACAAATCTAGCTGAAAAATTTACCATTCCTAAAAATTGTTTTAGTTCCTTGACAGATCTCGGTTTGGGAAACTCCAGTATAGCTCGTTTTCTTTTGGGGTCTACTTGAATTCCGTTAGGATCAATTTGATGACCAAAAAACTTAATAGTTGTAACTGCAAATTTGCATTTATCCTTGTTCAAGGTAAGTCCCGGTTTAGAAAGTCTTGTTAATACTGTTTCGAGTCTTTTATCATGTTCTTCTTGGCATTAACCATAAACCAATATATCATCCATATGGCATAGAGTTCCTTCCAGTCCTTCCAATATTTGACCCATTCTTTTCTAAAAAATATCCGGAGCGGAAGAGATACCGAAAGGTAACCTCTTAAACCGAAATCTTCCAAATGGAGTGATAAATGTGGTGAGTGCTGACGACTCTGAAGACAGTGGTATTTGCCAGAATCCACTATTGGCATCCAACTTTGTGAATATAATTTAGCTCCTTTCAACTGGGCTAGCGTATGTTCTACCACCGGGATCGGGTGTATTTCCCTTAGAATATTTTGATTGAGTATCGAGAGATCGACACATATTCTTAATTTTCCCGAAGGTTTTGCAACGAGAACCATGGGCGAACACCATTCAGAAGAACCCTCAACTTTTTCAATTACGCCATTTGATGTCATTCTCTCCAGTTCCATTTGAAGTTCTTTCATTAGAGGTATAGGTACTCTTCTTGGTGTATATATCGAATAAGGTTTTGCCCCTTCTTTCAACTTTATTTCGTACGGAATATCTATTTTCCCAATCCAGTAAATAACTTAGGAAATTTGAGCATTGGGTCTAGCTTGGTAGGAGCATGATCTTCGACAATATTTAACCTCCTAACGAGACCTAAGATCTCGCTAGCCCTACAGCTTAGTAAAGGTCGGGCAACCCCTTTAACGATGTAGATGCTCTCTTCGCACTTCTGCCTTTTTGATTCCAAAAAAGCCTGGAACATTCCATTTACCTCTATCTTCTTGGAAACAGCAAAAATATTCTTATCGGCCTTCTCCGTCTTAAGGTATCCAAAATGTTGTAAGTAAATCTCTTCTGGCATAACCGAAACCTCTGCTCCTGTATCGATTTTAAATTTTATTGGCTGGTCATTCACCTTTATCACTTCACACCACTTATCTTCCGCATTCTCCTGCTTTCCCACTATTCCAATGAATGCATTATTTTGGGAGCTTGATACTTCTTGTATGGTTTTAGTGTGACAAACCTTGGCAAAATGACCTTTCTTTCTGCACTTGTTGCAAATAGCATCTTTAGCAGGACATTGTTCTTTCGAATGTCCTTGGTAATATCCACATCGGAAACATTTACGTTTCTCATTAGAAGATCATCCTTGATGATTCTTTGGAAAATTAGAATTGTACGTTTTTGTACCTTTCATTTTGTTTTCTGAAAAATTTTCCATTTATCCCTCCTTTCTTGTCTATCGCATCCACGTTCCGATTTTCAGTGTCTTGTCTAATTTCTTTTTGTTGATTTTTTACACTTTCTGATTGGCGCACTATCTGGATTGCCTTCTCCAAGTTTAGTTCCGATTCCAACTGTAATTTCTCAGAAAGATTAAAGTTTTTCACTCCAACTACTAACCGATCCCTGATCATCTCTTCTTTTAAGATACCATAGTTGCAGTTCTCTGCCAGGACGTAGAGATTGGTTATAAATTCCTCTACGGGCTCACTCTCCCCTTGACTTCTTCTATTAAATTTTGCTCTTTCATATATAACGTTTCTTTTTCCTATGAAACAGTTTTGGAATTTGGACACTACAAGTTTATAGTCATTATTTTGTGCTTCACTTAAATTAAATAAAATCAAAATTTATTCTGCCTTATCGCCCATAATGTAAACCAGAGCATTTACTTGTTCATTCTCACTTTTCTCTGAAAGTCCTGAAGCGATTCTATATCTTTGAAATCTTTTGAACCATATCGGCCATTCATTAGGTTTACCAAAATTAAACCCTTCTGGAGCAGCAATTTGCATATAATTAGCCATTTTTTTCTTTAAAAAAAAATAATTTACTTATTTTTCAACTTTATAATTTTAATAATTGCTTTTACGCTTTCTTTTTCACGCGGTTAGGCTTAGCTTAGCACGTTATAAAATTTACTTACAGCTTTAGGCTTCTTTTCCTTTTACCGCTGCCACCATGTTTTGTTTCTTTATAAATCAGGATGCAGAGATGAACAATTATTTATATTTATTTTAAGAGAGGGAACTTCCTAACTTATGGCTTATTTATCATTTATTTATTTACAGCCTAACTCGAGAGAGCTGTTTCTACTCAAACATAAACAACATGATGATAATTACGCTTTCATTTAAATTCTCTGAATATTTACAATTACATCACAACCTGGAGCTGTTTCGCGAGTTTCTCCTGCGTTTGGGTACTGTCGTCATCCAACAAAGCTTGCAGTTCAGCGTCCTCGAACTTTTAGTGCGGTTTTCCACGTGGTTCATTATCAAGTTCGAAATCGCCACTTTGGAATTTTTTAAACCACCTGTAACATTGTGATTTGCTCAGAGCGTGGTCGCCGTGAACTTCCTCGAGCATTCGGTGGGCTTCAGTGGCACATTTCTTCCAGTTGAAGCACTTTTTGGCTCGGAAATCACCATTTTCCACGTGCTCCAGAAATTTTCCACGATTTAAATTTTCTAAAACTCCACGCATGCTGATGCCACGTGAGTCAAAAAACAAAATGCCTTTAACAGCGCCACCGTCGGCTCAAATAAAGTTGCACAGCGCCTTCTGGCAGCCATTTTCGCGTTTCATACTAATAGACCTGGTAAGTCGTTTCATAGAGAAACTGTTTTGGAGATGAACTATCTACAAATTAATTCAAGACTCATCTTCAGACAAGACTGGACCCGAAGCAGGAGGGAGTGTTAAGCCCACTACTTGTACAAATCGACAAGGGACTCTGCATCATCTGTAAATTCCTTCACTGTGTTGTCCTGTTTATCTCGTTCTATCTCATTATACTTTTGTGTAAATAGAGCTATGATGTTGTAAATCATGAGAAATGATGATCATGGGGCCGATTGTTGGATGTGATCATCTTTATGTTAAATGTTTAAACTTTCATTGTCTTTATTAAATGTTAAAATATTTATTATGTGTAAATTCCATTGTTTAAAAATTTGTATTTTTATTTTTGTATATTTAAAATATTGCTTGTTGAAATCCAAGAGTTATATATGTAGATTATTGTGCCAGATTGATCTACAATAGGTGTTATCGCATAAGTCTTGTTGGTTAAAATGAGAATAATAGTTTTTGCTGAGAAGCTAGATGCTCTCAGGTTAGTTGTTTTCTGATTGTAAATATGTTAGTATAATATCTTTAATTTTTCTGCTTTAATTTCATTATTAAAATAAAAATAATTTCATCATAAAAGTATATTTGTTTTTTTTTTCTCTCTAAAAACTTAAAGAATAGAAAAGATTACAAAGGTACTATCTCATTTCCTCCATGCACCCAACATCATCTGATACTTATAATCAGTCTCTTAACTCTACCTACCTCCACCCTACCCGTAGTAACCGTCCTGTACCTTAGTACCTACACGCTACCATCCTCCCGTCTATACCAGCTTCAAGAAGCTATCTTTTTGATAACCATCTCACTGTTAACGCTGACCCACCAAACAATTAAAGACATTCTACAAAATATGTGGACCGTTATCACCCACAGTCATACATTGGTCACCCTCATCCTTGAGATTCTAGGAGAGAGTTTCCAAGACCTTTTCCGGACACGAACCGATAACCCAATTCACGCACATACACTGTCCCATACACCCATCTACCACCACGCTACGACTTACCACCTTCTTGAAAAACTAGAAAGAGAAAACTAATAATACCAAAAATGGATCTAACGCCATCTTAAATGACCAGCATCCCCCAAAGACACCAGATCGCCAGCTTGAAATTAGGTCACATTTCCGCCACAACAGAAATAGATCGCCTCCCCCTCGCGCGGCGTATGTAAACACCCCACCCTGGGCGTGTCTCTTCCTCCCTTGTGTAGCATATGGACGCGCACTTTACATTTCCATTTAAGAAAAAGGGCCTCATTTTAACTTTTACACTTTTTTTATCTCATTTATCTTTATTAATCCAATTATATCAAGAAAGAAGTTTCAGAAGATGAGTTTCTTTTAATTAAAAGAAACTCATCTTCTGAAACTTCTTTCTTGATATATTTTACTGGAAGAGTCTTTGACCTTTAATCCAATTATATTTATTGTATTATAATCCCATTATGTTTCCATTTTTAAATATTACTTATGTTACCCATTCACTATCTTTTGTATATAACCAACTAATATGATATTAACTACATGTAATCATTTATATTTTTCCAATATCCAAATGTACCAACAGTGCGTACACATACCAGTGTCCAGAAAAACCTGTTTTTGCAGCTCGTCCTCAATGTCCTTTATGTCACGTCAAATGTTTCTCTTACTAGTTACTCGAATAACTCAGCGATATTTTGAGCTTACTCGTAAGGAAATATGTCGTTTTCAATTTTTTTTACAACTCCCAAAAAGTATAAATTTAAATGTTAAAATCCCAAAGAGTATAAATTCAATGTTCAAACTCCCAAAGAGTATAAATTTCAATGTTCAAACTCCAAAAGAGCATAAACTTCTTTTTTTTTTTTGTTATACAAAATTTTTGTTCTTGCACATATAAACACCTAGCCTGTGCATGGTTTTTCCACATGCTTCAGCCTTTAGGATATTATACGAGCTCGTATAGCGGACTAAATTTAACTGTATGTCACCATGCCAATCCCAAAGATTGGACTGTCCTCATCGAGTCGCAACCCGCAAAAAGGGGTTCGCTCTCTCCTGTCCTCGACAGACGTCCTCGTACTTCATGAGCACTAATCCAGCTGCCTAAATAAACGGTCACGGTCTGACACTGCGCCACCACCACACCTGTATATAACCTTACCAGTCTTTTTTTATTATTATTATTTACTACCAACCTTTTCTACCTCAATCGACCACCTATTGCTCCTTATCTCAGTACCCCACCTTCCCTATAATCACAGCATAACGACCCCATTAATCAGTCTGATTACTGAGATCGACTCCACAGAGCTTAGAACCCCTTCTAACCTCTCCATTCGTTGGGCGGACATCTCTGATTATTTAAAACCCAAGTCTTTCTACCATGTTCCTGCCTATGTCCAACCACCTTGTACCCTGTACCAACTTACTGTATGACATGATGTACTGCTAAGAGCCAAATAAAATACGGACTGTATGTCAGACAGACAGAGAAAAACAAGGAGATAATACGATTATAGATATTAATAAACATTGCAGTTAGGCCTAGAGTTAAGAGGAAAGATTCCCATCTCGCATCATTAGCGCTAGGTCAACGACACTTTTATTCCAGAGAACTCCAAGACAAAGGACCCCGGAGTTGAATTCGCTGAAAACAACTTTATTTAGGTCAATGCTCCATCCTCACATTTTCTGCTATAACTATCGAAGATGGCTTCCTAGTCGTTTGGACCAATCAAGGCGATTCTTCATCTTCCATGATGTAATGAATGACCAATCAGAATCTCAATAGAGGTCACGTGACACCACCCGACTGGAGAAGCCTCAGTAGCGTCTCCGAGTCTCATCCGCACTACACGCGTCTCCTGATCCAGCGTATATCGCGGGGCGTAAGCTCACTCTCCTCCATGTTCTCTGTCTGCCAGCATCGGTTCCCTTGACCAACCAATCCTGTGTCCTCACTCCTGCCATCACGACTGCAAAATTCACCAATCCAATCCCAACTTCCAGTTGACAGCACCTTAGCTGTCACAACTACCACAGAGCCAACGGAGAATCGGCAAGATTCTCCACAGAGAAAAGAGAGTCAACAGGATTTCACATCGATTCTCACATATATACAGTCTACTCTCGTTATAATGCAACCATCCGGATTTTGCAAAAAAAGCGGCGTAAGGCGAGGGTGGCGTTGTATCGAACACAACTTTTAAAATGTGAAATTTAAAAATGCAATAAATTATTTATAACAATTACTAATAACAATTTATACTCTAAGTCAATATATAGAATGCAAAACCGGCATTAATTAATTAATATGATAAATAGAAAGCATCAATTTATAATTTATTCATAAAAAAGTAATTACATTTTCTTGAAGAAGTCCGTGATCAAACTTGTGTTTTCTCTCCCTCACTTATGGCATAGACACGGCGTAACAAATCCGCAGATAGATTGACGTCGTCAGATGTTGCTTTCATGGAGTGCTCAAGAAACAAAAAAAAACTGTCTTAGCAGCTGTTCTGGCTTCCCTTAACGATGGTAGGCGCTGAGTCACTGTTGCATCATCATCCTTGCCAAGTTCTTATTTCGCTGTAACAGTGGACACCAGCAAATTGTCATCTGTTAAATTCATTTCCGCCTCCTGGGAATCATCCACCAGTTGAGAGAGAAGCTCCCTTTCATCATCAAATTCTCTGGTGTAATAGCGAAGATATCGCGAATGCGATAGAGCAGATTTCCATAATTAAGAGGCTCCACTGCAGCAGTAGAAGTGAAGCGAATGCCTGTGTGATTCAAGCAGTTGCTGGTGGAATCAGGGATCACAGAATCCAAAGCCATTTTGCAATAGCGCACAACGTAATCCAGACGTAATTCTGTGGGTAGATGGGCATCCGCTAATTCTAACATTTTCTGGAGTTGAATCTTGCGATATTGAGCCTTGAAACTTTTGATGATGCCACTATCGAGGGGTTGCAGACTGGCAGTCATATTTGTTTGGTGGAAGGAAGTGTATCTTTATGTTGCTGAGACCATCATTAGGGACGCAGTGAGACGTAGCGTTATCTAACAACAGTAGGATACGACGTCCTTCAGAGACAAGCTGCTTGTTAAACTGCAGTAGCCATTCTTGAAAGATGCAAGAGGTCATCCATGCTTTGCTGTTAGATGTGTAAGTGCAGTAGAAGTGTGGACTAAAGTTTCTGAAGCATCGAGGCTTGCCGATTTTCCAATAATCAGCAATCGCCGCTTGTCTGTTCCAGTAGAGTTGCAACACAGTAGAACAGTGATTCGTTGCTTCATCCTTTTGACACCACGACAGTTTTCATCTTTGTGAGCAAGTGTTCGGTCAGGAATGAGCTGAAAAAATAATCCTTTTTCGTCTGCATTATATAAGTTGGCTGGGTCATATCCAGAGTTCGCCAGCATACTGTTCAAATTTGTAAGGTGTTCATCAATGATAGCTGGAGAAATCGATGCGCCTTCCCCAAAGAGCCGTAGTTGCGAAATATGGAATCTCCCTTTAAATCGCTGCAGCCACCCACTGCTGTACGCGAAATTTTCTGGTACGTCCAACTGCTCGCCAAGTTTGTTTTTTTTTTTTTTTTGCCTTTTCTCTTAGATGGTCATTAGTAATAATAATAATATTGTCACACTTTTGGGTAAACCATTTGAAGAGAGCGTCTTCCAAGTCACTCAATTTTCCGACTCTTTGTCTCTTTGAAGAACCAACAGTATAATTTTCCCACTTCTCAGCCCAAATGAGAATATCACGGATAGTTGTTCGTGGAAGTGAGAAACTCTCTCCAATCTCATTCTTCGACATCGTAGAGTTATTTCTTGCCAACTGGCATATCTTCTTCTTTTCAATGGTGATCGACTCACGTTTACGCTTTTGGGAACTCATGATACGACAATAAGGTTGTTGTATTGACGTTAGCAAAGGATGAAGCGACTGTGTATGTCCCAGGCACAAGAAGGAAAAGGGTCTGCTGGCTGTTCACACAATCTGTTGTGTCAACAGCAGGCAAAGTCCGGTGCCGCTGGCGGAAAAATGCAGACAGGAAAAGGGGAGCGGGGGGGTGGTATTGCTACTTGGGATACAAAAATCAGCGGCGGAAGGCGAACAGCGAGGGAGTGGCGTTATATCGAGAAAAATACATTGATGTCGATTAGGACAAAACGAAAAAGCGGCGTAAGGCGAGGGTAGCGTTATATCGAGTGGCGTTATAACGAGAGTAGACTATATATAGAAATTTTGTTGGAAAACTCTCGTTCAATTGAAAAAAAATAATAATATGGGACGCTGCAATCTATTGACCGTCGCCGCAAACTAGCGGACTCGGGTCTGTGACAAAGCTACAATACCAGCTTTTGAAAATTTATAAGGCCACACTTGGAGAACAAGGTTTTGGGCTAATGGCCCTCTTTAATCCAGGACGGGCTCTTTTTACTGAGAGAGATACACAAGGGATCAAATGGAATCATCAAAATCTGGCAGAGGGTCGGCCAGATAGACAGCTTTTGGCAGAATTTGAAGATTTAATTTAATCCCTTTTTGATCTAATGAATCACCACCTCTTGGACTAACGAAGGCCGCCAGTCCGAAAGCATAGTTTACAGAGTAGCGCTTCTCAATTATCCGAAGCTGGTGTTGTGGCTTTGTCAGGCGACCCAAGGCCTCCATTTTGCGATGGAGGACTATATATGGCGTTTAGTTTTGATATCAATTTTGACGTAAGAGGCGTACTGAGATTTTTATACACTATTAAGATAGTACCCTAATATCAAAACAAATCTCTCTCTTCAGCCTGATTTAAATCTTCAGGTACTGAATATTGTCGCAGTGAAGAGATCCTTACAATCATCACCATCTGTTGTAAAGTCTTTTAGAAGTAACCTCCCATTACTGAAGGCCGTTCACGGGGTGGCTGAATTTTAAAAATGGACCGAGGGAAGGTTACTTTAGGTCGTCGGCAGATTTGAAGTCTACCATACATAAATAAATATGCAGGTGAAAGGAGCAGTTCTATAGCGTGGGGAATTTTACACCAAGCCCGGATTGGAAGGTCAGGATATCAGCCAGTCCAAGAATGAGAAATTACCAAGACGCGTGTGGAATGGCTGGTCAAACTCGCGAGAACCAGGCCATTGAGGTGAGCGTCCGAGTCCTTCATCAAATTTCTGGGTGCTCGAGCGCGCATCAGTTCTCACACAGCATGAGGTTATCAATACAGGGTCATAGTCGATAGCCCGTTATGGTCGTTAAAAAGCCTCAATTTTTTTAACCTTCTTTGGTGCTCAAAGGAGCGCGGTAGGCAACCTCTTAGGTTCGCGTTCGCCAAATATAAAAGGTGTTGAAGAGACCTGGTCGCTAAAGTGGTCGCATAATCTTTATGCGCTTTATACTCGCTTTTATAGCGGCTAACCTGTTAAGAGTCGTGTTGGCAAACTAGGTTGAATCGTTGAAAATGATTAGTCACTATCTGGCATCGTTTTTGAAAATAGGTAGAAGCTAACCTAATATGATCGTGAAAGAGGCGCAGCGACCAAACAGGCGTGGTCCCTAACTTGACGCCATCCTTTATAATCGCCGTCGCGCGTTAATCAAACACGATCGTGTGATTTTCGCTATGGTTTGCCAGGCAGGGTCGCTAAAAAAAGTTCGTTCTATAACCTCTTATGGGCACCAACATTTGTACTGCCAAAAACGATATCATTACATTTTAAAATAAATATTTAAAAATTATATTTCGATTTATTTTCAAAAATTCTAAAATAATAGAGGAATCAATTTATTGTCTTTGAGAAGTTACTGACAAAAGTTACTTTGTACGGGTTAACACACAAATACAATATTAGGGCTTACAGTAAGAGTAACTTAAACACAGAAAAATCGTGGACTCAAAAGTACAACACAAAAAAAAGTAAATAATAAACCACAATTTGTTAAATAAAATAAAAAACAGTACTTAGCTTTATTGCTGCTTAGGTAGGGATCGGACCGGGGTTACACAGGTATGCGCCGAGATTGCCAGACAGGGTTATAGCACGCAGAGAACACTTTAAGCGTCCCCACACGATATTCCACCACACTGGCGTGTCGACCCATACCATAGCCCCCTTTATATACAAACATGGCCACATTCGTCCAATGAGAAGGCGGGAGAGATTTGTTTACAAACAAACGAAAACAAAAATTCTTTCCACTAAAACCTGAGATAAGATATGATAAGATTGCAAATATTTGTCAATATAATTTGACAAAAGGTGTCTTTCCAAAAAAAAAAAAAGAAACTAACAAATCTCCCAAACATTCCCATTGTCCCGTAAGGAAAACCTCCCGCTGTTCGGGGGGGAAAAAGCTCACGGGAGCCATGTTATAAAGATACAAAAAAAACTAAAGAGAGGAGTAGAAGACATCCGGGTCGTTCCATAAAGGTGCCTTCCATCTTGTTCCTCCCAACAGAAACTTCAAAACAAAATCTGCGCAAACTACGTGAGTTACCATGAGTGATTACCAAACATACACATATATAATATGCTTTAGTATACAGAGTTTAATGGGGGACCAAATAAGCTCTCATCTGGGACCGGCTGGGTATGTTAGGTAGAGACATTGGGTACTGACAGACGCTCACTTGATGAGAAACCGAACGATCCAATTCCATTCAGTTCTCTCAAGTCCAAGAGCTAAAAGCTCTTCTTAACGTCTGTTTCTAAACGCTTTCATCCTATCGACATGTACAACTTTCACATCGTGCATGGTGACCCCTCTTACTCTAAAGTTAACATCGGAGACCCTAGCTTCCACACGGAAAGGCCCATAGACGTTGGAGTAACCTTCAGTCTTAGGAACAGCTAGCATTACCAGATCTCCTCTGTCGAAACTTCTGGAATAAGGTGGCCTAGGATTCATAAGCTTTTTAGCAGAATTACCTGACATAAACTGTCTGACAGTCTCCTTTGCTTTCCGCATCACCCTTAACCTCTCAGCCCAAGTAGGCTTTCTAAAACTATTAACAGACCCAGCGCTACACTCACAGCTTCTGTTAAACTCAGTAGGTGGCAACTTTACAGCCTCGTTTTCAATGCGTCTCACTGATTTCTCATCTATGAAGCTTGAAACCATTGGTCTATGTTCACTGGCAACGCAGCTAAGGTCTACATAATCATGGTCTTCTGGTTTCAAGGAAATCATGTTGCAACGTTCCCGTACGGGAGGTAACTGGATATTCAATCTCCTTATATCATTGATTCCCAGAATCCCGTCGTAGCCTTTATCTCCGAGTGACATTAACCAGAATCTTATCGCTCCCAGCACGCTGCCATTTTCGTTACCAACTCTACAGGTTTTAACACGTGTAAGTGTCTGCTCGTGGCCTGTCACTGAAACTATACGTAAAGTTTTAAGTGCAGCGTCCCAATTCTCCTTCAAGACATTACACTTTTCTGAATCAATAATACTGACTTGGCTGCCTGTATCGTATAACAGGTGCCACATATTGCCGTTAATATTCACCTTAACTATTGGCAGATTTCTAAACTGATCTCCTCCATATGAACGTATGTTCACTATCTCAGCATTGTCAAGAGTATTGCGGTTGAAAAACATAGAAGACTGTCTTGAGCAATCACTAGCTATATGTCCTAAGCTACACTCAGGTGGACTCAGCCTGATTTCGCCCAACAATTTAGTCAGTTTTTCTATCTCACCTCTAAGATCTGTAATACACTGCTCATTTTCGTGCTTCATCCTGTTTACACTGGCACTAAGCATCTTCATCTCACTCTTAATGCTATTTATTTCTTCAACCCCTTCTACTGAACATACCCCTTTCATAAAGCTGCAACGGTGTTCTACACTATCCTCCGTGGCCATGACACTGACTGCTTTGTCTATTGATTTAGCCTCGCTGCGAACAATAGCCTCTCTATACTTATCGAGCACATTTTCGAGGAAAATTTCGAACACTAGGCTATCGTCAAAACTGTACTCTACTTTATCTCTAATGGCCAGGAATCTTTCTTTAAAAACCATAGGACTTTCCCCAACTCTCTGCTTAAGACCTTCTATTAATTTAAGGCATTCCCTAATACCACGCGCTTTCTTAGGGTACAATATGTTCAGTTTACTAGCAATACTTTTGAAACTGCTATCGTTACGGATACCCATCTCCTCTAAGCTTACCCTAACTTCAGGGGATAAAGCCTCGAACATGAGCAATGCTTTGACCTCAGGATCCCATTTGCCTACTCGAGCTTTAAGCTCGACTTCCCGAATGAAAGATTCTAGATCAACCCCATTAAACACTGATAAGTTTAGCAAAGAATTCGCGAACATGATGGAGTGCAAAAAAAAATAATAAACCACTCAATCAAAGAAAAAAAACCGCACGTAAAAATTACAGGAATTTACACGTGCAAAACACTAGTAATCCTGGCAGGCTCGCCAATGACAAAAGTTACTTTGTACGGGTTAACACACAAATACAATATTAGGGCCTACAGTAAGAGTAACTTAAACACAGAAAAATCGTGGACTCAAAAGTACAACACAAAAAAAAAGTAAATAATAAACCACAATTTGTTAAATAAAATAAAAAACAGTACTTAGCTTTATTGCTGCTTAGGTAGGGATCGGACCGGGGTTACACAGGTATGCGCCGAGATTGCCAGACAGGGATATAGCACGCAGAGAACACTTTAAGCGTCCCCACACGATATTCCACCACACTGGCGTGTCGACCCATACCATAGCCCCCTTTATATACAAACATGGCCACATTCGTCCAATGAGAAGGCGGGAGAGATTTGTTCACAAACAAACGAAAACAAAAATTCTTTCCACTAAAACCTGAGATAAGATATGATAAGATTGCAAATATTTGTCAATATAATTTGACATTACAATTTTACCAAAATAAATATATTTTTATTTCATTCAACCCGCTTCTTTATTTTTAACATTTTAAAAACAATTTCAGTAATAAATTTTATTAAAATCGCGTATTAAAATCCATATCTATATTTTTTAAACAATTAAATATTCTTTATTATTTTTTAAAATAGTTAAATATGATGGACTAACTAACAGAAAGCCTCTTAGAAATTTTTGATACCCCCATTTTTTTTTCAAATTTATTTTTTTTTTCAATTCAATTTCGCTAAAAACTAAATATAATTTGCGTATTTTTTATATTTTAATATTTTGAACCTATTTTATACACTCGAAATGATGCAAATAGGCACGTAATTGAATTAATATATCGTTTTTTGGTGCTAAAATAAATTATTTATAGAATTTCAAACATTTTTATATTTTTAATAATTTGTGAAGAAAAACTGGTAATCGTTTCACAAAACACTGATGCGAAATTCGGTAGGAGAATTCGCAGTGATGATTCTTTTGTGGGCTGTTGCAAGGATTTAAATCAGATCACTAAATAGCAACGGAGTGGGGCAAAAGTCTCCTTCAAAACTAACTTTATTAAAACATGTTATGAGGACAGAGGAAAACACCCAACTAATCAGCAGACGACGCCGTGCTCCCCTCCCTTTTTTATTGCCGGCTGGCGCAGCTGGGGCTTGTTTGTATACAGTCACCCGAGCCGTCGTTGTCCGACGTGCCGAAGTGTATCTCCATTATTCCACATACTCCCACCTGTTTTCCTCTAGGCACAATAGGAAAACAATAATAATCGTTCAATCGGTTGGGTATACAAATGGTTCTTGCCGATCTAGTCTGAATAGTTGCAGTTTTCTCTTTATCGTTCAGCAAACTCGAAGAAGCTGCTGTTGTTGATATTTCCAAGGGATATATTTTCTTAATAGGTCTTAGGAAGGTTCCTACTGCGGTTTTCACCTTCACTAATCTATTCACTCCATCTCTTCCAAATAATATCTCCTCGATCACTGCTAATGGCCAGAAGTTACGCTTTTTATTGTCCATACCAACAAGGACAACATCCCCAGCCTGGAGTTTTGGATTGTAAATGCGTCTGTTTCTCTGGACCAGGAGGGACAAATATTCCTTCCTGAATCGTGATTTCAACTCCTCCCTCAGCTTGCTCAAATAGCGCAGTTTCTGTGTCGTTGGATTAGATCGCATATTCTGGCACTCGGGAAACTCGACATCTGTCTGTTCTTGTAGAAACATGGAAGGTGATATTGTCACAAGATCATTCGGATCGTCGCTGACATAAGTCTTGGGACTTCCATCCATCACTGCCTCTGCATGACACAGCAGGGTCATCAATTGTTGATATGTCAATGTTGATGTTCCGAGCATTCTTTTTAGTATATCTTTGAGGGAACGAATCAATCTCTCCCACCATCCACCCCACCAGGCAGCAGTAGGCGGGATGAATTTCCATTCAATACGCTTCACCTTCCCATCGTTAGAAACGCGTTCCCAGTCAATCTGTTTAAAGAAGTTATTGGCTCCTACAAAATTTGTTCCGTTGTCGCTGAAGATGGTGGATGGACGTCCTCGTCTCTTGATGAATCTTTCCAGGGCCATTAGGAAATCTTCTGTGCTGAGAGACATTACCAGTTCCAAATGTACACAGCGGTACACAGCACAGGTGAAGAGAACAACCCAGGTCTTGGTCCGATCTTTCAGATAGAGCGGGCCCGCCAGATCAATTCCTACCACCTCGAATACCTTGGCGTTATGTACTCGAATGACAGGTAGTGGAGCGTCTTCCACCACAACGGGTTTACGGAGAAGCGGCGACATGTGACACATCTTCTCACTATTTTCTTGATGGTCTGTCTCGCTTTTACTATCCAATATTTTCCCCGAAGTTTGTTCATCAAAAATTGTACACCAGCGTGACAAATCTCAACGTGTGAATCACATATCATTAGTTCAATCAACGGATGAGTCCCATGTAATAGTACTGGCAAACTGAAGCCAATTTCGTCGCTGCTGTAAATTAATTTTGTTTTCACACGCAGGATTCCTTCTACTTCATATACCTTCAGGCCAGGTATAGAGTGGCTAGGGAAACACTCGGCCTGAATTAATTTTAAAAGCGCTAGCTCCGCCTCATCGATCTCCTTCACGGAAAGTTCGCCCTTTACTTTCGTTGAAGATCGGAGATTGTTGATGAATCTTCTAATCCACGCCATCATCCGCACATTTTTTATGAGCTAGGAAAAATATTTCATGTACCAATGATCGGTACTCTTAACTGTTGTCACAACAGCAATTTTCTTTCTTTCCGCACAGATTTCTTCTTCATTCAGGTCTTTATACCTGGAAGGCGTATATTCTTCGGAGAGTTTTAACCAGGAAGGGCCCTCCCACCATCTAGACTGTAATAGTTGGGAGAGGCTGCATCCTCTGGAGGGTAAATCAGCTGGATTGCCCTCGCTAGGAACATATCTCCAATCTCCTGGATCGCAAAGTCTGCATTTCTCTTTCACGCGATTCCCGACGAAGGTACCCAACTGGTCATCGCGCTTTATCCAAGCGAGGGCTGTTGTTGCATCAGACCAGAATAAATTTGTGATACCTTTGAACTCTAGAAATTCAGAGATCATCTTATTTAACCGTGCTCTTGCAACACAGGCTAAAGGTTCAAGTTTTGGTATCGTGGGTTTCTTGAGAGGCGCGACTCGAGACTTAACCGCCATCATATGTACTTCAACTTTGTCATATATAACCCTTAGCAAAAGGTTGGATATCATCTCGATCATGTTAGGTCCTTTTTCAAGACAGTCATTTGAAGATGGGGATCTATAAACCTTGCTAGAAGCTTAAAAACAGGCCTGATAGGCGTAGTCCCACGGTGGAGAGTTTCACCACCGGACGATGAGGCAGGTAGAAGGCCTCAGCGTCGGGTTGTTCAGCTGGGACTTTCTCAATTATCCCATCAGCCAATTAGTCTCGGAAAATATCATTATAGTCCTCATAAAGATTCGAAGATATTAATTTCTTAGTCGTCTGTTCTAATATCTTCATAGCAATCTCCCGGTTGTCCGCGATTCTAGCTTTCTCTACAGTCCACGGGAGGGAAACAACATATCTTCCAGGAACAGAATGTTGGACTCTTTTTAGAAAATATCGACGCGTCAGTGAGTTTCTCTGATCTCTCTGTTTAACTTCAATAGGATCCATAATGCCAAAAACATCGAGATTCCACAGATTGGTTATTCTGCTCTCCCAAATTGTCATCGTTGTAACATGATGAGCGAATGAAACGTCACTACCTGGCTGACATTCTCTAATTGAGGTCCATCCAAAACGCGTCTGCGACGCAGTCGAGTCATTTGACATTATACAATATTTCATCATGAAAATAAATCCCAACACATCGCATCCTAGAAGTATTTCAATTTCCATGTCATCCTTTCCAATATCAGGAACCCAGATTCTGCGGGCTTTGAGTTCTTTGATCCATGGCCCGCGGCTCAGTCTTGTTAAGTTACCACAGATATTTTGTTTATCAAGAAGCTTCGCGACCATTTTAAAATTCCCTGATGCATGACCCAAAGTTACTCTGTATTCTTGGTTGACACTTTCACTTGTATGGCCCCTTCAAACACCACATGTTTAACTGATTCCTGGCCAATGGAAGATAGTCCGAGATCCTGGGAAGAGTTTTAATTTTATTTTTTGAGCTAGAAGCGAAGCTCACTTCACTGGTCGTGGAACTAGATGCAGCGACCTTAGGTTTAACAAGAGCCAGACATTTTTATATATCTTCTTATGATGCACTAGCGCGCCATCTGTTATCAAAATTCGAAACTATTTTAAAGGCGTAAGATTCTTTTTGAAATCAAACAATTTCTACTGCCCTTACTGCAATGGAAAAATTAATGGGAGGGCCTGGCTCATCAGTGGTGAACCCATTCCAAGAGTCTTCCAACAGTATTACTATAAATGGAAGTTCCAAAAATGCAATGTAACAGCGGTATGGTAGATTAAACTGGCGAAACCGCTAGGAGGGTTCACCACTGATGAGCCAGGCCCTCCCATTAATTTTTCCATTGCAGTAAGGGCAGTAGAAATCGTTTAATTTCAAAAAGAATCTTACGCCTTTAAAATAGTTTCGAATTTTGATATCTTCTTATATCTGAAGGTATATTCCAAGGCTTCCTCATCGTCTTGCTCTAGTTCCTCTTCAATAACGTCTGAGGTCAGCATGAAGTCTCTTGTCTTGCCTTGGATATCAAGAAGCTCACTGTGAGTTTCTTCAATGACTTTTCTATTATTTTCAATGTCCTCTACAGATATTGGTGGAGTACTTGACAGAAACTCTTCTGTCGTCTTCAAGATGTGAGTTAGTCGCTTTCTAAGTAAATTTCTATGCCTTTTTAAAATTTTCATTTTCTAAAATAAACTATAAACAAAAGGTGAAACAAAAGGTACTTATCTTGAGTCTTGACTTGTACTCCGCCGTTCAATCCACTTGCTCTTGCCTTGTCAGAAATCCACCCGCGGGCACGCCACTTTGTGGAAAAGTCTGGTAATCGTTTCACAAAACACTGATGCGAAATTCGGTAGAAGAATTCGCAGTGATGATTCTTTTGTGGGCTGTTGCAAGGATTTAAATCAACAACAACAACAAAAAGCCTTTATTTAGGGTCACTGACCCTATACAGGATTCACCAGAGGTATGCATAAGAACAAAGCAGTGAGACAAAGGAAATAACGATATAGACAGAAGAAAAAAAAAGAAAAAAAAAACAAGAAAGAGAAATAGGGAAGCAAGAAAAACAACACAAAAAGAGTAGCAGTAAGAAAGTGAGGAGTGAGTGTCACTTGGCCTTCTTCTGAGATATGGACTTGTGGAAACCATAAAACGCCGTAGCAATATACTTATTCTGGGTCATATTGTCAATTATTGATGGAAGTGAAGCACAGAGTTGCCAAGTTTTGAGCATAAGGGTTCTTCTTTCTTCTTTCAGAGCAGAACAATCAAAAATATAGTGGGCGATTTCATTTTTTAGTTTTGGATTACAGAAGGTTTAAATCGGGTCATCACCGAAGAGCATCTTGGTGTGGTTTTCTCTAAAAAAACTCGAAAGTATTCTAACTTGTGCGAGTATTCTTACAACCGGGAAAGGAAAATCTCCTAAAAGGTATCCCTCCGTCATGAAAGATATGTGAATGTCTTTGTAGTGAGAGCATAGCTTAGATTTATCCATTCTTGTAAGGTCGTTTTGTATAGATTGGTCTGTCGCTGTTTTTAAGAGCCCTGTAATCGCGCTCCTCAGCGTTTCGGGATCATCACAGGAAACAAGTGCAGGGGATCCATTATTGTTAAGCAGATTGGTGAGCTCAAGGATTTAAATCAGATCACTAAATAGCAGCGGAGTGGGGTAAAAGTCTCCTTTAAAACTAACTTTATTAAAACATGTTATGAGGACAGAAAAAAACACCCAACTAATCAGCAGACGACGCCGTGCTCCCCCTCCCTTTTTTATTGCCGGCTGGCGCAGCTGGGGCTTGTTTGTTTACAGTCACCCGAGCCGTCGCTGTCCCACGTCCCGAAATGGATCTCCATTATTCCACAAATTGGTTCTCATATATTCGATAAATATACTGTTGGAGATACCAATAGCAAAACCATGATAGCTTATTATCATTAATAAAAAATTCAACATGATCTTTTGCGCAGATAATATCTCAGCCAAAATTTCGACTCGATGAAATGAAAACTAAAATTTTGAATGAATTTGAAAATAGAAACATTTTCAAATTCACTTATTAGTCAAAAAAATGCAGTAAAGATTCATATCTATATAAAGAGAAAGAAAATGACCATATCAACATGTCTGGCGCTCAAAGATATATCTATATATATATAAATTAATGTATGTGTGTGTGTGTCTGTCCTTTATGCCTGACCAAACCACTCATTGGAACGCCATGAAACTTTGGGAAGTTATTTAGTATAGTACTGGAAAGGTTTCTGAAAAATAATTTCTTGAATATCTTGAATATCCTTAGAGTTATTTGCAGATTTGTAGATTTAACTCGCAAGCAGCGCCACCATTGCGACGGAGATAGGCTTAGGCAGGAAGTCTGCTCCACGCCTGATGACCTTGGGTCTTTCAGAGCTAATATATTGAGTAAAACTAATTCAAATATTAGTGCTTTATAATGGCTATCTCCTTGAGGTTACTGATTTAAAAGTTTATTTTCTAATTTTATATTGTATAAGAAACATATTTTATTTTAAGTATTGTACTATATTTAAAAAAAAGTTTAAATAATTGTGCAAGACGATATATACGATATATAAAAATAAAAAGAATCGTTTAAATATAAAATTCGAATAAATATAAATGCGATACTAAAAATTGAATAACTTATATAGAAGCTTTTGCATAGTTTCGTCCTGTAAGCATACCAACTTGATAAAAGTTTCCTGTTTTCCCTTTGAATTTGCTTGATACGAACCTCTATTCATTTTTGAATTAGTAGAAATCAGACGATAACCATAGGTCATAGCCATTCAAAAGTTTGTTTAGGTCGTCAATCCTTCGCGAACAAATGGAAATATCCACGCTGGCGCTCTCTCCGCAGATTTTTAAAGTTGTTCATTAGATAAAACGATGATTTTGTAATGTATAAAATTAGGAAAGACAAAATTCAGGATGACACGGCACACAGGGACCGGGAAAAAATGTTCACTTTATCGAGAGATTCAAATTTACGAGTTTCAAATTATCAAAATATATATATATATTTTTTTATATATATAAGTTAATAGAGAATTGTTTTAACAAATGTTCGTTAGACAAACCTTTACTCGGGTAAAACCCGGGCGAAGCCGGGTACATCCGCTGTTAATAATAATCTCCGCGTTTTCAGAAAGAATTTTTTTAGAAGTATCTTTTTACTATATTGAGAGAAGTGCAAATTCTGAAACTATTTTTTTTTTATAAATGATAATAAAAAAATATACTGTGATATATTATATTTTGAAGTTTAAAATGTATGTGGAATATTTTTGTTGGATAACTGAATGCTACGACAGCTAGCGCCACACTGGACCTATCATCATCACAACTGTTTTGTTTACCTTCTTCTCTATACTTCAATAACTGTTCGCTACCATAACTTTGTTTTTCTTGCTAAATGGATAATAAAGATTATTATCATATAATCCTCAACGTCCTCATGCCTTCCTACAAGCTGTAAGTACCTAAATCTTACAACAATTAGATTATGAGACTGAGTATTGCATGAAATTCAACTAACGAGTTAAGACAAAGAAAAAAGGCTTAGCAAAAATGGCGTCACTCCCGAGCCACGATGTAACCCTAAATAAGCTCGACGGCTATAACTACTCACTATGGTCTTTCAAAATTGAAATGCTCTTGCAAAAGGAAGATCTTTGGGAAGTTGTCACCGAAAATATTCCAGATGAACCTAAAATCGAATGGAAAAAGAAAGACTCAAAAGCTAGAGCTATCATTAATCTAAGCATCGCCGACTCACAAATAGTGCATGTCAAAAACCTACTAACAGCCAAAGCTACCTGGGACACTCTTAAAAATATCTATGAAAGAAAAACACTCTCAGGAAAAATTTATTTGCTAAGGAAACTATACAGCTTAAAACTCGAAGAAGACAAAGACATGCAGCAGCACATCACTACCATGATGGAACTTGTTGACAAACTGCGAACCATTGGTGAAACACTAAAGGACTCTCACATCACGGCTATACTGCTTTGCTCGCTTCCAAAGAGCTACTCCAATCTCATCACGATGTTGGAATCAAGGCCTGATGACGAGCTAACGCTTGAATTTACCAAGAACAAACTCCTTGATGAACACACACGCAGAGTAGAAAGCTCGAAAGACGAAAGCACCGCATCAAAAGCCTTAAAAAGCCTCCACGGAGCTTCAAGCCAAAGAAGAGAAAAAGAGAAGAAATTCTGTTCTTTCTGCCACAAACCAAACCACTCCAAAGAAGAATGTTGGCACTATCAAAAGCGAAACAACAGCAACAAAGACTACAAATATGAAAACTTCAGAAGAGGAAACGTACCAAAGTACACAAATCAGTCGAGTGTCACCCAAGAACAATCAACAAATCAGAGAACAACAAAAGGACCTAACCCAAAAGCTCTCAATTGCACTCAACGAGAAGCAAGTGTACACAACTGGTTCGTCGACTCTGGAGCCACATCTCATATGGCGTACGACGAAAGCTTCTTCACTGCACTTAACAGAGAACAAACACAAAATGTTGTGGTTGCTAATGGCAATAAGCTGCAGGTCAAAGGGATAGGACAAGGAGAAATCAAAGTCATCACACCCCAAGGAAAGACTGACACCTTACTTCTCACAAAAGTTCTCTACATCCCGGAACTAACAGACAACCTTCTGTCAGTGAGTGCGGCCACCTCCAACGGATGTAAAGTGACGTTCAACAGAGATTGGTGTACCATCGAAAGAGACAACACAGCCCTCGCGAACGGTATACTTGACAATGGAATGTACCGACTCCACCTGGATGATAACCTCCAAACTCGCACATTCAAAGCAAATGTAGCAAAACAAAACCACTGCAAGAACAAAAATTGCCTCATGCTCTGGCACGACAGACTAGGACACAGAAATATAGAATCAATTAAGAAGATTCAAAATGAGAACCTAGCTAGAGGACTAAGTCTAAATAACTGTTCGCACAGCACAGACTGCGTTCAGTGCATTCAAGGAAAACTCACCGAAACCCCATTTCCAAAGAAGACAGAGTACAGAGCAACTGAAACGCTTCAACTTGTCCACAGTGATATCTGCGGTCCATTACCAACTAACTCTCTCAGCGGTAAGAGATACTTCATCACCTTCACTGATGACTACAGCAGATACACGAAGACCTACCTCCTGAAAGGAAAAGACGAAGCCTATGAAAAAATAAAGGACTACGTCATCTCAGCACACACGGAATTTGGAAAAAATATCCAAACCATACGGACAGACAACGGTCGTGAGTACGTAAACCGACAAGTCGAAGATTTCCTGAACCAAAGCGGAATCAAACATCAGCTAACAGTCCCCTACTCACCAGCCCAGAACGGAGTAGCAGAACGGAAAAATCGATCACTAATGGAGATGACAAGATGCATGCTGTTTGACTCAGGACTCCCACAGTCTCTATGGGCGGAAGCGGTTACCACAGCTAATTACCTACACAACCGAATACCCTCGAAAGCTACAGACAAGACTCCATTTGAACTATGGACCAACAGGAAGCCCAGTCTGAAGCATCTAAAAAGATTCGGATGTAAAGCCTTCGCCTATATTCCCAAGATAAAAAGAAACAAGTTGGATAGCAAAGTTATCGAAGGGATCTTTCTTGGATACGATGATCGAAGCAAAGGATACAGAATCCTACACGATACAGACAACATCACAATCAGCAGATCCGTAAAATTTATAGAAAAAGAAAATGGGTTTCACCACGCTTCCACAAAAACAACTTCACCACAAGTACTAAGTACAGATCTAACTTCCTCCAATCATTTTGGTAATGCAGAGGAAAGTCAGGAACCAGGAACACAATCCGAAAACCTTGAGGACTCAGAAACCGAGGATTACCTTCAACCCGGTACAAGCACAGGAACACAAGTGGTCACACAAAGAAGATCCACGAGACCAACAAAGGGAATACCTCCCATAAGAAATGACTACATGCTGTACAAAACTGAAGCTCAAGACATTCAGACACCCATTGTGAAGCATTCTACAATTAGAGCCTTCCTAGCTGCATCAGTCTACAAAGGGATGCAAGTGATCCACCTCGATGTGAAGACAGCGTTCCTACACGGCGACCTAGATAAAGAACTCTACATGGAACTCCCAGAAGGACTCCATACAAAACAAACAAACAAAGTCTGCAAACTAAAGAAGGCAATTTACGGTCTAAAACAAGCTGGAAGATCTTGGAACACAAAAATTGCAAGCACTCTAATTAAAAATAACTTCAAACAAAGCATTGTAGACCCATGCCTATTCACCAAGAATGAAGAAAAACATTCCATCTACTTGATTCTATATGTGGATGACATGCTCCTTGCAAGCGATTCCGAAATAATCATCCAAAACACTGTAAAAACTCTCGAAAAAGAATTCGAAATAAAGAACCTCGGAGACCCCACTCAATTCATTGGTATAGAGATCTCAAGGAACAGAGAAGGTGAACTCCTTCTGAGCCAAAAGAATAAAATCCAAGAATTAGTTGAAAGGTACAATCTCCAAGAAGCGAAACCTACTTTCACTCCCATGGAAAGCGGATACCCCGGTATATCTGATGAAAAACTTCTACCAAACAACGTCCAATACCAACAACTGATAGGCTCACTATTGTACCTAAGCGTAGTATCCAGACCAGATATCGCAGCTCCAGTCTGCATACTTAGCAGCAGAAACCAGAATCCTAGAAATTGTGACTGGAATGCAGCAAAAAGAATCGTAAGATATCTAAAAACTACTAAAGAACTCGAGCTACGCATATCTAACCAAAAACCTCCCACACTGGAAGCATACAGTGATGCCACATGGGCAAGCGACAACACCGACAGAAAATCACTAAGCGGAAACTTGCTCCTACTGGGATCAAACCCCATCTCATGGATGACTGGGAAACAAGGTTGCGTATCTCTCTCATCCACCGAAGCGGAACTTATCTCCGCAGCTGAAGCCTCACAAGAACTGTTATGGCTTCTCGACTTGCTAAAGGATCTCGAACTGGAACAGAAAGCTCCAATCTACTTCCACCAAGACAATCAATCATGTCTCAAGATATGTTCATCCGAAAAAGTGTCTTCTAGAACCAAGCACATCGCAACCAAGATCCATCACCTGAAGGATCTTCAGAAGAAGACAGTGATAAAAATGATCTACTGCCCAACTGGCGACATGAAGGCGGACATTCTGACCAAGCCGCTACCAAGGCCGACATTTGAGAAGTTACGCTACAACCTCGTGATGTCTCCACATTCATGCCGGGGATTTGTTGGATAACTGAATGCTACGACAGCTAGCGCCACACTGGACCTATCATCATCACAACTGTTTTGTTTACCTTCTTCTCTATACTTCAATAACTGTTCGCTACCATAACTTTGTTTTTCTTGCTAAATGGATAATAAAGATTATTATCATATAATCCTCAACGTCCTCATGCCTTCCTACAAGCTGTAAGTACCTAAATCTTACAACAATTTTAATACTTAATATTTTAAAAAAATAATATTTATTTTTATCATTTTTAAAAAGCGATTTCGAAAAATATTTTTAAAATAATTTAAGCCACAGTGGTGTATTTGTTTACATTTCGTTCATATATTTTCAAATCGATATTAAATAGGTATTTTCTTTTTGAAATATCTGTTTTTAATTCATTTCTAATGTTATTTTAAGTATTTTATAGTTATAATATACCGATTTATCAAAAAATATTAACTTTATTTCAAATTATATTTTCAATGTTGAAGGCGATAATTTGGCGGTGTATTTAATGAAATTTAAATACCTTTGTAATGTATATATTCAAATGGCTCTAAATATTTATTCAACGTGAAATATAAAAAAAAAAGTTTTTTTTTTTTCAATTTTTAATCGCCATAGTGACAACAATGGTTACCTTTTGAAGCCATTTTAAGAACTCTCATTTAAAGTTGGACGTTACGCTTCAAAGAATAATTTATGTACTTTTAACAAGTTGATAAGGAGCAATGTTTCATCACTATCTACCTTTTAATTTGCGGCGCAAAGATTTCTAGAAAAAAAAAAAAGAATCTCGTTCTCGATTCAATTTGGAGCTATTTGTCCAAATTATGCGCCGCTGATTGAATAAAAACAGTCTGATTGTGGATCTAAAATTTCGTTGCTCTAGCAACTTTGCGGTGACTCAAGACAAAGCAAAATGATCAAAGTCATTTGTAGACCATATTTTTTCGCGATTCCACCCGCTTTCACGATAGCACCGCCTATGCGCGATCCATTCTGCGTTACTCTTGAATGGGTTCAATTTTGATATCGCCGATAAAGGCGTCAACCAATATCAACAGATGGAACTGACTTGAAGACCAAACTATTTTGCCATAAATCTATCGAAATATTAACGCTCATCTGAACACCAATTTGTGTGTATTATTTCATCATATTTGATCAATTATTATTGGACGATATATTGCCAGATGTCCAATTTAAAGCTCAAATGTCTTACGCAAATCGAAAGACCCATATGTTCACGCTGTCGCTGTCAAAATTAATCGCTTATTGAAAATTAGCGTAGGATATATTTCGCCATCTGAAAAGCTGATGATTGCTTCTATTTTTTGCTGATATGCATCCCGATATGCGGACAAATCTTTCGAGAGTTTATGACACATCCAAGCATGAAATTAACATTATCGAGCAACCACCTATATATATAATATATAACGATTGGATTATAATTTTCAAATTATGTCTTTTGAGAGTTTTGCTCGTTCTTCGCTTGATATACGAGGTGTGTTCAAAAAGTATCGCGACTTTTGTGTTTTTCAAAAATTATTTATTTATTCATGAATACCTATTTTGTCCCCTTCAAAGTAATCCCCATGAGAAATTATACACTTGTGCCAACGGTTTTTCCAATCTTCGGAGCACTTCAAAAAATCATTTTTAAAAAATCTTTTTCAGCTCCTCCTTCGATGCCGTCTTTATCTCGTCAAGCGTAGCGTAACGTCGTCCTTTCATGGGCCTCTTCAGTTTAGGGAACAAAAAAAAGTCACAGGAAGCCAGATCTGGGGAATACGGTGGCTGCGGCATCATTAGTGTGTTGTTTTTGGCCAAAAAGTCGCGCACAAGCAACGATGTGTGAGCAGGGGCGTTATCGTGGTGCAAAAACCAATTTTTGTTCTTCCACAAATCCGGGCGTTTCTGGCGGATTGCTTCGCGCAAATTGCGCATAACTTGCAGGTAATATTCCTTATTGACCGTTCTACCCTGTGGCAACAACTCATGATGCACCACGCCCCTGCAATCGAAGAAAACTGTCAGCAAAACTTTCACATTCGACCGAACTTGGCGCGCTTTTTTCGGTCTTGGTTCGTGCGGCAGCTTCCATTGAGATGATTGAGCTTTGGTTTCCACGTCATAACCATAAACCCACGCTTCGTCACCAGTTATGACCCTCTGGAGCAAATTTGGGTCGTCGCGGACAGAGTCCAACATCTCATTAGCAATGTTCATGCGATGCTGTTTTTGGTCGCAATTGAGCAATTTTGGTCTCATGCCCAAATCATTGATAAAAATCGAATAGCACGAGCCAATCGATATGTTTAGGTCCTCAGCAACTTCTCTAACGGTGATTCGACGATTGGCCAATATCATTTTCTCCACTTCATTAATTTTTTCGTCTGTTGTTGAAGTGCTCGGGCGTCCGGCACGCTCTTCGTCGTTCACATCTTCTCGGCCTTCTGAGAACATTTTGTACCACCGATAAACGTTGCTTCGGTCCAAGGTAGCTTCTCCGTATGCCACAGTCAACATTCGAAATGCATCCGCGCACTTAATTTCGTTTTTCACACAAAATTTGATACAGGTTCTTTGATCCATTTTTTTTTTTAATAGGTAAAAATCGAAGACGATCCAAAACACCTGCAAGCAAAGCAGCTGTCAACAATTAAGTGAACATTCAAAATGGCCGAGCTTGAAGGCATAAGTGAGAGACATGAGTACCAACATAAAGCCACAAAAAGATCGAAATTCGAATATACGTAACCCGCGAAAATTCAAAAGTCGCGATACCTTTTGAACACACCTCGTAATTGCTCCGCGAAATCAAATATATGCAACGGCTTGAAATTAACAGCGCCAATTAAAAACGTACCTGCAACATATTTTCACTATAGGGGTGAAATGAAATGATTGGAGTATAAAGGCAACGATGAAATGTTCGCGTCAAATTGCAGATGGAATTTTATGATCACACTCATGAAGAATTGATGTCGCATGGAATATCATTAAGCCGCGAGGGCTGCAAAATCTGGCCCTCGCAAAGGGACGTGTCAAAACCTATATGACATGGCCAAAGCTGCAAAATATGGCTCTTGGCGAGATCACGGTGTAATCATGTTGAGCTACTCAAGAGATAAAATAGGGACCTGGACATTAGATCAATTGCCGAGCGAAATGGTGGCGACTGAGTTCCAAACTATTAGGAGCCTGTTAAAATTGATATGGACTGAAAAATATTGGCTTTGGCATTTCCTAACGTGGATATATATTGTCGCGGAGATAAATAAAGCAAGGGCATGTTTGTGAATAATTAATTTATTATAAGGGGTATTTATAGGGGGAGAGAGAGAGTACAACTTGCCCAAGTTAAAGATAATCCTAATGACCGGCGTCAGCCACCGTCCCGTTTTCCTTATTTACAGATCAGATTCCGAGAACCCCTCACACCTGTGGTCCCCCACCCCCCTCCGGGGTCCAGGGATGATTGACAGGTGTCCCATCTGGATGGATCTTCTTGACATTACTCCCTCTTTAGAGAAAACAGCGACCCGCTGATTAGCTTGTCTCAGCCCTTGTTCTGGTAGGAAATCTATCACGGTTGGTGTTCCCTAGCAGAATGGAATGTAATTCTTCAGGATCCAGGTAGAGCTTCATCCGAATGACATGGACGATATCCTTGGCTTTCCGTGATCGGGGAGACGGGTCCACGGGCTCTACTTCATACGTAACTTCTGAAAGCTTCTTGGTTACCTAATAGGGACCGAAGAATCTCTTCAGTAGCTTTTCTGAGAGCCCTACTTTTCGGATGGGAGTAAAAACCCACACAAGATCATCCTTCTGGTAATAGACTGGAGTATGTTTTTGGTCATAAAGTCTGCGGTCTTTCGCCTGTGATTGTAGAAGGCGTGATCGGGAGAGTTGACGCGCTTCCTCGGCCCTGGTCACAAGTTCTCCAACGTAGTCGTCAGAGATCTCATCTGGTAGGTAAGGTAGTACGGCATCGATGTAGGTCTCGACCTCGCGGGCGTGGACAAGAAAGAACGGAGTGTAGCCGGTCGCCTCCTGTTTAGCAGTATTGTAAACAAAATTACGTAGGGTAAAACTTGGTCCCAGTCCTTCTGCTCAACACCTGTGTACATGATCAACCTATCTCCCAGAGTTTTGTTGAACCTTTCAGTCAGGCCGTTGATCTGGGGATGGTAGGCCGTTGTATATCTGTGCACAATTCCGCACAGAGCATTGATCTCTTTTATTACTTGAGAAATGAAATTTCTTCCGTGATCTATTATCATTTCTCTAGGAGCTCCATGCTTCAAGATAACATATTCAACCAGGAACTTAGCTGTTTCGATTGCTCCTCCGTCTGGGATCGCTTTCGTTATGGCATACCTTGTCATATAATCGGTACACACAATGATCCAACGGTTTCCATCTTTAGAAACTGGAAATCTTCAAAGGATATTAACCCCGACCTTATAGAATGGCTTTTCTACAGGTAGTATGGATACAAGTTGTTCAGCTGGACGTCGAGGTAATTTCTTCTTCCGTTGACACTCCCGACAATGGCTTACATATTGGCGAACAGTTCTATAAAGGCCAGGCCAATAGAATCGTTTCTTCACTTTGTCATACGTTCGAGCGAAACCCAAATGCCCAGCTGTAGGAGCGTCATGTAAATCTGCCATAACTTCCGATCTTAAGTGTTTAGGAATCATCATAAGCCAGGGTCTTTCAGTTGTGCTATAGTTTTTCTTGTATAAGATGCCGTCGATAATGCTGAATTCCTTTCTGGTGTAGCCCGAGTTTGAATTATCGATTATTTTAGCTAAATCCGGGTCTTTAGTCTGCTCTATATCGACGTTGGTTAGTGACATCACAGCACTTGGTTGATCGTTCTCAAGCGGGCTCCTTGACAGACAATCGGCATCCTTATGTTTGCGTCCGCTCTTGTAGATAACGGTCACGTCAAATTCTTGCAAATTCAGCGCCCATCTTGCCAAACGGCCAGAAGGATTTTTCTGTCCTACCAACCAACATAGAGAATGATGGTCAGTGACAACCGTGAATGGTCAACCAAACAAATATGGACGGAATTTGCTAATAGACCTGACTACAGCAAGGCATTCTTTTTCTGTTTTAGAATAGTTGTGTTCAGCCTTTGTCAAGCTTCTAGATGCATAAGCTATAGGCCGCTCCTTTCCACCTTGTATTTGTAGAAGAACAGCTCCAATACCATGTCTGCTTGCATCCGTGTGTAGATGGGTATCAGCGGATTCATCAAAGTGTCCCAAGACAGGATCTGAAATTAGAGCTGTTTTAAGGACTTCAAACGCTTTCTCTTGGGCTGTATCCCAATAGAATTGTTTTTCAGTCTTCAGTAGGTCATGCAAAGATCTAGCTTTGTCAGCAAAGTTTTCCATAAATCTTCGGTAATAGTAACATAACCCAAGAAAGCTCCTCATATCAGAGATATTCTTTGACCTCGGAAATTTAGAGACGGCTTCAACTTTATCTGGATCTGGATGAATTCCATTGGCGTCAACAAGGTGTCCTAAAATATTAATCCTCCTTGATCCAAAAAGACACTTTTTGTGGTTCAAGCTTAGTCGAGCTTTCTGGATGCACCTCAATACAAGTTGTAGACGACGTAGATGTTCCTCAAAGGTAGGTGCGTGAACTACGATGTCGTCCAGGTAGCAAAGGCACATGTTCCATTTAAGACTGCTCAGAACACTATCTATCATCCTTTCAAACGTTGCTGGAGCGTTGCATAGACCGAAAGGCATTACTCGGAATTCATACAGCCCATCTGGAGTGACGAAGGCAGTTTTCTCCCTGTCTTTTTCGTCCACTTCAATCTGCCAATACCCGGACCGAAGATCCATCGTGGAGAAGTAACTAGAGCCAGCTAAACTTGTCCAAGGCATCGTCAATGCGTGGCAGCGGGTAAACATCTTTTTTTTTTTTTGTTGTTATCTTATTTAATCGACGATAATCTACGCAGAATCTCCAGGTCCCATCTTTCTTTCGAACTAGAATAACTGGAGATGACCAAGGACTTTCAGAGGGCTTCACGATGTGATTTTCAATCATCTTGTTCACTTCATCTTGAATTAGTCGTCGTTCACTTGGTGCTACTCTATAGGGCCGCTGTTTGATAGGAGAGTGGTCTCCTGTGTTTATCTTGTGCTTCATAGTACTGGTGGGCTTAATAGAAGTTCCCCCAAAGTCAAATATGTCAATAAACTCGTCAAGGCATGAAACAAGCTGTAACCTTTGAATTTCAGACAGCCCTGGATCTAGAGTAAGGTTTATCTTCTGTGACCATTCACGTGACTTTAGCTGCGTTTCTTGTAACTTATCGCTGGATTCGATAAGACTGCAGATATTTCCATTCTCATAATTTTCCATGGTGCACGTATTCATTCCTGATGGAATCAGTTGCGGCCAAGACGCTCCATTCGCAACCCAAATGCTACCTCGGCCGTATCGAAATGTAACCAATGAGTTTGGTATAAGAACTTCTTTTTTTAATAATAAGTCCTTAGAAGTTGACTAAAACATCTCTAACACCGCATATTTCTTCGTTTATCACGCTGATCTTCTTTATTGATTTAGGCGGGATGCCAAAGTCGTCGGAAGCAAACAATCTCTGGTTTTCCTCCTCTCGAGATTCCAGGACGGAGGTTTCCCCGAGATGGAGTTCATTTCTGCCACAATCAATGACGGCTTCGGTGGCCTTGAAGAAATCCGAAAATGATGTCATGGCTGCATTCCACCATAACAACGAATTCAAAGGATATTTTCAGACCATTAACTTCTATGTTCAGGACACATTTTCCTAGGGTCTCTTTTAAATTTTTGTTTGCGGCTTTAAGAATGGGACCTGGTTCTTTGAAGAGAGGTGTCTTTAGTTCGAGTCGAAATTTGTCTGAAATAACAGAAAAGTCTGCTCCTGAATCCACCAATGCTTTAATTTTGCGTCCATTTATTCCGACCATAACAAAATTTTCTTTTAATTTAGTGGCGGTATACCCTGGAGGATTTTCCTCAATGGCGACCTCACCCCCGTTAGAAGCCGCTCCACTTAGTTTTTCACATTCTGAGGATTGTGAGAACGGCTGAAACAACGGGCTGGCGACTAGGATTGTCTTCGGGCTGGCGACCTTGCACGGCTTGGATGTGGGGAAGAGCTCCGGTAGAAGTACGTCGAGGTTTGGGGCGTTACATAGTTGTCGTCGGCGTCATATCTCGGGGGTCGACTCGAAAATCCAACATTTCTTCCTTCTCCGCCATTCCTTGACCTGGCTTCAGCGATGACCTGCTGTCGTTCTCTACAATAACGGACGACATGTCAGGGTCGTCGGCAGTGGAAGCAGACTGGTTTGTCATCTTCAGTACGCCACTGAGTCCTTTGATTATTTGGTGGTCCTTCAGTTCTTCGTCAGGAACCTTGATCGTTCTGGGTATTGTCGCCGAGGGCGGAAGCTCTCGGGCTGACGAGGGGCAGAGATAGGACCCAATGTCTGCTGGCTTTCACTACGGATGACATCCCGTAGGTCGGGAGGTGGAGTGTCGATATCCTGGGCGGCAAATGTAGAAGGAGGAGCCATAAACTTCTGAACCTCCTCTCTTACTATTCTTCTGATCAGGGCTTCTAGGTTCTCAGATTCAGCGGTCGAGATGGTGGTCAAATTGGGCAGTCGGTTGAACCTGGGCGGTGCAACACGCATCCTCTTAAATGCCTCGAATCGGCGGCAGATCGCAACAAATTGGTCCACCGTGCTGATGTCCTTACCAACCAGTGCCTGATACACTTCCTCCGCTAGGCCTTTAAACAGATGGCTCACCTTTTCTCCTTCCGACATTCTGGGGTTGTTCTGTTTACAAAGAAGGAGGACTTATTGTATGTTGCTCTCGACGTTTTCCCCACTCGTCTGCGCTCTAGTTCGAAGAATGTTTTCGACTTTTCTAGCCGTGTCTCCCTTGTTCCCAAATATTTCACAAAACTTTATCTTAAATTCCTCCCACGAATTCAAGATTTCCTTGAAGTTTTCGAACCAGCACTTCGCTGTGCCAGTGAGGTAGAAGATGACGTTGGCCAGACACATGGAGTCATCCCTCTTGTTGTAACGTGCCACACGCTGGAAGTCGCTCAGCCAACGCTGCGAATCTTCCCCACGTTTACCCGCGAAGACAGTAGGGTCTCTCCACCAATGGCAGAATGATCGGTTTTCTTCTCTCTCCATTTTCTTCCGAGCAGGAAAAGCAAGCACTGTAGATAGCTCTGGTTGCAATCCTTGAAGTCGACGACTCCGTCTGGTGACTGTCTCGCTACCCAGCGTCTCCGCCAAAATATGTCGCGGAGATAAATAAAGCAAGGGCAAGTTTGTGAATAATTAATTTATTATAAGGGGTATTTATAGGGAGAGAGTACAACACACCCCAAGTTAAAGATAATCCTAATGACCGGCGTCAGCCACCGTCCCGTTTTCCTTATTTACAGATCAGCTTCCGAGAACCCCTCACACCTTTGGTCCCTCCTGGGCTCCGGGGATGATTGACAGGTGTCCCATCTGGATGGAGCTTCTTGACAATATATATGGAATTTCAAGCCCCGGAGCTGCCAATACCTGATCTTGTCTACTCTGCCCAGAAAAAAAACATCTCTCATGCAGGTGCCCCCTCCAGGGACAGAGTATGCGCTCTTGGGAGAGACTACTGAAGATAAGTATTTATTCTAAACCTTTATCCAATACTTGTGGCAACATGTTTTTCTGACTGTTTAGAATCAGATCGAAAACCATTAAGGTTGCGCTCCGTTTTAACTTTCGTGGCGATTGTGATACATATATTAGCTCATGCAAGCTCTCTACCATATTAAAATTCCATGTGGATTGTTCAGGACGAGGGAAAAGCTTGTAATGGAAGCTGATGGGCTGCAGTGTCTCTAGCCTCTACTATTCCTTTATTCTCTCTATTATGAAGTCCAATAAAATAATTTACCTGTATGATTTCTTATAATTCACTTCTGTTTTTGTTTCTAGACCATACATTGTGTTTGGAACAATAGGGTTCATATAGACTAATCCGAATATGGCGTTCAATATGCACACAGTGTTGGAGAGGATGCGGAAGACAAATTTAACATAATTACTTGTAAATAGCTGGTGGCCTAAATAAATTTAAATGGAATGAAAGTATGTCCGCTGTAGGGGGAGCAATGTTAATAATAGAAGAGGAACTCACCTGTATGTGAGAGTGTTGTGGCAGGGGAGGCATGAGTCTCCAGTAACCGAGAACCAATTCTGACAGACAACTGACGATTGTAGCATGCAGCCTGGACTACGAACCAAGGCAACGCTACTCCAGGTCCAGAACCCCATGGACATCTTCAAGGAGACGGCATGCTATAGGAGCTCACCACTGACCAGGAAGTGTGTGTGAGGGATTACACCAAGCCTGGTGTGGGAGCTGGAAAGTGCGGCTGGAAGAATTGTTTAAAAAAAGGCCTATAGACCTCCCTGGCCGTGATGGATGCAGACCTGTAAAGCTCGACAGCCTGAAGATGACCAGACAATAGATGAGCCCCCACCACAATAATCACCACAAACAGCCTCAACCTTCAACTGAGATGAAGGCCCATCACCGGATAAAAACATCAGGCATGAAATTGTCTTTTGCTCATTCCGTTTTTTTTTTTTTAATTAAATATTTATAATTTCTTTAATTTTTTTAAATAATAAATATATATATTTAATATAAAACCTTTGAGAATATTAAGCATTTTTTTATTAAAAGGTTCTCAGATTTCTCTCATAAGGGGCGCAGCATGGTTTGAGCCAGTAGATGACGCTAAATTTTAAGAAAGTGGCAGTTACAACCTAGAAGGCAGAGAGATAGCAGCTGACAGTACCGCCGGCCATTGGTCGGTGGCTTTCCCCCCTACAGTAAGTTCCTATTCCTTTATATTTATTTTAGGCCCTCAACAATAGTCCTTCAAAGGTTTTATTTTATCTGTATATATATTACTAGCCGAATGACCCGGGCAACGTCCGGGTTTTACCCTATTAAATGTACCCTATTCAAATACTATTCGTTACAATTATAAATTGGCGCCGTGGATGCCACTCTTTTGAAACGTCCCGCTCCTAACTTTGTGTATGAGAAGCGATATTTTTATAGAAAGATGATCTGGCCTTTGTTTTCTGCTCGAATGAATGTTTTTCTGTTAGAATTTTGTTCCTGCATACAAAATAATGAACTGGTTTCACCCGTGGTCTCTGCTTTTTGGAATTTTTCCCGATATAATTTGTATCTGATAACACAGGTCTACAAAAAACTTTTTTTTTGCACAAGAGAACCTGATGGTGTTTCTAGTGAAACTTTTCATGCTGAACTCAAAAATCTAATCAGAAATTTCCCATCACCCATGGTTTTTGCCTGACGGTCTTTTTTTAGTATTGGGATAAATACATGCATCCAAGATGAAAGAGACTTACGAAAACATGAAACTGCTTTCGAAAAAGATAGAATACGAAAGATACGGTTGGAAAATATGCAGCGATTTGAAAGTCGTTGCTCTCTTGCGTGGATTACAGCTTGGATATACAAAATTTTGTTGTTTTCTATGTGAGTGGGATAGCAGAGATAGGGAAAGGCATTACATTAAAAAAATCTGGCAAAACCGTAAAATCTTTACTCCAGGATATAAAAATATTGCAAATCTACCCCTGATCGATTCAGAAAATATTTACTTACCACCATTACATATTAAACTGGGATTAATGAAGAACTTTGTCAAGGCAATGGATCGAAATGCCAGTGGATTTGCCTACCTAAAACAAAAAATTTCTAGTATAAGTGAAGCGAAGATTAAAGAAGGCATTTTCGTTGGACCTCAGACTCGAGAATTGCAGCAGGATGGAAATTTTCAAAATAGTTTGAATGAAGTTGAAGCAGCAGCATGGAATTCCTTTAGAAACGTTTGCAAAAACTTCTTAGGAAGTGTCAAGGTTGAAAATTACCGAGACATAGTTAATGATCTGTTGCTTTCCTACAAGGCACTGGGATGTAACATGTCCCTCAAGATCCATTTCCTGCATTCACATCTAGATTTCTTTCCAGACAATCTTGGCGCAGTTAGCGATGAGCATGGTGAGAGGTTTCATCAAGATATATCAAGCATGGAGAAGCGGTACCAAGGTAAATGGAGTCCCGTTATGCTTGCCGACTACTGCTGGACACTCAAGAGGGATCTACCACAAGCAAAGTATAGAAGAAAATCCACTGTCACTGCTTTTCAATAAATAAATGTTTCGTTCATATATGCCTATATATTAACAAGATTTCCAAATTTCAAGTAGGTGTATCTCAGAAATATTGCGTAATAGAAAAAAACTAATGGTATATTTGGATTCAGGACATGTAGATAAGATGCTATTTCTTTGTGGACAAAGAAAAATATTTTTTGATAAACCAGTTACGTGACATTGTTTGCATTTTTTACTGTATTTATCCCAATACTAAAAAAAAGACCGTCACGCAAAAACCATACGTGATGGGAAATTTCTGATTAGATTTTTGAGTTCAGCATGAAAAGTTACACTAGAAACATAATCAGGTTCTCTTGTGCAAAAATCTTGTTGACCAGTGTAATCAAACATGATACAGCAATATCGTCATCATCATTTTCTGACTAAAAATATATAGTTTTAATAATTGATTTATATATTTTTAAAATAGCCTATCATCTTCCCCGTATTCTTCTACCTATGTATGGAAATTTTGGTTTGAATTAGTGAACTATTGCGAATTTGTATACCGGACATACAGACAGACAAACATAACATTCATTTATATATATAGAGAGAAGAGATATTGAAATGCCAAGTATTTTTTACGTCATTTGTATATTATATTACTAAATTCTCAAATTAAATTTATTATACTTGGAAAACATTTTTAGGATTGTTACAATTTATAAATATAATTTCACCAGACGCCGCTAGAGGCGCTGCTTGCGAGTGAAAGTAGAAAATTTGCAAATAAAATTGCAAAGAATATTTATTTCAAATCAAATTCAAACCAGAAATCTTCCCAGTAGTATAGTAAATAACTTCCTAAAGTTTCACGGCGATTGGATAATCTTACCTTTTAAAAACCTTCATCGTGTGAACAAACTAACATTCATCGTGTAAACAAACCCCGTGTTAATTATTAACCAATCAAATTAATTTATCGTCGCGACCAGTGCTGCGCCCAAGCGGTAAAAGGCTGGAACTAACGCTTTTTGGTTTTTTATTTTTTTAAAAAAGCACATTAACTTTTATAGTTTTTTGAATAGCCTATATGTTAAACGAAATCTTCAGCTACCTACATGCGAAATTCCATAATGATTGAGTCAGTAGATTTTGCGTGAAGCGATAACAGACATCGATTTCGCATTTCATTTTTATAGATATAAGGAAAGGATTATTATCATTTTTAATTGACATCTTAACATGGGATGGAATAGTAACGAAATATAACAAACAATATAGGACGGAAATAAACATAAGAAAAAGAGACTTCGCATATATTCAATCCTTGGTCTTAAAAAAGACTATGGAAATTATATCAACAGAAAAGAAGAATATACCTCACGATAAGTTCCAGAAAAATAAAGAAATAGAAGCCATGGATCGATTGTTGGAACGATGTAGGGAGCTGGCGTGTGAAGACGAGGAAGGTGCAACATCGACCCAAGGCCGCTCGTTTGCGAAGAAAGGCTATATATGGCGCTGAGTTTTAAGGTCCATTTTAACGGGAGAGGGTTTTCCTTCATTTTTATACATTATTCAAATAATATCCCGATGACCAAACAAAACGCCCACGTCTGCTTAATTTGTATGTTTAGGTACTAAATATTTTCGCAGTGAAGGTCTTTACAAAACCCTCAGTTCATCATCATTATTATCATATTTTGTACAGTCTGCTAGAAGTGACCTGCCCTTGGTTTTCATGCATACAGCTAACTTTGAACCCAAAAAATGCATATTGTTGAACGTCCCAGACGCATCCTGGGCATTCAAAAACGTGGGTGACCCAAATAAGGACATGCGAGTTTTATATAGGAATGCAGCCTGCGTTTTGTACCTTATTAAAAATCGCCCTATTTTGAATGAGTAACAGAAGGTGGGACTCGCCTCTCAACACCGCCAACAGAAAGACCTACCTAGCCTATAGCCATCCCCGCACTGGTTGGCCCAGCTCTCTTCTATCCCATTGGCTGTCACTCTTCGCTTTGAGACTGTCTAATAAGCAGAGACCCGTCGCCCTATAGAGAGAAGCGTTTCGCTTCGTTCAATACACGCCCAGTAGAGGTAACCATAGGGACTCTTTTGGGCATTCCTGCCCCCAAAAGAGAGCGCTCATAGCAGGCTGTACGCCGCCACCAACTCGAGGACTGAATGCTGTTTCCGGGCTACCTGATCAAATACGGCGAAGTCCTCAACTCCATGTTCAATAAGCACGTTTTAATAGGAGGGCGAGCCAAGTAGTTCTTTTTTTTTTTAACTAACATTTTTCTGCCTTGATTGTCATCTCAAATGGATCAGCTGACACCCCTATCACCACAGTTTTGCTCCATTTCAATTTAGACCAATATTTATTGTCAAAAAAAAATATTGTAAAAATATTTCAACTATAAATTTATTTTGTCAACTTTATTTTTTATTGTTTGACTATCCACCTACAAATGTTTGTTCTGACACCATGTAAAATCTTTGTTTACGTAATATAATTAACAAACGTATTATAAGATTTATTTATTGGGGTATTAGATAATTTATTTACTTACAGGATTGTTGTTAGTATTAGATAGCGTTAGTTCTTTTATTTACATTCTATATCGAACTCAACTGTGTGTGTGTTGCTGAGAGAGTACAATATTAACTATATTACAAAAACAATTCTATATATTTTTTAGAAAACTAACATTAAGTGTTTGTTACATTAATTTTGGACACCAGTGTATTTGTATCTCTGAATATTTCTCTGATAAATATAAAAATAATCTCTGTGAAAATAAATAAAATATTCTATTTTATTTATATGAATATATATTTTGAATTTACACTCAAGAGAGAAATTATTCATATTTCACTCTGTTTCAGAAATTTCAGATGTGTTCATAATGAATTGAAAAAAAAAGGAAAATGTAATATTATATATTGGGTTGTGAAGAAAGTTCTTTCGGTTTTATTCGACAATTTTATTTAAACAAAAAAAAACCCTTAATTATAACAATTAACTTCTTGACGCGATGGTTTTATATATATATATATATTGCGTATGATATTGTTTTTTACAGCACAATACAACAATGTTGGCAAGTTTCTCTAGAGTGGAATGTCGAGGTGACGAATCCACTCCAGGGCCTCCTCTGTGCACCGGTGGATATCCCCAAGTGTTCCCTGGAAGAATCTTCGAGGACAGTCCCTTAGGATATGGTGCATTGTTTGTATTTGTCCACAGTCGCAGTTCTGGTCTGGACTCATGTTCCACTTATTTAGTAGGTAGTTGCATCTACCAGTAGAGGTCCTGATTCTATTGAGGGTTGACCAGGTCCTCCTAGGTAGGTTGTAGCCGGGAGGTTTGGTGTTAGGGTCCTCCACCAGGTCTTTGTTGGCGATGGCAAGATTGCTCCATCGGTTTCTCCACTCTTCTTTAAGATCTACATTTTCATCGGCCACCCATGCAGGATTCCTTGATATTAGTCGAGTTGGGGGAGGAATTTCGAGAACAGTGTTGATTGGAAGCTTAGTGTTAGCTTTAATTTTACTGAGAAGGTTGGAGGTAGATTTCTTTCTTCTGAGGTCAGGAGGTGCTATGTTAGAGAGATATGGGAGCCAGTCTATAGGGGTAGGTCTCATGTTTCCCGTTATTAATCTCATAGTTTGGTTAAGTTGAGCATCTATGCTGTCTGTATGGGAGCTTCTTTCCCACACAGGGGCGCAGTACTCCGCAACTGAGTATACTAAGGCGAGGGCAGTCGTGCGTAGAGTGTCAGCACTACAGCCCCACGTGGTGCCTGCCAACCTAGTCATGATATTATTCCTTGTTTTTAATTTATCTCTCGTTTTTTCAAGGTGTTGGCGAAAAGTGAGAGATCTATCAAGGGTTACTCCCAGATATTTGGGGCATGGATCATGGCTGAGTGGTTTGTTGCAGAATGTGAGTTTCAAGGGTCTATTGGCTTTATGGTTATTCAGATGGAATACTGATGAGACTGTCTTGGAAGGGTTGGGAATCAGGTGCCATTTTGAGAAGAAATTCTCCAATTTCTTTAGGTCTTCATTGAGTATCTGTTCCAGAGTTGAGAAAGATTGTTCTTGGTGAAGAAGAGCTATATCATCAGCATACAGAAATTTTTGAGAATTAGTAGCTGGGATATCAGCAGTGTAGACATTAAATAGTAAGGGAGCAAGAACTGACCCCTGTGGCAGTCCGTTATTTAGGGTGCGAGGTCTGCTTTTTTTGTTGTTGAGGTGTACTGTTATTTTCCTGTTGGTGAGAAAATTATTTATTAGTTTGATGATATTTTTACAGTTGATTATTTTGGATAGTTTGTATAATAATCCCTCTCTCCAAACTGTATCGTATGCGGCGGTTAGGTCCACAAAAACTGCTCCAGTTTTTAATTTTTTCTGGAATCCATCTTCAATTGTGGTTGTTAGTGCCAGGGTTTGCTCTGCACAATGGTTTTATCAACCCTGCTATACGCGGCACCTGTTTGGGCAAATGAGCATACATTAATTGCTGATCAAATTCAGGACTCATTTATGCGAAGATATCTAAATCTACCAAGATGCACCCCCGGATACATGCTCAGGATAGAATTGGGAAGAGTGTCACTCAGCGTTACAGTCTTGAAACTTACCTTGAAGTTTTGATTGAGAATGCTGGGAATGGGTGAAACTAGACTGCCGCTGCTCTGCTTGTCCCAGCTGTGGGAAATCTCAAACGCAACGAAAAAATATATAGGTTTCACGGGAAGTATAGTTAATATTTTAAACAACACCGGATTTCAATGGCTGAATTGCTGCACAGACTATAGAACATTACAAAGAGAAATTCCCTACATAATCAGGACTGCAATAGACCAATCTCTGCAAAAGGATCACACAAGAATAATAAATTCAAGACTATACCCCCACTATAAAAACATCTGCTCAACTCCGTAACCGGAACACTATCTGTCCAGCGATTTCCCGCTCCGGGTCAAACGGTGTATTGCCGGACTGAGAATCCTATCGGTGCTCTTTGCTGATGATCGCCCCAGAATATTTAAAACAGACGGATGGACATGCGAGATTTGCGGGACAAGAATGGAGCCGGGGCTACATCACCATTTACTTTCATGTATGGGACTGAAAGACGAACGAGAAGTGCTCCTCAATGAAATAGGCCTCGAGGGACTCTCTTTGGAGCTCCTGTTGAATGAGGTGGTGAGAAATAGAGCTGGAGCTTTTGCGTTGTTCAAATTTTGGAAGACGGCTGAAGAGAAGAGGAAGCTATATACATAATCTAATTGATGTAAATAATTATATGCAAATAATATATGTCAGGATTAGAATGACGTAGACCAGTAAAAGGCTTGTTGCTGCTGTTGTATATAGTCACAGTGTAGAAAATACTATACCTACTACATGTGGGTTTCTCTCTGCATTCTTAGTTCTCTTCTCTTACTCTGTAAACTGGCGAATCCTGTATAGGACGAGAGGTCCTCAATAAAGGCTTTTGTTGTTGTTATTGTTGTTGTTGTAATTATAACAATTAATTAATCAATTATGTATTCTCCGCTTATTTTTACGACCTCCTCCCAACTTTCGAATAGTTTGTTAAT
Source organism: Cordylochernes scorpioides (assembly GCA_030710605.1). Lineage (NCBI taxonomy): Eukaryota > Metazoa > Arthropoda > Arachnida > Pseudoscorpiones > Chernetidae > Cordylochernes > Cordylochernes scorpioides. The sequence goes on along the minus strand of CP092872.1, from coordinate 40,761,773 downwards.
GCCATTCCGCCAAAAATCGCCCGGTCTGGTGTCGAAGAAGTTGTTGAGCCAGGTTTTGAGGTCTTCTTCAACATCGAAGGTAGTGTCTCTCATATGGTTTGACATGGAGCGGAAAAGGGGGTAATCGGTTGGTATAAGGTCCGGAGAGTACGGCGGATGCTGTAGAACTTCCCATTCAAGCTCTTGAAGGGGGGCTTTGACGACTTGTGCAACATGCGACCTAGCGTTATCGTGAAGGAGAATGATTTGACCTTGTCGATCGGGTCTTTTCTGTTGAATAGCCTCATTCACGCTATGTTTATGGCCCTGTGTTGATTGATGGCGTGCGAGATGTCAAGTAGCGATTTGAAGGTGATTTTCTTTGTTGGTTTCATTAAGCTCGTGAGACACCCAAGCTCCGAGTTTTTGAGTAAACTTATTGATTGAAGATGGTTGGAGATGGTCACAGCACTACATTTCATTTTTTCGGCCAACTCACGGGTTGTTTGGCGACCATTTTTCTTCAACAGGGCCTTTAAATGTTCCTCATCGAATTCTGACGGTCGTTCGCTTCGAACGTGCCTTCAAGGTTCAAGTCGCCGTTTTTGAACTTTGCAAACCATTTTTGCGCCTCATAGGGGAGCTATGACACCTTTTCAATACACGTTGCATATCTCCCGAGCTGTTTCGGCTGATTTTTAACCTCAATGAAAAGCAAAGAAAAGCAGATGTCAAAAATGTCGATTTTTGCCTCCTAGATATTACATTTTCAAGCCTGGAAAAAGACAAAAAAATTACGTTTTTCAAAAATAAATAATGCAGGTTTGTAGAGCAGAACAATTACTATTTAAAGAATATGAAAACTTTACCTAACATCAAAAACCAAACGTACTTTCTTTAAAACTAATATATAAATTATACTGTGGTAATATAGTAAATGACCACAAACACGATTCGCCTATAAATAACTAGTTTATTAAAATATTTTAGTCAATGTACTTATTATTTTGAAATTTAAGGAAGTGGGTAGTTAACAAAAATATTAATTAAATTAAGAACTAAATATAGTTTTAGTTATAAAAAGTGCAATATAAATATAAACATAAAAAGGTTTGGGAATAAAAGGTATAATATACAATTAGCTAAGGTTTGTCCTTCTATGTAGTTTTAGAAACTATTTATCCTACATTCACTCCCCCTCCAGTGACCAAGGTCACGTCCTGTACAAATCTTTGTAGAGGAAAAATAGTTCTGCCGCTCCGGGTTCTTCTCGGCGCCTCCTCGAAGTAAACTCTTCGGGTCTGGGCTTGGCGCGGCTGTGGCTGCTGGCATTCTCGTGGCTAGACTGTCTGGAGCTCTGGTAGCTGGCTGGGATGTGCATTATTAGAGTCCTCCAGGATATAGGCTGGCTTTAGACGGTCTAGGGATATATTGTGATTTTTGTCTTTAATCAGGACTGTAAAATATTTATCAGACCTCTCTAAAACTTTGAATGGTCCTTCATAAACTGGTTCTAGAGATCTTCTCACTCTGTCTTTCCTGATAAATACGTGAGAGCAACTTTTCAAATCTTTGTGCATAAAGACGTTTGGATTTCTGTTCGTTTTCGACTTAGATGGTTGAAGGGATGCCATATCTCTTTGTAAATCTGAGATCAGCCTTCCTTTTTCTTTTGTATCTTTTGAATTGTTGAAAAATTCACATGTAAGTCTGATAGTCTTGCCAAATACGATCTGTGCTATGGAGTAATCAGAAGTGCCGTAGATTGAAGATCTTAGCCCTAAAAGAACTGTAGGCAGACTTTCTGTCCATTTGGTGTGGTTATGAGCACTTATGGCTGTTTTCAAAGTTCGATGAAACCTTTATACTTTTCCATTACTTTGGGGATGGTATGATGTAGTATGCTTTGTTAAAATTGATCGAGAGCATTTCATATAAGGTTTTTTTAGGTATATTGGAAGAAGAAAGTCATTGTTAAAAAAACAATGATGATTTTATACTTTTACTATTTCCAGATCTCTACATGTCCAAATATTAGGGCGCCAGTGGCTGCAGAAAAGCAGACCACAAATTTATTCATCTATGGCACATGTAGAGACCTAAAGCTGTGCCGGCTAGCAATTATGTTGATGGGGAAATTAACCAATCAATCTTTTTGGTTAGACAAATTTTTATTTAGGACTAATAAAATCTTTCAATGTACAACATTTTTTTATTATATTAATTAATGAAATCGCGCACATATATAAGATTAAATATATATATATATAAAAAAACTGTAGATAAGGTTAAACAGGAGGAGTTTCAAACTTTATACAAAAAGAAAAAAAAGGCCTATCGTGCCAAAGTCCCAGATTATCCCCGACCTACCTTCAGCCACCCATGTCCACCATTCAAAAGGGGCAGGCAAAGGCCGCAGCCAGCGGCCTCCGCCCTCCGCAACTCCAAGTCTTTTTTGCTTCTCAGAAAAAAAATCAAATTTTTGTTAAGAAAAAGAAATGTAAAAATCCGAATGTCAATATCAAAATTGAAAATCTCCAAGAATGTCAATATCCCGCTTCCTTGTCCCAGTGTTGCTGAACTCCCCCCCAAGGCTATCATCTCTCTTCTCTCTATGAAAATAAAAAAATAAAAAAGGCATCTTAAAAAAAATTATAAAAATAAATTAAATATAAAAAATTATTAAAGAAATATTCACAAAAAAATAAAATAAAAATACGAAAATATTGAATTAAAAAAATAATTAATATTGTAGGATCTGGGCATCTTGGGGTCAGCTTGGGAAAGGTTCAGGGCTCGTGGTGGAGCTGGTGCTCTGCATGAAGATGGTGGAGTCAGGTCAAGCACCATAGGTCGGTGGCTTGACTACAGGGAAGGGGCGTCTGAGTCCATCTTGGACTGGCTTGTGGTCAAGTCAGCCACCATCAGACATGTGGCTCGATCACCAGGAAGGGGTGTCTGAGTCCATCTCACACTAGCTTGATGTTGGTGGGGCCAGGTCATCCACCACAGGTCGGGTGGCTTGATCACCAGGGAGGGGTGTCTGAGTCCATCTCAGACTAACTTGGTGTTGGTGGGGCCAGGTCATCCACCACAGGTCAGGTGGCTTGACTACAGGAAGGGGATCTCGGTCTCTGGCTCAGTGCTGCCAAGGCTAAAGGTGGCTTCAGGCTCCATCTCGACACCTCGCAATCACCAGAGGTTTGTGGCTTAGATGGACATAGGTGGGATATGGTTAGGTTAGGTGGGGTTCTGGGTTACTTTGGCATATTATGGTCACGAGGTGTCCCAACAGCTTCAATTGTATTCCGCACATCGTAGAAAATTCCTTCAGTTGTTGGGACATGAATTGCATGCCACGATCGGTAATCAGGTAGCATGGAGTTCCATATCGACTAATCCAATCTCTGTAGAAGGATTTGATTATAGTTTCGGTTTTAATGTCTTCCAATGGTACAACTTCTACCCAATTGGTGAAACGGTCTATGAATGTCAGACAATAGGTTTTCCCTTCTGATGGTGGCAGGGGTCCAATCAAGTCGATGTGGACTGTTCCAAACCTGTCATCTGGCAGTTCGAATTTGCCATATTCTGTCTTTGTGTGGCGAGTAACTTTACTTTTCTGGCAGCCTAGGCATGTTTTATCCCAATTCCTTATGTCCATGTCCATGTTGAACCATATATAGCGGGATGTAACTTCTTTGACCGTAGTCTTGATTCCGGGATGAGACAGTTCATGAATCGATTTGAAAATAGTCATCCTGAACTCTTCTGGGATATATGGTCGTATTTTAGAAGTAGAGACTTCGCACCATAAGGTTCTGCCCGAAGGTAAAGGATGTTCTTTGAAACTGAGCAACTTATTTTGTGATCGTAGATTAGCCAGATCAACGTCACCTTGTTGTTTTTCGGCGATGGCATCGATATCTATGGATATTATTTCGTTGATTCTGTACAATGTATCAGCTACGACGTTGTCTTTGCCACTGATGTGTTTGATGGAAGTTGTGAACTGGGAGATATACTGTAATTGCCGGACTTGGCGTGGAGAAGCTTTTTTGGGGTTCTGCTGAAAAGCGTAGGTTAGAGGTTTCTGATCTATGAAAATAGTAAATTCTTTACCTTCCAAGAAGAATTTAAAATGTTTAATAGCAGAAAATATTGCTAATAATTCGCGATCATATGTACTATACTTGGTTTGGCTTTCACTCAATTTTTTTGAAAAAAAAATGCCATTGGATTCCAAGCTCTATCTTCTAACTGTGGAAAACTGCTCCCATTGCCGTATTTGAGGCGTCCGTGCATAAGGTCAACTGACAATCAGGGTCGGGGAATGTCAACAGTGCTGCTTTTGATAGTTCAGATTTTCATTTTTCGAATTTCTGTTCGGCTACTTCCGTCCAAGAAATAGGACGCTTGTCATTTTTCTTCGGCCCCTTCAAGAAATCATTCAGGATAGCTTGGTCTTCCGCAGCATTCCTCAAGAATCGGCGATAAAGGTTTATCATTCCTAAAAATTTGCTGAGATCTTGAATTGTTTAAGGTTTCTTGTATTTAATAATGGTTTTCACCTTTGACTGTATCGGCTTGGTTCCTTCTGGGGTGATTAGATATTCTAGGAATTCGATGTTATTTACATTTAGGACGGTTTTTGCCTGATTGATGCTTAGTCCGTATTGGTCAAGTATCGAGAAAACTATTATCAGATGGTTTTCATGTTCTTCCTGAGATGCCGAAGCCACTAGGATGTCGTCCAAGTATGGAAAAACAAAATCTAATTTATGTGACACTTCGTTTATGAAAATCTGGAACGTTGCAGGGGCGCCGCATAGTCCAAAACTCATCACCTCAAATTCGAACAGTTCAAATTGTGTGATCACCGCTGTTTTTTCGCGATCATTTTCGTTAACTGGTATTTGGTAGTATGCCTTATATAGGTCTATTTTGGAAAAGAAACGGGTTTTCTTTAATATATGATTGAAATCTTCCAGCTTGGGAACAGTGTATCTGTCTGGAATGGTCACACTATTGAGGTTGCGATAATCACCGCAAGGTCTCCAGGAGCCATCTTCCTTTTTAACCATGTGCAAGGGACTTGCCCAAGGCGATCTTGATGGTCGAATTATACCATTTTCCAACATGTATTAGAATTCTCTTTTTGCGATCTTTAAAAGTTCGCTACTAAGTGGCCTTGCTCTAGCATATACCGGCGGACCTTTCGTAGTGATGTAATGTTTGACATTGTGTTGGATTTTTGGCTTCATTAAATTTGGAATTGTTATATTTGGGAAAGAAGAATACAACTTTGAATTTTTTGAATTCTTGTCTAGGGCACTGATGCCATAACTGATAAGGTTACTGTTCCTTTCGCTCTCAGGTTAGATAAACCATCAATTAAATGACTGTTTTTCAGATCGATTAATAGGTTGTGATCCTATAAGAAATCAGCTCCCAGAATTCCTTTAGACACTTTGGCCATGATAAAATTCCACTTGAATATTCTTCTCAAACCCAAATCGACATCCAAGACTTGGAATCCATATGTCGGAATAATGCTCCCATTTGCAGCATACAATTGAAAATCATCCAAGCGAGTCCCTTTTCCACTATATGGAATTAGAGAGACGTCAACTCCGCTATCGATTAGAAATCTCATTCCAGTGTTCAAATCGGTGATGAACAATCTAGATTTGCGACCTAAATTTATCGTTTGGGCAGCTAGTTGTGTCGCCGTTCCAACTGCCCGCGGGAGTTTTCCTGAGAACTGTTCCACTGGCAAGGCGATTTGCATTTGTCTGGACGGCAATTTTGGCCAAACTTGTAATGGTAATAGCAGAATTTACCATTTGGTTTATATCGCCTGTATGGTGATCTAGGGCGTTCTCTTGACTGGGGTGTCGAACGTTCTATCGACTGGGATGCATAGGCGCGACTATCCCGTTTTGAAAATCTAAGAGCTGCGATTTCTTCTCTCAAAGACGCTACAGCAGAAGTTAATTCTTCAATATTTGTATCTTTACTTTCGGTTTCGAAAGTTTGTGCTTGAGGACTTAACTCCTGTATCTTATCCGCCATTTCGGCGAGGCTGTCCAGATCATCTCTACTAACTGCTAAAATATTTTTGATATTTCCTGGTAATTTGTCCATCCAGAGGGTTTGGATAACTTTATCAGAGATATCTTCTTTAGATTTAAGGATCTTCATTTTCCTGAGTAGTTAACTAAGCTTCAGGTTTCCTAGTTATAGCCCAGTAATTAACCTTCTAAAAGCCTTGCTTAGTAGCTTTGCATGCAGAATGCAATATGAAATCAAGAGCATTTGAAGTTTCTGGTAGATCCTATTCCAGGGCCTCAAAGGATTCATTTAGTCTAGGGGTTTCTTCCTTAAGGGTTACGAAAATCTCCAAATCTCCATTTGGCCAGGTTATCCAAAGTCTATAATTTCTGTTGAAACATGATCACTCAACTTAGTATGAGTACACAATTCATTTAGAATAACAACTTATTTTGTACTCACAAACTTACTGAATTATAACAAATATATTGATATGAAAAATAGTACAAAAGTGAATTTGAACTTGGATCAAGTAGGTAAATTGAGAAAAGGGGCATTTCCTGATCGTGCAACTAAAAGTTGCCGATGGCTTGCGCCATATATTGGAATAAATATCAACTAATCGTTGATTTCTAACTATTCCAGAATTGGCCAATTACCGTTTCTTGATTATTCAAGGATATTCTTGGTTAGATTTTTTTGAATAATCAAGAAATGGTATTTGGCCAAATTTGGAATAATTAAAAATAGATATTTATTCCGATAGATGGCGCAAGTCATCAGCAACTTTTAGTTGCACGATCAGGAAATGCCCTTTACCTCAATATACTAATATTTTTATTGACTTTGTGGCTTTTTTCTGCTTGTAATTCTATGAATATTCTAGATAGGGGCTTGAATATTCAGATTTCTAACTTTTTTTGAGGTTCTAAACTATCGCTGAAAAATCAATTCGCAACTCCTAACAGTTTTCGAAATGACATCGTAGAAAACATAAGATTAAAAATAAATATATTAATTGACTCATTTCCAACTACTCACAAGTCTGAAAATTTGTACACTTGCATTGTTAATTGGACTGAACGAGTGTTCAAAATTGAATACTTCTTTGTGGTCTAGAAAAATTGTGGAATAAAATAATAAATTTGAAGGGAATTTTGAAATTTGTCTATTCCCAGCTCCCTTCAGCCCAGATGTTTGAAAATTTGTTAACTTGCATTGTCATCAGACTTTAAGAAGTGTACAAATTTTTGATAGCTTTGTACTCTGGATGTATATAAAAACAATTGTTACAAGATTTGTGAACAGACATGAAAGTAAGTTATGCAAAAATAAATAAAAACAGTGTAAATTTAACATAAATTGTATGAAATTTGAAGATATTACATAAAGGAACTATAAAAAACCAGGAAAATAGAGTACAAATCAACATAATTCAAAAGATTTTCAATAAGATATTAAAGAGTATTTTACAATAAAAAAATTTAAAATATTTTACATATCTTTATAAATAATTATATTTTTTTCTTATTTTTCACACACGCATATTTATATATCTGTGAAACCGTTTAATATCTTCTTGAAAAAAAAAAAAAGCCTAATATCAAATCTGTGGTTTCTAAATATTGTGGCAAACATTTTTTTCTCCAAAGATTTTTTTTTTTTTTGTATTGTCTTATCCCGAAACCTGATTTAATTAAATATAAATTTTATTGGCATAAATTAAAATAAACTATATATTTTTTAAAATTACCTTTTGATACAAACGTCATACACAAAAGCTATCAGGATTATTTAAAATACCCAGAAATAATTTTTGAGAACTACACAATATATAATAATTACATTTTATAAAATATGGTATGGATTTATTTATGCACACTACTTTTGGAAATTTACAGATCAGTTTTAAACTATTTTAATATCAAACTATTTTTTAAACATATTTTTTGAAAATTTCTAAATTCTACATTACTAATTTTAATATTATTAGACTGGTTGTTTGTGACATGTTTATTACAACAATAGCCGGTGGATAAGAGGGTAACACGCTCGATTCCCGACAGTCATGAACCGGGATTAAATCCCGCTTTAAAATTTGTTTAATATGTGAATAACCTTCACATATTATTCATTGTTCAATTATCATAAACTAGGTTGCTCTTGCTGAGCGGTACCTATTTATGTGAATTTGAACCAGGTTATTACAACATTATCTGGGACCAAGATATTATGTTGTTAAAATTATGATTTGATACAATTAAACTTAAAACTTGAGATAGAATTTTGATGTTTTAACCATGTTGATTTTAGAAGAGAATTATTATTATTATTTTTTGATTATTCCTCGTACACGTGGTATAGGCCATGATAATCATGGTGGATAGAGGTAGACGACTGCTTTTACTGTAAACGCACCACATGTCTACACATGTGAAAAGCAATTCGACTTTGCACTTACAAATGTGCCAGAGCCCCGTTTGGAGAAGAGAATTTTAATGACTACCAATTATTTCCACATTATTTAGTCAGATCGTTAAGGCAAGGTTCAGGAAACCAGTAAACATAATACAGTAAAACCCCTCTATAATGAACCCCAATGGGACAGACCTTTTGGTTCACTATAGCCACGGTTTGGCCTTTTTTTACTTTTCAAAATTTTCATATCATATAATTAAAGGACAGCCATACACACAGGAAGAGGCAGCCTTTTAATAATGGTCACTTTGTTTTAATTCCCTTAATTGACCAATTTCCTTAAATTAATACTGAATAATAAAATAAATCATTAGATGATAGGTTCTTCTTATCATTAACATACATTTACCTCTATGTCTAATTTCAAAATCAAGACAAATCCTAGGCAAGTTTTAATAATTATATTAAAAGATATAAAATGATTTTAAAACCTCTTTACCACATTATATAATACAACGTTTACTTGGAAAAATGGCTCTAATACCTTGTTGCTTCAAAGCAATCTTCAAGCATTGCACCTTTCAAATGAAGTTATTAGTGTTTTTCTTCCATTTCAAGTCTAGATTTTTTTTTTTAATCTGTCATGCAAATCATTGCTGGCTTTAAAATCTCCATAGTTCATGGCATAAAAATAATTTTTGTTTCATCATGGGCCCGTTTATTTACCTTTTTTTTTTTTAAGCTCTAACACGTACGATCGCAATCACGTTGAGGCTGATTCCTCTTTGTAACAATTTTTAATAGCCTTATATTTTATCTCTCGTAATATAAAAGTTATATTTTCTTATTTTAACATGTTCTTAAATTTTGCCTGTGTTGTGTCACTTTGAAATAGCCTTTTTTTTTTTTCCCTTTAGTAATAACATTTTTGTTTTTAGAATGCCTTTGTTTTCTTTATTTTGGAAGCCATTTGCATTTTTTCTATTTCAAATTAAATGGATGCAACGATATTATTTTTAATAAAAAGTATAATGTGTAAAAATATATACAACATACAGCAAAAATAAAATTCAAATGAAATCAAACAATGACGCTAAATTTATTGTTTTGAATTCGCAATCCGTGAGCTGAAACAACCTCAAAATTTTGTTGTTTTAATTTTTTTTTATTTCAATTTTAAATTCTTTATAAGCATAATATTTTAAATAGATTTTGTTATTTTGGGACTGAAAAGAGGTTCGTTATAGGGATAGTTCACTATTTAAAAAATCGCAAAGTTCTTTATAATGTTGGTATTTTCAATGGAATGGAATTGGGAATCGCCTTAGGTTCGTTATAAGGGAAGGTTCGCTATATCCAGGGTTCATATTAGCGGGGTTTTACTGTAATTTGAACTCTATACAATTTTAATATTTCAATATTTTATGCTTATACCACTTCATATTTCAAAAAGGAGAATCAAAGCTAGTCTCTCAAAATGAATCCATTTGTTCAAAAAATACTTAACTCTCTTTATTAAAGCTTCTTTAACCTTTACATTGAAATGTTTGCCACCTCCCTAAAGCAATCAAATTCTCTGAAGTATCTAATTTTGCCAGAAATTTTTAGGGTCAACTTTAGTAATTTTGACTTCTTAATTTTACAACTCCAAAATATGTTAAATAATTTATATGGATATAATTTGTTTAGGCTTTAATAAAGCACAATTTAAAGCACAATTTGGATTATGTTGTTGTTGTTTCTTATCCCCTTGTGTAAAGATTACACAAATTCCATGAGTTCATGCTCCTCGAGCTGTTTTATGATGAGCAGCGGCCTCTCCCAAAGGTCCTGTTTAGTGCATCTAATGCAAGCCAAAATGTGTTCTGGAGCTGCAGGTGCCAAGCTACATTTTGGGCAAGTGGGGTAGATTTTGTTATTATTTTCTATCTTCAGTGGCTTGAGATGGCCTGTTCTAAATCTTGTTAGTGTTGTTTGATGCTGTCTATTTCTGATGTTCAGAGCTCCTCCTGGGTTCACTCCACTGTACCAACTGTGCTTAGGTGGGATCCTCCAGTTCTTGTTTATTTTTGTTTTGGCTATTGTTTCTATTTCTTTAAAAGTAAGTTTATTTTTCTGTGGCAAGGGTTCTTTTGTGCCTTTTTTCGCTAGCACATCAGCAGCTTCATTACCTTCAATGCCAACGTGTGAGGGTATCCATTGAAGGTGAATTTTTGAGGTTTTTGAGAGTTTTTGGAGATAACCAATTATGTTCCTGCTTATTTTGTCTCTGAGTTCCCCTGTGTGACTCAAGTGTTGTATGGCACTTCTACTATCAGTAAGAATCCAGATATCTTGATAATTAGTATTTTTGATGGATTTTAAGGCTTCATAGATGGCTATAAGTTCTGATCTGAAGACTGAGCAAAAATCTGGGTTTCTTCTGTTCATTTTCTCAATGCCATTTGTGGTTTTGATGAGACAGCCACTGCCAGTGTGTCCTAGCTCGTCTCTGCTACCATCAGTATAGATAGTTATTGCATTTTTAGGAATGTTATTAATTATTTCTAATGATAATTGTTTTAAGTATTCTGGATTTTGGTATTGTTTGTTGGTGGGTTCATTTAAAGTGGCATTAAAAATAACATTTTGTAGTGGTTTGCATGGAGAAATTTTTTCTGCTAAATAATTTTTTTCCACTTTATATTTTAAAAATTCATTTCTTTTTGCCAGGTGTAGAGGGCCTTCTTTTTTGAGTCTTAAATTGGATTCCCAATTAAGTATGTACTTGGAAGTTCTGTGTTTGTTTCCATAACTCTTGATTTTGTTTATATATTTTGGCAGATTGTAGCTTCTTCTATCCTTTAAGGGCATAATGTCTGCCTCGTAAAGTACAATATCATTAGGGCAGGTATTACGAAGACCTGTAATAATTCTAGCTGCACTTAGTTGTATCCTTTCCAGTGATTTTAGATTTGTTTCAGATGCTGTACCATAGATTTGATATCCATATTCCAGGATAGGTCTAATTAGAGATGTGTAAGTTAATTTTAGTGTGGTTGCATCGGCTCCCCACTCTCTTCCTGAAATATATTTCAGGATTTTTAGTCGGTCTCTTCCTTTTCTAATAACTTCTTCAATATGTTTACTGGAGTTAATTTCTGGATCCAGGGTGTAGCCAAGATATTTAGGATGTTTATTATATTGCAAATGTTGTTCTTTCAGAATAATTTTTGGTCTTATTTTGTATAGTTTCTTATCGGTAGTAAAAAGACAGGTTTCAGATTTTTGGGGGTTAAATTCTAATTTATGTTTATTAGCAAATTTTTCTAGGTGGAAAAGAGTCTTGTTCAAATCTCTTTCAGCTTTTTTCCAGTTAGTATTGCTGCTCCATAGAATAATGTCATCAGCGAAAAGTCCAATATTGGTTTTATGTGAAATTTTTTCTTCTATACCTGCAATAAATAGGGTGAAGAGAGTTGGGCTAAGGACTGATCCTTGTGGTAATCCTTGGTACAATTTGAAGGTTTTAGATAGAGTGCCATTATATTTGACCCTGATGTATCTATTTTTAAGGAAATCATTTATCCAAGTGATAGCTTTTCCATCAATTTTGAAATGTTTGTATAATTTTGTAATTAACTTGTTTTTCCATACCTTATCAAAAGCTTGTGTAAGGTCTAAAAAAGCAGCTATTGTGTGGTTAGTTGGTTTTCTGTTTTGTGCATCTTTTACCTTTTGTGTGAAAAATAAGAGTTGGTCTATTGTCCCATGTCCTTTCCTAAATCCATATTGTTCTTTTGGTAAGAGATTTCTTGTGTCGAGGTGGTAGGTGAGTCGTCTGAGTATAATTTTTTCCATTAATTTGCAGCAAATACTTGTGAGGGAGATAGGTCGGTAGTTTTTTGGGTCATCAGCAGATTTGTCAAGTTTTTTAATAGTTTATTATTTAAATAATTATTTAAATAGTTTATTATTTAAATAATTTTCAATTTGGATTATACTACAAGAAAATAAGACCTAGTCCATATATTTTTTTTTTCTGATGATGGTAACAAGTGTTACCAAAACTTTACACACTATTAATTTTTTTGGATTAGGTCTTATTTTCTTGTATAGGCTTTGGATATAGCCTATATGTTAACCTATATTTTGAGTGCTATGTAAAATTTTTCAATTATGTTGTGGTGAAAAGTATCAAAATATTTCATTTATACAGTGGTACCCTGTTATATTAACCTCTTTCATAGCAGTAACTTGGTTTAACATTCATAGGTCACAATTGTTTCAACTGTGTTGATAACAACAGCCTGGTTATTGCAGCATGTAATGTTGTATTCGCACTAGCATTGAAGCATACTTTCATTTAGAAATTCCACAATGGCAATTAACAAATTGGCAGATAAACCATCTATTAGTTTGATATTTTTCATCATGTACTCCTGTAGAAGGGTCTGTAAAGTAAGCTTGAGAAGAAAATATAAAGCAAGAAACTTATCCTCGGAAGCTGTCTTATTCATTATCCCAAAATGAAAATGTTTGTTCTTATGTTTCCACAATAATTGACCTAACTGGAACAAATTTTAACAGTGTATATATAGAAGGCAAATATGTACTATTGTTGATCTTTAAATTTCATTTTCACATCTATTTTGGGGTCAGAAAATGATAATACTATTGTTTGATGGGCAGAAACAATATGGGTGAACATTCACCTGAGCAGAACACAGGTAAAGCCAGGTCAGGTAGATTTAAGGAAGGCTGGCTCAAAGGCCATTTTTCACCCTTTTCCATTTAAACTACTAATCAAAAGTTGATAACATATAGGCTATTCAAATTAAACCACTAACTACAGTGAATTTTCTTCATCACCCCAAAAGATCAGAATTTTTGGTTGAATTAAAGTGTTTGCTTAATTATAATCAGTCAAAGTAAATAGGCTTGTTGGGATTTGAAAAGCTGTTAAAATGGTGTTGAATTAAAGTCCGACGAATTGAAGAGATTATGCTGTAAATTTCATACATTTTGGTGTAGAAAATGATTATACATTAAATAATTTTTGCTACTACTGATGAGATTCCATTGTTGATAAGGCACAATTTGGATTATAGATTATAAACACAAAGTAATAAGACCAAATCCAAATAAATAAATAGTGTGACGTTTTGGTAACAGTGTTGTTACCATCTTCAGACAAAAGTATCGAATACATTCACATTTAATACATACACTATTTATTTATTTGGATTTGGTCTTATTACCTTGTGTTTAGATTCCATTGTGGAAAATGTTTGCTAGGCAAACTTTTACTTGGCTAAAACATGGTGAAAAGCCAGGTATATTTGTCAGGGTAGTTCATCTAAAGTATACACACGTGTGTAATGAATCCAGCTGTTATAGGGAAGCAACATCCCCATATCTATATATATAAATATCCCCAAGTTTGTTGTTAACACCATTCAGTACTTTTGTCTGAAGATGGTAACAACGCTGTTGCCGAAATGTCACACACTATTTATTTATTTGGATTTGATCTTATTACCTTGTGTTGTTAACATCATGAATCTATGTGCAGGCTGAACGGAAGGCAGTCAACAAATACTACCCTCCAGAATGGACTCCAAGCCATGGGTCCATCAACAAATTCCGTGGTACCCATGCTCTGCGAGAGCGGGCTCGCAAACTGCACCTTGGTATCCTTGTTATCAGGTAAGTTCAATGAAACTTGGCTATGAAAGGAAAGAAAGCTCTTGTAGACTTCTTCACTACAATCAATTTTACTTGCAAGGCATTGCCAAGATGAAAGGATCTTGGCAAAAGGTGCTGGATGCAGATGGAAATCACTTTGATCAATTAGAGTTTGTAACATTTAATGTTTACCCCTTTTTTTTTTTTCAAAAATACATAAAGGCAAGAACTTTATTGCTTACCATAAATATAATGGTGGGGCTTATTATATATTTATATCGACAGATAGGCAAATAACTTAATGACACATATCTTGCTGATCCTACATTTATTTTCATTAGGTTGAGTGACACCAGGGTGTAACTTCCATGTCAGACATTGTTGTCAACACGGAGCACCCAATGCTCTGTCCCATTCAGTTAGGTCACCGGATCCAATTTCAGGGTGCTTTGATCATCCAGTTTTCTTATTAAGGTAAAACTTTTATATATAAGGCGGAAAACTCCGATGTTATTCTAGACCAGGGGTCGGCAACCTTTTGAGTTGGCAGAGTAAAAAATTACAATTTACAAAATTTCAAAGTTTTTAGAAAGCCACAGTTTTTTGCCAATAAAAAATTGTACTACATGCAGTTTCACATCCAGCCACAAGTTGCCGATCCCTGTTCTAGACTCATTCACTGAATGTTCATTTAGTGTGCTATTGTAGATAGATTCATCACCAGAGGTCATTATTGAAAACTTCAAAGTAATATCATCCAGGATAACAGGAGCTTTAAAGAGCATTTATTTATACTCTCACTGACTTGTCCTCAAGATATTTCTCAGTGCTACTGAAAATTGGACCATAATTTGGGAATATATTCTACTTTCCAAATGAAAACAATCATATTTTGACTGCTCATATGAGCAGAGCGCCATAATATATGGCCAACCCATTTTCTTGATAAATCAAGAAAAGCCAACCATGAATGCGTTTCAGGTTGTTAGCCTTCATCAACGTGGTTTAAGATGCTTCCTGAGAAATCAAGAAATGCTATTTAAGGCCAAATTGCATAAATACATGAAACATGTAAACAAAAATAAAATTAAACACCTGACCCTTTTTTTTCCACTTATTTTTTAACCATTTACTTTCAATATTCATATTCTATTTTTGATATAAGGAGGGACATACTACATACCTTCTCATTTACAAGATGATACTTGTACTGTAAAAAAAGGCTTTTCTTTTAAGCTTTTATTTTTTTTTGGAATCGAGAACTTTTAATATGAAAAAGTATTTGGCAAGAATATAGATGTCAGGTAATGAATGTGTCATTGAAATGTCCTATAAAATATTCCACTGGTGGGTTTCAGGTTTGAGATGCCTTACAACATATGGTGCGAGGGCTGCAACAACCATATTGGCATGGGAGTGAGGTACAATGCAGAGAAGTCCAAGGTGGGCATGTACTACACCACCCCCATCTACAAGTTCCGTATGAAATGTCACCTCTGTGACAATCACTTCGAGATACAAACTGACCCTAAGGTAATAATTTCATGTTTTTACTAACAAGCTCTATTAGCAGTGTAATTTGTTGTTGTTTCTTATCCCCTTGTGTAAAGATTACACTGGAATGGGGTGTAGGATGCAGCTTTCGTTGATCATGGCACCATGATCCAGGCATGCACATACATATATCTTATAAAAACAAATGAGATTTTCTTCTTGAATTTAGATCATGTTGAGGATTATGGTAATGGAGTTATTTGTTGGTTAAAATATTGAAACTATAATAATAAAATAGTAAATATTAGAAATAGCTTTAATTGAGCTTATAGAATATATAAGAAAACATAATTTGATAAAAGTAATGCCTGGCTTAAGGCGAGAAGAATAAGGAAAACAAAAGATTATTTACAAAATGTACAAAGATTGTAGCCGGCCATCGGGATAAAACAACAACAAGTTTTTATAGGGGAAGAGTGACCTCTGGCGGTCGATTTAACAATATTTGAATCTATGATATATATTTGATAAACATATTTTTATATAACATATATACTGTTCGTGTTCGTTAAAAAAAAAAAATAAATGGTGATCGACTGAAAGGAAAACAATGGGGGAAATAAATGCACAGAAACACAGTATAATAAAAGGATTTATTTTAAAGATTAAAAACAAAAGGGATAAAAACTATTATACTTATATAAAGAATTAAGGGTAAAAAAAACAAGAAAAAAGGTTAAGCTAAATTATACTTATATCTATGGAATTATGTATAAAAAAAATAAACAAGGTTAAGCAAAAAAAGTAAAGTAAAATTAAAGTAGTCTTAGGGAAGGAAGACAAAAATAAATGGCGGGGGGGTGTCGAGCGTTTGTTTACACAGTACCTCGTGGCAGCACCGTCGCAGGCTTGGCTTGGCTTGTCTTGTGCGATGTCCAATTGTCGCGACTCGTTGGTTGTCTAAGTGTCTTTTCCGCTCTCAAGCTGCTGCTTGAGGGATACTCCAATGCGTTCTCTCCGTCCACGAGACTCTGCTTGTGGGATTTTTGTTCGACGTTTTTCCGTCCACAAGTCGCCGCTTGTAGGATTTTCTTCGACGTTTTTCCGTCCACAAGACGCTGCTTGTAGGATTTTCTTGGCTCGTCTGCTCCGCCTGGCAAGGGAACTCAACTTGGTCCGCTGCCTCTAACAAAGGAATCCTGCCATCTGACCAAAAAAAGAATGTAACATGACGCTCCGTCGTCTCCGCCCACGCCGACCTTTGCCCTCGGTCGGTCCAAGCTGGGGCTATCTATAGATATAGATGTCTTGCTCGTTGTCTCCCTTCACCTAAGACCTTCTTTCTATGTACAAAGTAAAAGAACGGTAAAATAGTTTTAACATTCTCCCACATAATTTTGCTCTGAAAGAAGTCAAAATTAAGTATAAGACAAAAGAGCATATATATACACAATACACACAAGAGTAGATATGCCTATTACGTTACATAAAATACACATAAAAGAATACACATAAAAGAATACACATATTACACCTTTTTTTTTTCTACAGGTACTTTCACTAGTCCTTCGAGTCATATCTTGCAGGCGGCTACCCACACTTTCCCACCTTCTTTCAAATGAAGAGGGCCTAATAAATCAACTCCTGTAACTTGGAAGGGTTTGCCCAGTCCAATTCTGTTTTCTGGCAAAGCTGCCATTGGTCTTTGCAGAGACTTTTCTTTAAGTCTCTTGCAAGCAATGCACTTACTGATAATTTTCTTTATCGTTTTCCTTCCCCTGATTATCCAAAATTTCTCTCTCAGCTTTGATAAAATGAATTGCACGCCTACATGTCCATTCTTCAGGTGCACTTCCCATATAAGTTGCTCTACGAAGGGATGGTCGCCTGGTAGAATGATAGGAGTTTTAAATTCTTCTGGGACCTGTCCATGTAAAAGTTTGCTTTCTACACACCAAAGTCCGTCAGTGTTTTTTAATATTTTAAAACTCTTGGTTGCATTCGATTTCTCTATGGAGACTTTCTCCTGAATCATTCGGATAAGCTTTTTTTCTGCCAAGTCCAATTCTGAAACTTTCAAAGGTCCTGTTTCAGTTGACTGTTTTTTAAGTTTCCCTAAAAATCTTAAAACATAGGACATTACCCTGATGTTGAGAGAGTAATTAGACCTCCTTGTCAGTATCCAGTCTTTATAATCGATGTTCAAATTAATGTTGGTTTTCATAATGTTTTCTTCAACATTTATTTCTTTTGGATCTATCGAGAACTCTGAATTGGGCCAGAATTCTTTAGGTTTTTTCAACCATTCGGGGCCCTCCCACCATCTGCTTTGCACAAACTGGCTTGGAGGGCAACCTCGAGACAGAAGATCGGCCGGGTTCAACTGACTAGGAACGAACCTCCAATCGTTCAAATTGGTAGTGGCCTGTATTTCTCTGACTCGGTTTCTCACGAAAACTCTCCACTCAATTTCTCTCTTTATCCAACTTAGCGCGGTAGTAGAGTCAGACCAAAGAGTTGTTTCACATTTTCTTTTCAAGGCAGCTTGGATTGCATTGGCTAGTCTAGCTCCTAGTACCATGGCCATTAATTCCAAGCGAGGGATCGTAATACTCTTCATAGGAGCTAATCTGACTTTGCTCCAAATCAAAGTTAGAGTATTTTCTCGTCCCGTTTCGCTCCTTAAATAGGCTACAGCTCCATAGCCTATTTGACTAGCGTCACAAAAGATATGAACTTCTGTAGGGAAAATGAGATCATTCCACATATATCTCGGTATCTTTATTAACTCTATTAATTTTATTTGATCCAACCAGGTTCGAAATTCCTGGGCCATACTTTCGGGTAGAGGTGTATCCCAACCTAGTTTCAGTCCCCATGATCGCTGCAGTAACAACTTTGGTGGCAAGAATACTGGAGCGCAAAATCCAAGTGGATCAAATATCCGCTGAACCATGGACAGTACCAGCCTTTTCGTTAAATTGGGTTGAAGACTCAAATTGTCAGGGAGTTCGCATTTTAATGAATCTTCCATTTTATTCCAAACAACACCCAATATTTTTGTACAAGTCCCCTTTTCAGGGTTTTCCTCCAGAGAATATTCCCACTCTCGTAAGTCCATTTTAGCCCTGTCCATAATTTCAATTGCGGCCTTTTGAAATTCCTGCACTTCCTGCTTTGTTTCCAGCGAGGTAATACAATTGTCCATGTAGAAGGATTGAGCTAAAATCTTTGCCCATTGAACAAGTGGTCCCCTTATTGATTGAAGATGGTATTCTATTACGGCGTTCAGCACAAAAGGACTACAGTTTAAGCCAAATACAAGTCTCTTATGCCTGTAAGCTATTAGTTCTCTATCGCTCTCCTTTTCCCACCAAAGGAATCTAAGGTAGTTCCGTTCAGATTCTTCAATCTCCACCATCTGGAATGCTTTTCTTATATCTGCCGTGACTCCAAATTTATTTTCCCGAAATCTTATCATCATTTCAGGGATTCTTTCCAATAAATTCGGTCCCTTTTCTAAACATTGATTCAAAGATAGTCCATTATGACCTAGACAAGAAGCATCGAAAACCGGACGTATGGGCGTCGTTTTAGATTCCATCTTGTACACAGGGCGGTGAGGTAAATAGTAGCCTCTTCTCTCGAGAGGATTTTCCTCGACTCTTTCAATGAGTCCTTCAGTCAGCCAGTCTCTAAAGATCTGACTATATTCGGTCAACTTATTCTGTGAGGTCATTTTCTTAGTGCTTATATCTAACCTTTTTATCGCTATGTCAAGATTGCTGGGGATTGACTCCTTTTCTACCTTCCAAGGTAGACCTACAGAATATCTCTGATCACTTTGTCTTTGAATTTTTGTTATAAACTTTTCTTTTATTTCCTGATATCTGGTCTCTTTGGAGCAAGTTTCAACAGGATCCCTAATGCCTAGTACTTCTAGATCCCACAAATCCTTTAAATCGCATCGCGTTGTTAGCAGATTCAAAGTCTGCTGCACATTGTCATTGCTATCAATAATTGGCGAATTGCCCATTAGTGTCCAACCTAATTTCGTTTCCACCGCAGTTAAATCTGCTTCAACTTGAACTATTTTTCCTGTCAAAATCATACCTAGATAGTTAGCGCCAATCAATATGTCAATCTCTTGTCCTTTAAAATTGTCCTGAGACAATATTATGCCCTTAATCTTCAATTTTTCTAACCAGTCTCCTTTTGGCAAAGGTGGTATGGCGTCGCAAATTTTACGTTGATCCAGCGCCTCAATATGGATCACATCTCTTTTATTACCTAAATTCTCCAATTCTAACATAAATTTACCGTGCTTTTCTTCACCAATCTTATTACCTCCAAAAAGACTTTTAGCTATAGTTATTTCGCCTTTTCTTTCTATTCCTATACTCCAGACTAACGACTGTTTGATATATGAAAACTGACTTCCACTGTCGAGGAGAATTCTAACCCTTCTAGAGGCATTTGGGCCTCTTAACAGTGCTACCGTGGTCATCAGCAAGACTTGACCTGTGCAGGCTTGACTAGAAAGCGATGCAATGGGTTCAGGTGCATTTTCTTTTAGATTTTCTCTTCCTGGTGTCGTTAGCCGGTTAGAAGAATTTCCTTCACATAAAACGTCCAAGTGGTTTCTCCCACAGTTTTTGCACTCCAATTGTTCTCGGCACTGACTCTGTATGTGTCCCTTTCTTAAGCATTTGAAACATAGATGGGCACTACGTATTTTATCGTTTCTCTCTCCCGGAGACATTTTAATTATGGAGCGGCATTGATGACTCGCATGATTTGTTCTTTCACAAAAGAAGCATTTTATATTAGTTCGCCCTCCGAACAGACTAGACACAGTGGCGGGTCTGAAATTACTCCTTGTTCTGGTCCCATCATTGTAAGACCTTTTATAGGGTTCCTCCTGCTTAAAGCCTTTTTCCACAAATTTCAGCCGTTGAGCACTCCTTACTTCGGCTTTTAGAAAGTCCAATAATAACCTTAGCTTTTCTTGAGCTCCTCCAACCCCTTTATCTGACTCTTCCCGTTTTGCTAACTCTAGACCATAACCCGAAGAAGGATGCCTGTGCCATATTTTCTAAATATCCGAAGGTAATGAAGACTCGACAAGAGGGTATAAAAAAATACCCGACAACTGGGGATCAATGCCCAGAGTCTCTAACGACCGGAGGTGACTGCTCAGTTCGTCGTACAGACTGCTTAAATTTCTATTTTCTCTCTTTACATTAGATATAACCGAATTCAATAGACGTCTGACATATAGTTCTGTCAGTATATTCGGGTCACCGAATCGCTCCTGTAGGGCTTGTACCGCCAAAACATAGTTGGCGCCTGTAATGGGATAGCTTGCTACAACACGATAGGCTTCTGAATTTGGTACAATTGCTTGACGCAAATATAAAAACCGGTCGCTATCGGATAAATTCTTATTTTCGTGAATTTTCGAAAACTGCGCCCACCAAGGCAACCAACCTTCCAGAGAGCCATCATAGCTTTTTAGTGTTAACTCTGGTAATTTCACATTTATTACAGTGTCCTCGCTAGCAATCGGGATTGTTTCCTCTTTATCGGGATTCCGTAATACACTGACTTTCTGTTGAATATCAAACTTTTCCTCTTCATATTTATCGCATTCTTGCCATTCCCTATCAATACTTTCCTCTGTAATCCCTTCTTTCACTACCAATAAAGCCTGATATTTTTCGTTTAGATCTACAAGTTTCGTGTAATAAGACTCTAGTCTATTAAACTTAGAATAAATATAATTCTTATCAATTTGAGACTTTTCAAATTCCCCATTTATTTCATAAATAATTCTAGTGAAAGTACCTCTTATGGCTTTTCTGCGCTTTTTAATTGCATCCATTTCCTCCATATTTCCTTTAAATCGATCACGTCCGGCTCACCAAAATGTTCGTGTTCGTTAAAAAAAAAAAATAAATGGTGATCGACTGAAAGGAAAACAATGGGGGAAATAAATGCACAGAAACACAGTATAATAAAAGGATTTATTTTAAAGATTAAAAACAAAAGGGATAAAAACTATTATACTTATATAAAGAATTAAGGGTAAAAAAAACAAGAAAAAAGGTTAAGCTAAATTATACTTATATCTATGGAATTATGTATAAAAAAAATAAACAAGGTTAAGCAAAAAAAGTAAAGTAAAATTAAAGTAGTCTTAGGGAAGGAAGACAAAAATAAATGGCGGGGGGGTGTCGAGCGTTTGTTTACACAGTACCTCGTGGCAGCACCGTCGCAGGCTTGGCTTGGCTTGTCTTGTGCGATGTCCAATTGTCGCGACTCGTTGGTTGTCTAAGTGTCTTTTCCGCTCTCAAGCTGCTGCTTGAGGGATACTCCAATGCGTTCTCTCCGTCCACGAGACTCTGCTTGTGGGATTTTTGTTCGACGTTTTTCCGTCCACAAGTCGCCGCTTGTAGGATTTTCTTCGACGTTTTTCCGTCCACAAGACGCTGCTTGTAGGATTTTCTTGGCTCGTCTGCTCCGCCTGGCAAGGGAACTCAACTTGGTCCGCTGCCTCTAACAAAGGAATCCTGCCATCTGACCAAAAAAAGAATGTAACATGACGCTCCGTCGTCTCCGCCCACGCCGACCTTTGCCCTCGGTCGGTCCAAGCTGGGGCTATCTATAGATATAGATGTCTTGCTCGTTGTCTCCCTTCACCTAAGACCTTCTTTCTATGTACAAAGTAAAAGAACGGTAAAATAGTTTTAACATATACAGTAACCTCTCTATTAAACTGACTATAATTCATCAGATTTTTTAATCTCACAGATTTAACAGCCCATAATTCAACATCCCATTAGAGGGTTGGAAACAAAATGTCCATTATATAAATGTTTTGAAGAAATCAACTTATCTAACTATAATTCACCACCAACTTTAAATTAAAAAGAAACTTCTGATGCCTTGGGTTTTGAAGAATTTGGGCTATATAAAGCCAAAGGAGGCATTTTAAACATTTGTCATTAATTTATTGTTACTCAAATTAATAAAATGATCATTTGTTTAATTCATATAATTTATTTTATGTATTTTTTTTATATTTTTGAAATATTTTCAAAAATTGTGGAGGAACACACACTTTATATATATATATATATATATATATATATATATATATATATATATATATATATATATACAGTAAAACCCCGCTAATACGAACCCTGGATATAACGAACCTTCCCTTATAACGAACCCACGCCGATTCCCAATTCCATTCCATTGAAAATACCATCGTTATAACGAACTTTGCGATTTTTGGAATAACGAACTACCCCTATAACGAACCTATTTTCGGTCCCAAAATAATAAAATCTATTTAAAATACTATGCTTATAACGAACTTAGAATTGTAATTTAAAAAAAAAATTAAAACAACCAAATTTTGAGCATGTTTCATCTCGCGGATCGCGATTTCAAAACAATAACTTTAGCGGCATTGTTTGTTTTGAATTTTGCACTTTATTTTTGCTGCATGTTGTATAAATTTTAACACATTATACTTTTTATTAAATATAATATATTTTCATCCATTAAATTTGAAATATAAAAATACAAATGGCTTCCAAAATGAAGAAAACAAAGGCATTTTAAAAACAAAAGAGTTATTTCTTTAAAAAAAAAGGCCATTTTCAGAACTTTTCAAAGTGAAACAACACAGGCAAAATGTTAAGAACATATTAAAATAAGAGAATATAACTTTTCTATTATAAAAGATAAAATATAAAGCTATTAAAAATTGTTACAAAGAGGAATCAACCTCAACTTTTGCCGCGATCGTACGTTTTAGGGCTAAAAAAAAAAATAAAAAAATCCAAATAAATGGTCCCGTGTTCAAACAATAACTATTTTTATGCCATTAACTATGGTGATTTTAAAGTCAGCAATGTTTTGCATGACAGGTTTAAAAAAAACGAAATCTAGACCTAGAAGAATATGTGGGAAAATGAAATGGAAGAAAAACACCAACTTTATTTGAATGGTGCAATGCTTGAAGAATGCTTTGAAGCAACAAGGTGTTAGAGCCATTTTTCCAAGTAAACAATGCATTATATAATGTGATAATGATGTTTCAAAATCATTTTATATCTTTTAATATATATTTAATAAAACTTTGCCTAGGATTTGTCTTGATTTTGAAATTAGACATAGAGATGCATGTATGCTAATGATAAGAAGAACCTATCATCTAATGATTTCTATTATTATTCAGTATTAATGTAAGGAAATTGGTCAATTGAGGGAATTAAAACAAAGTGACCACTATTAAGAGGAATCCTCTTCCAGTGTGTATGGCTGTCCTTTAATTATACGGTCTAAAAATTTTGGAAAGTAAAAAAAATGGCCAAACCGTGGCTATAGTGAACCATGGCTATAGTGAACCAAAAGCTCTGTCCCATTGGGGTTCACTATAGAGGGGTTTTACTGTATATACTAGACAAATGACACGGCTTTGCCCAAGAATTCCCCCGAGTGCAATTTCCTTCATACTGAAAGTACATCAATAATAAATAGTAGAAGTGCCATAGAATAGCAATACAGAAGTAACACATAAACCACAGGCAAAAAATGTGTATGATGGCAAACATTGTATTATATTAGTGTTTAGGTATTTGATTTAATTATTTTTTGCGATCCATTTAGTTGTTTCAAAATCAATATAGTTTAAATAGATGGCAGATTTTCCACCCAACCCCTGAGGTACTCAACCCAGCGCATTAACCCTTGAAATTTCCTGAGTTGTGTGAGTGACTGTGATGGATCTTGACTGCGATGCCCATCTTCTCAGTAAGAATAAGAAAAAATAGGTTCATAAAAAAAATTAATCCAAAATATTGGCATGTAAATATTTTTCTGTAAAAAATAAAAGAGCACATGGAAATTAGGCAAACATATGTGTTTGTTAATGATTGCAACTGCATTTTAAACATTTTTTTTAACCCTTAATTACTCTCGTCAAGACACAGGTCTCACCTAAAATTTTAATCGAAAAAATAAATACGATTTTCGAGTCCAAATAATTTGTAAGTTTTTGTAGCTTAAGATAGCATCGAAATAAATATTTTAGACCATTTGTTCTATCGCTTGGCCCCTAGAAGGAAGAAAAATAAAACAAAAAAGTCACCACCGAGACAAACGTCTCAACGCGAGTACTTGCGTAATAATTTTGGTTTCATTTTCCGGCTGGCTCTATCTTCGTAAAACAGTAAGTTATTGTTCTTCTTCTAAGTATATTTTTTTGTTCCTAAATATCCTGAATTCTCTCTCTCTGTCTCTCTTAGGTATTTAGAATTTATTTATTTTTATTCAATATTTTAATACTAAATATTTCCTAAAATATATATTATATTATAAAAAATGGCTAGTACTTCTGAGAGGAATAAGAGTGAATCCGACATGGATTGCGATGAAATAATTTGTGATTTATCCGATACTTCTGATACCGAAATTTATAGTTATCATGACACAGACTCTGAACAGAATTCAGAGGCGGATGAAGAATTACCAAATGATGATTCTGAATTTTATTTTGGAAAGGATGGTTTCACAAAATGGAAAAAGACAATGTGGCAGAAAACCCAGATTCGTACAAGAAGTGTAAATATAATTTCTCAATTACCAGGGCCTAAATCTGAAGCAAAATCGATAGAATCTGAATCGGATGCATTTACAAAAATAATTGATAATGATATGGTACAAAAAATTGTAGATTGTACGAATGCTTATATAAGCAATATCAAAGAACATTTCTCTAGAGAAAGAGATGCCAAATTAACTACTGTAACAGAAATCCTAGCTTTATTTGGAATTTTGATAATGTCAGGTGTCTAAAGAGCTGCTCATTTAACTTAAAAAGAGCTATGGGCGGTGGATGGCTCAGGAGTAAAAATTGTGAGAGCAATTATGTCACAAGAAGGTTTTTTATTTCTTCTACGTTGCCTGAGATTTGATGATATTACAACAAGGAAAGAACGAAAAAAGCTGGACAAACTTGCTCCAATTATAGAATTTGTAGAAGCCTTTGTATATAACTGTAAAAAGCTCTATACTCCAGGTGAATATAATACAATTGATGAGAAGCTCATTCCATTTCGTGGCAGGTGTGGCTTTAGACAGTATATGCCCAACAAACCTGCAAAATATGGGCTCAAAATTTATACCATTAGTGATGCAAGAACATTTTATACCTTTAATTTTGAAATATATTGTGGAAAACAACCCGATGGTCCATATAAAAAAAGTAATTCACCCGATGATATCGTAAAAAGATTGATCACTCCAATATCTGGGACAAGCCGAAACATAACAACAGACAATTGGTACACTAGTTATAAAAATTATCCCAAGATCTTCTTACAGAACATAAACTCACTTTAGTTGGCACTTTGAAAAAAAATAAAAAGGAAATCCCTAAAATATTTCTGCCCAATAGGAATAGACCAAAATATAATAGTATATTTGGCTTCACTCAGAATACCACCCTTGTATCTTATGTCCCAAAATAGAGCAAGGCTGTTCTATTGCTCTCAACAATGCACTCAACTTCCACAATTGACGAAGAAAGTGGATTCAAATTAAAACCTGAAATTGTAACATTTTATAATTTGACTAAAAAGGCGGGGTTGACATGGTGAACCAAATGTGTGGAACTTATTATGTTGGCCGTTGAACCAACAGATGGCCTCTATGCCTATTTTTCGACCTACTAAATGTTGCAGGCATAAATTCAGAAATAATTTTCAAGTCTTTAAATATAAATTCACCTCGAGTTCCAAAAATAATATTTTTGAAAAATATTTCCCTACAATTATTCCAGGATCATTTAAAAATTCGATCCCAATTGAAAAACTTGCCAAGAAGTCTCCATGACCTGATAATATTGCATTGCAAGAAAGCTGAAAGTCCAGAGGTAAGTGATAAACATAACAATCTTTTGTTTACCACAGATCGAAATGAGTGTAGAGTCAGAACCTAAGAAGCGAAAACGGTGCTATGTTTGCCCAAGTACCAAAGGTAGTATGACACAAATTATTTGCTACAAATGCAGGAGACACATCTGTCAACGTCATTCTTCGAATATTTGCAAAGATTGCGAATAATATCAGTCTGCAACCTTTAATAGTAGCCTATCTGTAAACCTATGTCAAACATTCATTGTTTTTACTATAGTCATTGTTTCAATAAAAATAAATAAATATAAAAATATTTTTTGCCTTAATTCACATGTGTCATAAACTAAACACAATTACGAATATAAGGCAGCCTAATTTTCAATCCAAATATTAAAATTTAACATATATTTCGGTTTTTAAAAGTGAGACCTGGATCTCAACGCGAGTACTTACGTAACAAAGATAGGCGTGAGTAATTAAGGGTTAAAGAGATAAAAAATATAATAAAGGGCAGAACAAAAATTAATAGAAAATATGAAAGCCATTATTTACATAAAGTAACTCTAATTAACATTTTTTTTAAATTGCATTGTGTGCACTTGCCGTAACTTAGTAATATAAATTTCTCGTTCAATACTCAATACTTTAAAAAAAAAAAGCAACACTCGTATAAAAATATATTTAAAAAAAAGTACGCAAACAACTTGAAAAAAAAAAAAGCAGAACACTCATTGGTCGCTTAATTGGCCTGGTGTTGTTACTTCGCCTCGTATTTACTCCTCGTAAAAAAGTTCTTCAAATGAAAAAAATAAATAGCCAAAAATACTAATCAAAATGTAGCCAAAATTTTTCTTCAGGTTTTTAAAAAGCGACATGCAAAATTTGGTACCAATTGGTTCAGTAGTTTTTTAGTTTATCGCGAAACAGACAACAGACATTGACTTTTTAATATAAGAAGATTAATGATTTTACTGTCCTTATATATATTGGTATTTCTTTGATGTACTTTTAATGCTTCTACTACATATACACAACTGCTATGCTAGAATTCTATTAAATAGATTGCTTTTGCTTCTTCAAGGCATTTCTATTATTAAAAGATTTTGTGGTGAGATAAACTGCTGGATAAAGTGTATCACATGATATGCGATGATTTTTACACTTCTTTATAATTGGCAAATAATTTCTACAATTAAACACCACTAATCTTAAAGTTACAATGTGATGAAACTGTGTGAATATTTATCAGAAGGGATGAAAGTTTCAAAAATAATTGGAGGGAAGAGAGAATATTTACAGTTTCAAAAAACCTGTTTTTCTCCTTATTTGAAAAGTAGTCTCAAACTTCACCTGTGCTCTTTTCTCAGCATATGCTGGAGTTCTCAACTTGAAACAAAATCTCCTCAGGCAAGGAGTAGAATGTATCAGAAAAAAAAAAAAAACTCAAATTCTGAAACTGTCTGTGTAGATTTATATAATATAATGATTAGAAAGCATACATAAGATGAGAGAAAATCTCTCAAATGATGAGAAAAGTTTTTATAAGCATGATTCATTAAACCTTTTTTGAATGCTTCTATTACTTGATAAGGCACAATTTGGATTATAGATTATAAATACAAGGTAATAAGACCAAATCCAAATAAATAAATAGCGTGTGATGTTTCGGTAGCAGTGTTGTTACCAAAATGTCACACACTATTTATTTATTTGGATTTGGTCTTATTACCTCGTGCTTCTATTCCTTATTTCCAGACCACACCGAGGTTGTAGAAGATGGCTCACAGTGCTGAGACCTTACACAACACTGGTTAGTTGTTGGTTCAAGAATAGTAGAAAACAATGTCAATGTGTTCCATAATTCTGGGAGTCTGGGGCAGCTATGAGATGGATGGCCCCTCAATTGGGGGATGGCTGATTTATTTGCTATCAAGCACCATTTTGGTCAGAAGGGGGGACATACACATAAGAAAAAAAAAAAAAAAAAACTCTTCCGTATGGATGTGGAAATATTTTTGGTACATTCACCCAATGTGTGTTAGAACCTGGACTATGAGATTCTCAGTGGAGCCAGACGACAGGAGAGGAGGTGGGACCCTACAGAGAATGAGCAGGTTGTTCCTGAAGGTGAATATATCCCCCCTGCATTACTGACTAACTTCATTGTCAAGCTATAGAATGCCACTTTTTTTTTTTGTTGCTTAATTTGAAAATGTTTATTCTGAAGAATTTCTTCAAGTTGATATTTGAATCTATATTTCTAACTCACAAAAATGACACAATTTGCATCAAGATAGGCAAATGTTTTTTTTTTTTTGCTTATCCCTAGTACACGTGGTACAGGCCATGATAATCATGGTGGGTAGTTAGCGACTGCTTTTTTTACTGTAAGCGCACCACATGTCTACACATGTGAAAGCAGTTCGACTTTGCACTTACAAATGTGCCAGAGCCCCGTTTGGTTACTTGCACTCGCTGGTGGGGTTGGACTTTTGCAAGAATCGGGGGGCCATTGGAGCATTTTTTTTTTAAACAGAAAAAGTGTCCAATGCGGGGATCGAACCCGGGTCGTAGTGGTCGTAAACCAAACGGTTTAACCAGCCTTCCACCGACCCCCCGGCAAATGTAATAATACAAAGCAATAACGTGCCATCTATATATAACCAATTAAGACGCGAATGTTTCTTTTCACAAATAAATAAACTTTACTGTCCTTACTGCTATGAAAAATATTGGGAGGGCTTGGCTCATCAGTGGTGAACCCTCCCAGCGGTTTCACCAATTTAATCTACCAGACCGCTTGGGAGGGTTCACTACTGATGAGCCAAGCCCTCCCAATATTTTTCATAGCAATAAGGACAGTAGAAGTTTGATTTATTTGTGAAAAGAAACATTTGTGTCTTAATGTCTTCATTGGTTAAATGTAATAATGTCAAATATCTAAACCAGTTTTGATGTTTCCCCAATAGTTAAATGGAGTTACACACTTAAAAAAAAAGGCATGTGATCTTTAACCCTTAACTGAACGGGTGAATTTTTCTTACGTAACTGGATGGGTTGGGTTGATTCAACCCACTTATGTAACTTTATGAAACAAGCTCTAAATAATGATTGAAGTCAATATTTAAAAAAAATATTTAATGAATGCAAATGTTAATATACAGATTTTGACTTATAAAAATTCTTAATATAATCAATTTAAAGTTTTCACAAATTATTAAGAAATGTTTTGGCAAACGCTTAGTTGACATACAGAGAAAAGGGTTTTTATTTTTTACAGTGTTTTTTGATGGACATTTGTAGCACCTTTTTGGAGTATCAGATTGTTGTGGCATCGTAGATTCCCTTGATGTACTTGAGCCATCATTCTTCTTGAATTGTCATCTGTAATTCCAGCGGGAGAGAATTGAGATTATGTGTGGCCAGGTGTTCATCAGTCACTGCTCTTCCAAGATAAAATTACTCCTTTCTTTTTTTACCCTTTTTATCAATCTGATTACCGATTTTCTTTTTTTTGGAACATAGGAGACTAAAGTGGTTGTTCCAGAGAAACCAAAAATAGATGTCCCTGATTTTCTATTAGGGTGCATTTGAATTTGTTGTGAATATGAGGTTTGTTCTTTCTCATCCTTCCTAAATAAATATGTAAGGCCATGTTCTTTCAACTTATCAACTAATTCTACTGAAGTGAACCAATTGTCTGCTGTAATATTTCTATTACTCTTCCAAAGTGGTCGACTAATCTCCAAAACTTATATATATTTTGGGCTGGCAGGGATAGTTCTCTCTGTTGACTTGTCTGATAATTCTACTTATCCAAAGAAAGAAGTGTTCTTTTATAAAAGGAAGCTAAAAATAGCGACTCAAGTATGAGCCATGAACTAACACTGACACGAAAAATTCTCACGCTTCTGGACGGCCTGGACGGAATCCGCCCCCTCATGCAAATTCAACCCCCCTTCCAAAACTGATATTTATAAATGACGAATGGAAAATTTTTGTATCACTGTAAAATTAGAATATGTAGAAGCTGGTAGCTCTAGGTAAACGAAAAAAAAATATTTTCTATATTGAGTTTATGCATGGGTGGAATCTACCCAACCCGTCCAGTTAAGGGTTAATATAATTATGCAGAGTTCCTTTTGTAGATGAAAATTGAACTGTAAATTAAAAACAACAATAATAAAATACCATATTATGCCCTTTTTATGATGTGGAAAATGATATATTGAGAGGGCCTGGCACATCAGTGGTGAACCTTCCGAGTTGTTTCGCCAGTTTAATATTCCAAACCCTGTAATACTGTATTGGACTGTTTTTTCTTGAATGATAAATTCTAAAGACGTAATTTATCTTTTGGCTTCAACTTTCAAGCCTGTTAAACATGTTAAAATGGCGCTCCTAAAACCATGGTCTTCAAGTGGGCGAAAAAAAAAAAAAGATTGCAAATCTCAATATATCTACATTAATATAAATTATAAATTCATATCTACCTTCTACTTAATAAAACCTTTTTTTTTTCTACAATTACTTCTGACATATTTTTTAATTTCTGTTGAAATAAGAGAAAGAACCTGAATTGCTTAGAAAGTTGTAGTCTCTGATTTGGTTTCTTTTTTCACCCAGTTAGAAAAAGACTCATTTAAGGTAGTATTTTTCTAGGTCAGTTTCCTAGGCAAAAACAAAGCATACTATTACTTGATTAGAAACTTATTGGGCGCATCTTTTGGTGGACACCACAATATATTTCTCCAAATTTATCATCACGAACAATAAGAATTATATATACTCGCACAGGCCGGTTGATAGAGGGAGGAACATGCTGAGAGCCGCAAATTTCTCAAAGTTTTTATAAAATGGAGGATAAATTATTACCCAAGGGCTTGGCTGGTTTTCATCCACTTCATTGGAATTTTCATCTTCAAATAAGTCTTCACTTTCTTCAAACTCAGAAGATAATTGTTGTTCCTTACAAAATTCAAAAGCATTCAGAATCTGCCTCTTGGACCCCCACAAGGAAGTAATGATGGATCAATACCTTAGAGCTCAAAGGGCTAAATCTATAATTGATGATTAATAGTTTTCAGAATTTTATGTATAAATAAATATTTACTTTTGTTTTCTTCTAGGTCCTGTACAGAGGATGTTTATATCATAATGAACGTTGTGTGTCTGTGAGTTTTACCATGTACAAACTTGAATCTGTGCATCAATCTTTTTACTAATATTTTATTTCCACAGATAGCCATATTCATGTAAAGTGTAACAATATTAGTGTGAGTGCATTGTATTGATGAAAAATAACTCTATCCTACTTTATCCTGAAGATAGAGGTTGCCTGGCCGGTATTCATATTTCTGTGAAAAATAGACACTTCAGCCAGTTAGTTTTTTATTTTCTCAACGTTGAGAAAATAAAAAAACTCTAACTGGCCAAAGTGTCTATTTTTCTACCTACTTGGTCACTTCAAAATATCTCGTTTTATTTTATAATATTATCTTAGATAATGTGTTAATAACTTTGAAATTCAATATTTTATAATATATTTAACCATTTAACATTGACATAGTAACCATTTCATTTACTTAATATCCCATTTAAAAAATCTTGAATGATTTATAGTTCTTCTTCTTGATCAAGGGAGGGTTTTAACAATAGCTAATTATTTTGCAATTTGTAGGGTGCTAACACAAAATGATGACATTATAAAACCATCCTTTTTTTAGAATAAAAAGTTAGAAACCTTTATTTACAATTCAATTTAATTCTGTGATCCGCTGTCACCCCTTACATCAAGCATGTCAAACTCAAATCCTAACACGGGCCAAATAAAAAAGTAATAAGATTATGTGGGCCGCAAAAAAAGAAAACAAGTAATTAAATTTTTATAGTAACATTTATGTAGGTTTATTTTAAAAAATACTAATAAGAAAAAAGAAAGTAAAGTTAATATTTTCTCCCTGATATTTGGCATCTCTTTTCTTCTACCATCTTTCCTACTTCGGGGGAAATCTTGTTCGCAGTGATTAATTTTAAAACTGACCCAAGGTGAACGTCAGTAATTCTCGATCTGATTGGAGACTTATTTCCTTTCATAAGTGAAAATAACTGCTCGCACCAATAAATTTATTAATAAATAAATTATGTATAATTACAATTTTTAAAAATTAGGCTACAAATTTTTATTAAATTTTTTTTAATTTATAAAAAAAATTTTATTAAAATATATTGTCTGGTGGGCCACAAATTTATTCGTTGTGGGTCGCATGAGGCCCACGGGCCGCGAGTTTGACATGCTTGCCTTACATGGAATTCTATTTTGATAAAGCTTTTTTGGTACCAAGTTTTGAATGGTCTGATATTTAAAAGAGAGAGAAAGTTCAGCACATTGATAGTGAAATGTTGGAATAAAGTATTAAAAAAACAAAAAGTTGAAGTAAATCATTTAAAACTCAATTATAGAGCCAACCTTGGCAAATAGTGTTTAACATAGAATGTTTACTTATTAAACTTATATAGGTTACACTGCTTTTCACATGCGTAGACATGTGATGCACTTACAGTAAAGCAGTCGCCTACCTCTACCCACCATGATTTTTATGGCCTGTACCACGTGTAATAAGGATAAGCAAAAAAAAAAAAGGGCTACATAAATTATCAAGCAGTTTCTATGTTTAGATTGAAAAAAATCAATCATAACTTGGCCTGGCATGAACTGAGACTCAGATGAGAGATCACCTCCATGGGAGACTGGGGGTTACTGGTGGTCTTTCAAGGGAAACTTTACTGTATTTACGTGACTTAGCAGCCATAAAAGTGAGGTATGTTGACATGAAATGGACATGTTCACAGATAAGGAGGTCAGTAACCGGCTCTGTCAAGATGCCATGTTCCAACTAGAACATGGTGTGGAAGACAAGAGTGTTCTCAAATCAGCCGCCCCAGCCATAGCTGAGATCTCGGAGATACAAGAGAGAATGAGGGATGACTATTCCCTCAACCAACTCCTCCGGAAACAATTCAGGGTAGGTTCTAAATACTGTTTACAGATTTGTTTATTTTTTTAATTAAATCTCTTAATTGAGCATTAGATAAATGGCAATCCAGATATTTGAGCCACTTTGCAAAATCTTAAAAATATCTTATCAAAATTTGCCTATTAATCCAGGGATAAATTATTTGTACTAGGATTGTTTGTTTTATATTTGGTTGATATTAAAGTAGTTCCATTTTATTTAGTTCTATATTTCTATTAATATTTTGAAATTGTATATATTACCAAAATAATAGTAAAGCTCAACTTGAGCACTCACATTGAAAGGTAATATAATAATCGTGTTTGTTTGCAATTTTACATATGCATAAAGTTTTTAACTAATTGTTTCTAATCCTTTAATTC
The DNA here is from genome assembly GCA_030710605.1 of Cordylochernes scorpioides. Lineage (NCBI taxonomy): Eukaryota > Metazoa > Arthropoda > Arachnida > Pseudoscorpiones > Chernetidae > Cordylochernes > Cordylochernes scorpioides. The sequence continues at coordinate 40,727,825 of CP092872.1, read as the reverse complement.
AATATTTATTTAACTTAAATTACAGGTCTTCAAAATTGACCAGTGTTGGAAAAAAAAAATTATTATTATTTTTTTTTTTTCATTTTTTATTATCTTTTTGTATACAAGCTCATGGCGACTGAATTCATGGATCAAATTTACAATCTTGGTAGGGTTGTGGAAATACAAGTCCTGTCTTGAGACTCCCATACACATTCTACGAGGTGGTCCAGTGAGGCCTTTTTGGTCTTGCAAATGGTGCAATGTGGTAAGGTCTTTATACCATCCTGGAAAACAAGTGGCCTGGTATATTCAGTTTTAGCCTGGAAATACAGGTTGCTGCCTGTCAGTTCATCCCACATTCCAGAATAGCTTCAGGATTTTTGTTTAGATACCAATAATGGAGTGTTGACTCCTGTATTTTTGCCTGGATATTTATTTTTGTAGAAATTTGAAGGAGTCAGAATCAAGGTCTGAATTAGGCATTGCTTCTGATTTACGTTTTTAAAAAAACCTATATTTAGATTAAGAAAAAAGCCATTTCCTGAGTGGGCAACTAAAAGTTGCTGATGGTTTGTGCCATCTATCAGAATAAATATAAACTAATCGTTGATTTTTAATTATTTCAGAATTTACCAAATACCATTTCTTGATTAACAAAAATAAAACTAGAAAATTGATAAGGCACAATTTGAATTATAGATTATAAACACAAGGTAATAAGACCAAATCCAAATAAATAAACACACATCACACACTATTTATTTATTTGGATTTGGTCTTAATACCTTGTGTTTATAAAACTAGAAAAAAATAATATTTTTCATTATATTTAGATGTTGCTTTATTTGGATATACCTACCTTTCTATTATGAATTTTACTTTGATGTTTCTTCACTTGAATATCTTCATAATATAAATATAAATAGTGTGGAAATTATGCAGATTAATTATATGAATGCATATTTTGTTAAGTTTTGGTGGCATTGTATACATACATGTATTATTTACATACATAAGGACATATTTTAAAATAAAACTACAACCTTTCGCAATAAGTTTCTTTGCGAAAGGTTGTAGTTTTATTTTAAAATTTGTAGCGCAATTTTTTCGTTTACTTCAAATAAGGACATATTATAAAAAGGATATTATAAAGCCCTTTATATATATATCTACATTTTTATCTAATATATTTTTTATTGTGATGTGCTTAAAATATCTTATTACATTACTGTAGTCTTACTTTGTCTTCTTTTTGACATGTTAACCAATTCTGTTCATTTCCTTTATTAAATTTCAAATATTTGTTTTGCTTATTTTATAAGACATCTTTCAAAAGAGAGTTTCCTCTTTATATAACCTCTTTTACATTTATTATGATTTCTATTCCTTTTATTTAATAATGTGGCGCTTTAATAATTTTAAACACAAAGATCAAATAAACACATTATTATTATAATGATTTTCAATCATTATACTTGATTTATAAGGGAAAAATTTAATATGATAAATCTATTTGATGTGTTTCGAATTGCTTTTCACATGTGTAGTAGACATGTGGTGTACTTACCGTAAAAGCAGTCACCTACTTCTGCCCACCATGATTATAATGGTCTGTACCACGTGTACTAGGGATAAGCAAAAAAAAATTGATGTGTTAAAAGGATTCAAATTTTTTTAAATCCTTTCATTTTATGTGTATAGATGGCGCATTATTGCTTTGTGTTAATTTATGCCTAACTGGCCATGTCTTTATTGTTTGCGGAAGAGCATTGCTCGATGCAAATATTTGAATATAATTCTACTGTCCTATAAGCTTATGTCCATAGTTTTCTTGAAAACCATTTCTGAGATTCCATCCTTCAGTGCTGCGTATATAAGCAGAATCGTCCAATACAGTATTAGAGCTCTGAGAAGCGGTCTGGTGGATTAAATTGGCGAAACCGCTGGGAGGGTTCACCACTGATGAGCCAAGCCCTCCCAATATATTTTTTCATCGCAGTAAGGGCAGTAGAAGTTTGTAATATGTATAAAAGAAACATTTGTGCTTTTAAATCCTTTCATTTTATATGTATAGATGGCGCGTTATTGCTTTGTGTTAATTATAAACATGCTGTTGTATTTCCCTCTCCTTCAGTATTTGTATTTGAAATAGTAACAACCCGGGTTGGATGGACCATAAGGAAGAAGAAGCCTATCTCACCGGCAGTGCTTGGCCTTTTTGTTAGCATTTTTTGGATGATGCCTCTTGTCTTGTTACTTGCTTGTTCTCTATAATGCACAAAAGTAAATGAAGAGGAGTTGAACAGAGATCTTTGCAGATCCTGCGTGCTTATTTGACCATCCAGCGCTGCAACAATATATGGAATAAAATCTGCTTTTCACATGTGTAGACATGTGGTGCGCTTACAGTAAAAGCAGTCGCTAACTACCCACCATGATTATCATGGCCTGTACCATGTGTACTAGAGATAAGCAAAAAAAATTGAATAAAATTAATAAGAAGCATTAATGGGCCATCTATTTATAACAAATTAAAAGATTAAGACGCGAATATTTCTTTTCACAAATAAATCAAACTTCTACTGACCTTGCTGAGATGAAAAAATATTGGGAGAGCTTAGCTCATCAGTGGTGAACCCAATATTTTTTCATCGCAGTAAGGACAGTAGAAGTTTGATTTATTTGTGAAAAGAAACATTTGTGTCTTAATGTTTTAAAATGTTATATGGGATAAATACTGTAAAATGAGACATAATTGAGCTAACTTCCCCCCAGACCATCTTGAGTGCCCTGTTCCATTGGGCCCTTCAGCAAGGAGAGAAGTTTAGACAACTTGTATATCTTGAATTTGAAGCAACCACATATTTTATCATTTCAAAAGAACTAATTAATATTGTAATATTTCACATACTATCAATAATCAGGAAATAAGACTATAGAAAATATAATAAAATTAGTATTTCATTTAATTTCTATGGTAGAGATTTCTGATTAGTTTTCTATGTTATTGTATTGGTCTCTCTGCTATTTCTGTTTATGCTTTTAAAATTTTTTTTTTTATATTAAAATTCCAAATTTAGATTTTGATGTTTTTTTTTTTTTTTTTTTAATTCAGAAAGTGGCAGCTATATAACTTTGTAGGCCAAGAAGAAGGAGCTCCAGAAGAGAGAGGAGAAAGACAGTTTGCTGCCTCTGGACATTCTTCTCCTTCCAGCCACCGAGCAGGACTCCAATTTGGCCATGGTGCTCAAAGCTGAGCCAACTGAATGTAAGCACATGTTTACTCTTAATTATAATAGACCCTTGTCTCTCTCTATAGATAGAGAGCCTGTAAATCACATTATAACTGAATTTATATGTAGTCACTATTATATACTCTATAACAAAAAAATCGACGCACCAAGAAGCAGTTGCCGATTTATATGAAAATACGTATACAAAGAGGTTTCGACCAAACATGCAAATGATTGAAATTTGGTGGCCGAATTATGCAAAGCAAGAGCTCCAGCGCATCTGAACTGCGCATCCAGCACGAGCATTCTAGACTCAATATTCGGCGCGGCACGAGCTGATTTTCAAAATTTCCATTTAATATTTTAGCAGTACGCCTATTTCTACTGTATCAATGCCTCGCCGAAAGATTCGTGCTCATTACGAACATATGTCAGAGTTTGAAACTGGTCGTGCCATTGGATTGAAAGAGGCTGGTTGGTCTAATCGACTAATCGCGCGACATCTGTGTCGAAGTGATGCGGCTATTAGGCGATGTTGGCAAAAGTGGGTCAACAACAGAAGATTTCAACATCAGGACGGCAGCGGTCGACCAAGGGCAACAACAGAACGGGAGGACAGAGCAATTGTCAGAATGGCTGTCGTAGCACCGGAATTCACGTTATCTACCATCCAACGTGTGACCGGCACACAAGTGTCCAAAATGACCATCAACAGGCGACTGAGAGAGCGGAATCTAAGAGCTTGCCGACTGTTACGATGCCTACCCCTCACACCCGTGCACCGACAAGTCCGACTACAGTGGTGTCGGGAGCGATCAACTTGGAACTGCGCTGACTGGGGACGTATAGTCTTTAGTGACGAGTCCCGTTTCTTACTGTGTCCTGATGACCGTCGCAAATGTGTCTGGAGACATCCTGGGCAGCATGTGGATCCTGGCCTTACTGTCGAACACCACACAGGTCCACAACAGGGCGTTATGGTCTGGGGTGCCATTTCATTTGATAGCAGGACCCCATTGGTAGTCATTCCTGGCATCCTGACAGCACAATGGTACGTAGATGACTTTCTACGGCCTGTTTTGTTGCCGTTCCTCTTACATCACCCCGGGCTTACTTTTCAACAAGATAATGCCCGGCCACACACGGCACGTGTTACTATGGATTGTCTTCAATCTTGCCGAACTCTTCCGTGGCCAGCAAGGTCGCCTGATCTCTCGCCCATAGAGCACATCTGGGACGTGATGGGAAGGCGATTGCAACTATCCCGGAATGTTGACTATTTAGCCCGACAGTTGGAGACAATTTGGCAAGAAATCCCGCAGCACACCATCCGGAATCTTTATCAGTCCATGACACGCCGGGTGGCAGCCTGCATCCAGGCCAGTGGGGGTCCAACGACATATTGACATTCTCAATTTGTGACGATCAAACTCTGAAATAAAACAATTAATTGTTCTCAAATATTAATCGTTTTTTCCCCTATACATGCTCTTTACATAAACCAATTTTTGCCAGGCTTTTGATAGAGTGTGGAAAGAAAGGTTAATTAAGAAGCTGGACAAACTAGGTATAAGGGGGAAGATGATGGGTTGGATTGGATCCTTTCTGACCGGAAGGACCTTCCAGGTTAACTTCAAAGAACAACTATCAAAAACTGGCAGGCTCTTCCAGGGACTCCCTCAGGGATCCATACTAAGCCCCCTACTATTCTAAATCTATCTGAATGACATGGACTCTAGAATCACAAAACACTGCGACTTTGCTCTCTATGCCGACGACATAATCATCTGGTCCTCAAAGAGAGATCTCAAGGAAGCAAACAAAAATGTAAACAAGGCGCTGAAAGAACTCCAACACTTTGCGGAAAAAATGAAATTAATTATAAACTCTAATAAATCCGAAGTAGGAGTATTTACAATAAACAACCACCTTAAAAAATGGACCCCAAATATCAAATATGAAAACAATCAAATAAAATTTTCTCGGACACCCAAATACCTAGGAGTCACTTTAGACCCCTCACTGACCTATGGACCTCATATCAACCAGACAGTGTTAAGAGCAAAAAAGAGACTTAACATTCTGAAAAGAATATCTGGATATGAATGGGGTGCAGATAGGGATACTCTGCGCAAAACATATCTGGCCCTTATCAGACCAATCTTAGAATATGCCCAACCAGTGTGGCAGACAGCGAGCAAGACCAACCTGAATAAAATCGATCAGGTACAGAGCAGTGCTGCAAGAATCATATGTGGACTCAGAAACACCTGTCCAACCAAAATTGCAGAGATTGAGGCCAACTTGTTGCCTCTTACACACAGGAGAAAAATCGGCTTAGCCGATTATATTTACAAGAGAGTAAATGCCCCAAAATCACACAGAACCGGAGAATTTATACGAAAATGGAAACCAAAAACCAGACTCAAAAGACTTAGCCCAATGCACCTAGCCTACCGGGAACTACTACCAAACAGCACGAGAAATAGAAATGCCCAGAACCAATACGCACCATATAAAGAAAGACCAGAAATCTCCTACAACCTGGATCTAGAGCAAGAATGCTCCAAAAGGGCCGACCACTCTGGACTTCTCAGGAGCCTCGCTATGGAGAGGATTGAAAAAGCAGACAAAGAGACCATACAGATATACACCGATGGCTCACTGGTGGAGAATGGCTCCTCTGGCAGTGGAGTTCTCATCCTTAAAGATAGTATGGAAATAAAAAGAAGAATCAAAAACCCAAAGAACTTGTCAGTTTTCAGATCTGAACTAACAGCCATACTACAAGCTCTAAAACTCGTAGAGAAAAATGAGACTAAAAACATAATAATTTATACAGATTCAAAAGCCGCCATCTTTGCAATTAAAAACTGCTACTATTCACAAGACAGACTCCTCAAAAACATTGCTGCAGAAATCAACAAACTGAATAAAAATACCAAAATAAGTCTACAATGGATTCCATCATATGTGGGAGTCCCTGGAAATGAGGAGGCCGACAGATTGGCAAAGGAAGGAGCAGCTGGACATCCTGATGTGGTGAACTCCGAGACCTACCTTTCCGCAAGGGACCATATTAACAAACTGAAACTACAACTAATAAGGAACCATAGAGATAGTTTCCATCATTCTTGGTACCAGGTAGAAAACCCCAAAAAACAGACCCTCCAACTAAACAGAAGGGAATCGACACAGTTGGCCAGATGGAAATCTGGTCACCTGCGCCCTCTAATCTATAAAGAGGGAGCCAAAAGCTTCCCCATGTGCACTAGGTGCAAAACCGAAGAGGCCACTCCCCAACATTTACTAAATTGCATTGGAAAGAACAAAAGATCCCTGTACAGAGAACCAAGAAGAGTTCTTGAGCTTCTTTACGAGCACGACCTCCAAGATCTTGTCTAATTTAGACTAAAAGGATAAGAAAAAAAAAACCCAATTTTTGTCCTAATCTGACAACTCCTTCTTGGTGCGTCGATTTTTTTGTTATACAATGTATATAAATATTCAGTAAAACCCTGCCACATCCTATATCCTAATGCTTGGAACTATACACTATAACCTAATCCTAAAGTGTGGAATTTACAGAGAAGGTAGAATTACCTGTCTGTCTCAACATCTGAATACAAACCTAGCACAAAGTGCCATAAATCACTAAGCACTACTGTAACAAAAATGTTTGTGTTAATATGTTAACCTTTTTTTGACCAGTGAAATCTGACAGGTTGATAACATGTGTCTAGTCATGCAACATGACAATCCATCAAATTTTGACAAGTTGTCCAGTTCTTACCTGCCTCCTAGTCCTCCCTTCCCTCTAGTTCATGACTTGCTTCCTGCAGATTTTTTTTTTTTATGGATTCTAACAGGCTCTAAAAGTCACATTGCAATGTGATGTTTCTTTTAATTTTCTATGAATTAAAATAGTGATTAAACTAATGAATAATCTTTTACTGTAGAAGAAATGTTTATGGTGATAATAATAAGATTGATGTAGCCAACATATAAATTATAAAAACACCATCGAATCTTGTTATAACAAAATCAAGGTTGTATGTTGTTATAACCATGTTAAATATCTGCAAATCGTCTTGTTGAAAACATTTAAGCCCCAACATCAGCCTGTATGGTAGACTGATGCACTGATTCTCTGACCCTCTCTCTTCATTATCCATCTATTGTGCCATGAACTGTCTGGGAACCTCTTGTCTCCCAACACTATGGTTAATAGAATGTTTCACTCATAATGTTCAGACCAATACTGAGGTCTCTCTGAAAATCTCTCAACTGGGATTAAGGTCTTCTTCATCATTTTCCTGTCATTCTTGTTATGCCAAATTTCTATAACATGATTTGGTTCTAATGGATCATCCTCTATCAGTCCATAATTATTTAAACCTAAAATGTGCTGCTCCTGAGTGTTGAGCCATATATGCTGCACCAAACATATTTGACACTAGCATTGTTTTTCCCACTCTCTTCATAGTTTGAATATACCTGTAGCATGTTCCCTTCTTTGTTAACAAACTTCATTGTCTGTGAGTATATTTAGGGACAGAAATTCTCAGGTTTAAATCAAGATCCTCTTATATATGAAAACATGTCATGTTTTTATTTATTTATTCTAACTCCATGTTTCTTAGAGTAAGGTCTAACAATAACACACTGTGGTGTGCCCACAGCTGCTGATGAGAGGCTGAAGATGAGGAAGCAAGCCCTGAAGCAATCCACCATATTCTCCCAGAAGCCCATGTCCCCTAAAAAGAAGCTGACAGACCACCTAGTGGAGCAGAAGATCAAAGAGAACCTTCAGTTATCCAATTCTAGGGAGCAAACAGCGGCCAGGCTGGGCATTCGAGCCAAAACTAAGAAGCCTCAACTCTCTCTAGTGTGTAGTGACTATGGGGAAGATTCTGACCAAGACATTCCATAAGTTTTGTTCATGTATATATATTGAAATTGAAGATAGAAAAAATATATTTTATTTTAAAATACAAGTTGAAATATATGTCCTGGCTTCCAAAATTACCAAAGCCTTAAAGGTAGTTTCAAAAACTGTGTGAGAGTATTAAGAATTGAAAACTAAATGTAAGCTGTGATCCATCAATCAGTAAATTCTCAGGCATTCCATGTAATTGCAGGTTCAATAGAGAAATATTTTGCCTCAATTAATGAAAATGTCACCTGTTGTTTTATAAACTTCCTTTACAGAAAGCTTCCAATAGATTTTGCCTGGTGTTGTTGTTGTTGTTTCTTATCCCTTTGTGTAAAGATTACACGAATTCCATGAGTTCATGCCTGGTAAAATACTTATGAGTAATTTATCAGCTTTTCTCTCTAAAGTCAGTTACTAAATTCTCTATTCTATCACTCTCTTTTAAAAATATATCAAACCTTGTAAAAACTACAAAATGTAAAAGAAGAATGACCCAGACAACACCCAGGTTTTGCCCTAATGCATTTTTTCCCCAATGTATCTAGGATAAGAGCTATTTTTAATAAATCATATTAAGATAGAAAATATTTCATAAGAATTACAAATTAAAAAAAAAATCCTAAAAAAACACCACCTAAAAGGAATACCAACCTAAATGAATTAGCTACAGAATTTTGTCTATTTAAATTTTACAATAGTTCAATATTGATTAAATTTGCTTTACTTGTTTTATATACACTGTATAACAAAAAAATCGACGTACCAAGAAGGAGTTGTCAGATTAGGACAAAAATTGGTTTATGTAAAAAGCATGTATAGGGGAAAAAACAATTAAAATTTGAGAACAATTAATTGTTTTATTTCGAAGTTTGATCGTCACAAATTGAGAATGTCAATATGTTGTTGGACCCCCACTGGCCTGGATGCAGGCTGCCACCCGGCATGTCATGGACTGATAAAGATTCCGGATGGTGTGCTGCGGGATTTCTTGCCAAATTGTCTCCAACTGTCGGGCTAAATAGTCAACATTCCGGGATAGTTGCAATCGCCTTCCCATCACGTCCCAGATGTGCTCTATGGGCGAGAGATCAGGCGACCTTGCTGCCACGGAAGAGTTCGGCAAGATTGAAGACAATCCATAGTAACACGTGCCGTGTGTGGGCCGGGCATTATCTTGTTGAAAAGTAAGCCCGGGGTGATGTAAGAGGAACGACAACAAAACAGGCCGTAGAAAGTCATCTACGTACCATTGTGCTGTCAGGATGCCAGGAATGACTACCAATGGGGTCCTGCTATCAAATGAAATGGCACCCCAGACCATAACGCCCTGTTGTGGACCTGTGTGGTGTTCGACAGTAAGGCCAGGATCCACATGCTGCCCAGGATGTCTCCAGACACGTTTGCCACGGTCGTCAGGACACAGTAAGAAACGGGACTCGTCACTAAAGACTATACGTCCCCAGTCAGCGCAGTTCCAAGTTGATCGCTCCCGACACCACTGTAGTCGGACTTGTTGGTGCACGGGTGTGAGGGGTAGGCATCGTAACAGTCGGCAAGCTCTTAGATTCCGCTCTCTCAGTCGCCTGTTGATGGTCATTTTGGACACTTGTGTGCCAGTCACACGTTGGATGGTAGATAACGTGAATTCCGGTGCTGCGACAGCCATTCTGACAATTGCTCTGTCCTCCCGTTCTGTTGTTGCCCTTGGTCGACCGCTACCGTCCTGATGTTGCAATCTTCCGTTGTTGACCCACTTTTGCCAACATCGCCTAATAGCTGCATGTCGCGCGATTAGTTGATTAGACCAACCAGCCTCTTTCAATCCAATGGCACGACCAGTTTCAAACTCTGACATATGTTCGTAATGAGCACGAATCTTTCGGCGAGGCATTGATACAGTAGAAATAGGTGTACTGCTAAAATATTAAATGGAAATTCTGAAAATCAGCTCGTGCCGCGCCGAATATTGAGTCTAGAATGTTCGTGCTGGATGCGCAGTTCAGATGTGCTGGAGCTCTAGCTTTGCAAAATTCGGCCACCAAATTTCAATCATTTTCATGTTTGGTCGAAACCTCTTTGTATACGTATTTTCATATAAATCGGACAACTGCTTCTTGGTGCGTCAATTTTTTTGTTATAGAGTATACATTGGCACTTGCCTTTAATCTTCAAGGTCTGTCTGTACGCACATGTTTCTATACTAAATAAATATATTTATATAGCAAAACAAATATTAGGGATATTATATTTAGAATAGGTTTTTATCCATGGGGTTAGCTGTATTTGTTTACACACTTGGTGGTTCTATTGACAATTACTACTCACTATGATAGATATTACAACTTGGATACTGCTTCTTTTAAATGTTACTGGGGTTTATTTGTAATAGATACTTTGTTCTCTCACTTTATTCACAGATCCCATCCAAATATCACTGGAAATGTATGCTGGCTAGTTAGACTGGTGATATTTCAGACTGATAGCTGGAGAGACAGATATGTAAATAGAGAGATTGTAACAATAGTAGATTCAGCATCACACAACTTTGAAGAAATATTGGAAAATTAATTACATATTATATTGTACTGTCATTATTATTATATATCATAAATTTTATTAATTGTTATTGTTTTGAAGGAAGATACACACAAGACATTTATATTTTTTGCTCCGAGGAAAGGGGAGTTACTGAAACATCAGGAACTAAATTTACAAAAACTGGTTGATGTAGCCATATATTTTTACAAAACATTTAAATGTCTCAAATGTGTACATATTTTTAAACAAAATTCTGAGGTATCATTCATACATGTTTGTAAAATATTGGCGCTCTATAATAAAGTAAGTTTAAAGTTCTCTTTGTCTTTTTGACACTATATGCTTTGGTACCTTTTTCTTTAAGAATTCTGCTTTAACTTTGAAAAAAAAAAAAAAAGAAAGAAAAATTAAGCTGTAATGTTTTTTTTTTTTTTTTATCATAGGCCTAAAACAACACAACTGTCAAGAAGTAATTACTATATACAGTTATCAGCGTCATGCATTCTTTCATAATTTTTCACCGTTTGCTTTTGGTTCAGTGGTAGAATGCTCGCCTGCCACGCAGGCGCCCCGGGTTCGATTCCCGGCCGATGCATTTTTTTTTTTTTACAATTTTTAAAACTCATTTATATTATTAAAAAAATAGACTATACAAGAAGTATACAATAAACTATACAATTCAGATATGAAGGCCAGCTGCGAAACAAGCAGAATAACTGTTGTATTCCAATTGATTACACACAGCGCTCAACGTTAATTAATTTTTAATTAACTACAAGGTAAAGGGATTATATATAGATTAAATAGTAAAAATGGAGAAAGAGTCAGCGTGGCGACGCCGCAGGTTACATCAACAGGAAGTGACGTCAGCTCCAGGGTTACCGAAGCCAACCGTCCGCCGCCACGGTGCAGCAATCTCCTCCCTCGAAGTGACCTCCTATTCATGGATCACTTCGCCGCTTAAGAGTCTCGAACGATGAAGTTTGTGTAGGTTTCTCCCCAGTGGCTTGGTCAAAATGTCCGTTAGGTTTCTTCCACTTGCTTCAAGCCAATGCTCAGCTTCAGGGCCTTGGATAGCTTCTTTATACAAAGTAGGATCTCCCTTATTTACTTCAGTACTGAGGAGTTCAATTGAGTTCTGAGCATTTCTCTGGTTCCTTAGGATCATTGGATGAGATCGAGTAGGAGAAGGCTTCACAGTATCTTCATTATGGCTGTCCTCTACTGTAGGTGTCACGTCTTCTTGATCTAATAAAGACACTGGATTCTCTTCAATCTCCCGTTGAGTCCCATAGCTGTAGTGTTCAAATGATGGAAGCACCTCCCGGTTGCTGTCGTTCCTCGATACATCACTCTCTTTGAAGACACAGTCCCGAGATTCCACCACTTTCTTCATCTCAGGAATCCACACTCTGTAGCCACGTCCTTTGAGTGCATATCCCACAAGGTTACCTTTGACAGCTCTCCTTTCGAGTTTGGATTTACGGACTTGTCTTGGAATATGGACAAATACTTGACAGCCAATAGCTCTTATGTGTTTAAGACTAGGCTTGTTCCCTGTCCACCGTTCATATGGCGTGCTTTCACCATTGTGATTGTTGAGAACTCTGTTTCTGACATAGGCTGCGGTGTAAGTCAGCTCCGCCCAGGAAGCCTTTGGCAGACCACTTCCAGATATAGTGCTCCTGACAAGATCTAGGAGTGTCCTATTCATTCTTTCTGCCACACCATTCTGTTGAGGTGTATACGTCATAGTGTGATCATCAACTATTCCAACGCTCGTGCAGAAAGTGTCCCATTCCTTGGAACAAAATTCCAAGCCATTATCCGTACGTATTCGTTTTAGTTTCCGGCTGGTTTGTTTCTCAGATTCTTGAATCCACTCTTTGACTTTTCCCAGGGTTCTGCCTTTGTTTTTCAGGAAAAATACACTTGTATATCTCGTAGATTCATCAATGATGGTTAAGACGTACTTGGCTCCTCCCCAGCTCAATACGTCGAGTGGACCCATCAAGTCCACATGCACCAAGTCCAACGGCATGATTTCTTTTTCCTCCTTGTGTGAGTGTTGAAGGAATGGCAGACGGTAAGACTTGCTGATCAAGGAGTCTTCGCACTTTTCTGGCTTTGCCGGGCTGCAATCAAGTCCTCTTACGCTTTGGTTCTTGGCCATCTTTGCTATCGTATATGCATTTACATGCATCAGCCTTTTGTGCCAAAGTTCCAGTGTAAGCTCTTCCTTGCATTCAGATGCAAGAGAAACATGATCATTCTGATCTATCGGAGAGGATGGAGTAGTCTGGACATAGTAAAGTCTACCCAACTTCTTTCCCTCTATCAAGAGTTTACCTTTCATGTCCATAATGTGGCAACCACTCCTGTTGAAGACAACTTTTCTACCATTTTCTATCAATTGGGGTACAGACAGAACACTGTGACGCATATCTGGAACGTACAAGGTGTTCTGGGCAACCATATTGCTGGCATCTCCCTTGTGTCCAACAATATTGGCACTGACAGTACCGATACCACATGCTTCTATAGAAGAGCCATTTGCAACAGTGATGGAACTCATATTGCTTGTGCACTCTTTCAGACATGTGAAGTAATCTCTCTTGGGAGTCATATGGTGCGTCGCTCCAGAATCTATGATCCAGGTCTCGGCTGTAGCTCCAAACAAAGTGTTGCACATTGCCGACATATTTACACCTTTGTTTTGGTCAAACCTCTTTGGTCTTTGTTCATTCTTTCCTTTCTTCCTGCATTCCCTTGCATAATGGCCTTTACCTCCACATTTGAAACAAACAACCTTTGCTTTAAATTGTTTTTCTGTTTCAATGGGCTTCGAAGAGGCATTAATGACCATGGCACCCACATCTTTTGGTAGATTTAACGAACGCCTTTCTGCTTCTGCCAACAGCCGTCTTTTAACTGTGGCGGTCGTGAAGTCTGAATCAGGCAAGTTACATATGGTTGAGACAACGATGTCCCAATCCTCTGGTAAACCACCCAAAAGAACCATTGCCAAATCGCCATCATCAATTTTGTCGCCAATTTGGGCCAGTTCGTTTACAATGTGGTTTATCTTCCCCATATACCCTTCCATATTGCTGTGCTTAGTGAACCTTTCGCCATATAACTGCCTTCTTAGTTGTACGGCTCGATATCTACTATCCTTTGGTGCGAATAATTTTTCCAGTTCCTCCCAGACCTTTTTCGGAGTATTCAAATGTTGAACATGCAATTGTTGTTCATCATTAATCCCGAGGCAAATTTTTGCAAACGCCTTACCCTCCCGCGACAAAAAAGGTTTTGTTGCAACAAGGTCACTAGGGTCAGGCTTAGCCTCTCCTGGATTGATCAAACTCCACAAGTCGTTTTCGATTAGAACGAGTTTCATCTGGAAGCTCCAGCTGGAGTAATTAGCACCATTTAATTTTGTAATCGTCGTGTTTGCCATTTTACAAAATATTTGGTAAGTAGAAAAAAGGATGGTCCAAGTAATCAAAGGAAATTTGGTTACTCACGTTTTAGGCCTTGCGCTTCTTCAGTCTGACGTTTTAGGTCTTGCGCTTCTTCAGTTTCACGTTTTAGGCCTTGCGCTTCTTCAGTCTCATAATCTTTGTTGTATTCCAATTGATTACACACAGTGCTCAACGTTAATTATTATTTAATTAACTACAAGGTAAAGGGATTATATATAGATTAAATAGTAAACATGGTGAAAGAGTCAGCGTGGCGACGCCGCAGGTTACATCAACAGGAAGTGACGTCAGCTCCAGGGTTACCGAAGCCAACCGTCCGCCGCCACGGTGCAGCAATAACTCTGACGAATAAGCAGTCGCGGACCAACAGCAGCATTGTTAGAAGAGGAGTAGACCTCTTTAAAAATCCTGACTTCAACTGACCCAGTTGATAGACCTCAGCAAGGGTCCCACTCCAGGGATACGGAGTAGCTGCGTCTGTACTCATGTTAGTCGGCAGCAAAGGCGTCTGCTTCCATGTTAGGAACGGCCTCAAACTACAGGCAAATTCAGACTTTCACCAAAGTGTGCCTGGATCATGGTGCCATGATCAACGAAAGCTGCACCCCTACACCCCATTCCATGAGATCAGCTCATGGAATTTGTGTAATCTTTACACAAGGGGATAAGAAACAACAACAACAGTATACAAGAAACTATACAAGAAGTATACAATAAACTATACAAGAAGTATACAATAAATTATACAAGAAGTATACAATAAACTATACAAGAAGTATACAATAAACTATACAAGAAGTATACAATAAACTATACAATAAGTATACAATAAACTATACAAAAAGTATACAATAAACTATACAAGAAGTATACAATAAACTATACAAGAAGTATACAAGAAACTATACAAGATGTATACAATAAACTATACAAGAAGTATACAATAAACTATACAAGAAGTAAACAATAAACTATACGAGAAGTATACAATTAATATATACAGTTATCAGTTATCATCCCTTGGCAGAGCTGACTGCTATAGGGCGCGTCCCCAGATGGCGGATAGGGGAACGACCTTCAGATATGAAGGCCAGCTGCGAAACAAGCAGAATAACTCTGACGAATAAGCAGTCGCGGACCAACAGCAGCATTGTTAGAAGAGGAGTAGACCTTTTTAAAAATCCTGACTTCAACTGACCCAGTTGATAGACCTCAGCAAGGGTCCCACTCCAGGGATACGGAGGAGCTGCGTCTGTACTCATGTCAGAGTCGGCAGCAAAGGCGTCTGCTTCCATGTTAGGAACGGCCTCAAAACTACAGGCAAAGTCAGACTTTCACCAAAGTGTGCCTGAATCATGGTGCCATGATCAACGAAAGCTGCACCCTTACACCCCATTCCATGAGATCAGATGTTGATTTGCATGCTGCATCGCCCGTCGCGCAGAATAAACAGGGGCGCGGTCAGGACTTAGGTAGCGGGTTCTGTCCGATAAGTATAATACAGTCTCCACAAACTTCTAACTTTGCAGCTTCCAAGCAATTGAGAATTTTGCAGTGCAACCTAAATGGATTGTGCTCAACAGCAACAAAAATAAAATTAGAAGAAATAATGGAAATAGCTGAAAAACAAAAGATACAAATTATAGCCCTACAGGAAACCAAATTAAATGAAAAGTACAATCTCAAATATAAAAACTATAATATCCTCAGAAAAGACAGAAATAAAGAAGGGGGTGGCCTTGCATTTTTAATCAAGAATTTGTACTATGAAGACATAGCCATTAATATTCCAAATACATTAGATCTCGAAGCCCAAGGTATCAAAGTCTACCTCAGTCAAAACAAAACCATCGACATATTCAATATGTATCACCCACCAAACAATAAACTTATTGACGATGGAACAATGGCTCAATTTCTTACAGACAACATTATTGTAGGTGACCTTAATGCCAAACATCAACTATGGGGATGTTCCATGCCAAACCCAAGAGGCAAAATACTTTCAAACTTATTTGATGACAATGCCTTCATGTGCTTAAATGATGGGAATCTTACCCACCATTTCTACAGCTATAATACTGCACAAGCACTTGATATAAGTTTCTCCAGTCCTGACATTTTCCACAAATGTGCAAATGGCAAATATTAAAAAGTATTGGAAGTGATCATTTGCCTATTTTGATAGAAATTAGCACCAAGACCAAAACCAGCTCAATTAAAGAAAAATTCTGGAACTTCAAAAAGGCTAATTGGAATCTTTACCAGCAAAGCACCAATGAAGACTTTAGAAAAGCACCCACTAGAATAAAAGATCTGGAGCAAAATTGGATATCTTTCAAAAACACCATTATTAAAGCAGCCAAAGTTTCAATACCAAGAGGTAATATTAAGAAATGGATTCCAAATTATACACACCAGGCAAAAGATATTCAAACACTTATAACTAAAAGAAATGAACTACAAAAAAGTGCACCCAAAACCAAACAAATTGTAGAACTGAACTGAACATTGTGAATGCAAAAATAAAAAGGTTATACGTAAATATGAAAAGGGAAAAATGAAAACAAACTCGTAAAAACCTGAACCCAAGAAACCCAAATACAAAACTTTGGCGTTTGGCAAAACAAATTGACAGAGCCCAGCCACAAACTGAAAACACAAATATGATTAAGAATATGGATGGTACCCCAGCAACTAATGACAAAAATGCTGCTAATCTTTTAGGTAATTCATATCAAATAAGTAGTAAAATCAAATTTGAAATAAAAGATAAGAAAGTTGAAAAAAAGGCCCGAAAGATTATTCATGACTAAAAATTTCACCAGCATTCATAATATTTTCTATGAAAAAATTAATATGAAAGAGCTAGATTATGCATTAGAAAACACTGACCTAAACAAGACTCCTGGGCCAGATGGAATCCATGGCCAAATGATATCAAACTTGGGCAAAAATGGCAAAGAAATACTTCTTGATATTTTCAATAACTCCTGGAAAATTGCCTCAAGACTGGAAAACTGCAACAATAATTCCTATTAAAAAACTTGACAAATTTGCTGATGACCCAAAAAACTATCGACCTATCTCCCTCACAAGTATTTGCTGCATAATGGAAAAAATTATACTCAGACGACTTACCTACCACCTTGACACAAGAAATCTCTTACCAGAAGAACAATATGGATTTAGGAAAGGACATGGGACAATAGACCAACTCTTATTTTTCACACAAAAGGTAAAAGATGCACAAAACAGAAAACCAACTAACCACACCATAGCTGCTTTTTTAGACCTTTCACAAGCTTTTGATAAAGTATGGAAAAACAAGTTAATTACAAAATTATACAAGCATTTCAAAATTGACGGAAAAGCTATCACTTGGATAAATGATTTCCTTAAAAATAGATACATCAGGGTCAAATATAATTGAACTCTATCTAAAACCTTCAAATGTACCAAGGATTACCACAAGGATCAGTCCTTAGCCCAACTCTCTTCACCCTATTTATTGCAGGCATAGAAGAAAAAATTTCACATAAAACCAATATTGGACTTTTCGCTGATGACATTATTCTATGGAGCAGTAACACTAATTGGAAAAAAGCTGAAAGGGATTTGAACAAGACTCTTCTCCACCTAGAAAAATTTGCTAATAAACCTAAATTAGAATTTAACCCCCAAAAATCTGAAACCTGTCTTTTTACTACCGATAAGAAACTATACAAAATAAGGCCAAAAAATTATTCTGAAAGAACAACAATTACAATATAATAAACATCCAAAATATCTTGGCTACACCCTGGATCCAGAAATTAACTCCAGTAAACATATATTTCAGGAAGAGAGTGGGGAGCCGATGCAACCACACTAAAATTAACATACACATCTCTAATTAGACCTATCCTGGTATATGGATATCAAATCTATGGTACAGCATCTGAAAAAAATCTATAATCACTGGAAAGGATACAACTAAGTGCAGCTAGAATTATTACAGGTCTTCGAAATACCTGCCCTAACGATATTGTACTTTACGAGGCAGACATTATGCCCTTAAAGGATAGAAGAAGCTACAATCTGCCAAAATATATAAACAAAATCAAGAGTTATGGAAACAAACACAGAACTTCCAATTGCATACTTAATAGGGAATCCAATCTAAGACTCAAAAAAGAAGGGCCTCTCCACCTGGCCAAAAGAAATGGATTTTTAAAAAATAAAGTAGAAAAAAATTATTTTGCAGAAAAAATGTATCCATGCGAACCACTACAAAATGTTATTTTTAATGCCTCTTTAAATGAACCCACCAACAAACAATGCCAAAATTCAGAATACTTAAAACAATTATCATTAGAAATAATTATTAACATACCTAAAAATGCAATAACTATTTATATCGATGGTAGCAGAGACGAGCTAGGACACACAGGCATTGGCTGTCTCATCAAAACCACAAATGGCATTGAGAAAATGAACAGAAGAAACCCAGATTTTTGCTCAGTCTTCAGATCAGAACATATAGCCATCTATGAAGCCTTAAAATCCCTATCAGAAATACTAATTATCAAGATATCTGGATTCTTACTGATAGTAGAAGTGCCATACAACACTTGAGTCACACAGGGGAACTTAGAGACAAAGTAAGCAGGAACATAATTGGCTATCTCCAAAACTCAAAAACCTCAAAAATTCACCTTCAATGGATACCCTCACATGTTGGAATTGAGGCAATGAAGCTGCTGATGTGCTAGCGAAAAAAGGCACAAAAGAACCCTTGCCACAGAAAAATAAACTTACTTTTAAAGAAATAGAAACAGTAGCCAAAACAAAAAGGGGGGGGGGGGGATCCCACCTAAGCACAGTTGGTACAGTGGAGTGAACCCAGGAGGAGCTCTGAACATCAAAAATAGACAACATCAAACAACACTAACAAGATTTAGAACAGGCCATCTCAAGCCATTGAAGATAGAAAATAATAACAAAATCTACCCCACTTGCCCAAAATGTAGTTTGGTACCTGCAGCTACAGAACACATTTTGGCTTGCATTGGATGCACTAAACAGGACCTTTGGAAGAGGCCGCTGCTCATCATAAAACAGCTCGAGGAGCATGAACTCATGGAATTCGTGTAATCTTTACAAAAGGGGATAAGAAACAACAACAGAATATCTAGCTAGTTTTACCCCTGGGCTGAAAAAAACATCCAAATGGGCCCATGATGCAACACAAAAATGATTTTTTATGCAATGAATTATGAAATTTGCATGACAGGTTCAAAATAAAACAAAATCTAGACTTAAGAAGATAATGTGGATATTGGAAATGGAAGAAAAATCTTTAGTTGAAAGGGACAATGCTTGAAGAGTGCTTTGAAGCAAAAAGGTATTAGAAATTTTAAAAATAAACTTTGTATTATATTGCCACGTGGAATATTAGGAAAGAACAAATTTAAGGATGACACAGGCAATTTATTTAAGGCAAATACAAAACTAATGAAATGATAAACAAAAGATAAGCAATGGTGAAAGTTTACAGAGTAGCAAAATATAAACATAAAAAATGATACTCTGATATCAGAATATAAACGTTTATGGAGATAAGAATCTTTATTTTGATCAACTCAAGCTTTCGGGCTTGTCTGCCCTTCCACAGGAGAACAATACATTAAGAATATAACGCCGCCTGATGCTAAAACTATTATGAATCTATATACATCTATTATATACATTTTCACTAGGATGTTTTTGCATATTATTTTACTTAAGATATGTTTTTTTTTTATTAAGGTATTTACATATTTTACTATTGTTTGTTTTATTCTATGAGTTATCATATGGGTTGGGAATTCTACTATTTTTATGTTACTTTTATAATGGCTATTGACTATTACGTATAAGTTACAACATATTATTGTTGATATTATTAGCTGTCACTAGGATATATCGTGTTATATATTTCGGGCAAGTCTATTTTTCTATTGATGCTGTTGTGTTTTCTGGATAATAAAGATTCAATGATTAGTCTTTGATATTTGCTATTTATGTTGTTGTAATGTATTTTGGGTTCTTCTAATGCGAAAGTATGACCTGTTTCTTTGCAGTGTTGGAAAATTAGGGATCTATTGTCTTGGTTTATTATGTTGCGTTTATGTTCATATATTCTATTGCTGACTCTTCTTCCTGTCTCCCCCACGTATTTGATATGGCAGTTATTGCATTCTAAGGAATATATTGCTTCTTTTTTGTTAGTGGGTTTTATGATATTAGATTTATTCTTAGATAATGGATTTTTAATGATGGAGCCAATGTTAGGGGAATTACTGTAATATGTTTGGATACCGAAGTTTTTTATGTAGTTGGCTATTGTTATAGATGCTTGTGAAAATGGAATGTAACATATTGCCCTGTAAATATCTGTGGTTTTGTTAATTGGGTTATTGATTGTTTTACTTTTGTGGAAATGTTTTAATATAAAGGTGATTGGGTATCCTGCTTGCTGGAGATTATTTATGATTTTCTGTGTTTCAACTATTTTTGAATTCTGTTGCGAGCAATGGGTGTGTATTCTTTTGGTTAATGTTTTAACTGTGTTTATCTTATGGCTTAATGGGCAATATGAAGTGAAATGTATATAATTTGGTTTGAAACTTGGTTTGTAGTATACAGAGGTTTTGTGTCCTTATAATTTTAATGTCTAAGAATGGTAGTTTATTGTTTTTTTCAACTTCTATTGTGAATTTAATTCCAGGGTGGTAGTTATTTAATGATGTTAATATGTGGTTAACTTTGTTAGCTGTGCATATACAGAATATGTCGTCTATGTATCTTTTATATATTATTATGTCTAAAGATAAAAAGATACATAGACGACATATTCTGTATATGCACAGCTAACAAAGTTAACCACATATTAACATCATTAAATAACTACCACCCTAGAATTAAATTCACAATAGAAGTTGAAAAAAACAATAAACTACCATTCTTAGACATTAATATTATAAGGACACAAAACCTCCGTATACTACAAACCAAGTTTCGAACCAAATTATATACATTTCACTTCATATTGCCCATTAAGCCATAAGATAAACACAGTTAAAACACTAACCAAAAGAATAAACACCCATTGCTCGCAACAGAATTAAAAAATAATTGAAACACAGAGCATCATAAATAATCTCCAGCAAGCAGGATACCCAATCACCTTTATATTAAAACATTTCACAAAAGTAAAACAATCAATAACCCAATTAACAAAACCACAGATATTTACAGGGCAATATGTTACATTCCATTTTCACAAGCATCTATAACAATAGCCAACTACATAAAAAACTTCGGTATCCAAACATATTACAGTAATTCTCCTAACATTGGCTCCATCATTAAAAATCCATTATCTAAGAATAAATCTAATATCATAAAACCCACTAACAAAAAAGAAGCAATATATTCCTTAGAATGCAATAACTGCCATATCAAATAGGTGGGGGAGACAGGAAGAAGAGTCAGCAAAAGAAACAGGTCATACTTCGCATTAGAAGAACCCAAAATACATTACAACAACATAAATAGCAAATATCAAAGACTAATCATTGAATCATTATTATCCAGAAAACACAACAGCATCAATAGAAAAATAGACTTGCCCGAAATATATAACACAATATATCCTAGTGACAGCTAATAATATCAACAATAATATGTTGTAACTTATACGTAATAGCCAATAGCCATTATAAAACTAACATAAAATAGTAGAATTCCCAACCCATATGATAACTCATACAATAAAACAAACAATAGTAAAATATGTAAATACCTTAATAAAAAAAAAACATATCTTAAGTAAAATAATATGCAAAAACATCCTAGTGAAAATGTATATAATAGATGTATATAGATTCATAATAGTTTTAGCATCAGGCGGCGTTATATTCTTATGTATTGTTCTCCTGTGGAAGGGCAGACAAGCCCGAAAGCTTGAGTTGATCAAAATAAAAATTCTTATCTCCATAAACGTTTATATTCTGATATCAGATATCCAAAGGAGATTTAAATTGTTTCATATGAAAATGATACTCTGTTAATAAAAAAAAATAAATACGTTGCTACATAGCTCTTTCCCTATGGGAGTTGTGACCCACAGCTTGCAATTATTGTAGTTACCGACATGGATCTGACGTGCCAAGCATTCCATTGAAGTCTTGGAACTTTGTCCCTAGTACCTTTGCGTCCTTTTTCTTGCAGCGTGAAGAGCGGCTTTGTCGTTATATAGTCTATATGGACACAGTCATCTTGGAGGGAAATCTTGGCTTTGAATGGAGTTGAGTCTCTGAATATGTAGATCACACACACACACCGTGGTCTCTAGGTCTTCTCAGCGAAATTCAGTTGTCTTCCTGATTTACTCAGCATCTCCACCAAAATGCCATGTGGAAAATTAGAAAAGACAAACTTAAGGATGACACAGCAATTTATTTATGGCAAGGACAAACTATGAATGATAAACAAAATATAAACAATGAGGGAAGTTTACAGAGTAGCAAAATATAAACAAAAAAATGATATTCTGTTAATAAAAAATAAATACTTTGCTACAATATGATAAAGATGTTTTAAAATATTTATATATATATATCTTTTAATATAAAATAAATAAAGCTTTGCCTTGATTTTGAAATTAAACATAGAGATTCATGTATGCTAATGATAAGGAAAACCTATTATCAAATGACTCTTTTATTATTCAGCATTCTTCTTCTTTCTTATCTCCACTCAATCATTAGGGAATCAAGTTGTGACGCTTGATGGTATTTGACAACCATCATGACTGGGTGAAGTAGAATGCGTCTGCCTTTGTCATTAAGACTGGGAGCACTACTCAGTGGCAGGCCGACTTAGCTCCAAAAGAAATGGCCGCCTCTGACATGAGGAACAGACGCCATGTGCAGCCACTCCTAACATGGAGTACAAACGCTGCACATCCTGTATTCCTAGAGCAGGAGCCCTTACAGGGTACTATCAGCCGGGCCAGCTGAACCCAGGTTTTTTAGTGAGCTTGTTACTGCTCCCCTCCTCCTTTTTCATCCGGGCTTGGGACCGGCAAAGGCGGAGTTTTATTCAGCATTGATGTAGGGAAATAGGTCAATTTAGGAAATTACAACAGTGACCATTATAAAGAAGTAGCCTTTTCCTGTGTGTATGACACACTGTTCTTTAATTATATGATCTAAAAATTAAAAATATCCAAACCGTGGCTATAGTAAACCAAAAGTTCAGTCCCATTGGGGTTCAGAATAGAGGGGTCTTACTGTATATAGCTTACTAGCCGAATGACCCGGGCAACGCCCGGGTTTTACCCGATTAAATGTTCTTATTCAAATACTATTCGTTACAATTATAAATTGGCGCCGTGGATGTCACTTTTGTGAAACGTCCCGCTCCAAACTTTGTGTCTGAGAAGCGATATTTTTATAGAAAGATGATCTAGCTTTTGTTTTCTGCTCGAATGAATGTTTTTCTGTTAGAATTTTGTTCCTGCGTACAAAATAATGAACTGGTTTCACCCGTGGTCTCTGCTTTTTGGAATTTTTCCCGATATAATTTTGTATCTGATAATCAAACATGATACAGCAATATCGTCATCATCATTTTCTGAATAAAAATATATAGTTTTAATAATTGATTTATATATTTTTTAAAATAGCCTATCGTCTTCCCCGTATTTTTTTACCTATGTATGGAAATTTTGGTTTGAATTAGTGAACTACTGCGAATTTGTATACCGGACATACAGACAGACATACAAACATTCATTTTTATATATATAGAGATATTAATATTTTCCCGATATAATTTTGTAGCTGATAATCAAACATGATACAGCAATATCGTCATCATCATTTTCTGAATAAAAATATATAGTTTTAATAATTGATTTATATATTTTTTAAAATAGCCTATCGTCTTCCCCGTATTTTTTTACCTATGTATGGAAATTTTGGTTTGAATTAGTGAACTACTGCGAATTTGTATACCGGACATACAGACAGACATACAAACATTCATTTTTATATATATAGAGATATTAATATTTTCCCGATATAATTTTGTAGCTGATAATCAAACATGATACAGCAAAATCGTCATCATCATTTTCTGAATAAAAATATATAGTTTTAATAATTGATTTATATATTTTTTAAAATAGCCTATCGTCTTCCCCGTATTTTTTTTACCTATGTATGGAAATTTTGGTTTGAATTAGTGAACTACTGCGAATTTGTATACCGAACATACAGACAGACATACAAACATTCATTTTTATATATATAGAGATGTGGTATGTGGGCTTTACAAAGAGTAGTACAAAGTTCATGGAGTTCTGGAAAGTTTTTATAATTTGTGGCTGGTGAGAGTGTGCATAAATGATGGGAGGTGTGACACATTCACATTTTATTTAGGGAGATCAAATGAAAAAAGAAGAAAACTCAAGATATACATATAGAAATGTACAAACAGCAAGTGGGAAGAAGAAGAGGGTGTGGTGCAGGAGGCAGGCAGGCTCTTGGTCCTGCAACCAAACAGCTTTGTAGAGGTAGTGTTGAAATTTATGGAACCATTCATTTCAATATATGTATATATGTATGAATCAACGCAGGCAACTCTCCCTTTAATTCTACATCAGAACACAAGGTAATAAGACCATATCCAAATAAATAATTAGTGTGTGACGTTTAGGTAACAGCGTTGTTACCATCTTCAAACCATTCAGTACTTTTGTGTGAAGATGGTAACAGCGCTGTTACTGAAACGTCACATTTATTTCATCATAATTATTTATTTGGATTTGGATTTATTACCTTGTGTTTATAATCTATAACCCAAATTGTACCTTATCATCTGCATCAGAATGATAGCGCTGTGTATCACTCTAGTAAAAAACTACAAGTGATGATAAAAAAACGAGCCACAACACCAGGCTTGTCAAATTCAGACAAAACTTAAACTGTATAACATGGTTTCAGGCTATGGCCCACAACAGTGCAGGGGCGGCTTCGATTTCATAACATCCTGCAAGAGGAGGGTTATGAAATTAGACAAATTTATCAAACACTAGCCGAATGACCCGGGCAACGCCCGGGTTTTACCCAATTAAATGTTTTTATTCAAATACTATTCGTTACAATTATAAATTGGCGCCGTGGATGTCACTCTTGTGAAACGTCCCGCTCCAAACTTTGTGCCTGAGAAGCGATATTTTTATAGAGATATGATCTGGCTTTGTGTCTTCTGCTCGAATGAATGTTTTTCTGTTAGAATTTTGTTCCTGCATACTAAAAATGAACTGGCTTCACCCGTTGTCTCTGCTTTTTGGAATTTTTCCCGTTATAATTTTGTATCTGATAATCAAACATGATACAGAAATATTGTCATCATCATTTTCTGACTATAAAACAACTATTTTTGCCCAGAACCTGTCAATTTAAATTTTTCTTGGCTAAAAATCTGATAAATATATCTTCCAGATTTTTCTCTATGTTCTGTTAAAACACGCTTTACATGTACATTAGGTCAGCTGATATTACCTCCCATCTTCACCGCTAGAGGCGCTGCTTGTGAGTGAAAGGGCAAATTTCCAACGCAATTTGCAAATAACTCGAAGAATATTCGGGATAGAGACCTGAAAATCTCACTATAAGTTTTTCCAGATTCTACTCTATATACTGTTAAAATTTCAGTCAGATTAGTTACGTATTGTGGACGTGTATAGCCGACATAGGAACACATACATACACTGACTTTTATATATATAGGGATTTGTTTAAGCTGGTGAAGTGGCAAGAGCCAATATTCACGCAAGATTACAATATAAAGTTACGGGAGTATGTACCATGTACCATACATATGAAGCATCTCTTCCTTAAGAATGTAAACAAAGAACATCTTTTGATACTACTTGTTAAAAATATATTATGTAATTTAGTAAAAATATTAAAAGTTTAATAATACCATATTTTAATATTTAAAAAAATAATTAAAATTTAAAATAACCTAACTCATCAAACCTAACCTAATTTAACCTAACATATCCTATTGAAACACATGAAATCATTTTTAAAATTTAAAAATACATTTTCATGTTGACACATTTGTATTTAGTAACCATTTCTTCTAACTTATTTTTGAAGAAGTGTAGAATTAAAGTCAGTCAGATGATTTCATCACAACATTCACTGCTAGTGGACATTTTTTTCCCTCTAGAATAACCAAATACAGTATAACCTCGTTAATTCGACACTTTACCTTAATTCGACCATATTCTGATGTCCTGACCTCTGGCCTATCAAGTTACAAGCAGTAATTCGACAGTACCGATAATATGGCAGTTCCGATAGTTCGACCATTTTAAAATTCGAATTTGACATTTTAATGTGTTTTTTTTTACATACAACTTTACCACTAAAAAGGTATTACGGCGGCGACAATAGGCAGGCACCGATAGAATTGTGACTGTGCACTTTTGGTTTCTGTTAATTTAAGTTTCACTTTGCAGTGCCGTTGCGCAATGTCGCGAGTGTTATTATTATTATTATTTTTTTTTTTTACGCGGGAATCTAGGCTTCGTGCGCTAATTAATAATATATATATATGTCATAAAAAAAGACGTATTCTAGGTACTTTACCAATTCATTCATGCAGTCGTGGATTGAAATGAATGATAACTTTTATTTTCCAAAATTGTATTTATTTTTTGATTTGATTATATTTCTAAGACAAACAGTTTGCATACATTCAATTTAAAATGATATTATCTAAGTATAAACAAAGAAAAATATATGGTTGTATTCCTTTTGTTAAGGATTTTAAAAATTAACTCTGTGTTTAGTTCTTTGATTATTTAAATTATAATTTTAGTTATATTATGAATATAAAATTTTAATTATAATAATGAATAATAAAAATCATATTTTTATTATGTCATATATATTTTTTAATTTTCAGCATTGAAATATTTTAGGTATTTTAAAATTTACAAATAATTTCCTTTTAAAAAAAATAAATCTTCATAAAATGTAGCCACAATGAT
This sequence comes from Cordylochernes scorpioides, assembly GCA_030710605.1. NCBI lineage: Eukaryota > Metazoa > Arthropoda > Arachnida > Pseudoscorpiones > Chernetidae > Cordylochernes > Cordylochernes scorpioides. The sequence goes on along the minus strand of CP092872.1, from coordinate 40,700,552 downwards.
TATGATAACATTTTATTTCAATATTCCATTTCCGTGTTATTATAAAAGATTTAAACACAAAATCAATAACACCTGCAGCAGCAGTGGATGCCTTTAATGCAATAAAACTCTGTTATTTAAAACACATTTCAGAGGAAGAAAGACATGCATGTCTTTTTTTTAAATATACCATCTAGAATACATTCTGAAGAGGATTTCTGTGCAAAAACAGACACCTATAAAGGAATTTTTAAAAAGACCTTCATGATTCTTTTTAAATATTATTTTTAAATTTTCATTTTCCATATTTATTTGCTTTCAACTGCTATGATCTTCAATTAGAATAAAATATTATTTGTAAATATTTATGTTTCAAAAATATGTATATAGTATATTTTAAACTGTATGACACTTTTAGTATAAAAAAAAAGGCATCTCCTTATCGTGCAACTGAAAGTTGCTGATGGCTTGCGCCATCTATCGGAATAAATATCAACTATTCTCGTTGATTTTTAATTATTCCAGAAATGGCCAAATACCCATTCTTGATTAATCAAGAAAAGCTAACCACGGACGCGTTTTGGGCTGTTGGCCCTCACTTTTAGTATATGTCACATATCTTCCAATTAGAGCCGATACTTTAAAAGATCCTACACTTCTTTTGAAATATACACCGTTCCTATTTGCTACCACCTCCATAATTTGTATATATGCTATATCTTTATCAATAATACCTGTAAACCCCTATTTGTATGTGACACTAAAAATGTTGACTTCAAAATAAAGATCCAAAGAGTGTTCTGTCAGTTGGTGGCAGGGACAGAGGGGAGGAAAAAGCCAACGCCCAGCCCATTTGGGGCCCCCAGGGACTCTTTATAGACGACCCCTGTAAACAGGACAGGTTTTGGCAGGGGGTCAGCAGATGGTTCTAGGGTGTGTTTATCGGCAGGCGGCTCTGGTCTCACACACACACACACTCTCTCTCTCCATGTCTCGGGGATAAGCATCCAAATTTGTGTCATGGCCTCTACCTCTGTCCCGTGGGCTGTCCCCGATCACTCTCGGTGCTAACATCCAGCCCTGCCTCTGCTTCTTGTTGTCCGCCTGTGGGAAGAACATCAACACTCGCCTCACGTACACGAATGCCAGCTTATCCATATGTCGGCAGGATCACATTTGCAACAATATTATATGTATTATTGCCATTTTGTCCCCGATACAAAAAGTTAATCATGAAAATAAAAAAATAAATACAAAAAAGTACATACACAATGGTTTCAATTAATATCATTAATTTATATTACAAAACAAATTTTTAAAAATATTATTTTAGTGAGTTAGATGATTAGCTGATCATCTAACCTTAATTCAACACTTCCTTTAATTCTGCCGAAAGCTATGAACCTTTGGGGTGTTGAATTAAAGAGGTTCGACTGTATATGTAATTAAAATACTATTTTTAGAAAATATACTGTTGAAATATATTTTAATTAATAATGACAACTGATACTAATGGCATTTTTCAGTAGGTTTCATGATTAAGTTTTAGCAATAGACAAAATTATAAATACTATTTTAATCTAAGTAAATAAATGCAAAGGGAAGAAAGTGAATAAATTTCAAAAATGAAGAAAAAAACTAAAATGTTTACTTTAAAGTATCATTATCTTTCAAAAAAACATTTCTGGCCATTTGCCTTTAGGCTAGCACCCTATTTAGTGTGCCTTGTAACTGATCAATCTTCACAAGACATATCTTTTCTCCTCTGTAAGTTATTTCAAATATCAGAATATTACTCTCTCTAAGACACCTCATTGTTTACGCCAGTAAATAGGGTTCACTTAAGTTCGGCCTAAATTGTTAAGGATATTTAAAAAAAAAATTGCGTGCAATATTGGTGCAGCATTGAATCACAGTGTGCATACACTAACTATGGTCGCTGCACACATCATGCCAAAGTATTGTATTCCAGTAATAAATTTGATTTTAACAGGAATTATCTAATGTTGTCAAAATTTGATTAAAAAAAAAAAATCGGTTGAATCATCAATGGTGTTAAATTATCGTTTGATCCAATTAACAAGGTTATACTGTATTTTCTATTTATTTTCTCTCTATAAAATTCTTGGTAAAGCTTATCTTACAATATCTTACGTGACATATTATAGTGTGTAACAAAAAGTGTAAACAAGTTCTATATTAATATTTAAAATATTCCGTATGATGTGAATATTAAACTTTAGAATTTAAAAAATCTAACGACACACACATACAGTAAAACCCTTCTAAAAAACAGTGGCAGCATGTCTTTTAGAAGCGTTCTATACCAAGTTTAACCTAGGCTAAAAATAATTCCAAATAATTTTAAAGCCAGAAATGGTTTGAATAACAGGTTAAAAACAAAATTTAAATTATACTTCAGAAGAATATGTAGAAACTGGAATTGGAAGAAGAAGAAGAAGAAGAAAAAAACAGTTCCCCCAAGTTCCCCGTGTCTCATGGGCCACAAACAAATCGACTTATAAATTCTCAAAAACTACCACTACAGTTCTATTTTTAGAATGGAATTCTTGTTAGGTATATGACTCATTCAGGGTTCGCGGATATCCCCCCTGGCCGGCCGTTTTACCACCGATTTTGTGTTTGCAAATTGGCGTTTTTATTCATAATTTTACCGATCACGATGTAATCAACATGTTTCGCGTCAGATTTTTCTGAATTGGATACTTTTGATTCATCCTCAATTGATTCAGAATACACAAAGCTTTATTCCTTTGATGGAAATAACGATATTTTAAGGCAATTATGATTTTCAAATTTTACTTTTCACTTTCAAACAACAAGGTATTAGAGTCATTTTTTTCAAATAAATTTAGTATTATATTATTTGAGAAAGATGTTCTAAAATACTCTTATACCTTTTAAATAATTGATTAATAAAGTTTTGCCTAGGGGATTTGGCTTAATTTTTAAATTATACATAGGTTTATATATAAACAAGTATGCTAATGATGAGAAGAACCTATTATCAAATGACTTCTTTCGATATTCAGCATTACTGTAAATAAATAGGTCAATTTAGGGAATTAAAACAAAGTGACTATTATTAAGTGGCTGCCTTTTCCTGAGGGTATGGCTGTTTTTCAATTAGATGGTCTAAAAATTAAGAAAAGTAAAAAAAAAAAAGCCAAATCGTGGTTATAGTGAACCAAAAGCTCTGTCCCATTGAGGTTCACTATAGAGGAGTTTTACAGTATATATATGTGATAATTTGTATATAACAATATGTAACCCCACCACAATCTATGCAATGTATCGTTAAAAGATTTAATAAAAGTTAGACTTCGCTAAAAAGGGAATAACAATAAACAGGATTGCATCATCCAGGAAGTAAAGGTCACTGCCCAGGACCCATAAAACTAAAGTTCAAAGACCTTCTTCTTCCTGGAAGATTGCAATCATGGCGACAATGGAGGTACTAAGCCTGTTGGAAAAGAAGGAGTTCGAAGCAGCCAATGGGAGGCCGTCGGAAGCGGCTACGGGGATGCAGCGGCTAAAATGAGAAAACAAATACAGAAGAATGTGTAAACAACTTTCGAACACGAGAATTTGCCCTGATCTCCGATTCTTTTAGTGTAAATAATTAAATATATAATTAATTAAAAACTACTTTACTTATTTTCTTAATTTATAATAAATATAATTTTCCCTCCTGTTTTCGTCTAATATTTTAATAGTGCTATAAGCAGCGACACCTTAATTTTGAACCTTCAACCCCGCCGACCAAGAATAGAGGTGATCGACTACCTCTATAGAACTTAGATCGTCATCACAACACAGAGTGGTGGTGAAATCGCAATATTTTTGGCATCCCAGCCGGGACTGTTGAAGGTAAATTCTAGAAAAAAAAAAAAAAGCATTTTAAGCTGACCATTTTGGAACTCGCTAGCTAACCCTACTTGCCGCTTTGTTTACATGATGGCGGAAGAATTAATTCTACGTTTAAAGAAGAAGCGTGCTATTAACAGATCATATTTAACGAAAACATGCAATAAGATTGAAAGTGGACTTGACACGCTAATTAGAATTGATCTTGAAGAATTATTAGAACAATTGAATGAATCATTTAACGAACTTAAATTAGTGGATCACGAAATAGAAACGCTTCTTGAAACTGACGATTTAGAGAGGGAATTACATGGCGTAGAGGAATATCGAGAGAAATATATTACTTGGAGATTTAGGGCAAATCAGATTTTCATGGCGAAAATATACCGAATTCGAACTCACGAATAGATGAAAATGAAATGAGACATTATGTACCTTACTGCACGACTGTGAAACTTCCAAAATTGATTGATGAGGCACAATTTGGATTGTAGATTATAAACACAAGGTAATAAGACCAAATCCAAATAAATAAATAGTGTGTGACGTTTCGGTAACAGCGTTGTTACCGAAACGTCACACACTATTTATTTATTTGGATTTGGTCTTATTACCTTGTGTTTTCCAAAATTGATGATATCGAAATTTTATGGAAACTTTAGTGAATGGCTGATGTTCTGGAATTCTTTTGATGCAGCTATACACCAGAACAACTCACTGAACCCGATCGATAAATATAACTATCTGAAGTCACATCTCGGCGGAACTGCACTAAACACAGTCGAAGGTTTCGCTTTATCTGCGGACAATTATGAGAAAGCTATAAAATTGCTTAAAGACAGATTTGGGCGAGAAGACATTTTGATTAGCTGACATATGAACAATTTGTTGTCAATGAGACCACTCAAAACGTCAAGCGATGTAAGAACCTTCCGCAAACTTTTTGACAACTTTTCTGTTCAAATAAGTCTAGAGTCACTAAATGTGTCCATTGATGTTTACGGACAACTGTTGTGCCCGATAATAATAAAGCTTCTACCTGCAGACCTTAATTTGGAATTGAACAAAGAACTCCCGATAGGTTACGTAATTAATGACTTGATTACCTTTCTAGAAAGACAATTAACTGCACAGGAGAGGAGTTTTAGAAACGAAATCGGTACCAGGAATGAATCAACTTCTAAACCTAATTTAGTAAACAAACATCCAAAGACAAGATTCTACAATGAAAAACCAATTATGACAGCTTCAGAACTTTTGAATTCAGTTCACAAATCGAATGAATGTGTATTTTGTGGTAAAGACAACCATGGAAGCCCTAAGTGTGACTTTGCAGCTAATATGAGTTTAAACGAAAAGAGATCACTCATGAGGAAAAAAGGCGTTTGTTATAAATGTCTTCGGCCTTCTCATTTAAGTAAATTTTGCAGAAATCTAGTCCGTTGTTCGATCTGCAACATGTCTTCCCACCTGGATGTCATGTGCACAAAACTGATTTTAGATAGAGGTGGATCTTCAAAGTTCCCAACGGTGCAAGATGAAACTCTCGCCAACTTATCAACCTCCCCAGACCTCTTGTTACCTACTTTGAGAGTGACCCTCAAAGGGAACAGAACGGAGAAGACGGCACGGGCTATAATAGACACCGGATCCCAAAGATCATATATTTTACATAGCACAGCAATGGAAATGGAATACGAACAATCTGGGAGAGAGTTCTTCCGGCATTCCTTGTTTGGAGGATCGAGTACCGGCGTAGTTGAACATGAGGTCTATACCATTCATTTATCTGACATCAATAATTCCTATCGCAGTGAGTTTGAAGCACTAGGTCAATCCCTTATCTGTGGAAGCATACCTCCGGTGTGTCCAAGATCATTTTTAGAAGGGAGTGAAGAACTCGACGTGTCTGATTTGATGAGAGACCGTATAGAAGTCCTTATAGGGGCGGACATCGCCGGGAGATTGCTTGCCGATGCTCAGAGAAGAATCTCATCTGGACTGGTGGCAATCCGTACCAAACTAGGATGGACTGTGATGGGAAAGATTCCTCCAACGGAGGTGAGAGATGACATCAGCTCCCTTTGCGTGACCACACTTCTATCTTTGGATCTAGAAAACTTATGGAAATTAGATGCAATTGGAGTCTCTGACGCGGAGGTTGAGAAGAAGACTCAGTCATTACAAGCTGAAATGGAGGAACATTTCGCCCACACCACGACGCGAGATATCGAGGGGCGCTATGAGGTAGCTCTACCCTGGGTGCAAGACAAGGAAAGGATTCCTACGAATAGAGACCTAGCCGAAAACAAACTAAGTTCTGTAAGAAGAAAACTTGAAGAAGTTGGAGACATGAAAGAGTATGGACAAATCTTTGAAGAATGTATAAATCAGGGGATAATAAAGTATTCCAGAGAGGATAAACTAGATGGTGTACTCAACCTGCCACATCGACCAGTGTATAAAAGAAACAGTCAAACTTCTAAAATAAGGCCAGTATTTAATGCGTCGGCCCGGAAGAGAGATAAACTTTCCCTGAATGACTGTCTGGATAAGGGACCCAATTTGATGGAAATTATACCAAGACTTTTAAATAAATTCCGAAAATATGAAGTAGGTGTCTCTTCCGATATTGAGAAAGCATTTTTACAAATTGGATTAAAGGAAGAAGACCGAGATGCTGCAGTTTTCGAAATAGCAGGAGTTGATCTAACTGGGCATCTTATCTTAAAGAATAAGAAGAAAGCATGGATTGTCATCTTCACATGTGCAGTGTATAGAGAAGTTCATCTGGAACTTGTGACATCTTTGTCTATGGAAGCCTTCCTCCAAGCTTTCCGCCGATTTATTGCTCGAAGAGACTGACTATTGATTGTGTATTCGGATAACGGGACTAATTTCCGAGGCATGACTGATACTTTAAAGAAAATTGATTTTTCGAGATTAAAATGTGATCCCACATTGAAAAACATCACCTGGAAATTCATACCGCCTGGTGCTCCTTGGTGGGGTGGATGGTGGGAGCGTTTGGAATGATGAAACAATTGCTCTTTAGGATTCTCGGTCAAACCTCCTTGGGATATGAAGAACTGTCCGGGTAATGTGTGACGTCGAAAGCTTGATGAACACACGCCCTCTGACCTACCTAACGGAAGAAAGTGAGGATCTCGCTCCATTGACACCTTCGTTGTTCTTACATGAGGTCAGAGAGGTTGGCGTTCCAGACCTGGACTTGATTGATAACCAGACCCTCTGCCGCAAATATCAATATATCAAACGTGTACGAGAAGATCTTAGAGAACGATTTCGTATAGAATATTTTGGATTCCTGAGACAAGAAACGAGACGCCTGAAGACTACCATACCATTCAAGGTGGGAGACATGGTACTCATTGGACAAGAGAGTTTAAAGAGACTACACTGGCCGTTAGCCAGAATAATCCAACTCTATCCAGGAAAAGACGGACTTGTGAGGGTTGCAAAAGTGAAAACTTCATCAGGTGATAAAATACGACCTATTCAAAAACTCTACAATTTAGAGATAACGCCCGAGATAAGATGTCGAGAACCTCTAACGGAGCGATCTCCTACACCAGAAGTTCGATTGACAAATGAAGAGGACCCTTTGACTTCACAACAAGAGCAACATCACATTGAAACCCCGAATATTGTGTCAAGTTACGGACGGCGCATCAAGAGACCCAACCGATTGGATCTACTGAACTTTTCCTTTCCATGTTTGAGTCGTCGAGGTGCCAACTCAAAGGTGGGAGAAATGTTGGAAAAGAAGGAGTTCGAAGCAGCCAATGGGAGGCCGTCGGAAGCGGCTACGGGGATGCAGCGGCTAAAATGAGAAAACAAATACAGAAGAACCTGTAAACAACTTTCGAACACAAGAATTTGCCCTGATCTCCGATTCTTTTAGTGTAAATATTTAAATATATAATTAATTAAAAACTATTTCACTTATTTTCTTAATTTATAATAAATATAATTTTCCCTCCTGTTTTCGTCTAATATTTTAAGCAGCTACACCTTAATTTTGAACCTTCAACTCGCCGACCAAGAATAGAGGTGATCGACTACCTCTATAGAACTTGGATCGTCGTCACAATACGGAGTGGCGGTGAAATCGCAATAAAGCCAATCACAGTTAAGCATGACAAATCAACAAACAATCACCTTTAAGCATAACCAACTAGTAGCGAATCAGAAGCAAGCACGTGGAAAGATTTCCACCAATGAGAAACCGAGAGAGTTAATGACGATGATCTCGGACAAGAAGTTATGGGAAGGTAGGTGTGGGCTAGAAGCAAGGTGTGCTCAACTTAGGCTCCAACCAAGGTAGTGTCCTCTCGATCATGTGAAAGGCAAAGTACCTCCTCCAGTCTCATCACTCTCCCTTTCGCAAAGTTATTCTCTATCCCATCCAGGTGTTCTCGTTATTCCCCTGTGGAAACCAACCATTCGACCAAGACTGCGCCATCAATCACCAATTCAACATAATCCGACATAGGATTCACCCCCAGTCATCAGGACTCAACAGGATTGTTACAGAGAGTCAACAGCAACCCTACAAGGGAAACACCAATCTCACAGTAAGTCGACAAGAATCAACAGGATCCCACAGTAAGTTCAACAACTCAAAACGAATATCACAATATTTCGACAGGATCCAATCGAATTATTATATATAGGAAGTGTGTTCAGAAAGTATCGCGACCTTTGAATTTTTGCGGGTTACGTATATTCGAATTTCGATCTTTTTGTGGCATTATGTTGGTACTCATGTCTCTCACTTATGCCGACAAGCTCGGCCATTTTGAATGTTCACTTAATTGTTGACAGCTGCTTTGCTTGCAGGTGTTTTGGATAGTCTTCGATTTTTACCTATTTAAAAAAATGGATCAAAGAACCTGTATCAAATTTTGTGTGAAAAACGATATTAAGTGCGCGGATGCATTCCGAATGTTGACTGTGGCATACGGAGAAGCTACCTTGGACCGAAGCAACGTTTATTGGTGGTACAAAATGTTCTCAGAAGGCCGAGAAGATGTGAACGACGAAGAGCGTGCCGGACGCCCGAGCACTTCAACAACAGACGAAAAAATTAATGAAGTGGAGAAAATGATATTGGCCAATCGTCGAATCACCGTTTGAGAAGTTGCTGAGGACCTAAACATATCGATTGGCTCGTGCCATTCGATTTTTATCAATGATTTGAGCATGAGATGGGTTGCCGCGAAATTCGTACCAAAATTGCTCAATTGCGACCAAAAACAGCATCTCATGAACATTGCTAATGAGATGTTGGACTCTGTCCATGACGACCCAAATTTGCTCCAGAGGGTCATAACTGGTGACGAAGCGTGGGTTTATGGTTATGACGTGGAAACCAAAGCTCAATCATCTCAATGGAAGCTGCCGCACGAACCAAGACCGAAAAAAGCGCGCCAAGTTCGGTCGAATGTGAAAGTTTTGCTGACAGTTTTCTTCGATTGCAGGGGCGTGGTGCATCATGAGTTCTTGCGACAGGGTAGAACGGTCAATAAGGAATATTACCTGCAAGTTATGCGCAATTTGCGCGAAGCAATCCACCAGAAACGCCCGGATTTGTGGAAGAACAAAAATTGGCTTTTGCACCACGATAACGCCCCTGCTCACACATCGTTGCTTGTGCGCGACCTTTTGGCCAAAAACAACACACTAATGATGCCGCAGCCACCGTATTCCCCAGATCTGGCCCCCTGTGACTTTTTCTTGTTCCCTAAACTGAAGAGGCCCATGAAAGGACGACGTTACGCTACGCTTGACGAGATAAAGACGGCATCGAAGGAGGAGCTGAAAAAGATTTTAAAAAATGATTTTTTGAAGTGCTTCGAAGATTGGAAAAACCGTTGGCACAAGTGTATAATATCTCATGGGGATTACTTTGAAGGGGACAAAATAGGTATTCATGAATAAATAAATAATTTTTGAAAAAACACAAAAGTCGCGATACCTTCTGAACACACCTCGTATATAAATATGCTAGGTTATGTTAGTTTCAGATTGGTTGAATCAGGTTAGTTTCAGATAGGATAATGAGATTAGCTCAAGTTACTATGTGGTGCACTTCAAGTAAAATCAATCCAACTACAGTAAAACACCTCTATAGTGAACCCCAATGGGACAGAGCTTTCGGTTCACTATAGCTACGGTTTGGCCATTTTTTCAACTTTTCCAAATTTTTAGACCGTATAATTAAAAAACAGCCATACAAACAGGAAAAGGCAGCCACTTAATAATGGTCACCTCGTTTTAATTCCCTAAATTGGCCTATTTCTTTACAGTAATGCTGAATATCAAAAGAAGTCATTTGATAATAGGTTCTTCTTATCATTACCATACATGTATTATTTAAAAATTAAGCCAAATCCCCTAGGCAAAACTTTATTAATCAATTATTTAAAAGGTATAAGAGTATTTTAGAACATCTTTCTCAAATAATATAATACTATATTTATTTGAAAAATGCCTCTAATACCTTGTTGTTTGAAAGTGAAATTTGATAATCAGAATTGTCTTAAAATATCGTTATTTCCACCAAATGAATAAAACTCCGTGTATTCTGAATCAATTGAAGATGAATCAAAAGTATCCAATTCAGAAAAATCGGACGCATAACATGTTGATACGATAGCGCAATTGGTAAAATTGCTAATAAAAAACGCCAATTTGCAAGCACAAAATCGGTGGTAAAACGGCCGGCCAGGGGGGAATATCTGCGAACCCTGAATGAGTCATATACCTAACAAGAATTCCATTCTAAAAATAGAACTGTAGTGGTAGTTTTTGTTGTGGCCCATGAGACACGGGGAACTATTTTATTTTTCTTCTTCTTCCAATATCAGTTTCCACATATTCTTCTGAAGTGTATGTTAAATTTGTTTTTAACCTGTTATTCAAACCATTTCTGGCCTTAAAATTATTTGGAATTATTTTTTTGGCCTAGGTTAAACTTGATATAGAATGCTTCTAAAAGGGCAAGTTGCCACTGGTTTTTTTTTTTAGAACGTCAACTCTTTGTTTCTTTTCTTTATTTTGGAGCCATTTGTATTTTTCTTCTATTTCAAAATTGTCGAATGTAAAGATATTCTATTAAATAAAAGTATTTATGAGATAAAACGAAATAAAAGAAGAAAAGTATCTTTAATAGATAATTATAACGGTGCAAGCTTTCGGGCAAAAAACCCTTCTACAGGCATGGTAAACGTGACAAACGTGGTAAACCAGCACCAGCGATTAGTTCTCGAATCCATAGAATCCCACAGACATAACAGCATCAACCGCAAAATAGATCTTCCTGATGCCTATCATGCTCTCCTGGCCTTGCAGTAATAACCATAACACGATAGCCCGAAATCAACATTACCTAAAATTCTTTGAAATATCGCATATCCAGTAATTTACGTTAGCATATTCCTCTATAGTCTCAAACTCCAAATATACAAATGCCCTATTTGCCTATTATCTCTCTAATTACAATAGTCATAACAAATGCAAATCCCCATTTACATAGCACATTCCGCTAATATGTAAATAATCATGTGTATATATTCTCTTTCTAGCCACAGTACCTACATTATATGTCACGTTTACCACGCCTGTAGAAGGGTTTTTTGCCCGAAAGCTTGCACCGTTATAATTGTCTATTAAAGATACTTTTCTTCTTTTATTTCGTTTTATCGCATAAATAATACCGAGAAGATTATCACTGTCGTCATCGCAAATAAAAGTATAATGTATAAAAATTTATACAACATACAGCAAAAATAGAATGGAAATGAAAACAAACAATGCCGCTAATTTTTTGTTTTGAAATCGCGATCCGCGAGCTGAAACATGCTCAAAATTTTGTTGTTTTAAAAATTTTTTAAATCACAATTCTAAGTTCGTTATAAGAATAGTATTTTTAATAGATTTTATCATTTTGGGATCGAAAATAGGTTCGTTATAGGGGTAGTTCGTTATTTTAAAAATCGCAAAGTTCGTTATAACAATGGTAATTTCAATGGAATGGAATTGGGAATCGCCGTGGGTTCGTTATAAGGGAAGGTTCGCTATATCCAGGGTCCGTATTAGCGGGGTTTTACTGTATTATCCATCATGGCCAGTATCATATGTACTATGGATAATTTAAAAATAGGTTTATTCATTTTAAATATTTATTTGAAATAATAAATGGTATTATTTTCACCTATAAAATATCTTCACAATCAATTATGTAATGCAACATTTAAAAAGTGATGTGAAAATTATACACAATGATGCTCTTTATTTACATTTTGCCAAAGTTTGCCAAAAAATCTCCCACTCTTCCAAATATATATTCTTAGAATATGTGAGCATCTTTAAAAGTGTCGGCTTTGGTTCTTTTTGTTTTGTAGCAGCAGCCTTCATATTCTCTTTAGTGTATTCAGAGTGATTTGTATTATTAATATGATCAAGTTATCCAACCAATCAATCCAACACCTACTTTAATTCAACACGAACCACCTTAGGCTAACAGTACATAGGAATATATATATTATTTATTATAAGGTACAATTGATTATCTTTGTGTCATTGAGGTAATTTTTATATTTATGGGAACACAAGGTAATGATACTAAATAAATAGTGTGTCTATTGGTTTTGGTCTTATTACCCTGTGTTTATAATCCAAATTGTGCCATATCATTATATTTATGTGAATTTCAAAAAGTGTGTGTCATACTTAGTGCTTATCTCAACTTTCAAGGAGTTAATATTATATAGATACATGTAATCCTTCTTCTTGCTTTATGTCCCTTCCTCCTGAGTAATCAACCAAGAGATAACCTTTCACAGGGAGATCAGAGCCCACCCTGAACTGACCATATAAGCCTTATACCAGATTGTCAAAGTTGTGACTGAATCACTGACCTGAGTCCACTAGTTTTCGGAGAAGGTCAATGGATGGTGCTTAGCATCTATTTTGATGGAAGAGGCGACCTTTATTTGTTGAAGAGTTAGGACTTCACTTCTACACTTAATTCAATACTCCCCCAAAAAAACAATTTTTTGATAAAATATTTTTTTCAGTGCTGGAAATAATTAATATTACGTATAATGTATAACTTCTCCAATTGGGATTTCACCAAAAATGAACAGCTTGCTTGGCAACTAGTCGCTACATATTTTGGAGCAGAAGAGCAACCTCTCTCTTTTGAATAACATTTTGGGTTAGTTTCATTTTAACAATGAACAAAACTTCAGTGAGCAGTGGATTTTTACCACTCTGTAGGAATATGCTGTTAAGGTTCCTTGTGCTGACCAAAGAAAATATCCTTTGCCTCTGTGGATCTCTGAGTTATAGAGATGAAAGACCTCTCACCCCTTCCTAGCTTATAGTAAAGGAGGTAAAGTCCATATCTTGTGACAATTTAGTTGTCCTCAGTGTAGCTGCTATAAATACAGCACAAACATTTTGTTCATAGTAGAGAAGAACTGGTTGATGGATTGCACTGTAAGGAATGTACCAGATCAGGTATTAGCATCTCCTTATCATGGAACTGAATGGGTATGGTAGCTTGTTGGACTATCTAGTGGAATTAAGCACTGTTATTTGCATCACTGGTGTTTTGACTTCTGATGATGGTAACAACGCTGTTACTGAAACACCACACACAATTTATTTATTTGGATTTGGTATTATTACCTTTTTAGTAAATTAAATTTTATTGCCCTCTATCGTTAAAATTTTACACAAATAAATTTACTGGCAATGCGATTTAAAAAGAAACGCATTGCCAGTAAATTTATTTGTGTAAAATTATTACCTTTTATCACTGGTTATTAGCCAAAAAGTTTTGTTTGATAGATTTATAAAATCCTAACCTATACATGTTTTGGGCTGTTGGTTCATATCACAGGATGTACCTCAAATACCAAAAATAGTTTTCATAGAGGCTTCATGATAAATCAAGAAAATGCCATTTCTGCTAAAAGTGGGTGTTAAAATATACAAAAAGAGGACAAAAGGAAGAATGCCTATAGATATCAGGGTGGTAAAATATATCCTTGGTTTTTTTGTTACCTCCTTTATCTTCTCTTTATAACAGCTATCCTTTATATAATTGTCTTATAATATAATGTAAAAATAGTGAGTACCTACAAAATTACATTGAGAAAATAGCAGATTCTAATATATCAGAAACCCTGAACAAGACAAAATATTGTCACTTAATTTTTTGTAATTGATTTGATTAAGAAATAAATAAAATATAAAGTAACAAGACTAAATTATTGAAATGTTTGTGACATTTCAGTAACAGCGCGTTGTTACCATTATCAGACAAAAGTACTGAACACTATAATCCAAATTGTACCTTATCATTATTTAATAAAACCAATTAGTGTATATATATGTTTTCATTAAAAATTAAGCTTATACTATAAAAATGCTTAGCTTCAGTTTATTTTAATTAAGTTCAAAATGAATTTCTTCAACCTTTTTATATATTTCCAATGGTATGGGTGAGCTGCTGTTTCTCATTTTAAGGAAACAATTTGCTCACTTTGTCTCCAAACTCTGAGTTTGCTTGGAAAGGGTGACAGCAGTTATTTGAAACATTGAAAACTAATATATATACAGTAAAACTCCGCTAATACGAACCGTGGATATAGCGAACCTTCCCTTATAACGAACCCACGGCGATTCCCGATTCCATTCAATTGAAAATACCATCGTTATAACGAACTTTTCGATTTTTAAAATAACCAACTACCCCTATAACGAACCTATTTTCGGTCCCAAAATGATAAAATCTATTAAAAATACTATGCTTATAACGAACTTAAAATTGTGATTTAAAAAAATTTTAAAACAACAAAATTTTGAGCATGTTTCAGCTCACGGATCGCAATTTCAAAACAAAAAATTAGCGGCATTGTTTGTTTTCATTTCCATTCTATTTTTGCTGTATGTTGTATACATTTTTACACATTGTACTTTTATTTAATAGAATATCTCTGCATCCGACAATTTTGAAATAGAATAAAAATACAAATGGCTTCCAAAATAAAGAAAGGAAACAAAGAGTGGCGTTCTCAAAAAACAACAACAAAAAAAAAAAACAGTGGCAGCATGCCCTTTTAGAAGCGTTCTATATCAAGTTTAACCTAGGCTAAAACATAATTCCAAATAATTTTAAAGCCTGAAATGGTTTGAATAACAGGTTAAAAACAAAATTTAATATACACTTCAGAAGAATATGTGGAAACTGGAATTGGAAGAAGAAAAAAAAAATAGTTCCCCAAGTTCCCCCGTGTCTCATGAGCCACAAACAAATCGACTTATAAATTCTCAAAAACTACCACTACAGTTCTATTTTTTAGAATGGAATTCTTGTTAGGTAAATGACTCATTCAGGGTTCGTGGATATTCCTCCTGGCCGGCCGTTTTACCACCGATTTGGTGTTATCAAATTGGCGTTTTTAATTCGCAATTTTACCGATCGCTCTATCGTATAAACATGTTTCGCGTCCGATTTTTCTGAATTGGATACTTTTGATTCATCTTCAATTGATTCAGAATACATGGGGCTTTATTCCTTTGATGGAAATAACGATATTTTAAGACAATTCCGATTTTCAAATTTCACTTTTCACTTTCAAACAACAAGGTATTAGAGACATTTTTTTCAAATAAATATATATATATATAGTATTATATTATTGGAGAAAGATGTTCTAAATACTCTTATACCTTTTAAATATATAATTAATAAAGTTTTGCCTAGAGGATTTGGCTTAATTTTCAAATTATACATAGGTTTATATATAAACATGTATGCTAATGATAAGAAGAACCTATTAACAAATGACTTCTTTTTATATTCAGCATTACTGTAAAAAATAGGTCAATTTAGGGAATTAAAACAAAGTGACCATTATTAAGTGGCTGCCTTTTCCTGTTTGTAAGGCTGTTTTTTAATTATACGGTCTAAAAATTTAGAAAAGTTAAAAAAAAAATGGCCAAACCGTGGCTATAGTGAACCAAAAGCTGTCCCATTGGGGTTCACTATAGAGGGGTTTTACTGTATATGGTAATTTAAACCAACAACCCCATATTGTATAATACTTATAACAAGATTGTCATGTTGTATATAGAAATAATTATACGCATGATTGACATGTGTCATTGCATCACCATATATAATGTACTTTGTACAAATTGTGCCTTATCAATTGTGCCTCATCAAATAAAACTATGTAATAGATTATGAGCTGAGCTAAGAAAGAGATCGAGATAGAAATCCAACAACCCAAAGAGGAATTTGGCAAGTCGTTGCTATCAAGGTCAAAGGGTGCAGAATTGCGCAGACGCCCAACGCCCTTTGCACCCGTTCAAAGTCCAAATTCCCGCATGTCTCCCCCCTTGGCAAAGGTATATAAAACCTCGGTTTCAGCCGAAATCACAGTCACTTCACCATCGGCGTGGGCCCTCGTCGGTTGTACCCAGGACCACCTCATCGACCATGTAAAACAGTAAGAACTCTTCTATCTCCATCTTGCTCTTAGCTCGACTCCTATCTGTTCAGGGAACTTTCCTACTACAGCTGTGTCTCTTTGTTTTTTGTGTGTGGACATTCCCAAGCTTTCCACTCTGCCTCAACCACGACTGCCTGTAATCTGTGATAACTGTTAAAGGTCCTCCAAGGTGCAGAGAGGTACTGGAAAATTCTCCACGCCCTGACTGTCCCTCTCGGTTACTACTGGTTTGACCCTCGGTTACCACAGCTATAGCGAGAGTCAACAGGATACCTCATCACAGATAAGCCGACAGGTTGACCACAACAAAGAAGACCACAACGAAGAAGGTAGGAAGCCTGTCCAGATGGTAGCGAGAAAGAGCAAAGATGGAGGAACAAGCCCGCCAGTCCAACGAAACGACCAAGCAATCTCCCCCCCAACGACACAACCTAAGATGCCACAAAATAAACTGGTGAGAAGTTCCCCACCTTCGGCCTTACAACGCAACCACCTTCCAGGCTACATGCCGCCGTTTCCAAACAGAAGCTACAAGCTTCTACAAGCCCTACATGGAGCGTCTTCCACGTCATCAGGACGACAACTAAAGACCAAGTCTCCTGACTGAACAATCCTCAAAACTGAAAGTTTTAAAAACCTACTGGAGAGGTTAGATTGACCAAATCTAGCTAAGCTCCCCTGGCGGCGCTACCACCGGTGAGAAGCGGTACGCCTCCGGTGTTGGTGACGCAGAATCAGAGGTGGTGCGCATGCGCGGCGGAAAAAGAAAGCAGAAAGAACTTTTACCAAGAAGAATAAGCGACGCCATTTAAACGCGCGTCAAACATTTTCATATTTAATTCTTATGTTTTAATTAAAGTACCTAAATTTAATCCAATGTCAGTCGTAAATTATCCAAGTTAAGTACACTATTTTGAACATATATTTAAGCAAGTTTTTCTACCAAAATGTTTATAAATAGTGTTTTTATTTACCGATAAGTTTTATTACATCTAAGTTTTTTTATCTAAAAGTTTGAATACCAACAAGTTTTTTTATCTATAAGTTTGATTACCAACAAGTTTTTTTATCTATAAGTTTTATTATCACTAGGTTTATTATCTTAAAGATTATTTATCAAAAGATTTTCTACCTATTAATTAAGCACAAGTCAAAGTTATTTTTATCGTTTATCTACAACATAAATTCTGGTCCCTCGAGCCGGATAATTATTGGCGACCTATTGGATTAAAGAAATAAAATAAAGATGCCTAAACAAACAAGTAAAGTTACATCTAAAAAATTCTATTTCGAAATATCGAAGCTTGATGACCTAAAGATCGAATTAGAAAATGTAGAACCTCAAAATAAAGGTTATTTAAAGGTACAACTGGATAATATAAACAAAATTAAAGAAAATATTGAAAATTATATGATTGCATTAGTTGATTTTGATGAACATGAATCACATATATCTATGTATAAAGAAGCTAATAAAGATATAACTGAAATACAATCTACTTTATTAAATTATTTAGAATTAAAATAAAATATAAATACTAAGATGGAAGAAACTAAAATTAATCTCCCTAAATTTTCTCTACCCTCTTTTAAAGGTGATCTTGATCAATGGTTGGATTTTAAGACCACATTTGAAGATACCATTATAAACAATTCATCTTTAAATAATATTCAAAAGTTTAAATATCTACAAAGTTCTCTTTCTGGAGATGCAGCTAGCATAATTAAGGGTTTTTCTTTAACTCCTGACACTTTTGATAAAGCTTGGCTTGCTCTCAATGAAAGATATCACTGTACAAGAGACCTAGCCTATAAATACTGTAACAATATACTGAATGTCAAGTATATAAAAGTAACCAACTCAAGGAATATTATTGAACTAATTGATACTGTTAAGTTGAACTTAAGAAATTTAGAATTGTTAGGAATTGATGAAGAACAATTAGGAAACATGCTTCTCACTACTTTTATTTTAAAGAAAATTGATAGCAACATGAACAAGGATTTTGAACTTTCATTAAAGGAAAATACATTTCCTACTCTTCAAGACTTATTAACATTTTTAGAAAAGCATAGAAAGGGATTGGATCACATTAATGGAAAAATATATCCTAAAGAAGATAATGTTAGGAAGACCTTTAAAACTTATCAAGTAAATACTAACATAATCAAATGCACCTATTGTAATTCATCTCATAAGTTAGGTACCTGCCAAGAATTTGCTAAGTTATCTTTAGATGATAGAATCAAATTTGTAAGAAGTAAAAACCTTTGTATAAACTGCTTAGGTGTAAATCATTATGCCAATAATTGTAAAATAACTTCCACTTGTAAAGTCTGCAACAGAAAACACCATACTACCCTTCATCATTATAATTATCAAAGACGGCAAGGTCCTATTTCAACTACCGAACATCAAGCAAATACAAGTGAAGAACAAAACCAGCATCAGACAGTAAACCACACAGTTCTATCTAACAATACTTCAATCCTAGAAACAAATATTTTTCTCTCTACAGCCTTAATAAAAGTTTTTAACTCAAATAATGATGAGCTAATGTGCCGAGCCCTGATTGATTCGGGTGCTCAAAAATCTTTAATAACTAAGACACTTGCAGACAAATTAAATATAACTCAAGAACATACAAAGGTAAAAATTTCAGGATTTAATTCAACCATGCAATCACAAGTTAATAAGATAATAAAGGTAAAACTCTCTTCCATTTATGATCATTTCAAGTTTGAAACTAAAGCTCTAATTGTTAAAGACTTATCGAACAAAATACCTAATTTTTATACGCATAACCCAGTTTGGCCTCATTTAAATAATTTGAAACTTGCTGATCCTGAATTTTATATTCCTAGACCTATAGATATAATTATAGGAGCTGATTTATATTTAGATCTTGTTGAACCAGGTTTGATTAAGGGTCCAAGAGATGCACCCTCAGCTATGAATTCAAAGTTAGGTTGGATCATTTCAGGTAGATCAAATATGCCCAATAACACTACTAGCACATCCATTCAACAAATACATATTAATCATTCTTCAGCTGAACTAGATGATATTGTTAAAAAAATTTGGGATGCGGAAAGCATTCCTATGCACAAGGAAGAAATGAACACAGAAGAATTAGAATGTGAGAATATATTTAGAACTACAACATTCAGAGATGAAAATGGGAGATATGTAGTTTCATTGCCATTTAAGCTTAACTATAATAAAATTCATTATCAATTAGGAGATTCAAAATCTCAAGCCTTAAGAAGATTCCTTTCTTTGGAAAGACGCTTCCATCAAAACCCGGTATATTCACAACATGTGAGAGAATTCATGCAGGAATATCTAAATCTGGGCCATATGGAAGTTATCAATGAAATTGAACCAGAGCAACCATCTCATCAAGTTTATTATATGCCGTATCATGCAGTATTAAGAGATCAAAGTACAACAACAAAACTCAGGGTGGTGTTCGATGCTTCGGCAAAGACTAGCACTGGGTTATCATTAAATGACTTACTTTATTGTGGTCCTAAACTACAAGATATCTTTAACATATTAATAAAGTTCAGAACCTATCAAATAGCACTTACTGCCGACATAGAAAAAATGTACCGGCAAATAAGGTTAAACCCAGCTGATTGTTGTTTTCAAAGAATTTTATGGCGAGCATCTCCTAACGAACCAATCAAAGAATACCAATTAGCAACAGTGACTTACGGCACAACCAGTGCACCATACCTAGCTATAAAGACCTTGAAAACATTAGCTTATGATGAACAAAAACAATTTCCTCAAGCATCTAAAGCAATTTTAACCAATTTTTATGTAGATGATATGCTCTCAGGAGCAAATTCTGTAGAAGAAGCTAAAGATCTTATTATCCAGTTAAATCAAATAATGAGGAGAGGAGGTTTTCATTTAAGAAAATGGGCCTCAAATGTTCCAAAAGTCCTCGAAGCACTTCCAAATGAAGATAAATATGATATCAGTATGGTTCCAATTGAAAAAGACTTAACTATAAACCTACTAGGACTTATCTGGAATACAACTAAAGATGTTTTTCAAGTTAAGGTACAAGATACCATGGATGTAAAAACAAAAAGGCAGTTGTTATCAGTAATAGCTCAATTTTTTGATCCCTTAGGAATTATATCTCCTTCCATAATTTTACTCAAAATATTAATGCAAGATGCTTGGAAGCTCCAACTGGATTGGGATGATTATCTACCTGATGATATAGTAAACCTATGGGCTCAGTTTAAAAAAGAAATTGGATATTTATCTCAAGTTATGATCCCCAGATATTTAGCTATTATTCCTAAAGAGGATGAAGTCCGGATGCAACTTCATGGGTTCGCTGATGCTTCAGCTAAGGCTTATGCTGCAGTATGCTATCTGAGATGTGAAACACAGAATGATGTGAAGATCCAGCTTCTAGCAGCCAAAACAAGAGTTGCATCGCTCAAGGCCCCTACTCTTCCATGCTTAGAACTCTGTGCAGCTCATCTATTGAGTCAACTAGTTGATTCAATTAAGTTAACACTTCCATTCCAGATAAAAGAGACTTTTCTTTGGACAGATTCTAAAATCCCTTTGTGTTGGATACAATCCAATCCTTCAAAATGGAAGGTTTACATATCAAACAGAGTTGAGAAAATTCAAAAAACTTCAAGAGTTGATCAATGGCATCATGTTCCAGGAGTTGAAAATCCAGCAGATTGTGCAAGCAGGGGAATAATGCCAAGTAAGCTTGTTGATCACCATTTATGGTGGAATGGACCTTCCTGGTTGACTACATTTGATTCAAAAATATTAAGTAATAAGGAATCAGTGGTTGAAGAAAGTGAAATTGTGCAATCATACAGAGAACTAATTCAAATACACTATTCAAGTGCGGAAGATGTCAAATCACATAGTTTACCCGATTCTATTACAAGATTTTCTTCTTATAGCAGAATGAAAAGAACTCTAGCATGGTGCTTAAGATTTATTAATAATTCTAGGTATCCATCCAATAAATTTAGTGGAACTTTGACAACCAAAGAAATTAGATCATCAGAGTTAAAAATAACCAAAGTTGTCCAAGAATGTTATTTCTCAGTTGAAATTAATGCCCTTTTAAGTTCTAAAGCACTACCAAAGACCAACAAACTTTTATGTTTAAATCCATTTATTGATCAAAATGGCATTCTAAGAGTTGGAGGAAGGCTTAAACTGTCTTCTCTGTCTGAATTCCAAAAACATCCGATAATTCTTCCGCCCAAGTCACATGTAACTGAACTCATCATAAGACAATGTCACCAGGAACATTTTCATTCAAGTTTCAACTTAACCTGCTCAATTTTAAGGAGAACATATTGGATAGTTAATGGAAGATCTTTTGTTAAACAAATTTTGAAAAATTGTGTTCAGTGTTTCAAAGTCAATGCCCGGCCTAATACACAACTAATGGGTGAATTGCCATCTTCAAGAACAACCTATATTAGGGCCTTTGCAAGAACAGGTGTTGACCTAGCAGGTCCAATACTGACAAAACCCAGATTACCAAGATCCCGAGTTAAACTAAAATCTTATATTGCCCTTTTTATATGTTTTGCAACAAAAGCGATTCATCTTGAATTAGTGTCAGATCTTTCAACCGGTTCATTTATCGCAGCATTAAGAAGATTCACATCAAGACGAGGTACTCCCTCAGATATATATTCTGACAATGGAACCAATTTTAAAGGAGCAGCTAAATTTCTCAATGAACAATATGCATTGCTACATGCTTCTGAAATACAAGATTACATAACATATTCAGAGATTAATTGGCATTTTATGCCTCCCCATGCACCCCATTTTGGGGGAATCTGGGAATCAAACATAAAATCTGTAAAAATGATACTCAAGAAGTTATTGGATCATCATTGCTAACCTTTGAAGAACTCACAACTTTTCTCACCCAGATTGAAGCAACACTAAATCAAAGACCATTAACCCCCTTAAGTGAAGATCCTAATGATCTTGAAGCTCTAACTCCAGCACATTTCCTTTCAGGCCCAAGCACATCTAACTTACCAGAAACAGACAACCAGCAAGCAAATTTAAGTATTAACATATCTTCAAGATGGAAACATATCCAAGAATTAAAAAAATTATTCATTTTGCGTTGGAAAAAAGAATATGTCATAAATCTCCAGAAAAGAGGAAAGTGGAAATCAGCCAAACCAAATGTAAAAATTGGAGATTTAGTCTTGATCATGGAACAAAGCATCAGTTCTTCTTCATGGATACTTGGTAGAGTATCAAAAACCTTCCACGGTCCAGATATGCTGGTCAGAACTGTAGAATTGCGTACAGGTAAAGGACTACTTCGTCGTCCAGTGAACAAGGTAGCTGTTTTGCCTGTGCAGAGTGATTTGACCCTAACCACAGGCCCGGCCGGGAGTATGGAGAGGTTAGATTGACCAAATCTAGCTAAGCTCCCCTGGCGGCGCTACCACCGGTGAGAAGCGGTACGCCTCCGGTGTTGGTGACGCAGAATCAGAGGTGGTGCGCATGCGCGGCGGAAAAAGAAAGCAGAAAGAACTTTTACCAAGAAGAATAAGCGACGCCATTTAAACGCGCGTCAAACATTTTCATATTTAATTCTTATGTTTTAATTAAAGTACCTAAATTTAATCCAATGTCAGTCGTAAATTATCCAAGTTAAGTACACTATTTTGAACATATATTTAAGCAAGTTTTTCTACCAAAATGTTTATAAATAGTGTTTTTATTTACCGATAAGTTTTATTACATCTAAGTTTTTTTATCTAAAAGTTTGAATACCAACAAGTTTTTTTATCTATAAGTTTGATTACCAACAAGTTTTTTTATCTATAAGTTTTATTATCACTAGGTTTATTATCTTAAAGATTATTTATCAAAAGATTTTCTACCTATTAATTAAGCACAAGTCAAAGTTATTTTTATCGTTTATCTACAACACCTACGTAACTTTCTCCTCATGCTCACAACTTGATTCTCCATAAATTTAATATTTATTTTCACTGTAATCATTTTAAATCAAATTTTACCATTTTTATATCATTTCAATTCAAATTTTAAATCTTTTACACCCTCATTTATCAATTTTTACTTTATTTTAAGCAACATACAAATTTTAATTCATTACTTTCAATTTTACATTTTTAAAAAATCAATATTTATTTTAATTACTCGAATCATAATTCTAAACTTATTTGATGTGTTTTCTTAATACCTTATTTTTTATACCAAAACACCAATTTCTTAATCATATACTCAAAACTTTGCAAAAATCATTGTTATGTTCACTATTTTATGTAAACGCCCCATTCAATTTATAAGTCACTATCACGTCATTGCCCCTTTTACAAGGATAATTTTCGCTCTACCATAATCAACAATTTAAAAAATATATTCAAATTTTAATAAACATAGGTGAAACGCTTTTTTTTTTTTTCAAATTGCAAAAATCGAAAGCTACAATAATATCACTGAATAATTATTTTAAATATTCTGTGGTATATCATCATTAATATTTGCAAGGTCATCACCCCTTACCATTCTTGTATATTATTACTTGTAAATAAATTCTTAGCAATAGTTTGCATTTTATAAATAAATTATTTTTACTTAAACTTTTGTTAATAGTTTGCATTTTATAAATAAATTATTTTTACTTAAACTTTTGTTATACTCGTTATCACTACCGTGACAACTGGTGGAGAAGCTGGAATATTCCCTCGCCGCCCAAGCCGTTAGAAGAAGCCGAAGACTACAAGGACTAGAACCTCAAGAAAACATCGCTATGATCAAGCAAGAGACACAGAAAAAAATGGGTGAGTACCATTTTCAACCTTTTAGAAACCCTTCTATTTTTACTGGAGAACGCAACCAGAATCCAGAAAAATGGCTGAAAGAATTCCATCGCGTCGCTCGTTACAACTGCTGGGATGATTCAATGTGCCTCGCAAATGTTTATTTTTTCCTCCAAGGAACAGCGCACAGATGGTACGAAAATGTTGAAGAGAAAATTATTTCATGGGATATTTTTGTGAAAATGTTTTCCCAGAATTTCGGACATCATGTCACCCAAAAAGATCAACTCGCAGAGAACCTCAAAACTCGAGCTCAGGGGAAGGAGGAGACCAGTGATTCTTACATTCAAGATGTTCTCCATCTGTGCAGAGAAGTGAATCCGGCTATGATGGAAAATGAAATAGTTGCACACCTGACGAAAGGAATATCGGAGGAGATATATCAGTCAATCATCATTTTAGACATTGCAAGTATCGATGAGTTCATCAAATGGTGCCGAAAAATCGAGGCTTCAAATAAAAAACGTGTAAATAAACGTGTAGTATTCGACAGACTACCGAATGTTGCCGCCATCGATTCAGCAGACTCTGAATCAATGGAAGACTTAATCCGATGCATCGTGCGTGAAGAAGTTCATCGCGCACTAAATCCCGAGTCAACTACCCCTGAACCATCTTCTCTGAAAGAAATTATCCGAGAAGAGATTGAAAAAAACGTAGCTTCAATTTCGAAGCCTATTCAAAGGCCTCCGCCACGACAGTCGTACCCCAACCAAACACGTACATTCAGCCAGGTTCCACGACGTCAGTACCCTACCCAAACACCCATATATAACCAGACGCCACCACAACGAAGAACGGATGAATGGAGGACGCATGACAACATCCCAATATGTTTTAATTGCGGCCGCCCAGGCCATGTTAAGCGATATTGTAGAGAAAGACGACAATGGATGCAGAGACCCGAAGGACACGCACCAAGCACCCAAGAACCTCAAATTGGTAACCACCAAGCCATAAGAAGCCAAATCTACCGCAGACAATCGCCGTATCCAAACAGAGGAAGATCCCCAAGACGCCAGTCCATTTCCCCAGGCCGCCATACAAGCCAATCCCCACGCCGCTACAATCTAGAAAAAAACTAAGCGTCGCGTCTTCTTTCGAGGGGGAAGCCGCGGGTGTGAAAAACCCTCCATCGTCGACAGCCGCTAAATTACAACAAAATTATGTCGAAATCATCATTGATGACATTGCATTTTCTGCTCTGGTCGATTCAGGTTCCTCTTTTTCAGTTATCTCTGATGGATTAAGACGACAATTAAAAAAGACCATGTTCAAGGATAGCGGAATGACTCTGAAAGTTGCTGATGGCAAGAATGTTACATCGATCGGCCGATGCACAATCAGCTTGAGCATCAATGGATTGGAACAGCCGCTTGAGTTTATTGTCCTCCCTAATAGTAACCCAAGTATTATCCTCGGATGGGATTTCCTAGAGGCATCAAATGCCGTGATTGATTGTGGACGCGCCGAAATCAGATTGGAAGAGGCCAAAGATGTACTAAATTCACCTGCTTCCATGGGGAAGGTTGTGGCTAGCAGAAGCGTCGTAATCCCAGCCGAATCTACCAAACTAATAAATGTTATGAGTGAAGAGCTTAATGGGCAAAATCAGGTACTTTTTGAACCTTCGAAAAAGGTATTGATAGGAAAAGGGTTAACACTTCCCTGTGCATTATTCAGGCTTTCCCATAATAAAGGAAAACTTTGGATCGTAAATTCTAGCACCACAGCTCAAATAGTCCCTAAGGGAATGTGCCTAGGAAAAATTCAAAGGGTTGAAGAAAATAACTTGACGGCTATTTCAGAATGTTCTGAATTTAATAAGGAGGTGAAAAATGCGAATCATGCCAGTCATGCTGATAAGAGTGACTTTAAATTTTTACAAAATTTAATTAGTGATGATTTATCAGAAGAGCAGCAGTCTCAAATCTTATCAATTTTAAAACGATATGAAAAAATATTTGATAAAAATAATGAACCTGTAAAGCAAACTTCAGTAACCAAACATAAAATTGAAACTGGAAACCATCAGCCTATTAAGCATAGACCATATCGAGTCTCCCCTACAGAACGCCAAGCAATCCAAACGGAAGTGGACAAAATGCTAGACGCCGGGATTATACGTCACTCAGAAAGTCCATGGTCATCGCCGGTTATTTTAGTGAAGAAGAAGGATGGTAACTGGCGTTTCTGTGTGGATTACAGACGACTAAACAAAGTTACTAAAAAAGACGTTTACCCACTACCCCGAATCGATGATACACTTGACTCCCTGAAAGGAGCCAAATTTTATTCATCAATGGACCTTCGTTCAGGATATTGGCAAATAGAAGTCGACGAAGCAGATAGAGAAAAAACTGCCTTTATTACCCCTGACGGACTCTACGAATTCCTAGTTATGCCCTTTGGCCTGTGCAATGCCCCTGCAACATTCGAGCGCATGATGGACAAGATATTGAAAGGCCTGAAATGGACGATGGCCCTTTGTTATTTAGACGACATCGTGGTGTATTCCAAATCATTCAACGAACATTTACACCGGCTTGAAATCATACTACAATGTCTCGACAAAGCCGAGCTACGCCTCAACCCAAAAAAGTGCCTTTTCGGAACCAAAAGAATAAGAGTGTTTGGACACCTCGTCGATAGTAAAGGTATTTATCCCGATCCAGAAAAGATTGAAGCTATCGCCAAGTTTCCTACCCCAAAATCTATAACAGATGTGAGAAGCTTCATTGGCCTATGTTCCTATTATCGTAGATTTATCGAAAATTTTGCTGAGAAAGCTGCTCCTTTACACGAAGTCCTCAAAAAAGATAATAAATTCACGTGGAACTCTGACCAACAGGATGCTTTTGATTCCTTGAAAAAAGCATTGATGTCTGAACCTGTTCTTGCCTATTTCGAAGAACAACTGCCAACCGAGCTTCATACTGACGCCAGCGGTTATGGAATTGGAGCTGTCCTCGTACAGATCAACGATGGGAAAGAGCGACCAGTTGGTTATGCTTCAAGAACTTTATCTAAGGCGGAGAAGAATTACTCAACAACGGAAAGAGAATGCTTAGCCGCAATATGGGCCATCAACAAATTTCGACCGTACCTTTTTGGTCGTGAGTTTGTCATCGTCACTGACCACCACGCTCTTTGCTGGTTATCTAACCTGAAGGACCCGACAGGAAGACTAGCAAGATGGGCTTTAAAACTCCAAGAATACAATGTAACAGTTGTTTATAAAAGTGGACGCAAACACCAAGATGCCGACTGTCTTTCTCGAAATCCTCTCCAACTTGAATCGGAAGAAGCATACAATGATGAGGATGATGATATACCCTCAATAACTGCTCTAACGTGCTTCGAAGCTGAACAAAGAAAAGACCCTAAAATTAATAAATTGATAGATGAAACAGAAATATTTGGTGCCGAATCAAAAGGATATGAAATGTTAAAAGGAACCTTATACAAAAAGAATTTCGACCCCCTGGGAAACCAACACCTTTTAGTTATTCCCAAGCACTTACGCTTAGAACTACTGAAAAGTTTACACGATGCTCCCACAGCAGGTCATCTTGGATTTTCGAAGACATATGAGAGAGTTAAAAACAAATATTTCTGGCCAGGACTTCTCCGGGACATACGGAAGTATGTCGCTCATTGTAAGGAGTGCCAAAGAAAGAAACAATCAACTCAAAAGCCACCCGGACTACTTAAGGCCATACCTCCTGCATCCTCCCCTTTTCAGAGAGTTGGAATGGACCTCCTTGGAAGATTTCCCAAGTCTGATACTGGTAATAAATGGATCATAGTCTGTACCGACTATCTTACTCGATTTGCCGTTACTAAAGCCTTACCCACAGGGGAAGCAAAAGAAGCAGCCAAGTTCTTAATGGAAGATGTTGTTCTCAAGCATGGAGCCCCCAGAGAAATCATCACGGACCGAGGACGAGTATTCCAATCCAAATTGATTGCGGAACTCACCAATCAATGCTCGTCGATACATCGGTTCACTACAGCGTATCATCCCCAGACGAATGGACTGACGGAGAGGTTAAACAAAACCTTAGCCAACATGATTGCTATGTATGTAAGTGTTGAACAGAAGGACTGGGACGTAATCCTGCCCTACGTCACGTTCGCCTACAACACGGCAAAACAAGATACAACAGGTTTTACCCCTTTTAAACTGATTCATGGACGCGAAGCCGAAACAACTGTAGACACTCTTTTCCCAAATCCGCATGAAGATCTCCAAGAGGATTACAGTCAGAAGATTGCCTCGCGAGTCGAAGAGACTAGGCAGCTAGCAAGATTAGAAACCTTGAAAGCCCAAGAGAAGGACAAGGCCAGATATGACTCAAAGCACGAGGCAATGGATTACAACGTTGGTGACCTGGTATGGATTTTCATCCCGATAAGAAAGGTGGGACTCTCAGAAAAACTGATGAAAAGGTACTTCGGGCCATACAGGGTTACTCGGAAACTCTCTGACGTGACCTTCGAAGTTGAACCTGTGGACCAACCAACCAGAAGACGCCAAACAAGAGACCTTGTCCATGTACTGAGAATGAAACCCTACCATGACCCTGAGGACCAAGCTGATCTGTTCAAGTGATAATACAGCGGGACGCTGTTCATCTAGGAGGGGGGCAATATCACTGAATAATTATTTTAAATATTCTGTGGTATATCATCATTAATATTTGCAAGGTCATCACCCCTTACCATTCTTGTATATTATTACTTGTAAATAAATTCTTAGCAATAGTTTGCATTTTATAAATAAATTATTTTTACTTAAACTTTTGTTATACTCGTTATCACTACCGTGACAATATCTTCAAAATCACAACTAGAAGAGTAACTGTCCTTTCCCAAAACTCCCTCGTCTTTTCCTTTTACATGCATAATTATTAATCATCCACACATCTCTCTCAACAAATTTCAACACACTCCCCCATCACTTTCTACAATTGGCCACCATCTATTAGCGCGCGACTTAGCAACAAATCAATCTCGAGCCACACAAGCTCCATATCATTGCCACTAAATGCGCCACATCCACTAACAGCCAAACTATCTCGATGTGTTTTGTACAACCACCACCCATGACTAGTAAATTTGTTATTCATGGTGAAACAAGTTAGATGCTGTACCAAAAACAATGACTTCACGCGACACCTTTCCATTCAATTCACTTCACTCGTGTCACACAGTGCAACACAATTTTTCTCACTTTTCAGGCCAAAGACGCCTTCATGCCTGTGACACATCTCACCTCAAAGCGTGTCCACGTTAAAAGTCGCACTTTCACCACACATCTAATCTGAAATCATTGAATAACATTTTTTACTAAGTCCGCAACAACGTCGAAACACAGCACTTACGAGCACCTTTAAAAAAAACTACTTAAAAAATATGTGAAATGAAATTGGGACCCAGACTGTCAACAAGCCTTCACCACTCTCAAAGAGAGTTTAACCAGTAAACAAGTACTACACTTGTATCAAGTCGGTTTGCCATACCGCTTTTATTGCGACGCATCCACCCAAGGGATCGCAGGCATACTCAAACAGGTACATCCAGACAGACAAGTACATCCTGTACAATATTTCAGCAGCGCCCTTAGAGCACAAGAGAGAAACTACACCGTTTCCGAACTCGAGTGCCTCGCTATCGTCGAAAGTGTAGACAAATTCCGAATATACCTCACCGGTATAAAATTTAGCATATACACAGATCACCAAGCTTTACAATGGCTTATAACTATAAAAAATCCGTCAGGACGACTCTTTAGATGGAGCCTGAGACTATCTACCTATAATTACGAAATCCACTACCTCAAAGGCAGCCAACAGTACAAAGCAGATTTACTATCACAAAACCCCTTTGTAGGATTTATCAGTGCTGATATTATTAAACAGCATCAACCAACAGCATCCCCCTTCAACATTGATACAAACAGCTTACATACCATTACCCGAAAAGGTGTAACTAAAATAATAATTCCTGAAACCCTGCAACATACTCTAATGAACAAAGTTCACCAAGAAAATAACCACCCAGGCCTATCTCAGATGACCCACATAATTACTACCCAGTACTACTGGAAAGGTATCTCTAAATCTATAGAAAAATTTGTCAGGTCGTGTCACACCTGCCAAATCATTAAAAGGCCCAAAGGTAGACCCTATGGTGCCCTTGGACAAATTCCACCACCTCAACAACCATTCGACTTAATTTCTATAGATACCATAGCTGAATTTTTGAAATATGGACACTCCAAGACATATCTACACGTAATAGTGGATCATTTAACGCGATATGCTTGGACCTTTCCATCGAAGTCCACCATTACCCTAACGTACATTCAAACCCTCAAGACTGTACTACAACAAGGATTTCCAAAACGTCTGTTATCTGACAGAGCGCCCGCTTTTACCTCAGAAAAATTCCATAAATTTCTAATAACATATGGTATACAACCCCTACTCACCACCAGCAATAACCCACAAGCAAATGGTTTAATAGAACGCTTAAATGCGACCATTACTGGCAAGTTCAGACTAGCTTATCTAGAAAATCCAAAAGCTTCCTGGACTCAACTAGTTAAGCGCATCACTCATACGTATAATAACACGTCCCATTATGTCACAAGTTTTTCACCCACCTATTTAATGTTCAATGTTGTCTCCCCAGATCTAAGAACTCATCTTAACCCATACCCCGAAATAACTAGAGCTAGAGAGATAGCACGCTCTCGTACCCAAAATAAGCATAAAAAAGATAAAGAAACATTTGATAAGCAGCACAGAACACCACATTTCGAAGTGAATGATCTTGTTTTAGTCAAAAATTATAGACATCCCGACACGGGTAAATTAGCACCATATTTTACTGGACCATATACAGTAATTGAAATAATCTCACCCAATGTCGTTCGAATAGATCGTCCCAATCAACCTCTCAATAGAGACAGTGACACCATACATGTCAATAAATTAAAATATTACACAGAGAATGTTCTGTAACATCACACCTCCACAACCCCGATTTGTTCAAAACTCACAGCGATTGTCTCAAGATGTATATCTCAGTGAATTCAATCATTTGACTCCATATATCTTCGAGACGCAACTATTCCGAATTATACCGCCTACAACCTCACAGCCCTTTTTGCATTTAAATCCAGATTTATTTAACATCGATTGTTTTAAAACAAACCTCAAGTAGCGACCAGAAAATTTCCCACTAAATTCACAAACCTATTCTATCTACATACTCTACACCAACCCATTTGGATCTGTATTACTTACTTACTTACTCTCTTTCACACAATAGAAAGATATCTTTGAAACCACCAGATCCAGACAAGAGAACGCACGTGCACCGCAGACAAGCCCCATATCCCCCCCTTAAAAAAAACAATGCACATCAGTCCCATCGCACCCCGTTTCATGTATATACAACATCCTCTCTCCCCGCTCACAAAGCTGTCATTTAAATATCCGCTATCGGAATGATCGCCATATGTAACACGTGTTTCACATCAACCATTTATATTTCCTCAAGAATTTCACAAATTCCCAGACAGAGAGTCATAAAAACACCGATGTTTACCAAAGGCCCCAGATGGACTAAACTCGAGACAAAATTCCCGCGTCACTAAATCCATTACCACCCTTCCCCCTAACTCGCTCCCAGTAAATTAGGGCCGTGTCCTGTATTCCTTTTATTCCACACCTTTTACTACATTAGCAGTCGATATCTTAACCCAACTTTTAAAACATTTAGATATTGGAATTTGAACAAGACCTACCCAAAATTGAACATTTTGATATTTTTTGATCCTGTGTAAATCTCTAATTTTTTCTACATATCAAACATTTTACATGTTAAATTGAGATAACAATATTTAATTATATTCTATTTTTGTATAAAATATTTTATTTTTTACCTTTCAATTATATAATCACAAATTTTTAATCCACAACATTATTTAAAAATATATGTTTTTATTTTTCATTATATTATTTTAGTATTACAAAACATTTATTTGCAAAAATCACTTTAATTTTATTATTATTACTTTTATATATTACATGTTTGATTTTGTCCACTTAAACTTTATTCAACCACAATCACATTTCTCTATTTTTATTCATATTATATTTGTTTTTATACCTTTATATAAAATGACCATGTTTATCATCAACTATCGGGCATACAGCAATCGTTTACAACAATCTATTTCTCTAACCACTTCAGTGTACTTTACACTACTATCTTTCTCTCCGCCATTGCTTCACATCAACGTAGAAAAACGATAATACTGCTTGACAATTTTTTTTTTATTTTGTAATTCCAACAAACTCTTTGAACACAGTTCCCCAGATTTAAAAATCCCAACTTCTGGCTTGAACATGTTTCAAAAGTTTATTTCAATCATCCGTAGAGCACAATCACCAACGCATGCACAAAGCGTTCACAACTCTAAATTTTTTTAGCTCTAGTGGACCACAATCAACCTTTGATTTTAAGTCGAGACAGATCACCTACTGTCGATACAACAATTCTACTTATCGCATGGCTCCATTTCACCCCTTTCAATCATATTAATGAACAACTTTTTCTTCGACAACTTTTCAACCCAATAACCCTACAATTGTGACAAAGCACTGTAACCTTATACAGGATCACAAGTGAAACATTGCCTAGGAAGACGCTCAAGTCTATATCCTCGCTTTGCACCTGGATCTAAGTATTTGATTGCCTGTGTAATACTTACAATTCAGTTACAAGTTACGCATGTTAATGCTAGGGAAAAATATTTTGATGTTAAGCAAAACCTGCTCCATCTCATTTTACATAAATGTTGGAAATTTGGTTGAAATTGATGCATTGTAACGAAAGTTTTTAGTGATGTCCTCTTATGAATTTTGCATTTTATTAATATAGATATCATAACTTTTAAATTTAACATAAGTTTTATTTTTTATAATTTTCAGATATATCCAAACAAAACATCTTGTTATAGCCCTTTTTAACCCTCACAGTTTAAATTAATTAAAAGAAATTTTAATCACTTACCTGTGTTAGAGAGGCTTTACTCGTTTAAACCCTGATAAACCCTTTCACTCCCGGGGCCCATCTATGGTAATTTAAACCAATAAACCCCATATTGTATAATACTTATAACAAGATTGTCATGTTGTATATAGAAATAATTATACGCATGATGACATGTGTCATTGCATCACCATATGTAATGTACTTTGTACAAATTGTGCCTTATCAATTGTGCCTCATCAAATAAAACTATGTAATAGATTAAGAGCTGAGCTAAGAAAGAGATCGAGATAGAAATCCAACAACCCTAAAGAGGAATTTGGCAAGTCGTTGCCATCAAGGTCAAAGGGTGCAGAATAGCGCAAACGCCCCACGCCCTTTGCACCAGTTAAAAGTCCAAATTCCCCCATGTCTCCCCCCTCGGCAAAGGTATATAAAACCTCGGTTTTAGCCGAAATGACAGTCACTTCACCATCGGCGTGAGTCCTCGTCGGTTGTACCCAGGACCACCTCATCGACCATGTAAAACAGTAAGAACTCTTCTATCTCCATCTTTCTCTTAGCTCGACTCCTATTTGTTCACGGAACTTTCCTACTACAGCTGTGTCTCTTCATTTTTTGTGTGTGGACATTCCCAAGCTTTCCACTCTGCCTCGACCACGACTACCTGTACTCTGTGAGACCTGTTAAAGGTCCTCCAAGGTGCAGAGAGGTACTGGAAAACTCTCCACGCCCTGACTGTCCCTCTCGGTTACTACTGGTTTGACCCTCGGTTAACACATATATATATAAAGGTTGTTTGTAACAAGATTCATTTATAACTTAATTAAACAATACAAGATATATTCCACAATTATAATCCAAATTGTGCTTTATCATTAATTAAACAACAAACTTGCAAAGTTTCAGTTTATTTCAAGTTTTTTTTTTTACAATTTATAAATAATATAACCACATTTTATTTAATTAACTAATAAGGTACAATTTGGATTATTCTATATACAGTTACGAGCGTCATTCCTCATCTCCTAATCAACAATCAGTCATCAGTTTTCATCTCTGTCACCGTTTGCTTTTTTTTTTGGAATGGCGCCCTCCTATTGGTTGGCTATGGTCACGCCACCTTTGCCCCTCCCCCCCATCATGCCACCCCCACTCGCTATTTCGTCTTTGTAAATATTGTGTTGGAGCGGGTCGCTCCCTAAATAAATGCATATATTAGATAATAACAAAATGGAATCCTCTCTTTCTTTTTCCCAGTAAGAGACGCCTACGGAAGCCAACAGTACATAGACAGATAAAGCACATAGGCTAGAGTTATTAACTAACATATGCTATTATTATTTAAGGCACCAATTTATAATTGTAACAAATAGTATTTGAATCAAAACATTCAATCGGGTAAAACACGGGCGTTGCCCGGGTCATTCGGCTAGTAGATTATACACACAAGGTAATAAGACCAAATCCAAAAAAATAGTGTGAGATGTTTCGGTAACAATGCTGTTACCAAAACATCACACACTATTTATTTATTTGGATTTGGTCTTATTACCTTGTGTTTATAATCTATAATCCAAATTGTGCCTTATTATTTTAATAGACTTCAATGGACCTAAGAAGTTATTCTTCCTATGAGCTGAAGAAAATGAATTCCAAAGTGAATATCAATGTTGATGTCATCACTTGAAGATTCTATTTTAAAGAGTTCAGGATCTGAAGCTCTCCTCTATTTCAAGAAGTTGACACCTTTTGTGTGATGATGGTAACAATGCTGCTACTGAAATGTCACACACTATTTATTAATTTGGATTTGGTCTTATTACCTTATTCAATTTTTAAAAAACTATAAAATATAGAGAATTATTACATTAGTTATATTATTTAGTGTTTATTTTTGACAACTATATTTATCTAAGTTCCAAAATGAAAATGCTTGTTACAAATCTATTCTGTTGGTGAAAGTGTAATTAGATATTAGAAAGACTATTGATAAATGTGAAACTTGTGGATATTTTGGGAAAATTGGGCCCAAATGTGATTTATAATTGTAATGAAACTTCTCTATTTTATAAATCGGTCTAGAATAAAACTGTAAAATGGAATGTATGCAGGGTGTAGACTTTCAAAAGAAAGAACTACTGTCAATGCTATCCTCGTTAGTAGTAAAAACACTTCCCAAAAGGTTATGGGAAAACCAAAAAGGCCTATATTTCATGTTTTAAGGCAGTAGTACAGTAGAACCTTCCTTTAAAGGTCAACACCTAGTTGCAGAGCCAATGTGTCCTTTAACAGAGAGGTGTTCTCTTACTGGAAAATTCCTTATTTTTTTATATGTTAAAACAAAAACAAACAAACAAA
Source organism: Cordylochernes scorpioides (assembly GCA_030710605.1). Classification (NCBI taxonomy): domain Eukaryota; kingdom Metazoa; phylum Arthropoda; class Arachnida; order Pseudoscorpiones; family Chernetidae; genus Cordylochernes; species Cordylochernes scorpioides. The sequence continues at coordinate 40,664,811 of CP092872.1, read as the reverse complement.
AAAATCCTCATGAGCATATTACAGTACAACCTTGCTATTTCAACAAACAATAATTTGACCATATTTTCATTTTCCAACCTCCCCAGTTTATCAATAACAATTCAACCAAACAACAATTCAACACCATCAATAATTTGGCCAATTTTTAAAATCAAATTTTGACAAACTAGATATGTAATTCTTTTAAAATTTATTGCTAATAATTCAGTACTTTGGCATGTGGAACACAGCAACTGTAGTTAGCCTATGTGCACCATGCTTAAAATTGTTACAATGCGTCTCAAATATCGGCGCCAACATCAAACATAATTTTTGTTTCTCTTGAATAATTAGAGCCTAAATTAAGCATCCACCAGTCACTAGCATGAACACTGTTCTTCTATTTGAAATAACCTACAGAAGAGGAAACATGTCTTGTGAAGATTGATGTGTTGAGAATAAGTTACAATCTGACAACCCGGCGGATTCATCGGGAAGGTGATCATCATCAAATTATTACTGTTTTGTTTACCAAAGGCTGGCGGAAGTTTCGGCATAGCTGTGATTGTTATAAGTTTAATAATTACCTTGTAAATAGTTAAATAAATAAAACTAAGATATAAATCCTTAAGGTAAGAGTATCTTATTTATAACAAGGCAATACACCATACAATTGATCTGCTAGAATGCACACTGAAAAGGGTTCTAGCCTAAAGGCAAACAGCCATAAAATATTTCTTTGAAAGTTAAGGACTTTTTAAATAAAATGTTTAGGCCTTTCTTCATTTTCTATATCTATTTGCTTTCTTCCCATTGCATTATTAGATTATATATTTGGTTATCCTAGAAAAACATCCACTAGCAGCGAATGTAGTGATGAAATAATTTTTATCTTCTTTCTTATCTCTATATAATATAAAACTCTTTATGATAAGGCACAATTTGGATTATAGATTATAAACACAAAGTAATTTGGTCTTAATACCTTGTGTTTGAAATCATCTTTAATTCAACACTCACTACAATTCAACCCAATCCCTTGGGGTATCAAAGAGGTTACACTGTATTTCTTATATACTGTTGTGTGACCCTGAACATAACGAACTTCCTAGATCATGAGCCCAGCGCTGCACCAAATAAACTAATTGAGCCTTACATCCCCGCCCTTGTCTCATCAATATGTTATTGCCTTATACAGTATAACCTCGTTAATTCGACACACGCAAATTCGACACTCTACCTTAATTCGAACATATTCTGATGTTCCAACCTCCAGCCTATCAAATAACAAACCGTAATTCGACAGTATCGATAATACGACAGTTCGACCATTTTAAAATTCGAATTTCGACAGTTGAATGTTTTTTTACATACAACTTTACAGCTAAACGGTATTACGGCGGCGGCAACTGGCGACGACGGCGGACGCAGATATGATCACGCATGCGCACTTTTGATTTCTGTTAATTTAAGTTCCACTTTGCAGTGCCTTTGCGCAATGTCGCTAGTGTTGTTTATTTTTTACGCAGGAATTTAGGAATCACGCGGTAATTAATAATATTATTTTCTTTTTAATTTTCAGCATTGAAATATTTAGTTATTTTAAAATTTACAAATAATTTCCTTTTAAATAAATAAATCTTCATAAAATGTAGCCACAATGATTATGATAACATTTAAACACAAGGTAATATAAGACCAAATCCAAATAAAAAATAGTGTGTGACGTTTCGGTAACAGCGTTGTTACCATCTTCAGACAAAAGTACTGAATGAGAGAATTTTACCACAGCATGCTTTTAAATAGTTCCTGGTATCAAGTGTGTAAACTAGATAACAGATAAGAAGATATTTATCTGAAAACAGATGGGATAAACACCTGATGATTATTATTCTTAGAATTAAAAGTTTTTTCAAATATAATTAAAAGCATATCTATAAATATCATTTATATTTCCTCTTTCTTCCATTCTGTTAATTGTAGCACATTTATTTTGAATGAAAAATGCTTCTTTAAATTGTCTCTTAAAATAATTTTTCTCATAATCTAGTATCTTTGTTTCTTTTAGGTTAAAATTATTATGTCCTGTGATTTTTCTATGTTCTACAAGTGCAGAATTCTCAATTTTATCCCATTTCAGAGCATATTCATGGTTTTTCATTCTTTCTTTTAAAGTTCTGGATGTTTGTCCTACATAACATTGGTCACATTTTTCACATTTCCCTTCATAAATTAAACCTGCTCTATTTGGTATGTGAGTGTTCTTATGGTTGTTGATATATTGAGAGATAGGGTTACATGGTTTCCATGCAATGTTTATTTTTTCATACTTTTTGAATATATTAGTAAAATTTCTTGCAAACTTTTGGTTTATGAATGGCAATGTGATAAATTTGGCTTCTTTGTTTTTGCACTTTAGATTTTGAATTAAAGTATTATTCTCATATTTTTGGTTCATGTCTTCTATTATTCTATTTATCAATTTGATGGGAAAATCTTCATTGATTAGTTCTTTTTTGATGTTGTTAATTTCTATATTTCTTTTAGTTGTATCATTAATGAGTGTAAAAGCTCTATATATAAGAGCTTTTACTAATCCTACTTTTTGGCTGAAATGGTGCTGTGAGCTAAAGTTCCAATAAGTTCCTGTATGTGTTGGTTTTTTGTATATAGAGGTTGTAATGTTGTTATTGTTGTATGATAAGTTCATGTCCAGGAAATTTATTGATTTGTTGTTATCTACTTCCATAGAGTAATTGATATCAGGCAATAGATTGTTGAAAGTATCCAAAATTTTTTGTTCACTTCTCTGATTAATAAATAAAATGGAGTCATCCACATATCTTTTAAGATAATAAACATCATTTTTAGGTGAATTTAGAGCTTTTATTTCTAATTGGCCTATAGTAATACAAGATGCGTTTGGTGATATTGGACTACCCATTGTTGCACCTTTCATTTGGAGATATATTTATGAAGTGAAATGTGAAAAATGTGACCAATGTTATGTAGGATAAACATCCAGAACTTTAAAAGAAAGAATGAAAAACCATGAATATGCTCTGAAATGGAATAAAATTGAGAATTCTGCACTTGTAGAACATAGAAGAATCACAGGACATAATAATTTTAACCTAAAAGAAACAAAGATACTAGATTATGAGAAAAATTATTTAAAGAGACAATTTAAAGAAGCATTTTTCATTCAAAAGAAATGTGCTACAATTAACAGAATGGAAGAAAGAGGAAATATAAATGATATTTATAGATATGCTTTTAATTATATTTGAAAAACTTTTAATTCTTAGAATAATAATCATCAGGTGTTTATCCCATCTGTTTATCAGATAAATATCTTCTTATCTGTTATCTTGTTTACACACTTGATACCAGGAACTATTTAAAAGCATGCTGTGGTAAAATTCTCTCATTCAGTACTTTTGTCTGAAGATGGTAACAACGCTGTTACCGAAACGTCGCACACTATTTTTATTTGGATTTGGTCTTATTACCTTGTGTTTATAATCTACTAGCCGAATGACCCGGGCAACGCCCGGGTTTTACCCTATTAAATGTACCCTGTTTCACCCGTGGTCTCTGTTTTTTGGAATTTTTCCCGATATAATTTTGTATCTGATAATCAAACATGATACAGCAAAATTTTTAAAATAGCCTATCGTCTTCCCAGTATTCTTTTACCTATGTATGGAAATTTTGGTTTGAATTAGTGAACTACTGCGAATTTGTAGACGAATGACCCGGGCAATGCCCGGGTTTACACGATTAAATGTATATTACATATGGAAGATGGACGTAGTTCCCGGAGGGCACCCGCCAGGTCACTCTGCCCCCGCGCAACTGTCCAACCGGGAGCGCGCCCCGCCGTCAAAATCGCCACGCGTTCTAGAGGGCGCTGCTCGTGAGCTCAACCGGCCGGCAGCCGGGAGATCTCATTTACTCGGCGGGGGGGGGGGGGGGGGGGGCAGGGGGCAGGGAAGTCACGTGCTGCGCCGGCAGCCAATTGTCGCGCGCCGCCATCGACGCTTGAGTGTTCTAGAGGGCGCTGAGCTAAGTTGAATAATTTGAATATATAGTTTTAATAAATGATTTATATATATTTTAAAATAGCCTATCGTCATCCCCGTTATTTTTACCTATGTATGGAAATTTTGGTTTGAATTAGTGAACTACTGCGAATTTGTATAGGAGTCATACAGACAAAGACAAACAAACATACAAACATATAAACATTCATTTTTATATATATAGAGATAATCCAAATTGTGCCTTATCAATGATAACATTTACAGTAAAACCCCTCTATAGTGAACCCCAATGGGACAGAGCTTTTGGTTCACTATAGCCACGGTTTGGCTATTTTTTTTTTTTACTTTTCAAAATTTTTAGACCGTATAATTAAAGGACAGCCATACACACAAGAAGAGGCTGCATTTTAATAGTGGTCACTTTGTTTTAATTCCCTTAATTGACCAATTTCCTTACATTAATACTGAATAATAATAGAAATCATTAGATGATAGGTTCTTCTTATCATTAACATACATGTACCTCTATGTCTAATTTAAAAATCAAGACAAATCATAGGCAAAGTTTTATTAAATATATATTCAAAGATATAAAATGATTTTAAAACATCATTATCACATTATATAATACATTGTTTACTTGGAAAAATGGCTCTAACACCTTGTTGCTTCAAAGCATTCTTCAAGCATTGCACCATTCAAATAAAGTTAGTGTTTTTCTTCCATTTCATTTTCCCACATATTCTTCTAGGTCTAGATTTCGTTTTTTTTTTTAACCTGTCATGCAAAACATTGCTGACTTTAAAATCACCATAGTTAATGGCATAAAAATAGTTTTTGTTTCCTCACGGGACCATTTATTTTAATTTTTTTTTTTAGCCCTAAAACGTACGATCGCGATCGCGGCAAAAGTTGAGGTTGATTCCTCTTTGTAACAATTTTTAAAAGCTTTATATTTTATCTTTTATAATAGAAAAGTTATATTCTCTTATTTTAATATGTTCTTAACATTTTGCCTGTGTTGTTTCACTTTGAAAAGTTCTGAAAATGGCTTTTTTTTAAAAGAAATAACGCTTTTGTTTTTAAATGCCTTTGTTTTCTTCATTTTGGAAGCCATTTGTATTTTTATATTTCAAATTTAATGGATGCAAATATATTATATTTAATAAAATGTATAATGTGTTAAAATTTATACAACATACAGCAAAAATAAAGTGCAAAATTCAAAACAAACAATGCCGCTAAATATATTGTTTTGAAATCGCGATCCGCGAGCTGAAACATACTCAAAATTTGGTTGTTTTAATTTTTTTTTTTAAATTACACTTCTAAGTTTGTTATAAGCATAGTATTTTAAATAGATTTTTATTATTTTGGGACCGAAAATAGGTTCGTTATAGGGGTAGTTCGTTATTTTAAAAACCGCAAAGTCCTTTATAACGATGGTATTTTCAATGGAATGGAATTGGGAATTGGCATGGGTTCGTTATAAGGGAAGGTTCGTTATATCCAGGGTTCATATTAGCGGGGTTTTACTGTATTTCAATATTCCATTTCCGGGTTATTATAAAAAATTTAAACACAAAATCAATAACACCTGCAGCAGCACTGGATGCCTTTAATACAATAATTAAAACATATTCCAGAGGAAGAAAGACATGCATGTTTTTTTTTAATATACCATCTGGAATACATCCTGAATAGGATTTCAGTGCAAAAACAGAATCTATAGAGGATTTTTTAAAAAGATCTTAATGATTATTTTTAAATATTATTTTAAAAAAGATATTCATAATTATTTTTAAATATTATTTTTAAATTTTCTTTTTATTTTCCATATTTATTTCCTTTCAACTGCTATATTCTTCAATTAGAATAAAATATTATTTATAATTACAGTAAAACCCCTCTATAGTGAACCCCATTGGGACGGGACTTTTGGTTCACTATAGCCACGGTTCACTATAGCCACGGTTTGGGTATTTAAATTTTTTTAAATAATATTAATTATATAATTTAATAATATTGGCTGCTTTTTTTCCCCCTAAATTAACCTATTTCTATATATTAAAGCTGTATATTAAAATAAAAACAAAATCATGTGAAAATATTGCCTTTTTGATCAGTTCCTCTGATAATTTAATTAGTATAAATGCAACCTGCCCCCCATATGTAAAAAAAATCCAAGAAAATAATACCTTATTTATAAAAATTAAATAAAAACTTTATTAATAATATTTTAAAAGGTATAAAAATATATTTTTTAAATAAATATTATTATATTAGAATATAGGATACAAAGGCTTACTTGAAGAAGTCTGTTATTTTTTTCTGCTTTAACATATTCCTCATAATGACACTGACGATAGCGGCAATAGTTGGGATTGATTCCTCTTTGTAGCATTTTTTTTTTATAGTCTTCTTTTTTGCCATATCGTAGAAATGCAACTTTTGCTCATTTTCATTTTCTTCCGAAGATCCGCTTGCGATGTACCACTCTCAATAGCTTTTATGATGGTTAATTTCTTTTCAAGTGATATCTTGGTACGAGCGACTTTTTCTTTGGCACTTACATTATCTTTTAAAACTGGTTTTAATAATTTAATCATGTTTTAAGGAATTTTCCTAATGTAGAGTTAAGAAATTTAGTTTTCAATAAGGCATGAAAAATTTATAAAAGTGCGCAGTATAAAAATAGAACGTGAATATAAACAAACAATGTCGCTAAATTCTTTGTTTTGAATTGCGATCTGTGAGCTAGAGCTCACACAAAATTTTAATTAGTTTTGAAAATTATAATTTTGGAATTTTAGAATTAAAATTAAAAGTTCGTTATAAGCATGGTATTTTTGATAGAATTTAATATTTTGGGACCAAAATTGGGTTCGTTATAGCGATAGTTCGCTAGTTTGAAAAGTGAAAAGTTCGTTATAGCGATGGTAATTTTAATGGAATGGAATGCGGATTTTCGATGGGTTCGTTATAAGGGAAGGTTCGTTATAGCCATGGTTCGTCTTAGCGGGGTTTTACTGTATTTGTTTCAAAAATATGTATTATTGCCATTTTGTCCCTGATATTAAAGTTAATCATGAAAATAAAATAAAAACACACAATGGTTTCAATTAATATCATTAATTTATATTAGAAGGCTATTTTTTAAAAAATATTATTTTGGCGAGTTAGATGATTAGCTAATCATCTGAATAACTTTAATTCAACACTTCCTTTAATTCAACCGAAAGCTCTGATCCCTTGGGGTGTTGAATTAAAGAGGTTCGACTGTATGTAGTTCAACACCCCAAGGGATCAGAGCTTTCGGTTGAATTAAAGGAAGTGTTGAATTAAAGTTATTCAGATGATTAGCTAATCATCTAACTCGCTAAAATAATATTTTTTTTAAAATAGCCTTGTAATATAAATTAATGATATTAATTGAAATCATTGTGTGTTTTTATTTTATTTTCATGATTAACTTTTAGTATCAGTGACAAAATGGCATTAATACATATTTTAGAAACATAAATAATTGTAACAAATAAATTTACTGGTAATGTGTTTCTTTTCAGTAATATAATCAAATATTAATACAGACGTTAAAATATTAAATAATATTTTATTCTAATTGAAAATATAGCAGTTGAAAGGAAATAAATATGGTAAATTAAAAGAAAATTTTAAAATATTATTTAAAAATAATCATTCAGATCTTTTAAAAAATTCCTTTATAGATGTCTGTTTTTGCACTGAAATCTTATTCAGGATGTATTCCAGATGGTCATTATTGAGTCCAACTTTTGAGGCCTTTTTACTCAATATTGATAGGCTGTCTCCTCTGTAACTTCGAGAGACGCCTCTTTTGTCCAGCTACTTAACCAACGGGAGAAGAAGGCCCGGAAGAACGGATACCACGACGCGCACAATCTCCTATTTCAGAACTCTATTTTTATTAAAAACTCGGTCAATTTATACACTAAAAATTTACATAGTAATCTATACAGCAAAGAAAATAACAATTTGTACAACAAAAGAAATTTACATACTAGTCTCAAGTTAAACATTTGCCTAAACAAAGCTGACTACTTTAGTAGTCGTAACATACTCCCCCCGCTGTTGAACAGGAGTTCAACAGAAGAGAAGAGCGAAAATACCCATTTTCACAATCTTCTTGATTGGAAAATTTTTTCTCTTGAATTTTGAGGTACGGGGCACATAACCAAAACCATCAATACAATTATTTCTCCCCCGTCCCCCTTTACTATTTGGTTATTTATTTGTCATCGTTGCCCAGACTTGAAGAATCTTTGCCTAAATTCTGAACTCCACAAGCCTCCATGTCCGAAGAACGTATCTCGAGAGGGTAAAGTCGTTGTATAGGTCGCACAATCTCTCCTGATTTTATTCTGAGCTTGGCCACTCGACAGTTTCCATCTTCACCCGGGTAGACTTTCTTTACCAGGCCTAAAGGCCAATTTATCCGTTTCTGAGAATCATTTCCTACATAAACCACGTCCCCAGCAGTAATAGCTCTAGTATCGCTATCTTCCTTTTTCTGAACAAGTTCGCCTAAATATTCTTTATAAAAATCTCATCTTTAGCTCTCCCTTTAACGTTTGTAAATTTTTATATTTTCCTACAAGATTCTTTCTACATATATGGTCAAGTTCCGGGAAGGTGTTGTCATCATTAACCTGTAAGAACAGTGCGGGAGTCAGGGGTCGGAAATCATCAGAGTCTTCTGACATATAAGTCAAAGGTCTTTCGTTGACTATTGCTTCGATATGGCATATCTGGGTCTCTAATTGTACAAAGTTCAACTTTTTGTTGCCTAACATTCTTTTTATTATACCTTTGATAATTCTAATTAACCTTTCCCAAAAACCTCCCCACCATGGAGATACAGGGGGGTTAAACTTCCATATTATTTTTTGAGCCGAAGAATAATTTGACATTTGATCCCAATCAATGTGACTCAATAACTTATTGGTTTTTGCGAAGTTTGTTCCATTATCGGAGTAAATCACCAGGGGCCGTCCTCTTCTTGAGATAAATCGTCTCAAAGCCATCAAGAAACTTGGGGTATCTAGACCCTGTATCACCTCCATATGAACAGCTCGGTAGACTCCACAGGTGAATAGGGCAACCCACATCTTCGTATTATTCCTTAATAATAAGGGTCCAAATAAGTCAATGCCTGTGACCTGAAAGGGCTTGCCCAGATGTATTCTATTGGTCGGTAAAGGAGCCGCTTCGACACTACCCGGCTTAGCTGAGTACCTTCGACAGATGACACACTGTCGTAAAATTCTAGAGACTGTGTTTCTACCTCTCAAAATCCAATATTTTTCTCTCAATTTCGATAAGGTAACCAAAACACCTGCATGACCTAAATTTTTATGGACTTGTCTAATCAGTTGTTCACTCAAAAAATGACTACTGGGCAGCAACACAGGGTATTTAAAATTTTCAGGGAAATCACCCAGAATTAGTTTCGTCTCAACAGAGTATAGATCCTCTGCATTCTTCACGATCTTTAGATTATTGAATTTCAGATTCCCTAAATCAAAAACTTCTCTCTGAATCAATTGGATCAACTTTCTCTCACTGTACTCAATTTCTTCTATCGTCAATTCGCCTTTCTGATTAGACGCCTTCCTACATTTGTTAATATATCTTGTCATCCAGGCTAACAGCCTGACATTCGATTGGAACTCAGAAAACTTCTTGAACATCCCATGGGTGATTGGTTTTATCACAATTTCCACCAGAGTTGTCTTCCTTTGTTCCTTAAGCACTTCAGTTTCATCTATGATAGGTTCTTCTGAAGGCCAGAATTCCCTAGAAAGACGCAGCCAATCAGGACCTTCCCACCATTTGCTCCGCAGAAATTGTCCGATTTTTGAACCTCTCGATGGGAGGTCTGCGGGGTTCTTAAATCCAGGAACAAATCTCCAGTTGGATACTTTGGTTGTTCTTTGTATTTCGTCGACCCTATTCTTTACAAATATGTTCCAATTACAATTCCTACGAATCCAGGACAAGGCGGTGGATGAGTCGGTCCAGAGATAAAGTGGACATCTCACAGTGAGAGATTCCAAAATATACCCTGCCAATCTGGCTCCTATTAAGCAGGCCATCAATTCCAGTCTGGGAATTGATATCTTCCCCAGAGGGGCGACTCGAGCTTTGGACCATATGAAGGATAATTCCACTCCTCCTTTCATTTGACTTCTCATGTACGCCACAGTGGCAAATGCTTCCTTGCTCGCATCACAGAAAACGTGAAGTTCCAAGGACTCCGCCCAACCCACGCATATATATCGAGGGATCCTTGAGTCCTTTAAATGGCTTAACTGTTCGTACCAATCTTTAAATTCTTGACTTATATCCTCTTCTAGGGGATCATCCCATCCACCTGCGCTTTTCCATGTTTTTTGCAGCAAAATTTTAGGCGTTATCATCACTGGTGAATAGAACCCGAGGGGATCAAACAACTTTTGTACCAAGGACAAAATGACTCTCCTCATTATCAGTGAAGGCAAAATTTCTGGGTTTATCATACAATTCAGAGTATCAGTTTTTCGATTCCACAAGAGTCCCAAAACCTTCGCATCCTTTCCCTCTCGAGGATTGAATGTCTCAGCTGTCTCCCACTGACGAAGTTCCATCCCAGCTCTATTCATTATCTCAGAAGCCTTTTCCTTGAAATGAACAATGTCAGATTCCTAATTTCAGCGATGTGAGGCAGTTGTCAACGTAGAAGGATCTCAACAAACGTTGAGCTACATAAAAATTTTCATCGGTGACCGATTTAAGATGATGCTCAATGACCGCTCCTAACATAAAAGGGCTACTGGTCAAGCCAAAAACCACGCGAGTATGTTGGAATGTCACACTGCCGCTAATATTCCTCCAAATAAATTTCAAGTATTTTCTGTCTTCGGGATTCACTTCGATCATCTGGAAAGCTTTACGGATATCCGCTGAAATTCCAATTTTGTTCTCGCGAAATCTGATGAGAACATTTGGAATATGTTCCAGTAAGTTTGGTCCCGTCTCCAAACAATCGTTCAACGACATTCCCTTGACAGAGCGGCATGACGCATCATATACTGGTCTAATTGGGGTAGTTTCATTGGTTTCTTTAAACACTGGTCTATGGGGCAAATAATGGCCTACGGTTTTGTTATCATCATGGATTCTTTCAATTATATTCTCCTGTTCCCATTCCGTGAATATCTTAGAATAATCTTCTAATCTTCCTTGTGTTGTTAATTTGTTAACACACCTTTCCAATCGCTTCTGTGCAACATGGAAGTTAGAAGGAATGTCTTCACAGCCTTCCCTCCAGGGGAGAGAGACGGAATAATGCCCATCATCTCGCTTAATAATTTTTTCGATGAAATGCGATTTGATATCCCTGTTCTTTTCCCTCTGTGAAATATTTTCTACAGGGTCTCGTACACCCAACATTTCCAAGTCCCAAAGATCTTTTATTTTATGACTCATGGTCAAGAAAACAGGAGATGCATACTCCGAAGCCAAACTCTCCCTCAAAGGAATCTCCCCGAATATTGACCAACCAATCTTCGTTTTGATGGCCGTTAATCCATCCTCCAAGCAAACCACCTGATCTGTCCAGATTTTGCCCAAATTGTCAGCGCCCAACAGAAGGTCGATTTCTGATGTCTCGACATTTTTCCTTCTAATAATGGTGACACCCTTTTTGTCGAGATCCCGCATCCAAGTTCCTGCTGTCAAAGTAGGAACTCTGTCACAGATCATCCGTTGGCCCATCGCCCTGACCTGTATGGCTTCTTCCTTTGAAAGATTTGTGATGAAAAGGGAATAAAGGCTGTGTTTCTCTTCTCTTGTTTGTCGACCTCCAAAGAGGCATTTCGTCAATTTCCGCTCTCCCAATTTCTCCAATCCCAGTTCCTTTGCCAAAGATTCTTTAATGAATAAATACTGACTTCCCGAATCCAACAAAACATTTATAACTTTTGATGTTTCAGAGCTACAGATTTTTGCTCTCACTGTCATCAAAAGTATCTCGGATGCACAGGACTGTGCGAGCAGAACGGTGGACTGTTGGTTTTGCACAGAAGGATTGTTTTTTCTCTCTTTACTACTACCTCCATCTTCCGTGATTGAGTTCCTTCTTGAGTTGTTTCCCCGACAGAAAATCAAGTAGTGGGGTCCTCCGCAATTCTGGCAAATAATGTTTGTCCTACAGTCTCTTCTTAGATGATTTCTTTTTAAACACTTGAAGCAGACTCCTGCGTCAGACATCTTCTTAAGTTGTTCTTCCCGAGTCATTCTTCCAATTTTGAAACATTTCCAATTTTCATGGCTCATACCATCACAGAAGATGCACTTGGTTTTTCTCTCGTAGTTCGTGGTCGAAAATGATCCCTTTGGATATTTGTACTCTTTATTTTTCGAAACATACAGCTGTGATGCTGTTGATTTGTTGCTCTTATTGAAATGTAAAGGTCTTGAAGGAAAACTGTACTTGGGGTTATTCTCACCCACTCCAAGCCTTGAAAAATTCATTCTTTGTTGAGCCTTTATCTCAGCCCGTAAAAAACCCATCAAGGCCCTCAGCCGGTCCCCCTTCCCTTGCTCTACGTCCTGCTCGTCATCCCGGCCATAACCGGCCTCGGGTGTTCTTTGCCACACCTGTAATATCTGGGTGGGTAGGCAGGACTCCACCAGTGGGAAAAGGAAAAACCTCCAGGTATTCCGGAGGAATACTCAATGATTCTAGAGATTGGAGGTAGGCCGAATCTCGTCATAAAGACGGTCCAGGTTTGCACTCTGTCTACGTGCATTAAGCACAACTAAATCGATTAACTTTCTCAAGTACAACTCAATCAATAATTTCCTGTCTCCAAACCTGCCTTTTAGAGCTCCTATGGCACTCTCATAGTTTTTCCCGGTGTGGGTGTAAGCCCCCAATAGGCGGTGTGCTCGGGAACCCGGGACCATGGCTTGGACGAGATAGTGCATTTTCTCGTCGTCGTCCAATTCTCTATCCTCATGTATCCTCTTGAATCTGGACCACCATGATATCCATCCCTCCAAGTCACCATCAAAACATGGCAATTCCATTTTTGGTAATCTCAGAAGAGCTCTTCTCGAGCCTTCACCTCCGGCTTCCGACATTGCCCTTTTTTCTTCAGTCTTAGCCTCTAAGATCTTATTGATATCCATTAGTACATTACTGTACATTTCCAAATAATGTGTAGTGGATTCCAATTCTTTCATCATAGCCTCTTCTTCATATTCCTCTGCTCCAACCATCTCGATTTCTATTTTCTCGTCAAATTCCTTAATCTGTTGGTAACACTGGACAATGATCTCTTTCCCTTGCATCAAGAGGCATTCGTCTGGGGAGACTCTCCTCATTTCTTCCCGAGCTTCGTTTATTCTCTTGGTGAAGATGATTCTTCTTGGCGTTCTGGATCTCTTTAAAATTTTCAAATTCACGGATTCCTTTAAAGTCTCCATCCTGGAGTCCTGAAATGCTCGTATTCTGGTATCTTGCAATCCTGGCAGGCTCGCCACTAATATTGAGTCCAACTTTTGAGGCCTTTTTTACTCAATATTGATAGGCTGTCTCCTTTGTAACTTCGAGAGACGCCTCTTTTGTCCAGCTACTTAACCAACGGGAGAAGAAGGCCCGGAAGAACGGATACCACGATGCGCACAATCTCCTATTTCAGAACTCTATTTTTATTAAAAACTCGGTCAATTTATACACTAAAAATTTACATAGTAATCTATACAGCAAAGAAAATAACAATTTGTACAACAAAAGAAATTTACATACTAGTCTCAAGTTAAACATTTGCCTAAACAAAGCTGACTACTTTAGTAGTCGTAACAGTCATTTTGAAAAAACATGCATGCCTTTCTTCCTTTGAAATGTCTTTTAATAAATAAATTTTAATGTATTGAAGTCATCCACTGCTGCTGCAGGTATTATTGATTTTGTGTTTAAATCTTTTATAATAACACAGAAATGGAATATTGAAATAAAATGTTATCATAATCATTGTGGCTACATTTTATAAAGATTTTAATAAATTTTATTTATTTAAAAGGAAATTATTTGTAAATTTTAAAATAACTAAAATATTTTAATGCTGAAATTCAAAAATAAAATATTATTGTTAATAATAAAATCGGCGCCCGCCGATCACCGCCGTAATACCTTTTTAGCGGAAAGTTGTAAGTAAAAAGCATTCAACTGTCGAAATTCGAATTTTAAAATAGGTCGAATTATCGAAATTTCGAATTACGGTTTGTTATTTGATAGGCCGGAGGTCGGGACATCAGAACATGGTCGAATTATTGCCAAGTGTCGAATTGGGGTGTGTCGAATTAACGAGGTTATACTGTATATATGAAGTTTTCTATATTAACGTTTTATATATTATATATATATTAAAAAAAAACTATCATTCTATCATTTCTATAGTATTGAATAATATAAAAATTAACAAATTACTTAGGTAATGGTTCTCTTTTATCCTTAGTACACGAGGTGCAGGCCATGATGGGGGTAGTAGATGGTGACTACTGTAAGTGCACCAAATGTCTACATATGCAGAAAGCAGTGTAACTCTTGCACTTACAAATATGCCCTGTTAGTTACTTGCACTCACTGATGGAGTTTGACTTTTGCAAGAATTGGGGGGTCATTAAGGCAACTTTTTTTTTAATTAAAAAAAGTGACCAATGTGAGATTCCATCCCAGGTTGCGGCCGTTTATAGGACTGGTCCTCCGACCCCCAGGAGAAAGTATGATTCAGATTATAGGCAAGAAAGGTAACAAGACTAAACAAGTAAATGTGAGATATGTGAGAATTGTAATGTGTGAATGAGAATTATTGAGGAATGTTTATTTTACTTGGTATCAGTACCTTATTTTTGTATATATATATTTTTTACTCATCTGATAAGCCTAAATTGCCAAGTAAACAATTGGGCACGAATGGCGGTGGAGCCTATATTTAGAATGCATTGTAACACTTTTAAGCACATGTGCATACACTAACTAGGGTCACTGTGGCAAAGTATTGTATTTTTAGAAATAAATTTATATTTTAACAAGAATTATCCAATTTTGTTGAATTTTGATCTAAAAATCATTCGAATTAACCTTTGCTATTTGATAGGCTGGAGGTGGGGACAAGAAAACATTGTCGAATTACTGCAAATGTTAAATTGACAAGGTGATACTGTATTTGAAAAGATGCTTTGATATCTTTCTCATTCAGTATGTTTGTCTGAAGATGTTGAAAATGCTGAAATTTCAAATATAATTTACTTAGTTGTTCTTGTTACCTTGTGTAATTTTGGAATGATTTCAAACATGAAAAAGACCTACAATTTATAAAGGCCAATCCCTATAAAAGACAAAATATCTCCCCCCCCCCCCGTTATAAAGAGGGTAGACTGTTTAATGAAGAATTCTAGAATTAAATGTTATTTTAAGACACATTAAAAAATATATCATGAATATAATTGAAAAAATTAATCACACACAAACTTTAAACATAAAAATAAAAAATTTCATATTAGATCACCAACAACAAAAAAAAAAAAAGAGAGTGGGCAAGAGATTTCGTCCTATTCAAAATCTGGAACCTAACATGATAAAAACAAATGTTAGAAGGTTTCAATCAGGATTTGACCAAATCTCTTCCACTTACAGTAAAACCCCGCTAATACGAACCCTGGATATAACAAACCTTCCCTTATAACGAACCCACGCCGATTCCCAATTCCATTCCATTGAAAATACCATCGTTATAACGAACTTTGCGATTTTTAGAATAACGAACTACCCCTATAACGAACCTATTTCGGGTCCCAAAATGATAAAATCTATTAAAAATACTATGCTTATAACGAACTTAGAATTGTAATTTAAAAAAAAAATTAAAAAACAAAATTTTGAGCATGTTTCAGCTCGCGGATCGCGATTTCAAAACAATAAATTCAGCGGCATTGTTTGTTTGATTTTTGCACTTTATTTTTGCTGTATGTTGTATAAATTTTTACACATTATACTTTTTATTAAATAGAATACCTTTGCATCCATTAAATTGGAAATATAAAAAATGCAAATGGCTTCCAAAATGAAGAAAACAAAGGCATTTTAAAAACAAAAGCGTTATTTCTTAAATAAAAAAAAGGCCATTTTCAGAACTTTTCAAAGTGAAACAACATAGGCAAAATGTTAAGAACATATTAAAATAAGAGAATATAACTTTTCTATTATAAAAGATAAAATATAAAGTTATTAAAAATTGTTACAAAGAGGAATCAACCTCAACTTTTGCCGCGATCGCGATCGTACGTTTTAGGGCTAAAAAAATTTTCAAGTAAAAATTATATTATATAATATGTGATAATGATGTTTTAAAATCATTTCATATCTTTGAATATATATTTAATAAAACTTTGCCTAGGATTTGTCTTGATTTTTAACTTAGACATAGAGGTACATGTATGTTAATGATAAGAAGAACCTATCATCTAATGATTTCTATTATTATTTAGTATTAATGTAAGTAAATTGGTCAATTAAGGGAATTAAAATAAAGTGACCACTATTAAGAGGCAGCCTCTTCTTGTGTGTATGGCTATTTTTTAATTATATGGCCTAAAATTTTTGAAAAGTAAAAAAAAATAGCCAAACCGTGGCTATAGTGAAGCGTGGCTATAGTGAACCAAAAAATCTGTCCCATTAGGGTTCACTATAGAGGGGTTTTACTGTAATCTATCTCATTCACATCCCCCCCCCCCCCCCTCAGTATATTCTTAAAAGTAAACAATCTGGGCAGTTATTTCAAAAAACATAACCTACCTCAATTATATTCAGTCGTGCTTTGCCACCAATTTTGATTAATTTTATAAGTTGAGAATTTAAAATAATAATATCAGTAGAACAATTTGATCTGAGTTCCTTTACAAAGTTTTTCACTTAACCCTTTGAGTGCGGGGGCAACGATAGTCACTTCGAACATTTAGTCTGTAGAGTCAGGAAGCGACTTTAGTCCAACATGCTATATAAATTAAATCCTTTCAGTGTGGCAGTCGAAGCTAGCTACCCCATTAATATATGACACTGCTGACTCATTTCCTGGGTTGGCTCTGGTAACATTTTCCCACATTTTTTGTTAAAAATTCTATATACAGTTACGAGCGTCATGCGTTCTTAATTCTTCATCTCTGTCACCGTTTGCTTTTTTTTTGGAATGGCGCTCTCCTATTGGTTGGCTATGATCACGCCACCTTTGCCCCCCCCCCCACTCGCTTTTTGGTTTTTGTAACTATTGTGTTGGAGCGGGTCGCTCCTTAAATAAATGCATATATTAGTTAATAACTAAATGGAATCCTCTCTTTCTTTTTCCCAGTAAGAGACGCCTACGGAAGCCAACAGTACATAGACAGATAAAGCACATAGGCTATAGTTATTAACTAATATATGCATTTATTTAAGGCGTCAATTTATAATTGTAACAAATAGAATTTGAATAAAAACATTCAATCGGGTAAAACACGGGCGTTGCCCTGTTCATTCGGCTAGTAATTAATAAAAGTCACATTAATTGACTTTTAGAAGATTATATAAGCAAACTTTCCATAAACAAGCGAAAAAAAAATCTTGTCAGTTCAAACTGAGTATCGCTTAGAAGAGAGACATTTACCATATCAATTTGAAGATGAAAATTTCAAACCTAAAAAACAGCCCAAAACACCTACATGGTTAGCTTTTCTTGATCAATCAAGAATAGTTATTTGGCCAATTCTGGAATAATTAAAAATCAATGAATAGTTGATACTTATTCCGATAGATGGCGCAAGCCATCAGCAAATTTTAGTTGCATGATAAGGAGATGCCTTTTTTCTTTTCTTAATTTATGAACCTTATCCCAGTACAATGTCACATTTGTACTATTTTTTTCACATTCTCTCCCAAATCTGGCCTTAACTACCTGTTTCATGATATTTCAGGATGCCTGAATGATTAATTTTTTTTTTTTTTTTGGTTGTTGGGGTACAGCTTGCACCACACTAACGAGGGCCAACAGTCCGAAATACCTACATGGTTAGTTTTTCTTGATTAATCAAGAATGGGTATTTGGTCAATTCTTAAATAATTAAAAATCTACGAATAGTTGATATTTATTCTAATAGATGACACAAGCCATCAGCAATTTTCAGTTGCACAATAAGGAGATGCCTTTTTTCTTTTCCTAATTATGTTTGTTGTATGCCTTCCTAGTAAATGTAAAAAGGGGAAGGTGCTTCCAAAAGAAAGGGAAAACAACATTTTACTGCCCAGATTGCCCCAATAAGCCAGCATTGTGTGTCATGCCATGCTTCAGGGATTATCTTATGAAGCAAAATTTTAGAAAATCCTGTAAGTCCAATTTGAGTATATTTTTTATTATATATTTGAGTATTAAAAATAATTTTTATTTTAATGATTTATATATATATATATTTTTTTTATAAATTGTCAAAATCATATATAGTAACTGTAATAATCTATATTTATCCTTAATATTTAAGATAAATATTTATTTTTCCTATATATATAATGTATCAAATCACATATTAAATTAAAATTAAAATGAATCAATTTTAGAAAAAAAAAATTAAAATTTTGATCATTTTTGGAAAAAAAAAGACTAAAGGACAAAATGACACCAGCACCTAAGAGTTTAAAATTTTTAAATTAATTTACTCTTATTTGTATATTTGGTGTTAATCTGATATAATTGGCCTGGTGATGAGCTAAGACATGAAAGCTTGTCATTTTTATCATAATAAAGAAAGGTTTTGTAATTTTCCTGATTGATATATTTAAACCTTTGCAATTATTTTAAGAATCTTTGATATTTATTTTACAAAGGAGTTGTATTTTGAGAAAAATAAGCTAATATATTTCAGAATTATTTTATTTAGTAGATAAACATTTGAACCTTATAGAGATAATTAAACTTACCTATATAATAATGCAAGCTTTGTTCTCCTTGTAGGGATTTTCAGATTGGCTTATTCCAGTGACGAGCACATCAGTTTTCTGGTGCTCGATACAGTATTTCATTAGCCTGCAACAAAAATATATTAGCGTTCCTAAATACATTTAAATCGTATGTGATAATACAAATTTATCATTATTACTATTTTTAAATATATATATATTAAAATGATATTCACATATTTTTAAAAAATAATAAATTATATTTTATAAATCGTATTAAAATATATCATTACAAATTATACTTTATTTTTTACATACTCATCGCAGGCTTGAGAAACTAGAATTCTCTGGATATTTGCTTCTTGACGCAGCTGAAGAACTTGTTTCTTCATGGCTTGAACTTGTGACATTAGACTCGGCCTACAGGTTGAATAAAGTCAAAATTAAATGTCCACTTCCGGAGAAAACACACCTGACACTAACGGAATATTTATTTAAAATATATATAAATATAGTGAGTAATAATTATATTTTAATAAATATATAGTGTCAATAAAATGTGTTCGTTTATTCATTTCAAAAATTTCATTAAAACATTGCATTTCAACTTCAAATGAAATAACTTCAATTTTAATTACAGTTCTTTGAATTTTAATCAAACTTTTTAATTTAATTAATTTGATTTTCATAATATTATACAAATGAACTCTGATGATTACATATTAAATATTAATACAATATTATAAACAATCATTTTTAAAATTTAATATGGATTTAGATACCAATTCTTGATTTTGGAGGAAGTGTCAAGGATATCTGTGTTAATTATTGAGCTAAAGTCTGCACACTTCATTTAAATATATCTTATCTATCTATTAACATATATAGTCACGACCGTCTTTCCTCAATGCCTCATCGGCCCTGTCATGGATGCGCGCGCATCATCATTATGATCATTATCATTATCTAATGATAATAATAATAATATAATAATAATAATAATTATTATTATTATTATTAATATACAGTGGACCCTCGGTTTGCGAGCATAATCCGTTCCAGAGCCATGCTCGTACTCCAAAACGCTCGTAGTGCGAAACTAATTTCTTATTTTAATAATTGAAACTCGGGCAATCTTGCTACGAACAATTGCACAGTTTCCCACATTTTACATATTTCCCGAATCTGATCTGAAGGGAGGGATCCCAGTGAATTTTCATCCATCACGATACGGCAACCATATCACGTAATAACCGTAATCCGAGGTAAAACTTTTCAAAATATTTTGCTCGTACTGCGAAAAGCTCGTACTCCAAGGTGCTCGTAAACCGAGGGTCCACTGTATATAGTCACGACCGTCTTTTCGGCGCGCGCCGCCGGCATTACGTCATAGATTATAAACACAAGGTAATAAGGCCAAATAAAAAAATAGTGTGTGATAAGGCACAATTTGGATTATCTACTTATATAATTGCCTTATTCTGTCTGTGTGAAGTTCACTGTGTCACGGATAGATTTTGGTCAGAATGGATAAAATAAAAAAAGTGTCAAGGATGGGAATCGAACCCACGACCTTCCGCTTACTGGGCATTTGCCATGACCACTAGGCTACCCTGGACATATTTTTTCGTTCACATTTTTATTTTTATATTTTCAAGACACACACAGTTTGGGGCGGGACGTTTCACAAAAGAGACATCCACGGCGCCAATTTATAATTGTAACGAATAGTATTTTAATTAAAACATCTTTAAAATATATACGCACGCACTCGGGTAAAACCCGGGCGTTGCCCGTGCCATTCGTCTAGTATATATATAAAATTAAATTTCTCAGAAGAAACGAATGCATTACTCCCGATCAGTTCCAGCAGTTTACCTCCAATATTTCTAGGGTTCCATATATATATGGCCTACCAAAAACCCATAAGCCCAGTGTCCCCCTTAGACCCATAGTTGCTTACCATCTGTCACCCGCCTTACCGCTAGCCAAATACCTTTCTAGCCTTCTAAAACCCCTGTTCAAAACTCATAATCTTTACTCGGTACAAGATCCATCTGAATTTTTTACAAGATTAAAGAATGTCCCCCAACCTCGTGGTCTCACCATGTCGACTTTTGACGTGACATCACTCTTTCTGTGCCTCCCGCATTCTCTGATCATAGATGGCCTAGAGCAACTTCTTTCTTCTTCCACTCTTCCTAGTAATGATCAAAAAACCATCTTGGATCTATTCACCATCTACCTTGACATGAATGCTTTAGAATTCAATGGCTGTTTCTTTGTACAGATGAGAGGCTCCCCTATGGGCAGCCCTCTTTCCACAATAGCAGCTGAGATTGTTATGTCTAATCTGGACCGGTGGTTAGTTTCCCATAATCATTTGGGGATCGCGATGTGGTCGAGGTACGTTGACGACATTTTTTTGCCTCCATCGTGATACCGACCATCTCCCCATACTCACGGTTTTAAACTCATACCATCATGATCTCCGTTTTACTCACAACCCATCCTGTTTTAATTGCATCCCGTTTTTAGACGTTTTAGTCATCAACACTAATGGCACTTTTCAGACCACCGTATTTCGCAAGCCTAACTTCACTCCCTCCTATTTACACTTTTTATCACATGCCCCGGTTTCTCACAAAATCACCACGGTAAAAACTCTCTCCAAACGGGTATATACTCATTGTTCCCTTGCCTTATTTAGAACGATCGAGAAGCGTACCGTTTACACCCATCTTTTATCCGCTGGTTACCCTCATAATTTTATTGACCGCCATTTTTACGTTCCGAACCACAAAAAAGTTACACCTCCGCTGTATAAAAACGTCTGTGTCCTTCCTTTTTCGACCACGAACTCTGATATTGCGTTATTTTTACGAAAATTCCGTATTCGCACGTTTTTCAAAAATTCGCCTTCCCTAGAAGCATCCTTACGGCACCCCATAACAAAAAGCTCCATCAAACTTAACCCTCTATCCCTCAATAACGGCATCTATAAAATATCATGCAACGATTGTGAGCAATGCTACATTGGTGAAACTGGTCGAACCATCGCCACTAGAATCCGCGAACACAACCGTAATATACGTTCCAAAGATCGAAAATCTCTCATCTTTCAACACATGGCAGATTTCGACCATTCCTTTAATTTAGACGATACGATTTCTGTATACAGGGATGTTGGAAACAAGTACCAACGCTTGGTTCTGGAAGCACTGGTGTCCAACTGTACTCCCAGTTTTAACCGGAAGATTGATCTCCCACCGCAATATACAATATTTTACGGCCTCACTCGCTGATATGTTTCTGGGTTTTATTGTTATTTACGGTTCAATTTTTATCTCCGTGTTTTGCCTTCAGGTTTAATTTTTATCTCCGTTTTTGCCTCTATTTCTCACACAGAGTTTGTTTTATTATTTGTAAATATGCAAATTCCCCTTTCCAATCTTCAGTATGTAAAAATTCCTTATTCTTTGCGCGTATATATGTAAATATTTTCGCTTATAAATATGGCACTTCTTTGTCTACACTTGTATAAGACCTGAAGAAGGGCAGTTGCTGCCTGAAAGCTCGTCGTGTTTTATTAAAGAATCTTACCACGTTACCCTGTTTTTCCTTTGAATCTTACAGCGTGGCGATATGATGTCTGATCCTAACCTTGAATATCTTGCCTTTTATAAGCGGCAGCTGAACAAGAAGTCTTTGCAGCTTGCCCGTTGGCGCTGTCATCTTGCCTTTAACCTAAAATGTTCCCAGGCCTCCTTCATACCACCCTCTCTTAGGATTAGGGATCCAGTACAAAATCATTACTCCGCTGCAATTATACACAGAACCGAAGAACAGCTTCTTAACTCGAGAATTAGAGGCTCCCGTGCTATGATCCGTTTTTTACAAAAAACCATCAGAGGTCTGCTTTGCCTGCTCTCTCCCAGAATCCCTTCCAATGATCTCGGCTCTCTTGTACGAGGCATAACCGCCCGAGTTGAACTTCAGAACTCTGAGATTGAACTCCGGCACCAGAGGAAGCTGGAATTCTGGCACGTGAAATATGGTTTTCCCTTGCGCACACCGCTCCCCCTCTGAAGATACCATTGTTAACCTAACCGACATCGTATTTTCAGACAAGCAGATATCCCTACTAGAGAAAGGCCTTAGTTTTCGGTTGCCCAATGAACCTGATCTTTTATACACGATTAGCTGTATTGAATCTTCCCTCCAGCACCAGTCCCACACAGACAAACATCATATTGCGATTTCACCGCCACTCTGTGTTGTGACGACGATCTAAATTCTATAGAGGTAGTCACTCACCTCTATTCTTGGTCGGCGGGGTTGAAGGTTCAAAGTTAAGGCGTCGTTGTTTATAACACTTTTAAAATATACGACGAAAACAGGAGGGAAAATTATATTTATTACAATTTAAGAAAATAAGTAAAGTATTATTTAAACATTTACACTAAAAGAATCGGAGATCAGGGCAAATTCTAGCGTTCGAAAAAGTTGTTTACAAGTTCTTCCTGTATTGTTTCCTCATTTTTGCCGCTGCATCCCCGTAGCTGCCTCCGCCGGCCTCCCATTGGTTGCTTCGGACGTCTTCTTTTCCAACATTTCTCCCACCTTTGAGTTGGCGTCTCGACGACTCAAACATGGGAAGGAAAAGTTCAGTAGATCCAATCGGTTGGGTCTCTTGATGGGCCGTCCGTAACTTGACACAACATTCGGGGTATCAATGTGATGTTGCTCTTGTTGTGAAGTCAAAGGGTCCTCTTCAGTTGTCAATCGAACTTCTTGTGTGGGAGATCGCTCCGTTAGAGGGTCTCGACATCTTATCTCGGGCGTTATCTCTAAATTGTAGAGTTTTTGAATAGGTCGTATTTTATCACCTGATGAAGTTTTCACTTTCGCAACCCTCACAAGTCCGTCTTTTCCTGGATAGAGTTGGATTATTCTGGCTAACGGCCAGTGTAGTCTCTTTAAACTCTCTTGTCCAATGAGTACCATGTCTCCCACCTTGAGTGGTATGGTAGTCTTCAGGCGTCTCGTTTCTTGTCTCAGGAATCCAAAATATTCGATACGAAATCGTTCTCTAAGATCTTCTCGTACACGTTTGATATATTGATATTTGCGGGAGAGGGTCTGGTTATCAATCAAGTCCAGGTCTGGAACGCCAACCTCTCTGACCTCATGTAAGAACAACGAAGGTGTCAATGGAGCGAGATCCTCACTTTCTTCAGTTAGGTAGGTCAGTGGGCGTGTGTTCATCAAGCTTTCGACGTCACACATTACCGTGGAAAGTTCTTCATATCCCAAGGAGGTTTGACCGAGAATCCTAAAGAGCAATTGTTTCATCATTCCAATCAAACGCTCCCACCATCCACCCCACCAAGGAGCACCAGGCGGTATGAATTTCCAGGTGATGTTTTTCAATGTGGGATCACATTTTAATCTCGAAAAATCAATCTTCTTTAAAGCATTAGCTATACCTTTGAAATTAGTCCCATTATCCGAATACACAATCAATGGTCGGCCTCTTCGAGCAATAAATCGGCGGAAAGCTTGGAGGAAGGCTTCCATAGACAAAGATGTCACAAGTTCCAGATGAACTCCTCTATACACTGCACATGTGAAGATGACAATCCATGCTTTCTTCTTATTCTTTAAGATAAGATGTCCAGTTAGATCAACTCCTACTATTTCGAAAACTGCAGCATCTCGTACTCTGTCTTCTGGTAATGATGTTGACTCGACGGTAGCTGGTGTCGCGGTGAATCGTTTACAGCGAATGCATTGATTGATGATCTTCTTGACGGTTTTCCTGGATCTTAGTATCCAATAGTTTTCTCTCAGAATACCGAGGAGAGTTTGTAGACCGGCGTGCCCGTGGGTTTCATGGTTCCACCTGATGAGCAAAGAAACCAAAAAGTGATCTGAGGGCAATAAAATGGGCATTCTAAAATTAGCAAAATCTTCTCTTCTGCAAATTTTAGTTTTTATTCTCAAAATCCCTGAAGAGTCTACTAGCAACTTAAAGCCTTGTAGTTTCTTATCTTCATGCCCTGAAAACGATTCTCTCTGGATAAGTCTTATCAGTATTATTTCTGACTTAGTGATTTCCTCTGTACTGAGATCTTCTGAAATTATCTTTCTTCTATCAATCTTGGCGTTGTTGAAGAATCTGTATATCCAGGCGGTGATTCTCAAAAAATGGGAATAACGTCCAAATAAATTTTCATTTTCTCTTGTCGTACACAAGGTGTTCAGGATGGTCTTGCGCCTTTCAGAATAAACAATCTCCAAATCAGGGATAATGGTTGATTTGGGCCACTCTTCTTGGGATACCTTTAACCATGCAGGTCCCTCCCACCATCTTGTCTCCTTAAGTGATTCTGCTGAACATCCCCGAGATGGGAGGTCTGCCGGGTTTAATCGGCCTGGTATGTGGCGCCAAGATTCGGGGGAGCTAAGATTATGAATTTCCTTAACACGGTTCATCACAAAGGCTGCCCAGTTGTCTTCCCTTTGGATCCAACAGAGAGCATTGGTCGAATCGGTCCAATAAAATCTTGGAATTTCCTCAAATTCCAGATCTTGTATGACGTTAGCTGCCAAACGAGCTCCAATCAGACAAATCAAAAGCTCCAATCTTGGGATGGTGAGTTTCTTCAGTGGAGCTACTCGTGTTCGAGCCTGTATCAATTGGATGTCCACTCTATCTTCCTTTTCAATGCGGAGGAAAATACAGGTTGCATAGGCAAACTGACTGGCGTCGCAAAAGATGTGGAGAGTGGTTTTCTCTACATAGGAGTCCTTAAAACAAAGCCATCTAGGAATTTCTATGTTAGGCAAGTGTTTCAGTTTGCTAAACCACTTCCAAAATCTTTGTACTAAACATCCAGGTAGGACTTCGTCCCATGTCAACTTCTGTATCCAAGTTTCCTGTAATATCAGCTTGGGAATTAAAGTCACAGGACAAGCAACTCCTAATGGATCAAATATCTTGCTCGCTATTGAAAGTACTTTTCTCTTGGTGGTTGGTCCAATTAATTCAAAATCTTCCAAACCAATTGTCAGTGTGTCTCTATCAGTATTCCATGTTATTCCTAAAATGTTCACTTCCTTATTCAGTTGGTTCATAAGAGAAAAGTCTGTAACGTTACTCACCCAATCTCGGAGATTGAAACAAGCTGTAGAGAGCAGTTCAGTAGATTCTTTCACGAATTTCTCCGTTTCTTCAACATTCTGAAAACTGGATAAACAATTGTCAACATAAAAGGATGATTTCAACTGTTCAGCTGTGATTTTTAAATGTTCAGGAGCCTTATCTAAGTGGAGAGATAAGGTAGCCTTTAAAAGATACGGACTAGTGGTAATTCCAAAAACAACCCTTTTATGTCGATACGTGATTAATCTTCCGTCTTCTGTGTGCCACAGGAATCGTAAATAATCTCGGTCTTCTTCTTTTATTCCATTTTGTAAAAATGCTTTCTCGATATCGGAAGAGACACCAACTTCATATTTCCGGAATTTATTTAAAAGTCTTGGTATAATTTCTATCAAATTGGGTCCCTTATCCAGACAGTCATTCAGGGAAAGTTTACCTCTCTTCCGGGCCGACGCATTGAATACTGGCCGTATTCTAGAAGTTTGACTGTTCCTTTTATACACTGGTCGATGTGGCAGGTAGTGTACACCATCTAGTTTATCCTCTCTGGCATACTCGATTATCCCCTGTTTCATCCATTCTTCAAAGATTTGTCCATACTCTTTCATGTCTCCAACTTCTTCAAGTTTTCTTCTTACAGACCTTAGTTGGTTTTCGGCTAGATCTTTATTCGAAGGAATCCTTTCCTTGTCTTGCACCCAGGGTAGAGCTACCTCATAGCGCCCCTCGATATCTCGCGTCGTGGTGTGGGCGAAATGTTCCTCCATTTCAGCTTGTAATGACTGAGTCTTCTTCTCAACCTCCGCGTCAGAGACTCCAATTGCATCTAATTTCCACAAGTTTTCTAGATCCAAAGATAGAAGTGTGGTCACGCAAAGGGAGCTGATGTCATCTCTCACCTCCGTTGGAGGAATCTTTCCCATCACAGTCCATCCTAGTTTGGTACGGATTGCCACCAGTCCAGATGAGATCCTTCTCTGATCATCAGTTAGCAATCTCCCGGCGATGTCCGCGCCTATAAGGACTTCTATACGGTCTCTCATCAAATCAGACACGTCGAGTTCTTCACTCTCTTCTAACAATGATCTTGGACACACCGGAGGTATGCTTCCACAGATAAGGGGTTGACCTAGTGCTTCAAACTCACAGCGATAGGAATTATTGATGTCAGATAAATGAATGGTATAGACCTCATGTTCAACTACGTCGGTACTCGATCCTCCAAACAAGGAATGCCGGAAGAACTCTCTCCTAGATTGTTCGTATTCCATTTCCATTGCTGTGCTATGTAAAATATACGATCTTTGGGATCCGGTGTCTATTATAGCCCGTGCCGTCTTCTCCGTTCTGTTCCCTTTGAGGGTCACTCTCAAAGTAGGTAACAAGACGTCTGGGGAGGTTGATAAGTTGGCGAGAGTTTCATCTTGCACCGTTGGAGACTTGGAAGATCCACCTCTATCTAAAATCAGTTTTGTGCACATGACATCCAGGTGGGAAGACATGTTGCAGATCGAACAACGGACTACATTTCTGCAAAATTTACTTAAATGAGAAGGTCGAAGACATTTATAACAAACGCCTTTTTTCTTCATGAGTGATCTCTTTTCGTTTAAACTAATATTAGCTGCAAAGTCACACTTAGGGCTTCCATGGTTGTCTTTACCACAAATACACATTCATTCGATTTGTGAACTGAATTCAAAAGTTCTGAAGCTGTCGCAATTGGTTTTTCATTGTAGAATCTTGTCTTTGGATGTTTGTTTACCAAATTAGGTTTAGAAGTTGATTCATTCCCGGTACCGATTTCGTTTCTAAAACTCTTCTCCCGTGCAGTTAATTGTCTTTCCAGAAAGGTAATCAAGTCATTAATTACATAACCTGTCGGGAGTTCTTTGTTCAATTCCAAATTAAGGTCTGCAGGTAGAAGCTTTATTATTATCGGGCACAACAGTTGTCCGTAAACATCAATGGACACGTTTAGTGACTCGAGACTTCTTATATGAACAGAAAGGTTGTCAAAAAGTTCGCGGAAGGTTCTTACATCGCTTGATGTTTTGAGTGGTCTCATTGACAACAAATTGTTCATATGTCGGCTAATCAAAATGTCTTCTCGCCCAAATCTGTCTTTAAGCAATTTTATAGCTTTCTCATAATTGTCCGCAGATAAAGCGAAACCTTCGACTGTGTTTAGTGCAGTTCCGCCGAGATGTGACTTCAGATAGTTAAATTTATCGATCGGGTTCAGTGAGTTGTTCTGGTGTATAGCTGCATCAAAAGAATTCCAGAACGTCAGCCATTCACTAAAGTTTCCATAAAATTTCGATATCATCAATTTCGGAAGTTTCACAGTCGTGCAGGAAGGTACATAATGTCTCATTTCGTTTTCGTCTATTCGTGAGTTCGAATTCGGTATATTTTCGCCCTGAAAATCTGATTGGCGAATCTTTTTATTTGCCCTAAATCTCCAAGTAATATATTTCTCTCGATATTCCTCTACGCCCTGTAATTCCTTCTCTAAATCGTCAGTTTCAAGAAGCGTTTCTATTTCGTGATCCACTACTTTAAGTTCGTTAAATGATTCTCATTCAATTGTTCTAATAATTCTTCAAGTTCAATTCTCATTAGCGTGTCAAGTCCACTTTCAATCTTATTGCATGTTTTCGTTAAATATGATCTGTTAACAGCACGCTTCTTTTTTAAACGTAGAATTAATTCTTCCGCCATCTTGTAAACAAAGCGGCAAGTAGGGTTAGCTAGCGAGTTCCAAAATGGTCAGCTCAAAATGCTTCCTTTTTTCTTCTAGAATTTACCTTCAACAGTC
This sequence comes from Cordylochernes scorpioides, assembly GCA_030710605.1. Lineage (NCBI taxonomy): Eukaryota > Metazoa > Arthropoda > Arachnida > Pseudoscorpiones > Chernetidae > Cordylochernes > Cordylochernes scorpioides. The sequence continues at coordinate 40,635,790 of CP092872.1, read as the reverse complement.
CCGGCTGGGATGCCAAAAATATTGCGATTTCACCGCCACTCTGTGTTGTGACGACGATATAAATTCTATAGAGGTAGTCACTCACCTCTATTCTTGGTCGGCGGGGTTGAAGGTTCAAAGTTAAGGCGTCGTTGTTTATAACACTTTTAAAATATACGACGAAAACAGGAGGGAAAATTATATTTATTACAATTTAAGAAAATAAGTAAAGTATTATTTAAACATTTACACTAAAAGAATCGGAGATCAGGGCAAATTCTAGCGTTCGAAAAAGTTGTTTACAAGTTCTTCCTGTATTGTTTCCTCATTTTTGCCGCTGCATCCCCGTAGCTGCCTCCGCCGGCCTCCCATTGGTTGCTTCGGACGTCTTCTTTTCCAACACATCACATCCGTTCTACCATAGCCAACAAACTTCTTGCTGCTTACAAGAGTTCTTCATCTCGCTCCAATTCCGTCAAGAGCGATCTTGCCTCCTTGAAAGCCCTCAAGAGCCATCATGATATCCTCATCACTAAATCAGATAAGGGCTCACAAGTAGTTGTGTTAAAAGTTGATGATTACAAGAAGAAAATGTCTGATATCCTTTCAGACTCCGATACCTTCCAAGAGATTTCACCTGAACGTGTTTGTGCTATTTCTGGTGCCTACAAATCATCACTCAGATTTCTCAGAAGAAACGAATGCATTACTCCCGATCAGTTCCAGCAGTTTACCTCCAATATTTCTAGGGTTCCATATATATATGGCCTACCAAAAACCCATAAGCCCACTGTCCCCCTTAGACCCATAGTTGCTTACCATCTGTCACCCGCCTTACCGCTAGCCAAATACCTTTCTAGCCTTCTAAAACCCCTGGTCAAAACTCATAATCTTTACTCGGTACAAGATCCATCTGAATTTTTTACAAGATTAAAGAATGTCCCCCAACCTCGTGGGCTCACCATGTCGACTTTTGACGTGACATCACTCTTTCTGTGCCTCCCGCATTCTCTGATCATAGATGGCCTAGAGCAACTTCTTTCTTCTTCCACTCTTCCTAGTAATGATCAAAAAACCATCTTGGATCTATTCACCATCTGCCTTGACATGAATGCTTTAGAATTCAATGGCTGTTTCTTTGTACAGATGAGAGGCTCCCCTATGGGCAGCCCTCTTTCCACAATAGCAGCTGAGATTGTTATGTCTAATCTGGACCGGTGGTTAGTTTCCCATAATCATTTGGGGATCGAGATGTGGTCGAGGTACGTTGACGACATTTTTTGCCTCCATCGTGATACCGACCATCTCCCCATACTCACGGTTTTAAACTCATACCATCATGATCTCCGTTTTACTCACAACCCATCCTGTTTTAATTGCATCCCGTTTTTAGACGTTTTAGTCATCAACACTAATGGCACTTTTCAGACCACCGTATTTCGCAAGCCTAACTTCACTCCCTCCTATTTACACTTTTTATCACATGCCCCGGTTTCTCACAAAATCACCACGGTAAAAACTCTCTCCAAACGGGTATATACTCATTGTTCACTTGCCTTATTTAGAACGATCGAGAAGCGTACCGTTTACACCCATCTTTTATCCGCCGGTTACCCTCATAATTTTATTGACCGCCATTTTTACGTTCCGAACCACAAAAAAGTTACACCTCCGCTGTATAAAAACGTCTGTGTCCTTCCTTTTTCGACCACGAACTCTGATATTGCGTTATTTTTACGAAAATTCCGTATTCGCACGTTTTTCAAAAATTCGCCTTCCCTAGAAGCATCCTTACGGCACCCCATAACAAAAAGCTCCATCAAACTTAACCCTCTATCCCTCAATAACGGCATCTATAAAATATCATGCAAAGATTGTGAGCAATGCTACATTGGTGAAACTGGTCGAACCATCGCCACTAGAATCCGCGAACACAACCGTAATATACGTTCCAAAGATCGAAAATCTCTCATCTTTCAACACATGGCAGATTTCGACCATTCCTTTAATTTAGACGATACGATTTCTGTATACAGGGATGTTGGAAACAAGTACCAACGCTTGGTTCTGGAAGCACTGGTGTCCAACTGTACTCCCAGTTTTAACCGGAAGATTGATCTCCCACCGCAATATACAATATTTTACGGCCTCACTCGCTGATATGTTTCTGGGTTTTATTGTTATTTACGGTTCAATTTTTATCTCCGTGTTTTGCCTTCAGGTTTAATTTTTATCTCCGTTTTTGCCTCTATTTCTCACACAGAGTTTGTTTTATTTTTATTTGTAAATATGCAAATTCCCCTTTCCAATCTTCAGTATGTAAAATTCCTTATTCCTTGCGCGTATATATGTAAATATTTTCGCTTATAAATATGGCACTTCTTTGTCTACACTTGTATAAGACCTGAAGAAGGGCAGTTGCTGCCTGAAAGCTCGTCGTGTTTTATTAAAGAATCTTACCACGTTACCCTGTTTTTCCTTTGAATAAAATTAAATGTCTGTCTGTCTGTGTGTACTATATATATTCAAAACCATACATCCAATCGCCGTGAAATTTTATGATATTATTAGGTATATCCCCGGGAAGGTTTTTGAAAAATAATTTCTTGAATATCCTTAGAGTTATTTGCAGCTTTGTAGATTTAACTCGCAAGCAGCGCCACCATTGCAACGATGTTAACAATTTTTTTTATCTATAAGTTTTATTATCACTAAGTTTATTATCTTAAATATTATTTATCAAAAGTAAGATTGTCTACCTATTAATTGCGCACAAGTCAAAGTTAGTTTTATCATTTATCTACAACATATATATTGGGAGAATATATAAAATGATGATCTTGTAATGTAAAAAATTAGGAAAGACAAAATTCAGGATGACACGGCAATTTATTTGAGACAAGAATAATGATACAATTCCAAGGCAAGATACTATTCCTCTTTAACTTCCAATTACCGAGGGAACCAATTAATATTGATTTTATTCAACTTATCAATATTTTTAAAGGGACCGGAAAAAATGTTCACTTTATCGAGAAATTCAAATTTACGAGTTTCAAATTATAAAAAAAATCCTTCCTTCCTTCCTTATCCTTCCTTTCCTTTATGTTATATTATATATATATATATATATATATATATATATATATATATATATATATATATATATTATATTATTATATTTATATTATATCTATAAAAAAAATGAAATGCGAAATCGATGTTTGTTATCGCTTCACGCAAAATCTACCTTCTCAATCATTATGAAATTTCGCATGTAGGTAGCTGAAGATTTCGTTTAACATATAGGCTATTCAAAAAACTATAAAGGTTAATGTGCTTTAAAAAAAAAAATAAAAAACCAAAAAGCGTTAGTTCCAGCCTTTTACCGCTTGGGCGCAGCACTGGTCGCGACGATAAATGAATTTGATTGGTTAATAATTAACACGTGGTTTGTTTACACGATGAATGTTAGTTTGTTCACACGATGAATGTTTTTAAAAGGTAAGATTATCCAATCGCCGTGAAACTTTAGAAAGTTATATTTACTATATATACTACTGGAAAGATTTCTGGTTTGAATTTGATTTGAAATAAATATTCTTTGCAATTATATTTGCAATTTTTCTACTTTCACTCGCAAGCAGCGCCTCTAGCGGTGTCTGGTGATATTATATTTATAAATTGTAACAATGCTTAAAATGTTTTCCAAGTATAATAAATTTAATTTGAGAATTTAGTAATATAATATTCCAATGACGTAAAAAATACTTGGCATTTCAATATTAATATATATTTAAAGAAAAAATTGTAACGTTTTTGTGTTAAATGTTAAAATGTAATGTTAAAATATATTTTTACATTGTTAATTTAATTTGCTGTTGTTTTATAAAAATGATGATGCAACTTTAATTGTTGTTGTGAAAATATCTTTATTTACGGAACTGCTAACCATAATAAATTATTTTTGAGCACCTAATTGTTGTTGTTTATTATCGTTTGTTTATATAAAAAAAATTACGTTGTATGTGATGATGATAACAAAATGAAATTTCAAATTAATATATATAATTCATTGAGAAAAAAGAAATAATTAATTATCAAATTCACAAAAGTGACAATATCTTATTTAAAATATAATAAATGTTTTCAAAAAATTATGTGTTTCAAAAATATATTTAAACGCATATAACAATATTTATATTTATATACTTTATAAATCAATATATAGGTGGATTGGATTGGATAGGACGATTGGATTTTTTTTAGAATCGTTTTAACAAATGTTCGTTAGGCAAACTTTTACTCGGATAAAAACTGTGCGAAGCCGGGTACATTCGCTAAATACAGTTATTTACAAATCTTCGTTTGTGGCAAGATACTATTCCTTCAACTTCAAATTACCGAGTGGACCAATTAATACTGATTTTTTTCAACTTATCGAGTATTTTTCAAGGGACCGGGAAAAAATTATCGAGAGTGTAGACAAATATAGATTCAGTAGGGATTGGACCTTTGCTAGAATCGTTTTAACAAATGTTTGTTAAGCAAACTTTTACTCGGGTAAAAATCGGGCGAAGCCGGGAACATATATATATATATATATATATCTGTCGGCTATGCACGCCCTCAATATGTAACTAATCTCGCTAAAATTTGAACAGGACCGAGAGTTAAATCTGGAAGAGTTTTTTTTGTCGCACTTTAACCAAGAAAAATTATATTTAACCAAGTACTGAGCAACAATATTTTTTTTGTCAGAAATGATGATGACAATATTGCCGTATCATGCTTGATTGCATTAAAAAATTCTTTTGGGAAATATTCACTAAAGCAGACCACGGGTGAAGCAAGATAATGATTAATAGTACGCAGGAACAAAATTCTACCAGCGAAACATTCACTCGAGCAGAATACACACGAAGCCAGGTCATCTATATATATAAAATATCCTTTCTCGGCCTTTTGGCTAAGATCATGTAGTATATCTCTAGATATTTCTATTTATGTATATCTTTTAAAAAATCTATTCAGTAGAGAGAGAGGATATGTTTGTTCGAAAAATAAATTTCATATATTATATAAATATATGACGTAACGAATTATATTATCATTATTATCATAATAATCTGTGTGTTCCCGAATATTATTATCAATAATATTCGTTAGGCAAACTTTCACTCGGATAAAACCCGGGCGAAGCCGGGTACACATCCGCTAGTATATATATATATATATATATATATAAAGTGTAGAAACTATATAACAAAATTATAACAGTGATTCTACTTTTAAAACTTAAGGAGCAAATTGATAATAATGATAACTTATATCAATTAGATTTGATTAGATTAGCAAGCTAAATCTAAATTAATAATAATAATAAATAGTTATTTAATTTTATAGTCCAGTTTTGTATTAAGATTATCTTCATAATTATGATCATTTAAATTCAAATTATAAAATTTGTAAAATGTTATTAATTTGTAGATAGAGAGCGAAAAAAAAAATCCTTTACTTCTAATACATCATCAAGTTAATTATATATTTATAATCAATAACAATAAAAATTAACAACGTAACGTCTTTTGCATCGGCTTTTACACGTCATTTAGACATACTCTAATCCTATATATAGAATAATCGAAGTGAGAATATATATAAGAGTTAGAAAAAAGAGAGAAAGACAGAACCATGCACTATTAATCAAACTAATAATAAGGAAAAAAAAAAGGTTTGTAAAGAAGGTAGATAAGATTGTTAGTATATATATATATTTTTATAATTTTATATTTTATCCTTTTTTTTTTTTAAAGATTTTTTAAGGTTTTTTTTATTTTATAATATGATTATAAATAGTTGTATTTAGTAATATATCTATAGTATGAATTAACATTTGTTATAAGTTTGGATATTATGTTTTGAAACCCTAATGGTAGACCAGACATACACAAAAAACTTTAAATTGAAATAAATTGGAAAAAGAGATCTGCTGGACCGGGGATCTTCAGATAAAAGCCCAACGACATTTCACCCCTTCTTTATTATGTCATAGATCTCTTTTAAACCGGATTTTATGTGTTAATATTAAGTTGTTTCATTGAAATATTTAAATGAACATATATAACAGATACAAGTGTTAACAAATTCAAACTGTAAACCTACCTCGACCGCGGCGTCCTCCATTGTGAATATCTATTTCTGGCTGACACATGTTGCGGGGGGGACATTTCAAATTTAGACCATTTATTTTGAATTTTTTGAACAACAAGAAAATTAAAGAAGAAAGGAAAAATAGTTAAGGGAAGAAAGCTGAATTTCATAATCTTTACAGCTAGTTATATCAAACTAACTGATTCAACACTTATTCATCTTTTAATATTCCTTTAAAAAGGCAAATTATAAGAGTTTAATAAAGCTATTAATTGTGCAAATTCACCTTTATTTAATTTCCATTTTCCTCCCCAGAAATTGGAGATTAAACAAAATGAACTATATACTATAACACTTTAAAAATCTTGTGAAAAAATCTTTTAATCAGTTATTTAATCAAAGTTTAATTAACTGTTAAAGATTATAAATTTGTATTAGTTATTATTAAGAGAAATTATAGAAAGTTGATTTCATAAATGGATATTTCCATTTATTTTTTTTTAAATATTTTATAATTGATATACTGTTGAAATATTTTACTTGTCTGATACTAAATTTGTTTTTAATAAATTCCATGTTTAAATTTTTAAGATCTTCTATGAAATTATCTAATATATTATTTATTCTATAAAATCTTAGAAACTGACCATGATATATACCCTTACAGCAATTTAATGATATATTAGAATTCATATTACAGTATTTTATAATATTGAAATTATAATTACTCTTTTTATTTTAAATTCTAACAGCACTATTTGTAAGGTCTATATTCAAGTCTAAAAAGTTAACTTTTTTGTTTCTATAAATTTTTCATTGTTCTTAAGTTTCAAGTATTTAGGATATATTTCAGGTATTAATTTTTTAAACTGTGGATTATTAAATATTATTATGTCATCTACATAACGGAATATTTGCCAATTAATATTATTTTGTAGAAAGTATTCTCTTTCGTACCAGAACAATATTTGATTGGCTAATAAAGGACTAGAAGAAGTTCCCATGGGAACGCCTTCTGATTGAATATATATTTTATTTTTAAATTCTATATAGTTAAAATTTAAAAAATGTTTCCAGTAGAGTTTTTGCTGTTTTAAGATCTAATTTAATTGTTTTATATCTGTTATGAATAATTTTAATGTAGAAAGTTTTGTCATTAAATAATTCATTAAATAAATTGGTTATTTTATTATTTAGATCTCTTAAATTTATTTTAGAATATAGGTCCTCAAAGTCAAATGTGTGTACTGTTTCAATGTTTGTCCAATTGTTCATTAAATAATTAATGATTTTTTTTATTTGAGTCGATAAATTTATAATTATATTTATTAGTTAATTTATTTATAATAAATTGTAGTGTTGAAGCTAATTGTATATCAATATTTTTTATGACTGAATTTATACCAGATGTGATTGTTCTGAAAGAAATAGGTTTTTTGTGTAGTTTAGGAATTATATAGAACTTTGGTATGTTTGGATTTTTGTGGTTATTATAAATTTTTAGTGAATTTTCAACGTTTTTGATGTCTTTTTTGATTTTTGTGGCTGTAGTTCTAGCAAAAGTGTATTTATGATTATTATCAATTTCCTTTTTTAGTATATCGTGGTATAGATTTTTACAAATTAAAGATAAGTTATTGGAACATTTATCTATAGGAGTGATAATATAGTCCTTCTGTAAATTAATTATATTTTCTTTAAAAGAAGGAATGTCTGAATTAGGTTTTGTGTATTTAAGTGTATTATTATAATAATTTATAATTTCCTTTTTAATATTATGTTTCCATTCCAGAAAAGTAAATTCTGGAATACTGTATTTTATACTAGTTTTATTTATGAAAATATCTATATCTTTTAATATAGATTTAATTGTATTATTATAATTGTGTTTAATTTGAGGTATATATTTATACCCTTTATTTAAAATTTCCTGATATTCTGGATTTAAAAAAGAAAAATTGCTAGTTAATATATGACCTGAGAACTTATATTTATCAATATAGTTGTTGCAATTACATTTAATTTTTTTAAAATTTGCCAAATTATTAATAAATTGGTTATAATTGCAAACTAAATTACCTATATTTTTGTTGTATCTCCAGATTGTTTTGAAATTTAAATTTTTTATAGGGAAAAGATTATTGATGATTTGATTATTAAAATTAAATAAAGGTGAATTTGCACAATTAATAGCTTTATTAAACTCTTATAATTTGCCTTTTTAAAGGAATATTAAAAGATGAATAAGTGTTGAATCAGTTATTTTGATATAACTAGCTGTAAAGATTATGAAATTCAGCTTTCTTCCCTTAACTATTTTTCCTTTCTTCTTTAATTTTCTTGTTGTTAAAAAAATTCAAAATAAATGGTCTAAATTTGAAATGTCCCCCCCGCAACATGTGTCAGCCAGAAATAGATATTCACAATGGAGGACGCCGCGGTCGAGGTAGGTTTACAGTTTGAATTTGTTAACACTTGTATCTGTTATATATGTTCATTTAAATATTTCAATGAAACAACTTAATATTAACACATAAAATCCGGTTTAAAAGAGATCTATGACATAATAAAGAAGGGGTGAAATGTCGTTGGGCTTTTATCTGAAGATCCCCGGTCCAGCAGATCTCTTTTTCCAATTTATTTCAATTTAAAGTTTTTTGTGTATGTCTGGTCTACCATTAGGGTTTCAAAACATAATATCCAAACTTATAACAAATGTTAATTCATACTATAGATATATTACTAAATACAACTATTTATAATCATATTATAAAATAAAAAAAACCTTAAAAAATCTTTAAAAAAAAAAGGATAAAATATAAAATTATAAAAATATATATGTAGTAATCCCGAGGTGGAATGTACTGGGCAGTCGTGGTAGTGGGTGCGTGATGGGATTCCCGCACTGGGACAGCAAGAGACAGAGGCAGGTCTAGATGGTAACTCCAAGAAGGTAGAGGCAGACCACGGACGAAGGCAAGTCGGACCACGGGCGTCACGGATGCCCTACATCGCGGATAGAAGGGGGGGGGGGGGGGGTGAGAGATCTGACCGACCGTATGACAGCGTCGCTCTGAAACAACTAAAACACCACTTCTTTTGTCCCATCTTGGAGGGCTTTATATACTCGGACTCTCGCCATGTTGAAGAGTTCTGATTGGCTGTCCTAATCACGCCACCTGTCAAGCGCTGGGTTATTAATGATGTCTGGCCACGTGTCCGGCCACCTGCTGACGGGGGGGGGAATGAACTCATTATCATAAACACCTGTTGTCTGGTCCATGGCGTCGTCTGGACTTTGTCGTCTGGTCTTTGTCGTCTGGACTACCTTTACCCCTTCTTTGTTTTATTGTCACTTCCATTATTCGATACATAATTTTATATACAGATATGGGATTATAATAACTATTAGAAGATTGTGTTCTAGCTATGTCAAAATATACTACAGAATGTGTCCCCGGTGATGAAGGTTTGGTTGGGGGAATGACATGTAATGAATGATAACCTAACAAACCTATTATAAAAAATAAAAGAAATAATTTGTATACAAATTAGTTAAAATTATTATTAAGCTACAAGTTAAAAAGAGAAAGATTATTGTAATGGTGGTGTATCAATGAAAACGTACAAAATGAATGATAAAAGATTAAGAGAAGGTATATAATACAAAATGGTAACTATGGTAAAATGAATCGTACAAGGAAAAATATCTTATTGTATTAAAGATGAGAGAAAAAATTAAGTTAGTTTATTAACTGAACGTATAATGTGACGCTAAGGTTGAAAAAGGGAAAGGGGTATCTGAGCATGTTTCTACAAATTAGTATCCCAAACATTCTGCAATGCAATGCGAACTTGTTTAAGTGAGGCATTGTTTTCATTAACAGAAGGCCTAAGATATTCCGTCTGCATCATTAGCTCAGACAGCGGAAAGAGGTGGGAAGATTGATGGAGGTAAAAGGGGGAGGTAGAGGTAAGAGGGATCCCTGTTGTCCATAATGATTGTGCCCGGTTGAATGATGAGAGAAAAAAAAAAGTGAAAAGTTGAAAATATGATGAATTGATATGATGAGTCGGGCGATGAGAAAAAAAATAAAAAGATCGCGCTGGATATCCTGAACTCATTATCGGGAATGGTATAACGAGGAAGGATTGTTCCAGTCGGATTAATCAATGAAAAAAAACAAAAATGTTCGGCGAACTGGAATCCCTTGGAAGGTTGGAGGTTTGAAGGATGCGGAAAAGGAGAAGGTGGCTGTAAGAGATTTATTGTTGTCAAATTTGATTGTGTCCGGCTTGTGTGGTGAAAAAAAAAGTTGAAAGATGAAAAAATGATGAGCCGGACGATGAGAGAAAAAAAATAAAACCTAACTAGGTCTCCTGAGCTCACTGTTGGGAAATGTACAGCGAGGAAGGGTCTTCTAGTTAGTTTAATCAATAAAAAAAAAGAAAATGGTTGACGAACAATAATCTCTTGATGGCTGTAAAAAGTTGGGAGGAAAGGTTCATGGGATAGAGTTAGAGGTTGTAAGGGAAGCGTCAAAAATAACATTTTGAAATCTACAAAGAAAAATAAAATGATAAATGTTTTATCTGTTCAAGAAATATTAATATTGTTAGGTGTAGGTTTTTTAAAATGGTGCCTAAAATAGTTGAAGTTGTAAAATGCTAAGTCTGAACATGATGAGAGAAAGAGAAAATAAAAATATTAAAGGTAATAATATATAAAGGATTGATTGGTAGTTGAAGACATTAATGTTGATGGTTAATAAACAAAATGATATTATCGATTAATAGTGAATTGTTTTATCTACATTTGTAAGTTAAAAAAACAAAGTCCAACACCACAAAACTAATAAAACTGTAAGTCTATTTACAAATAAATGAGAGAAAAGCTAGCAAACCTATTAAATGGGAAATAATTTGGGGCACAAAAATTAGTTACTAGAATAAAAATAAAGATAATGGGGAGTAGTGGTTACACACTGATATAATATTATAAAACTACAAAAAATATATAAGAGGAGTACATCGGAAGGATAAATTTAAAGTAAACACACACAATAGCGAAAATAAATATTTGGGAGAGTTGGTATACAAGTTACAGTTTTTTGTTACTTAAGGTGCCTTGAATATTTACAACATAGTTTCAGGGATGTAATACAGGAAGGAGGAGAAGTAGAGATAATAAAAGTAAAATATAATATAAAAGAAAATTGACTTAAGCAAAAGGTTTGCGATAGGTAGTGACGCAGTAAGGAATAAAGGAAGAAGGTCTGAATTGGTTTCTGCAAAGGACATCTCAGGAGTCCTGCCCTGCAATACGAGCTTAGAAGCGAAGTATTGTTTTCAAGGTTCAGCAATCTCAAGATGTTCTGTAAGTAGCATTAGATCAGATAGGCAAAAGGCGTGAAGATCGAAGGAGAGGTAGGTAATGGGGGAATATGGGAAAGAAATTTTTTCTAAGAGAGGTTAAAAAGAGATGGTGTCTCAAGAGTTGCACTGCTGTCGGTGATTGATTGAACCCGGTTTTGAGGAAAAAAGAATGAAATAAAGAATGCTGGGACGGCGACCTGGGAGTAAATAAAAAAAAAAGTCGACAAACAGGAACTCTGCGATGGATGAGGGGTGGTTAGAACGAAGGCATAGAAGGCCAATGGAAAATGATCAAGAGACGAGAGAAGTATGGAAGGCCTATAATTGATTGATTGACAGGTAAGAGTGTTGCAGTAAGAAGGACTGTCTCTGCTAATGATGGATGCTAATGATGTAACAAGGGAGGGAGAGATGAAGTAGAAGAAAAAAAAAACAATTAGGGGGGAGATCAGTGCGACCTTGAGTTTGTTTGTCATTGGGATGAAGCTTGGAATACCGCCGTGGTGATGGACGACATTTTGGGGATTTAATTGTTTCTTTGTCATGCCTGTCATTTGTACGTTGTATTGCTAGTTTTCTACTTTCTATTATATTGGGATATGGGTTTATGTGATTATTTAAGTCTGAGGGGATTATATTATACATTAAAAATACGGGGGGAAATCCAGTTATCGTATGGGGGGTATCGTTATATTTATTAGTTACTATCTTAATTAACTTAGTCCAGGAGGTTCTGGGATTCTCTAGATGAAATAACCTTAGTTTCTCAGTAAGTTTTGCGTCAAGATGTTCAGACAAACGTTAGATTGGAGATTATTAGCGGTGATTAGGTTTATAAAAATTATAAAATAATGAATTTACGAAATTTTTCTAAGAGAAAAGTTTATGGTATGGGTACAAAATTCGGTAGAGATTCGTAATTAACAATTTAACACAGGCAGGAATGAATTGCAATGGGGTATGGAAATTTTATGGTATGATATTAAGTTTTAGCATATTACATTTATAGCTGTATTTGTAATTGTGGGAAAAATGGGAGGCACATTATGAGATGAGATAATTTAAAATTGGTATTTATAAAAATACAAATCTAGGACTATTTTTTAAAACTTTTAAATATTGAGAAATATCAATTGAAATAGTAATAGGTTAAGTAAAATAAAGAGCGTAATAAATTTAATTATTAATACTATGGCCATAAATAAGGTATTAGAAAAAACACACAAATAAGTTTAGAAAATATGATTCGAGTAATTAAAACATAATATGATTTTTTATGTGAAGTTGCATATTCGGATAATGCCATTTTAGGTGCATTTAAGAAAGGCATGTAAGATTAGTAAATTGGCAAAAATGCGTGATTGAATATTTTTAATAATAAAATTGAAAATGATTAATTAAAATTTATAATTTGATTAAAATAAAGTAAAAATGATAAATGAGAGTGTGAAAGTTTTAAAATTTGAATAAAAATGTTATAAGAAAGGTTATAATTGATTTTAAAATGCTTAAAGTGAAAATATAAGAATAAAATTTATGGGGAAAATGTCGGAAACAAAGTTTAAAGTACCTTGAAATGGCTGATGCTGGCTGGAGTGGATCTCTGGAGATGGCTGTATGGAAGAAGGCTGCTTGTTGCGTGGGATCCGTCGAAAGAGGAGATAATGGCCTCGTCCGCACTAGGCACGGCTTGTCCCCGCATGGCGTCTGCCGGGCGGCCTACTAGGTCTTCGTAGTGGGGTTGCATGTTGGTGAGGGCATCCGCGACGTACTCGTCTTCTGCCTCCGTCATCCTCTGCAGGTTGCTGTCCTCAGTCACCCTGTCGACTTTAACGGGTTCTGTAGTAATCCCGAGGTGGAATGTACTGGGCAGTCGTGGTAGTGGGTGCGTGATGGGATTCCCGCACTGGGACAGCAAGAGACAGAGGCAGGTCTAGATGGTAACTCCAAGAAGGTAGAGGCAGACCACGGACGAAGGCAAGTCGGACCACGGGCGTCACGGATGCCCTACATCGCGGATAGAAGGGGGGGGGGGGGGGTGAGAGATCTGACCGACCGTATGACAGCGTCGCTCTGAAACAACTAAAACACCACTTCTTTTGTCCCATCTTGGAGGGCTTTATATACTCGGACTCTCGCCATGTTGAAGAGTTCTGATTGGCTGTCCTAATCACGCCACCTGTCAAGCGCTGGGTTATTAATGATGTCTGACCACGTGTCCGGCCACCTGCTGACGGGGGGGAATGAACTCATTATCATAAACACCTGTTGTCTGGTCCATGGCGTCGTCTGGACTTTGTCGTCTGGTCTTTGTCGTCTGGACTACCTTTACCCCTTCTTTGTTTTATTGTCACTTCCATTATTCGATACATAATTTTATATACAGATATGGGATTATAATAACTATTAGAAGATTGTGTTCTAGCTATGTCAAAATATACTACATATATATATATATACTAACAATCTTATCTACCTTCTTTACAAACCTTTTTTTTTCCTTATTATTAGTTTGATTAATAGTGCATGGTTCTGTCTTTCTCTCTTTTTTCTAACTATTATATATATTCTCACTTCGATTATTCTATATATAGGATTAGAGTATGTCTAAATGACGTGTAAAAGCCGATGCAAAAGACGTTACGTTGTTAATTTTTATTTTTATTGATTATAAATATATAATTAACTTGATGATGTATTAGAAGTAAAGGATTTTTTTTTTCGCTCTCTATCTACAAATTAATAACATTTTACAAATTTTATAATTTGAATTTAAATGATCATAATAATGAAGATAATCTTAATACAAAACTGGACTATAAAATTAAATAACTATTTATTATTATATATATATATATATATTTATATATATTTATAAGTTTATAGAGAATTGTTTTAACAAATATTCGTTAGACAAACCTTTACTAGGGTAAAACCTGAGCGAAGCCGGGTATATCCGCTAGTCCTTCCTTATATCTATAAAAATGAAATGCGAAATCGATGTTTGTTATCGCATCACGCAAAATCTACTGACTCAATCATTATGGAATTTCGCATGTAGGTAGCTGAAGATTTCGTTTAACATATAGGCTATTCAAAAAACGAAAAGGTTTAATGTGCTATTTTTAAAAAATGTTAAACCAAAATTCCTTAGTTCAAGCCTTTTACCGCTTGGCGGCGCACTGGTCGCGACGATAAATGAATTTGATTGGTTAATAATTTTACACGTTGTTTGTTTTTAATTTGTAATTTTGTAATTTTACCCGATTAATGTGTGTCTTTAAAAGGTAAGATTATTTTTATATATTTAAACTCTTTGAAAATAATTTTAATCGATCATTATCAAATAAATACGCCCCCGGAACCTGGGTTAATTAAAACTGTATTGTGAAATTTCGCACGTAGGGAGTTGAGGTTTTGGTTTAACATTTAGGCTAAAAGCACAAAAATTGCATTTCGAAAAACTTTCTTTTCCTTTTTAGAAGGTAGATTTTATTTAATCATTTAGTAATATTTTTTCAATTTAAATTAATTGGAATTATTATTTATTTCGCAGCTTATTCATATATTTTGCTTCGTTTAATTTTAATTAGTGTACATATAACGATCTACATTTTTAAAGATAAGTGTACTTTTTTATCTTATAAGGTATATATATATTTTTTTATTAAAGTTGTAAAAAGTATATTTATTGAAAAAAGTATTAAGTAGAACTGCTCTTCACTGAAGGTTAATAACGAGTTTACAAGGTGGGAAGAGGAGCTTCTTTTTATTAGCATGCACACAAGCTTTCGGACATATCGTCCTTCATCAGGTAAGAGTAATAAACGCGCTGAGGATCCATATATACACAAAGCTGAAAAGAAAATTTACATAACTGCAAAAGATAAAAGTATTTAAAGATATAAAAATAAGAATCAAATATGCTAAAAAGAATATAGGAATTAAATGCTAATAAATCTGGACTAAGTACATATGCACTATGAATGGTGTTAATCAAGGGCAGGTAAATGCAACCTATGGCTATTCACACAACATATGGTATTGTTCTGGTATATCTATATGCCTGTTGATGCTGTTTGTTTTTATTGACACAAATGCCTCTAGTAAAAGTCTTTGATACTTATTATTGATATTGTTGTATAGAATGGATGGCTTTGTTAGATTGAATGTATGACCGGTTTGCATAGAATGACTGTAAATAGGGGAATTTAGGTTTTTATTAGAGATGTTTCTGGAATGCTCAACCATTCTGATGGCGACGGATCTACCCGTCTCCCCGACATAAGTGGCATTGCATTGGTCGCAAGAGACGGAATAGACGGCACCACCAGAACGGAGAGAACTCGCATGAAGGGAAGATCTGGTAATGGGGTGTCGGATTAGTGTGGCGATGTTAGGTGGGTTCTGGAAGTATGTTGCAATGCCATGTTGCCTTAGTCTATCACCATAGCCAGGTTTTTAAGGCAACATGGCATTGCAACATACTTCCAGAACCCACCTAACATCGCCACACTAATCCGACACCCCATTACCAGATCTTCCCTTCATGCGAGTTCTCTCCGTTCTGGTGGTGCCGTCTATTCCGTCTCTTGCGACCAATGCAATGCCACTTATGTCGGGGAGACGGGTAGATCCGTCGCCATCAGAATGGTTGAGCATTCCAGAAACATCTCTAATAAAAACCTAAATTCCCCTATTTACAGTCATTCTATGCAAACCGGTCATACATTCAATCTAACAAAGCCATCCATTCTATACAACAATATCAATAATAAGTATCAAAGACTTTTACTAGAGGCATTTGTGTCAATAAAAACAAACAGCATCAACAGGCATATAGATATACCAGAACAATACCATATGTTGTGTGAATAGCCATAGGTTGCATTTACCTGCCCTTGATTAACACCATTCATAGTGCATATGTACTTAGTCCAGATTTATTAGCATTTAATTCCTATATTCTTTTTAGCATATTTGATTCTTATTTTTATATCTTTAAATACTTTTATCTTTTGCAGTTATGTAAATTTTCTTTTCAGCTTTGTGTATATATGGATCCTCAGCGCGTTTATTACTCTTACCTGATGAAGGACGATATGTCCGAAAGCTTGTGTGCATGCTAATAAAAAGAAGCTCCTCTTCCCACCTTGTAAACTCGTTATTGAAAAAAGTATGTTTTACAATATAACTTGCTACATATATTTTACTATATGTTTGTTCCATGTAATATGTTTATGCTCTAATAGCATTTATATTGTAAGCAGCAGCTATGAATTTTCAGTAACTGCTTTATTTAAGGGTTGGCTAAACATTTTTTTTCTGTCATTGGTTTAGGTAGGGTTTATATTTATCTTCTTCACAATATATGACTGCTCATATATATTTATATGGTACAACCATATTTTTATATGAATGTATTTAGATATATATATATATGCAAATATACTCATTTATATAAATAAATATACAATCAGAGATTGATTGGTGCATAATTTTACGTTATGTTTGTTTCTAGACTAAATTTATTCAAATCGAGATAGCTTTTTTTTATGCTTTTAAAAGTAAGTATAATATATTTAACGTTTCATAATACTTTTCAAATTAAAGTCTTTGGAAACAATATTGCTTTTTTTCTATCCTACAGGTCAACAGTACACTGCAACATGCTATCATAACTCTGGCTTTTTGCATTGATATTTATTTATTGTGAAAGTACTGTTTGCTACCTTAAGCTCTGGAGAAATTATAATGTAGATCCATCCTGTGGAAATCACACCATAGTAAAAAAGAACGCATGTAGCTGGTAGCAAATTTTGTGCCCTTTGTGAAGCTAGCGTTCAAATTTAATTTTTTAGAGAGATATTTCTATTGTTGGCCTTATTTTCACTTGTCCTGACCCATATAGGGTTAATTAATAACTCATTTGACATTTTACCTTTATTTATGGTCTTGGCAATATATATGTAAAGCTTTTTAGGTAAAAAAGAATTGAGGTATATTTTGAAATATAGATAAAAATCACAAGGAAGCAAGACCAAATCCAAATAAATAAATTATGTGTGGTTTCAGTAACAGCATTGTTACCATCTTCGGACAAAAGTACTGAATACATTCAGTAATTTTGTCTTTATAAGGTAACAATGCTGTTATTGAAACATCACACATAATTCGTTTATTTTTTATTTGGTCTTGCTTTTTTGGTATTTTTAACATTGCCCTTGACTATTAGAAAATGATGCAAATTTCCTAATTATTTTATGCCTTTTTAAAAAGTACATTCTTTTTTAAAAATATCTAATTTCCCACATTTTTCTAAAACTGCCAACAATAACCTAATAAAAAAATAATCCAAGTCTGGGTATTTCAGTATTGCAGATATATTACATTTTTAAAAGTTGCTTAACTATCGATGTACATGCCGGATTAGGTGCCCTTAAAAATGTTTAATCTGGCTTTTTCTTCTTGAACTGCCGAGAGTGAAGTGGAGAAAGTGAAATTTTCCGGTTGCGAGGACCATTTCCCTTTATTCACACTAATCATTAGATTTTTTTTTTCATTTTTTAGATACCAAAGCCCAGTTTGGTTACTTGCACTCACTGGAGGGGTTTGACTTTTTCAAGAATCAGGGGCCATTGGGGCAATTTTTTTTTTCAGAACAAATTCCCCAAAACTGGATTCGATGATCCCGGGTCGTGGTTTTTAAAAATCAACAGTTTAGACCACTCCTCCAAAAATGCAATCTATTCATTAGATGTGTTTGTGCAATTGATCTTATATTTCAGATTATTTTTACCAGAATTTTTAATTTTGATGCTTGCAGTTTATCTCCATTGTGCTGAAAGAAAATTCTTTACTTCAAGTTTTAAAACAGTTGGGGGCTCTATTCATTCAAGAGTCAACCCCCACTCGAACAATACCCGGGCGAAGCCGGGTCCATATATCTATATAGGCTCAATTTATTGAGCAGTTTTTTCAACCAAATTAGACTTTTTTTTAGGCCTTCTTCCATTGTCTTTTTTTTTTTGCTGTCATTTGTTTAGGTAGTATTTAGATTTATCTGCTTCATAATATGTAGCTGCTCATATATATCTATGTATGTTCTACTCATATTTATTGTGCATATTTTTTCTGCGATTTATACTTTTTTTTACGTCTTCTTCCATTTGCTTTTTTTTAATCAGTTGTTTTACGTTTTCACTGAGTTTTATGCATTTTTCCCCTCCTTTCAGATTATTTCTATGCTTTTTTTTTATTTTGGCCTTAGTCATGAGTCGCGCTTATTTTAATACACTATTTTTGAATTTTTTTCTTCAATCTCAGTCCTTGATGTTTTACATTTTTCGGTTATCCTTATTTCTATTTTTACTAATGCTTTATGTTTGTAGGTATGCCAAGCCATAGGAGAAGCAATCTTTCTCAGCGTTCCAATAGCTCTAGGGTTCAGCATGCTTCAGGGTCAAACATTGCAAGTAGTTGGTGTGCATCTTGAGTCTCCCTGTTTCTCGCATGGGCAACTCTATGTAGCATGCTCCCGTGTTTCCAGCCCTAACACTTTTCTAAAACTGCAACAATAAATAATACAAAATTCTTCCGAGTTAAGGTAATTCGATATTGCAGAAATATATTACATTTATAAAAGTTGCTTAACTATTTAGATATGTAAATGCCGGATTAGGTGCCCTTTAAAATGTTTGCTCTGGCTGTTTCTTCTTGGACAGCCGAGAGTGAAGTGGACAAAGTGAAATTTTCAGGTTGTGCCGACCATTTTCCTTTATTCAGACTAATCATTAGCTCTTTTTTTTTTTTTTTTTAATAAAAGCCCAGTTTGGTTACTTGCACTCACTGGAGGGGTTGGAATTTTTCAAGATTCAGGGGCCATTGGGGCAATTTTTTTTTTCAGAACAAAGTGTCTAAATCTGAATTCAATGATCCCGGGTCATGGTTTTTTAAAAATTAACAGTTTAGACCACTCCTCCAAACAGCACTCTATTCATTAGATGTGTTTGTGAAATTGATCCTATATTTCAGATTTTTTCACACGCATTTTCGATATTGCTGTTTGCAATTTATCTCCATTTTGCTGAAAGAAAATCCATTACATTGAGTTTACAAACAGTTGGGGCCTCTATTCATTCATGAGTAAACCTCGCTCGAACACTACACAGGCGAAGCCGGGTCCAGTCGGGTAAAACCCGGGCGTTGCCCGGGCCACTCGGCTAGTATATATATATAAATGAATGTATGTGTGTGTGTGTTTGTGTGTGTCCTTTATGCTTGACCAAACCACTCATTGGAAAGCCATGAAACTTTGGGAATTTATTTAGGATAGTACTGGGAAGGTTTCTGAAAAATAAATTCTTGAATATCCTTAGAGTTATTTGCAAATTTGTAGATTTAACTCGCAAGCAGCGCCACCTTGCGACGGAGATGGGCTGCCCCATCCCCTGTCGAGATAATGTAATCGTCCGCCTGCCGGATGGACAGTCCAAGTACCCACCGACCAATCGAAGTGGCAGAGGGGTCAAGAGGTCCTGGCGCGCGGGGGCAGAGTTGGTGACACAGCTGTTCTAAGTAGACAAGAAAACAGCCACGCGGGGGCTTGCCCAAGATGACCTCCGGGAACTTCGTCCATCTTCCATAAACGACCATGATTTTATTCAACTTATCGAGTATTTTTCAAGGGACCGGGAAAATGTTCACTAGATAAAACGATGATTTTGTAATGTAGAAAATTAGGAAAGACAAAATTCAGGATGATATGGCACACAGGGACCGGGAAAAATGATCACTTTATCGAGAGATTCAAATTTACGAGTTTCAAATTATCAAAATATATCTATATTTTTAAAAATAAGTTTATATAGAATTGTTTTAACAAATGTTCTTTAGACAAACTTTTACTCGGGTAAAACCCGGGCAAAGCCGTCCGCTAGTATATATATATATATATATATATGGTAATTTAAACCAACAACCCTATATTGTATAATACTTATAACAAGATTGTCATGTTATATATAGAAACACATCTATAAATAATTATATGCATGATTGACATGTGTCATTGCATCACCATATGTAATGTACTTTGTACAAACTGAGGATAAATAAATAAATCTATGTAATAGATTAAGAGCTGAGTTAAAGCAAGATTGAGAAGTTCAAAAACGTCTAAAATCGAGACAACCTTAAAAAGGAATGTGGCAGCCCGTTGCCATTAAGGTCAAAGGGTGCAGAATGCCGCAGACGTTCAAAGTCCAAATTCTCACATCTCTCCCCCCCTCCTCGGGAATGGTATATAAAAAACCTCGGTTTTAGCCGAACGTAGACAGTCACTTCACCGTCGGCGTGAGCCCTTGTCGGTCTTAGCCAGGACAACCTCATCACAATGTAAAACAGTAAGAACATTTTCTAACCCCATCTTGCTCTTAGCTCGACTTTTATCTGTTCATGGAACTTGCCTACTACAACTGTGTCTCTTCGTTTTGTGTGTGTGGACATTCCCAAGCTTTCCACTCTGCCTCGACCACGACTGCCTGTACTCTGTGAGAACTTTTAAAGGTCTTCCAAGGTGCAGAGAGGTACTGGAAAACTCTCCACGCCCTGACTGTCCCTCTCGGTTACTACAGGTTTGACCCTCGGTTACCACAGCTTATAGCGAGAGTCGACAGTATCTCATCACAGAAGAGTCGACAGGACCTTATCACAATTAAGTCGACAGGATGACCACAACGAGGATGACTACAACGAAGTATGACCACAACGAAGAGGTAAGAAGCCTGTCCAGATAGAAGCGACAAAGGGCAAAGATGGAGGAACCAACCCGCCAGTCCAACGAAACGTTCAAGCAATCTTCCCCCCAACGACACAGCCGAAAATCCCGCAAATTAAGCCGGTGAGAAGTTTCCCATCTTCGGCTTTACAACGTAACCACCTTCCAGGCAACATGCCGCCGTCACCAAACAGAAGTTACAAGCTTCTACAAGCTCTACATGGAACGTCTTCCGCGTCATCAGGACGACAACTAAAGACCAAGTCTCCTGACTGAACAATCTTCAAAACTGTAAGTTTTAAAACCTACGTAACTTTCACCTCATGCTCACAACTTGATTCTCCATAGATTCCCCGCTAGGTGGCCAACCGAAGAGGCAGCAGGTAACTACAGCTCCCGTTAAGTATTTCATTTTCTTGATATTTTTAGTTTTTGCCTTTCTGCTGAGTTACTCTAATTCTTGTATAGGGAAAGAGGAAATATATTTATCTTTTATTTCTCGGAAGAAAAGAGTGTAGAAAAGGAAAAATGAATATAGGTCTAATATATACATGTATCTTGTTTTTATGCATCACTCATCATGTAAATGAGCGCGTTGGCTGGCTGCTGGGTTATGCAAATTTGATTTTAGCGATGAAAATGATGCAAATTGCGAAAGGCTGACTGCTTTAGATCAAGTGAAAAAAATTGGGCTCTCTACACGTTTTCGTTATAGTAAATCAAATTTGAGAATTATAATACTAGCATTGTTATTGATTTCGGGTATCGAGAGTAACCCAGGCCCTAAAGTAACAAGACAAACAACTCTAGAAACGCCTATGGAGAAAGACCTAAAAGAACTGATTGCGGCACTCTCTACTAAAATGGATGATTGGGGCTCAAAACTCGAATCTAGGCTATCTGCGATTGAACTAGGGATGCAGAAATTTGACACCCGTGTACAACAGCTTGAATCTTCTCTGGATTTAACTGCGAGCGCCGTTGAAGTGAATGTCAAAAAGATTAGAGAACTTGAGAGTCGAGTTAGTTTTATTGGAGATGAAAAACAGAGAGAAAAACTTGATTTTTTACGGTATGGAAGGTAATGGAAGTGAAAATCCTGATGAAGCCCGCGCCAAAATAAAAAGTTTGATAAAGGACAAGATGCAGATCTCGGATGAGATCACTATTTCCAGGTGCAGTAGGTTATCCAAAAAGGATAAAGCCCCAATGCTGGTAGAGGTTCCAGAACACAACGATAGAATAAAGATATTTAAAAATTCATTTAAATTAAGGGACTTGAAGATCTTTGTAAGCAAGGACTACTCTCCTAGTACCAGAGAACAACGCCGACTGTTGATTCCTAAATGGAAATAATTCTTAAACAAAGGAATCACGGCAAAACTTAGGGATGATAAACTGATTGTTAATGGAACAGTTTATCGAGTTTTCAATGGTAAAATTACCACCAAGGAAGGTGCGGAGTTATAGCAACTTGATGAAAATACAAACAAAGGAGAATTGGTAATATCACCTGACCTGCAATTGAAACCTACTAAATGTAAAAACTCTATTGACATTTTATACTGGAACATAAATGGATACATGAGAGCTAGTTCTTTGTTTGATCTTCTCGACTATGTAAAACATTATCATATTTTTGCACTTGCAGAAACCTGACTCGACCGCAATATACAAACTGACATAAATGAATTTACTATTTATGAATCGCTGGCTACAAGATGTTTCAAGACTGGAAGACCGTCTGGTGGAATACTGGTCGGAATCAGTAAAATGCTTGCAAATTATATTTACAAAATAGAAATTGAGCCTAACTGGATTTCAATTTGTTTTAAACAAACCTCTATATGTAAACTATGTATACTAGTCGCATATTTACCACCTGGTGATACTTTTAAACTCAACCTAAACAAACTATTTAGTTTCATTGAGGAAAGATTATTATGTGGCTATGAAATAATGCTGGCGGGTGACCTTAACATTCGAACGGGATCTATGGGCGGTTTTCACAATGTATTTGCGTTCTCTACAAATATTTCCTCACTGCGTAATTCCAGTGATAAGATGATCTCTCCAAATGCAACCCATTTTGTTGAGTTCCTCGACAATAGTTTACTGACAATATTAAATGGCAGATCGATGGCAGATCAAAATGGCAATTTTACTTACATCTCAGACCGTGGCTCTTCGGTCTTGGATTACTTTGTGGTGACCCCCTTGCTTTTGGATCTAATTGAGAACTTCCAAGTTGAATGTTCTCCATATTCAGACCATCTCCCTATCACCTTGTCTGCCCTTATAGTGCCCGGTTCTGATCGCAGAATTACTTCATTACAGTCGATGGTGAATTACTCGAGACATACAAATCCAACACCTTTAACGAGTTATAGATGGACACATGATAACTCACAGTTTTTCTCGCAGGCACTAAATGAAATAAACCTGAATTGGAATCACTCAATAGATAGTACAATGAGGCTTTTAACTGATAAAATCATTGATACTATGGGCAAAGCGGGGATGCAGAGAAGATCCAGAACATTGAACCCAAATTCAAAGCCTTGGTTTGATCGATAATGTTATCTAACAAAAAATAATACTAAATCCCATCTTAAAATCTACATGAAATCAAAAAAAGAAACAGACCGTGTTAATTATATTTCAAAAAAGAAATTCTATGCTGCATTAATTAGAGATAAAAATAAAAAATACTACCAATCATTGCATGTAAATTTATCAAGCAATACTCATGACTCTAAAAACTTTTGGAAAACAATAAGCATTTATAAAAAAAGAAGTTTCATTCAAGGAAACATATCGCTTCAAGAATGGCACCAATTTTATGACAAACTACTCTCATCCGAAACATCAACAGAATATATTCTTCCTATACTAAACACGCTTTCAGTGGATACAGGCTTATTGGCGGAAATTACAATGAGGGAGATAACAGAAGAAATCTCGCGTTTAAAGAACTGTAAAGCAGCTGGAATCGACGAGGTACCGAACGAAGCAATCAAGCTCCTTCCCCACAGTTACTTGCTGTTACTCAAGGATCTATACAACAGAATACTAAGATCAGCTGTATTCCCATCCTCCTTCTCGAAGTCTATTATCCATCCGATTTTTAAAAATGGCGATTATGATAATCCATCCAACTACCGCGGAATCTCACTGCTGAGCAATTTCGCGAAACTATTTATAGCAATACTTAGGTCCCGCCTAGTCAAATGGATTGAAACTAATGATATTATCCCAGAGAATCAAGCGGGCTTTAGATCTGCTCACTCATGTCAAGATCATATTTTCATATTGACATCTGTAATCCAACTTGCCCTAAGGAAGAAAAGAGGTAAATGTTACTCCTTCTTCGTAGACTTAAAAAAAGCTTTTGACACGGTTCCTCACGCACTGCTATGGACAAAACTAGTTAAAATAGGACTGAATCACCGATTTGTCAACTTAATTAAATGTTATTATGAAGACATGACCGCTGCGGTTTGTTGGAACAATTCTATCACTGAATTCATTGAAATTCGTTCGGGGGTGCTCCAAGGTGACCCACTATCCCCATGCCTATTCCTGCTCTTTATTAATGATTTGATTAAAATTTTTGATGACTCGGGGTTGTCAGGAATATACTTACCCAATTTCGGAAACATACACCTCCTCCTATATGCCGACGATATTGTTTTGATAGGTGATTCTAAAATAAACCTTCAATTGAAAATCAATATACTGAAAACCTATCTAGAAACTAACTTACTAACTCTGAACGAAAACAAGTCAAGAATAATGGTTTTCCGTAATGGAGGAAAGGTTGCGCGTTCAGAGAGATGGTATTGGGGTCAAAGTTCTTTAAGTGTTACATCAAAATATACGTACCTGGGCTACCCGCTCACCCCTTCGATTTCTTTCACTCAAGTTGCCTTAAATTATAGAGGCAGGACCATGGCCGCGATGGGTGCTGTGGGGATATTATTCTGAAGTCCAAGCTCAAATCCTTCCATGCAAGCATGAGATTGTTGGATTCTATGATCTTGACAGTCCTACTCTATGCGGCCCCAATCTGGGCACATGATCAAGCCTTAATCTTAGATAGAATCCAGGATACCTTTCTCAGACGTTTTCTGTGCCTTCCAAGCTATACTCCGGGCTATATTTTGAGGGCCGAAACAGGAAGAAACTCTCTTGATATCACAGTGAAAAAACTAACTTTAAAATTCTGGACTAGAATTCTGAAAATGGACGACAGCCGGCTACCTTCAATTTGTTTGGCACATTTGTGGGACATTTCAATTTCTTCAAAACAGAATATCGGACTGGTAAAAAGTATAACAGAGCTACTTAATAACACCGGCTTCTCATGGCTTGTTGGAAGTACAGACTTCAATATTCTACAAAGATACATCCCCCTAATTATTAGAACGGCAACCGATCAGTCCTTGCAGCTGGATTATGTAAGAATAAGAAAATCAGTGCTCTACTCTCACTATAAAAACTTTCATTCATCACCTACAATGGAATGCTATCTTAATGACAATATCCCCCTAACTTTAAAGATAATCATTGCACAAGTAAGAAGCCTTTTTGCAGTACAGAGAATTAATCATGTTTCACTTTTGAAAACTAAGACCATAAAATGCATCTTATGCAACGGTGAATTTAGTCTCGATTTTCCACACTACATGTTCTACTGTACGGCAATGGAAGAAGAGAGAGAAATTCTTCGTCAAGAGACCGGCTCCAATAGCAATTCGCCTTATGTTTTAATGGCAAAAGTCGTAAAATCCAGACCCTTTGCATTCGCTTTTTATAAATACTGGAAATCAGCTCAATCAAAATATTTAGCACAGACACCGGATCCAACTTGATAATTGGTCGAGGTCAATACCCACTTTTTGTATATAACTATGATGCTAATTTGTTATTTATTTATTTTGTCCTACCGGGAGAATCCTGTATGGCAAGTGTGCCTAATAAAGGCTTTTGTTGTTGTTGTTGTTGTTGTTGATTCTCCATATATTTAATGTTTATTTTCACTGTAATCAATTTAAAATCAATTTTTACCATTTTATATCATTTCAATTCAAATTTTAAATCTTTTACACCCTCATTTATCAAATTTTACTTTATTTTAAGCAACTTATAAATTTTAATTCATTAATTTCAATTTTACATTTAAAAAAAAATCATTATTTTTTATTTACTTGAATCATAATTCTAAACTTATTTGTGTGTTTTCATTAATATCTTATTTTTATACCAAAACACCAATTCCTTAATCAAATACTCAAAACTTTGCAGAAATCATTGTTATGTTCACTATTTTATGTAAACGCCCCATTCAAATTATAAGCCACTATCACGCCATTGGCCTTTTACAAGGATAATTTTCGCACTACCTTAATCAACGATTTAAAAAAATCTATTCAAATTTTAATAAACATAGGTGAAACGCATTTTTTTAATTACAAAAAAATCGAAAGATACAATATCTTCAAAATCACAACTAGAAAAATAACTGCCCTTCCCCAAAACAAGTTAAAAATCTAACATATTTTCACTACCTCGTCCTTTCTATTCACCTGCATAATTATTAATCATCCACACATCTCTCTCAACAAACTTCAACACACTCCCCCATCACTTTCTACAATTGACCACCATCTATTTGCGCGCGACTTAGCAATAAATCAATCTCGAGCCACACAAGCTCCATATCGTCGCCACTAAACGTGCCACATCCACTAAGAGCCAAAATATCTCGATGTGTTTTGTACAACCACCACCCATGACTAGTAAATTTGTTATTCATGGTGAAACAAGTTAGATGCTGTACCAAAAACAAAGACTTCACGTGACACCTTTCCATTCAATTCACTCACTCGTGTCACACAGCGCATCACAACAATTTTTCTCACTTAACAGGCCACAAAGACGCCTTCATGCCTGTGACACAACTCATCCCAAAGCGTGTCCACGTCGAAAGACGCACTTTTACTCACATCTAGACCTGACATCATTGAAAAACATTTTTTTTCTAAGTCCGCAACAACGTCGAAACACAACACTTACGAACACCGAGAAAACTACATCTTACAAATAGACCATAAAACTGCCAACAAGCTTACACCACTCTCAAAGAGAGTTTAACCAGTAAACCAGTACCCTAACGTACATTCAAATCCTCAAAACTGTATTACAACAAGGATTTCCAAAACGCCTGTTATCTGACAGAGCGCCCGCTTTTACCTCAGACAAATTCCGTAAATTTCTAATAACACATGGTATACAACCCCTACTCACCACAAGCAATAACCCACAAGCAAACGGTTTAATAGAACGCTTAAATGCCACCATTACAGGCAAGCTCAGACTAGCTTATCTAGAAAATCCGAAAGCTCCCTGGACTCAACTAGTTAAGCGCGTCACTCAGACGTATAATAACACACCCCATTCTGTCACAAGTTTTCCACCCACCTACTTAATGTTCAATGTTGTTCCCCCAGATCTAATGACTCATCTTAATCCATACCCCGAAATAACTAGAACTAGAGAGATAGCACGCTCTCGTACCCAAAATAAGCATAAAAAAGATAAAGAAACATTTGATAAGCAGCACAGAACACCACATTTCGAAGTGAATGATCTTGTTTTGGTTAAAAATTATAGACATCCCGACACAGGTAAATTAGCACCATATTTTACTGGACCATACACAATAATTGAAATAATCTCACCCAATGTTGTTCGAATAGATCGCCCCAATCAACCTCTCAATAGAGACAGTGACACTATACATGTCAATAAATTAAAATATTACACAGAGAATGTTCTGTACATCACACCTCCACAAACCCGATTTGTTCAAAACCCACAGCGAATGTCTCAAGATGTATATCTCAATGAATTCAATCATTAGACTCCAGATATCTTAGAGACGCAACTATTCCGAATTATACCGCCTCAAACTTCCCAGCCACTCCTACATTTAAATCCAGATTTATTTGACATCGATCGTTTTAAAACAAACCTCAAGTAGCGAACAGAAAATTTCCCGTTAAATTCAAAATCCTATTCTATCTACATTACACCAAGCCATTTGGATCTGTATTACTTACTCTATTTCACACAATATAAATATTTCTTTGAACCCACCAGATCCAATCTAGGAGAGAAAGAATTTAAAGCCAGTGCGCTGTAGACAAGACCCCAGTAATATAATCCCCGACGATAAACAGCGGCAATTGCCCTTTAGTCGACCCCGTTTCATGTATATACAACGTCCTCTCTCCCCGCCCACAAAGCTGTCAACTAAATATCCGCTATTGGAATGACCGCCATGTGTAACATGTGTTTCACATCAGCCATTTATATTTCCTCGAGAATTTCACAAATTCCCAGACAGAGAGTCATAAAAACACCGCTAGTTAACATACCAGAGGCCCAAGTAACGATAGACTAAATATCTCGAGACACCATTCCAGCGTCACCCAAATCCATCTCCACCCTTCCCCCTTACTCGCCTCCAGAAAATTTGGAGAGTATCCCGCATTCCTTTTTATTCCACACCTATCTTAACCTAACTTTTAAAAACATTTAGATATTTAAATTTGAACAAGACCTACCTTAAACTGAACATTTTGATATTTTAAATCCTGTGTAAATGTCTAAATTTTTCTACATATCAAACATTTTACATGTTAAATTGAGATCACAATACACAACATTTTAGTAACCAATCAAAGCAATAAATTGCGCTTCTCAATTTTCGATTTATAAAACATACACACCACATTTGTAACTTCTTTTTAGAAGAAATACTAAACCTTCATCTATTCATTGTAATAATATTTAACTATATTCAATTTTTTGTATAAAATATTTTAAATTTTATTTTTATTTTTTACCTTTCAATTATATAATCACACACACACACGTTTCTAATCCAACATTATTTAAAAAATCAATATTACTTTTATTTTTCATAATATAATTTTGGTATTACAGAATATTTATTTGTTGTCAAAAATCACTTTAATTCTTCATTATTATTACTTTTATATATTGATTGTTTGATTTTGTTCACTTAAACTTTATTTAACCACAATGATATTTCTTTATTTTTATTCATTTTATATTTGTTTTTATACCTTTATAATAGGACAAATAATATCATTAACTATCGGGCATACAACAATATTTTTCTCTAACCACTTCAGTGTACTTTTCACTACTATCTTCTCACAAGTCATTGCCCACATCAACGTAGAAAAACGATAGTACTGCTTGACAATTTTTTTTTGATTTCGTAATTTCACCAAACTCTTTGAACACAGTTCCCCAGATTTAAAAATCACAACTTCTGGCTTGAACACGCTTCAAAAGTTTACTTCAATCATCCACAGAGCACAAACACCAACGCATGCACAAAGCGTTCACAACTCACAATTTTTTTTAGCTCTAGCGGAACACAATCAACCTTTGATTTTAAGTCAAGTCAGATCACCTACTGTCGATACATCAATTCTAATTATCGCATGGTTCTCCATTTCACCCCTTCCAGAATCATATTGATGAACAACTTTTTCTTCAACAACTTTTCAACCCAATAACCCTACAATTGTGACAAAGCACTGTAACCTTATACAGGATCACAGGTGAAACATTGCTTAGGAAGACACTCAAGTCTATATCCTCGCTTTGCACCTGGATCTAAGTATTTGATTACCTGTGTAATACTCACAATTGCTTATTCTTCAACCCCTAACCCTTTCCAACGCCCGCCAACAATCTCTTAGAATATCATTTTATGTTTTATCATCATTATTTTATTATCAAACAAAGGTTTTATCTAAATTTCTCTTTATAATGAATATCATAGCTTTTAAATTAAACATAAGTTTTATTTTTTATAATTTGCAGATATATCCAAACAAAATATCTTGTTATAGCCCTTTTTAACCCTCACAGTTTAAATTAATTGAAAGAGATTTTAATTACTTACCTGTGTTAGGGAGGCTTTACCCGTTTAAACCCAGATAAACTCTTTCACTCCCGGGGCCCATCTATGGTAATTTAAACCAACAACCCTATATTGTATAATACTTATAACAAGATTGTCATGTTATATATAGAAACACATTATTAGGTATTATTTTGTTTATTATTTATTTCTTAAATGAAATTAGGCATATATCGACATACATATATTCATAATCTAGTAGAATAATATTTGTCTATGTAAAAAAACATATATATATATGGTAATTTAAACCAACAACCCTATATTGTATAATACTTATAACAAGATTGTCATGTTGTATATAGAACCACATCTATAAATAATTATATGCATGATTGACATGTGTCATTGCATCACCATATGTAATGTACTTTGTACAAACTGAGGATAAATAAATAAATCTATGTAATAGATTAAGAGCTGAGTTAAAGCAAGATTGAGAAGTTCAAAAACGTCTAAAATCGAGACAGCCTTAAAATGGAATGTGGCAGCCCGTTGCCATTAAGGTCAAAGGGTGCAGAATGCCGCAGGCGTTCAAAGTCCAAATTCTCACATCTCTCCACCCCCCCCCTCCTCGGGAATGGTATATAAAAAACCTCGGTTTTAGCCGAACGTAGACAGTCACTTCACCGTCGGCGTGAGCCCTTGTCGGTCATAGCCAGGACCACCTCATCACCATGTAAAACAGTAAGAACCTTTTCTAACTCCATCTTGCTCTTAGCTCGACTTTTATCTGTTCATGGAACTTGCCTACTACAACTGTGTCTCTTCGTTTTGTGTGTGTGGACATTCCCAAGCTTTCCACTCTGCCTCGACCACGACTGCCTGTACTCTGTAAGAACTTTTAAAGGTCTTCCAAGGTGCAAAGAGGTACTGGAAAACTCTCCACGCCCTGACTGTCCCTCTCGGTTACTACAGGTTTGACCCTCGGTTACCACAGCTTATAGCGAGAGTCGACAGTATCTCATCACAGAAGAGTCGACATATATATATATTGGCTAATATCCTGGAATTATACCTTCAATCTCAACACTATACGTTGTCGATATTTTTTAAGTTAATCAAGTAATTTGAGTACACAGAGTATGTACAAGATCATAAGAAAATAGGCGCTATATATTTTTTCTTTTTTTTTTGTTGAGGAAATATATTCAAACCACGATACCAACGACCTGGACGTGATTCTTAACTAGGACCTCATAACCCAACAGCTGCTCACTTGAAAGGCCTGAAGAGGCCACCTCTACTCCAACAACTCGCCATGTTGGTGACAGGACAAGGTGACTCACGAGTTGTGCTCAAATGTAACACCTGTAAACTGAAACTAAATTCATAAATGTTGTATATAGGTTTTCTTTTCTTTTTTCTATTTCTTTTAACTTAAAAGTAATTGGTATGTGTTTTGTTTACACAATTATGTTATTTGATTATATCCTTAGTTATTATTTATACTATATGGAAATATAATAAGACTCAGTAAACAAAACTTATTGTTTATTTCTAAAGTTAATTCAAAAATCGAATTGCTGTTAAGTGATGATAAATAATTGGCGTTGTCAAACTAAAGATTAGTATATATTACACTAGACGTGTGACCCGGGCTTCGCCTGTGTGCATATCTACCAGAATGATATATATTTAGATACTAGCCGAATGACCCGGGCAACAGGGTTTACCTGATTAAATGCTTTTATTCAAATACTATTCGTTACAATTATAAATTGGCGCCGTGGATGTTATTATTGTATAATATATAAATGAGTTTTAAAAATTGCGTGACAGGCGAGCATTCTACCACTGAACCACCGATAATTTACGAGAAATGGCCATATTTGGGTAATTATTCCATTCACAAAAGCAAACGATGACAGAATTGATTAAGAAAGGGCAATGCCCGGGTTTTACCCGATTAAATGCTTTTATTCAAATACTATTCATTACAATTATAAATTGGCGCCGTGGATGTCATTCTTGTGAAACGTCCCGCTCCAAACTTTGTGTCTGAGAAGCGATATTTTTATAAAGAGGTGATCTGGCTTTGTGTTTACTGCTCGAATGAATGTTTTTCTGTTAGAATTTTGTTCCTGCATACTAAAAATGAACTGGCTTCACCCGTGGTCTCTGCTTTTTGGAATTTTTCCGGATATAATTTTGTATCTGATAATCAAATATGATACAGCATTATTGTCATCATCATTTTCTGAATAAAAAACAACTACTTTTTTTCCCAGAACCTATCAATTTATTTTTCTTGACTAAAAATCCGAAAAATATCTTTTCAAGATTTTTCTCTATGTCCTGTTAAAACACGTTTTACATGTCCATTAGGTCAGCTGATATTACCTCCCATCTTCACCGCTAGAGGCGCTGCTTGCGAGCGAAAGGGCAAATTTGCCACGCAATTTGCAAATAACTTGTATACATACTTGTATACTTGTGTACAGAGACCATAAATCTGTACATAGACAGGAAAAGCACATAAATTTTAATTATATAAATGAGTTTTAAAAATTGTAAAAAAAAAAAATTGCATCGGCCGGGAATCAAATCAGGGGCGCCCGCGTGGCAGGCGAGCATTCTACCACTGAACCAAAAGCAAACGGTGACCGAATTAAGAAAGAATGCATGACGCTGATAACTGTATATATTAAATATTTTTTATATAATTGTTTGTTATTAGCATTATCTATTTGTTTGCATCAGCATAATTTAATCTAATCTTTGATAGAGGGCGCTGTTCGTGAGCTAAGTAGAATAATTTGAATATATAGTTTTAATAATTGATTTATATATATTTTAAAATAGCCTATCGTCTTCCCGATATTTTTTACCTATGTATGGAATTTTTGGTTTGAATTAGTGAACTACTGCGAATTTGTATACTAGACATACAAACAAACAAACATACAAACAAACATACAAACATACAAACATTGATTATTATATATATAGATGTCCCTTCTTTAACAATCAAAGGTTCAATCAGAGTGGGGGTCGAACTATCCTACCAGATCTAGTGGTGTTCAGGTTCTTTGGGGAACCATTGGTCCAATTCTTTGGGGGTCCTGTGGTGGTCAAGTTCTTTGGGGATCCAGGAGAAGAGAGTTGTCCAGAAGATGGAGGCTGTGTAGAATGCTGTGATGTGGAATCTTCCAGGTCTTGAAAATTAGCTTGTTCCTGGCTCAGTTTTAAAGGTTTCTCCCAATCTGTGTGGGCAGTTTCATTTCGTGTATCCTTGCGGATGTGAATACTATTTCTTCTATATTCATTGCCTTCTTGATCTTTCACGTAGAAGGATCGGGGTTAATGGGCTTGGTTTGTTATCTGGCCTGGGATCCATCTTTTATCTTTTTGAAACCAAACTCTATCATTGATAGATGATGGGTCTGCCGGTCTAGTGTGTCTATCGTAATAGTTTTTCATTTTAACTTGATTATCTACTAGCTGCTTCTGGATCGCCTCATTGTTAATCATAGAGGGCACGAATTGGGATGTCTTCGAAGGTATTATAGACCTTATAGACCTTAATTTCCTTGACATTAGAATTTGTGCAGGTGATGGCAAATTATTGTGTGGTGTGTTTCGTAAGTTGAGAAGAGCTAAGTAGGGGTCTGTTCTCTCTTCCCTACATCTCTTTATCAATTTCTTTAAAGTTTGAACTGTTCGTTCTACCATCCCGTTACTCTGTGCATGGTGAGGACTAGATGTTACATGGACTATATTCCAAGTACTAGTAAAGTTCTGGAACTCCTTTGAAAAGAATGGAGGCCCATTATCACTCACCAAAGTTTCAAGAATTCCAAAGTTCGAGAAAGTTCTCTTTAAATCCAAAAGACAAAAAACCTCTCGCAATTAGTATCTTTTATTACAAATAACGGACGCTAGCTTTCGAACTATTAGTTCTTCAACGGGCGTTCTTACAAAACGAAATCAGATTCTTATTAATACACTGCGTGACATTGTAAATGGAACACCAAGAAATAGTGGCCAGAAAATTATGCAAATTTCAGGGTAGACGCGCCTAACCGAGTTATGCAAATGATGTAAAATGCGCAGCTCTCGTGCGCACATGGAGTAAGATATAAGGGAAGGAACTTGCAGAAAGGACAGTATTCGTGTCGTTATTTCTTCAAGTGAAATCATTGTAGAAATTTTGTTCTTGTGTCAAAAGACACGTGTAATAACAGAGAATGCCAGGTCATCGTAAACGGAGGCAGTTCAAGCAGACAGACGCTTTTACGAGGGGCATGGTGATCGGACTGAAAAGGGAAGGTTGGTCCATACGTCAAATCGTAGCTGATACACACCTTGGTGCGTCCACGGTGCACCGACTGTGGATAAGATGGTTGGAACAAGGAAATGTGGCAATTTATAGGAATGTCGGTGCAACCAGAGTGACGTCAGCACGTGTGGATCGGCGTATCCTTCGACAAGCAGTGGCGGCCCCACAAGCCACTTGTACCGCCATCCTGCAACATGTGCAAGACACCCTAGATCATTCCATCTCGACCAGAACCATTTCCCGTCGATTGGTTGCTAATGGCTTGCACTCATGCCGTCCGCTAAGAAGACTGCCATTGACCCCACCGAATAGGCGCCAACGTTTGGAATGGTGCCGGGCTAGATCGACGTGGATGACGGAATGGCACAGGGCCGTGTTCTCAGATGAGTCGCGTTTCTGCTTGTCCAGTGATAGTCGCCGTGTACGCGTGTGGCGTCGACGTGGAGAAAGGTCCAGTCCGGCAGCAATTGTGGAACGCCCCACCGTGCGACAACGTGGAATCATGGTTCGGGGCGCAATCGCGTATGATTCCAGGTCACCTTTACTTCGTATTCAGGGCACTATGACGGCCCAACAATACGTTGATGATGTGCTGCGAACGGTGACACTCCCCTACCTTCAGGGGGTACCCAATGCCCTTTATCAGCAGGATAACGCCCGACCGCACACTGCTCGCATTAGCCAACAAGCTCTGCAAGATGTACAGATGCTTCCCTGGCCACCGTACTCTCCTGATCTCTCACCAATCGAGCACGTCTGGGACATCATTGGACGCCGTTTGCATGCCTTGCCACAGCCGCGTTCAGAAGACGAACTGTGGCAAATGGTTGAGAGGGAATGGAGAGCCATCCCTCAGGACGCCATCCGTACTCTGATTGACTCTCTACCTAGACGTGTTGCTGCGTGCATCGCCGTCCGCGGTGGTCCTACTTGCTACTAAGCCGACGCCGTTCTCGCTCTGTATTATGACTATCATTTTGAAGTAAAGATCACTTATTGTTCGTCCCTGTCTCTCTCTGTCTGCCGAGTTTCATCACTTTCTGGCCACTATTTCTTGGTGTTCCATTTTCAATGTCACGCAGTGTATATAGAGGTAATCGAAAAAATATATACAAATATTCGCTCAAAGATATGCTAAAAGGTAAATTAGAGAATTAAAAGATAATCAGATATGCAAAATTTTTTTAAAACTAAATTAAGTTTAAAACTAAGGGGGGGGGAGGGGACATAGCAGAATTCGTTCTTCAAACTCTTTTAAAAAGGCAGCGGAACTGTTCCGGGACATCTATTCTTCTGTTTATGCTGTCTTTACAACCAGAAACCAAGGATTCCAAAATTAATCTTTCCCCTTTGTATTTGATGTTGTTGTAATGGCAGATGGGGTTATCCAGATCAAAACTATGCCCTGTGTTTAACGTGTGTTGGTACAGAAGGGATCTGGGGTCTTTAGAGCGGATATTGTATTTGTGTTCTTTGATTCGGTTTTCGATTTTTCTGCCTGTTTCTCCTACATAAACGGATTCACAATCGTTGCAGGCAACCGAATAAATCGCGTTGCTTTTATGTTGAACATCATGTTTAACTCCTGGTTTGGTAATGGGGTTCCTCAGTATATGTCCTGTTGTGCTTGTGCTGCGATAGGTGAACTGGATACCATATTTCCTCAAATCATGGGCTATTCGCTGATTGGTAGGGGAGAAATCTATAAAACCCCTGGTTCTATTGACCGCGAGGGTAACCTTCTTGAACGGGATGAATGTATGTTTTATTATAAAGTCCGGTGGGTATCCAAATGTTCGTAGATTATTGTAAATATTCTCTTTTTCTTTTTCTTTTAAAGCTCGAAGGGAACAATGGGTATGGAGTCTCTTAGTTAGGGTTTTAACAACTGATATTTTGTAAGAGACTGGACTGTAGGAGTTAAACGGGATTTATGATGGTTTGGCGGTGTCTTTGTAATAGACAGTTGTTTGAAAATTATTCCTATCTCTAAAAATGACGGCATCCAGATAAGGTAAGGTGTGTTTTCTTCTCTTTCTATTGTGAACTTAATTTCTGGGTGGTAACTGTTAAGGGTGTCAAGGATGGCGTCTGTTGTCTGTTGTCATATCGTGGAGTTGATATATTTCTGTGTATTTGCTGAAGTAGTCCACTATTAAGAGATAGCTTAAGCTTTCTATTTGAAAAATGTCGATCCCTACCTTGTGCCATGGATAATCAGGTGCTTGATGTGGAAGCATAGGTTCTTTGAGATTTGCTCTAGATGTGTAGAGGCCACTCCTGTTGCCTCCACAAAGTTCACCCACAGTACCTAATAGAAAGCTGGTGGACAATGATGAAGCTGCCTCGACAAGAAAGAAGAGGACTTCGAGCATTCTTCATTGTCAAACCAGCCAATCTCTTCACCTCCTTTTATTCCTAATTTTGTATATAACTTATGATATTATAATAAATTTCCTTTTTTTTAAATAAGCAGCTATTTGTTTTTAATATTTTCAAATAATATTCGTTAATTAAAATAATATTTTGAATAATAATTTTAATTATAATTTTTTTATTTTTTTATTTCAATTTATTTTTATTTTTTTTTTAATTTGGAATATTATAGAATTTTTATTTTTTTACTCTGTTAAATTGATTTTGGCGCACTTTTGAGGAAGGCGATAAGGAAAGGGAGATAAGAGAGAACTAGGCAGAAAAGGGGGAGTCGAGAGGAGCTCCCGAAAATTTAGGCAAATAAGTAGTTTTTCAAGATTGTAGTAGAAGGAATTTTCCAGTCATCCAACTAAAGCACCTATAAGTTAAGTAACTTTTCATAAATTTGTATACAGGTTATATTTATGCATAATTTTCCCAATTTTTTTATTGCACTGTTTTATTTATTTTTTATTTCTTATCTTTGAGTGACTGTTTCAATAGATAAAATAAAATATAATATAGTATGATAAATCTCAAATTTCACCGGACCTCTTTTTCTTTAAACCCCTGTGCGCGCAGGATATATGCAAATTATACTTATTTATAATATGTATAATAACAGCGGTATGGTAGATTAAACTGGCGAAACCACTGAGAGGGTTCACCACTGATGAGCCAGGCCCTCTCATTAATTTTTCCATTGCAGTAAGGGCAGTAGAAATTGTTTAATATAAAAAAGAATCTTACGCCTTTAAAATAGTTTTGAATTTTGATAACAGATGGCGCGCTAGTGCATCATATTATAAATGTTCTAATAAAAGAAACAATTTGATATTTGCGGAAGAGCGATTGCTCGAAGCATATTATATATTTAAAAATGTATGTAATTCTGCTGTTCTCAAAGCTTATGTCCATAGTTCTTCTAAAATACCCATTCCAAAAATGCAATATAACAGCGGTATGGTAGATTAAACTGGCGAAACCGCTGAGAGGGTTCACCACTGATGAGCCAGGCCCTCTCATTAATTTTTCCATTGCAGTAAAGGCAGTAGAAATTGTTTAATATCAAAAAGAATCTTACGCCTTTAAAATAGTTTTGAATTTTGATACTTATTTATATAGCAGGATGTAATATTTCGTGAACTCCCTGAGAATGAAAGAGCCTTCATGGATTTCGGGACGAAAGCGTAAGAAATCAACACCTCTTCAATGACCCCTTCAACGTGGGCCGACCAATTCCAAATTAAGGCCACGAAAAGTTCACGGTAAAATAACACCCTTCTACTTAAAATGTGTAACTTGTAAATTTCTGTCTAATGCATAAACTAATAGATAATGTGTGCTAGTTGGAGGCTACGGAAAATCCAAGAAACGGATCCCGCCATTCTTGAGGTGAGATTTGGTACATTTATGGGAATGCTTTCTTTTTGTTTAGTGATTTATGAAAGATGATTAATGTTAGATAAACGAGATATTTTAAATTATGCCAAACAATATGCTAGAAGGCCGAAATTGTCTACTTAAATTTTTAGTTTTATTAGGTATTATTTTGTTTATTATTTATTTATTAAATGAAATTAGGCATATATCGACATACATATATTCATAATCTAGTAGAATAATATTTGTCTATGTAAAAAACATATATATGGTAATTTAAACCAACAACCCTATATTGTATAATACTTATAACAAGATTGTCATGTTGTATATAGAACCACATCTATAAATAATTATACGCATGATTGACATGTGTCATTGCATCACCATATGTAATGTACTTTGTACAAACTGAGGATGAATAAATAAAACTATGTAATAGATTAAGAGCAGAGTTAAAGCAAGATTGAGTAGTTCAAAAACGTCTAAAATCGAGACAACCCTAAAGGAATGTGTCAGCCCGTCGCCATTAAGGTCTAAGGGTGCAGAATGCCCCAGACGTCCAAAGTCCACATTCTCAGACATCTCCAACCCCACCCCCTCCTCGGGAATGGTATATAAAAACCTCGGTTTTTAGCCGAGCTTAGTTAGGCAGACAGTCACTTCACCGTCGGCGTGTGCCCTTGTTGGATGTAGCCAGGACCACCTTATCACCATGTAAAACAGTAAGAAATATTCTAACTCCATCTTGCTCTTAGCTAGACTTTTATCTGTCCATGGAACTTTCCTTCTACAACTGTGTCTCTTCGTTTTGTGTGTGTGGACATTCCCAAGCTTTCCACTCTGCCTCGACCACGACTGCCTGTACTCTGTGAGAACTGTTAAAGGTCCTCCAAGATGCAGAGAGGTACTGGAAAACTCTCCACGCCCTGACTGTCCCTCTCGGTTACTACTGGTTTGACCCTCGGTTACCACAGCTTATAGCGAGAGTCGACAGGATCCCTCATCACAGATAAGTCGACAGGACCTTATCACAACCAAGTCGACAGGATCTTATCACAATAAAGTCGACAGGATGACCACAACGAAGGAGACCACACCGAAGAACGTAGGAAGCCTGTCCAGATAGAAGCGAGGAAGAGCAAAGATGGAAGAACAAACCCGCCGCCAGTCCAACGAAACGACCAATCAATCTTCCCCCCAACGACACAGCCGAAAATCCCACAAAATAAGCCGGTGAGAAGTTTCCCACCTTCGGCCTTACAACGCACCCATCTTCCAGGCGACATGCCGCCGTCGCCAAACAGAAGTCACAAGCGTCTACAAGCTCTACTTGGAGCGTCTTCCCCGTCATCAGGACGACAACTAAAGACCAGGTATCCTGACTGAACAATCCTCAAAACTGTGAGTTTTTAAAAACTTTCTCCTCATGCTCACAACTTGATTCTCCATAAATTTAATGTTTATTTTCACTTTAATCATTTTAAATCAATTTTTGCCATTTTTATATCATTTCAAGTCAAATTTCAAACCTTTTACAACCTCATTTATCAATTTTTACTTTATTTTAAGCAAATTATAAATTTTAATTCATTACTTTCATTTTTACATTTTTAAAAAATCATTATATTTTTTAATTACTCGAATCAAAATTCTAAACTTATTTGTGTTTTTCTTATTATCATATTTTTATAACAAACACCAATTTCTTAATCCTATACTCAAAACTTTGCAGAAATCATTGTTATGTTCACTGTTTTATGTAAACACCCTAGTCAAATTATAAGTCACTATCAGGCCATTGCCCCTTTTACAAGGATAATTTCCGCACTACCATAATCAACGATTTAAAAAATATATTCAAATTTTAATAAACATAGGTGAGACGCATTTTTTTTTTAAATTGCAAAAATCGAAAGATAAAATATCTTCAAAATCACAACTAGAAAAGTAACTGTTCTCCCCCAAAAACAAGTTAAAAATCCAACATAGTTTCACTCCCTCGTCCTTTCTTTTTACATACATAATTATTAATCATCCACACATCTCTCTCAACAAACTACAACACACTTCCCATCACTTTCTACAATTGGCCACCATCTATTAGCGCGCGACTTAGCAACAAATCAATCTCGAGCCACACAAGCTCCATATCGTTGCCACTAAATGCGCCACATCCACTAACAGCCAAAATATCTCGATGTGTTTTGTACAACCACCACCCATGACTAGTAAATTTGTTATTCATGGTGAAACAAGTTAGATGCTGTACCAAAAACAAAGACTTCACGTGACACCTTTCCATTCAATTCACTCACTCGTGTCACACAGCGCATCACAACAATTTTTCTCACTTAACAGGCCACAGAGACGCCTTCATGCCTGTGACACAACTCATCCCAAAGCGTGTCCACGTCGAAAGACGCACTTTAACTCACATCTAAACCTGACATCATTGAATAATAATTTTTTACTAAATCTGCAACAACGTCGAAAGACGACACTTACGAACACCGAGAAAACTACATCTTCAAATAGACCATAAAACTGCCAACAAGCTTTCACCACTCTCAAAGGGAGTTTAACCAGTTAACCAGTACACTAACGTACATGCAAGCCCTCAGAACTGTAATACGACAAGGATTGCCAAAATGTCTGTTATCTGACAGAGCGCCCGCTTTTACCTCAGAAAAAATTCGCAAATTTCTAATAACACACCCCATTCTGTCACAAGTTTACCTCCCACCTATTTAATGTTCAATGTTATCCCCACAGATCTAATAACTCATTTTAATCCATACCCCAAAATAACTAGACCTAGAGGAGAAGGAATTTAGCGCTGTAGACAACCCACATATCTCCCCCTTCAAAAATAATAAACATTGCACCCCGGTCGTAAAAATGGAG
This sequence comes from Cordylochernes scorpioides, assembly GCA_030710605.1. Taxonomy (NCBI): domain Eukaryota; kingdom Metazoa; phylum Arthropoda; class Arachnida; order Pseudoscorpiones; family Chernetidae; genus Cordylochernes; species Cordylochernes scorpioides. Next base: position 40,594,489 of record CP092872.1, on the reverse strand, counting down.
GTAATCACCTCTCTCCCCGCTATCAAAGCTGTCAACTAAAAATCCGCTTTCGGAATGACCGCCATGTGTAACATGTTTCCCATCAGCCATTTATATTTCCTCGAGAATTTCACAAATTCCCAGACAGAGAGTCATAAAAATACCAGATTGATAGACTAAACAACTCGACACCATCCCGCCTCAATAAATCCACCACCACTCTCCCCCTATCTCGCCTCCAGAAAATTTGGAGCGTGTCCCGCATTCCTCTTACTACATCAACAGTCGTTATCTTAACCTAACTTTTAAACATTTAGATATTTGAATTTGAACAAGACCTACCTTAAATTGATCATTTTGATATCTTAATCCTTTGTAAATCTCTCATTTTTTCTACATATCAAACATTTTACATGTAAAATTGAGATCACAATCTTTAAGTATATTCTGTTTTTTGTATGAAATATTTTATTTTTTATTTTTACCTTTCAATTATATAATCACAAGTTTTTAATCTAATATAAAAAAAATTCGATATTACTTTTATTTTTCATATTATTCTAGTATTACAAAAGATTTATTTGTTGTCAAAAATCACTTTAATTCTTCATTATTATTACTTTTATATATTGTATGTTTGATTTTGTCCATTTAAACTTTATTCAACCACAATGATATTTCTATATTTTATTCATTTTATATTTGTTTTTATACCTTTATATAAAATAAATATGTTTATCATCAACTTTTGGGCTCATACCACAATCTATTTCTCTAACCACTTCAGTGTAATTTACACTACTATCTTTCTCAGCTAATGCTTCACATCAACATAGAAAAACGACAGTACTGCTTGACAATTTTTTTGATTTCATAATTTCAACAAACTCTTTGAACATAGTTCCCTAGATAAAAAATTCCAACTTCTGGCTTGAACACGTTTCAAAAGTTTACTACAATCATCCCTAGAGCATAATCACCCACGCATGCACAAAGCATTCACAACTCTCAATTTTTTTTAGCTCTAGCGGACCACAATCAACCTTTTATTTTAGGTCAAGTCAGATCACCTACTGTCGCTACAATTCTACTTATCGCATGGTTCTCCATTTCACCCCTTTCAATCATATTAATGAACACATTTTTATTCAACAACCTTTCAACCCAATAACCCTAGAATTGTGACAAAGCACTGTAACCCTTATACAGGATCACAGGTGAAACATTGCCTCGGAAGACGCACAAGTCTATATCCTCGCTTTGCACCTGGATTTAAATATTTGATTACCTGTGTAATACTTACAATTGCTTATTCTTTAACCCCTAACCCTTTCCAAGGCCCGCCAACAATCTCTTAGAACATGATTTTATTTATATCATCATTACTTTTTTACCAAACAAAGGTTTTATCTAAATTTCTCTTTTATAAGGAATATCATAACTTTTAAATTAAACATAAGTTGTATTTTATAATTTGCAGATATATCCAAACAAAACATCTTGTTATAGCCCTTTTTAACCCTCACAGTTTAAAATAATTAAAAGAAATTTTAATTACTTACCTGTGTTAGAGAGGCTTTACCCGTTTAAACCCGGATAAACCCTTCCACTCCCGGGGCTCATCTATGGTAATTTAAACCAACAACCCTATATTGTATAATACTTATAACAAGATTGTCATGTTGTATATAGAACCACATCTAAAAATAATTATACGCATGATTGACATATGTCATTGCATCACCATATGTAATGAACTTTGTACAAACTGAGGATGAATAAATAAAACTATGTAATAGATTAAGAGCTGAGTTAAAGCAAGATTGAGAAGTTCAAAAACGTCTAAAATCGAGACAACCCTAAAGGAATGTGGCAGCCCGTCGCCAATAAGGTCTAAGGGTGCAGAATGCCCCAGATGTCCAAAGTCCACATTCTCAGACATCTCCAACCCCACCCCCTCCTCGGGAAAGGTATATAAAAACCTCAGTTTTTAGCCGAGCTTAGTTAGTTAGGCAGACAGTCACTTTATGTCAGCGTGAGCCCTTGTTGGATGTAGCCAGGACCACCTCATCACCATGTAAAACAGTAAGAAATATCCTAACTCCATCTTGCTCTTAGCTCGACTTTTATCTGTTCATGGAACTTTCCTTCTACAACTGTGTCTCTTCGTTTTGTGTGTGTGGACATTCCCAAGCTTTCCACTCTGCCTCGACCACGACTGCCTGTACTCTGTGAGAACTGTTAAAGGTCCTCCAAGGTGCAGAGAGGTACTGGAAAACTCTCCACGCCCTGACTGTCCCTCTCGGTTACTACTGGTTTGACCCTCGGTTACCACAGCTTATAGCGAGAGTCGACAGGATCCCTCATCACAGATAAGTCGACAGGACCTTATCACAACCAAGTTGACAGGATCTTATCACATATATATATATGTCATAAAAAAAGACGTATATTCTAGTTACGTTACCAATTCTTGCAGTCGTGGATGGTAAAAATGAATGATAACTTTTGTTCCAAAAAATATTTATTATTTTGATTATTTTTAAAGCAAACAGTTTTTTGCATACATACAACTAAAAATGTTATTATCTATTTACAAAAAAAATAATATTAGGGGATATTCCTTTTGTTAAGGATTCCTTTTCATTTTAAAATTTAACTCTGTGATTATAGAATTTTAATTATTTTATGAATAATAAAAATCATATTTTTATTATGTCATTTCTTCCCTCCAAGGTTAAAAATTAGGGAGTATTTTTCAAAGTTAAAAAAAAGTATCATCATTATTTACATAGTTTATCAATTAAGATGGAGGATACCAATTGAAACTATATCAATGATGCTCTTTATTCCTTCTATATATTCTTATTTGTACCTTTGTTTTTGACAGTAGCTGAAAATTATCCAATCTTTTTTGAATTTATAGGTGTCTCCTTCCTATAATTCATAAGGGGATTTACCTCATGAATTGAGTAGGCCTTCTCAGGGCTCTCAAGATTCAAAATGTATTTTGCCACATGTCAAAAAAATATATATTTTTGAAAATCACAAATTTATTTCTCATAATGACAAATTGGTACCCAACATCTTGTTTCACATTTATTTGATTTGATCAAAATAAAAACATAAAATAATGGGTTATTTACTTCCATATAAAAAAAAACTATTTACACATGAAGTTTTATTATTTATAAAAAACTAGCGGACGTACCCGGCTTCGCCCGGGTTTTACCCGAGTAAAGATTTGTCTAACGAACATTTGTTAAAACAATTCTCTATAAACTTATATATATATAAAAAAAGATATATTTTGATAATTTGAAAATCGTAAATTTGAATCTCTCGATAAAGTGAACATTTTTTCCCGGTCCCTGTGTGCCGTGTCATCCTGAATTTTGTCTTTCCTAATTTTCTACATTACAAAATCATCGTTTTATCTAGCGAACATTTTTTCCCGGTCCCTTGAAAAATACTCGATAAGTTGAATAAAATCAATATTAATTGGTTCCCTCGGTAATATTGGAAGTTAAAGGAATAGTATCTTGCCTTTGAATTGTATCATTATTCTTGTCTCAAATAAATTGCTGTGTCATCCTGAATTTTGTCTTTCCTAATTTTCTACATTACAAAATCATCGTATCATCATGAAAATATTTAGAGCAGATTGTTGAATTATAACAGATAAATTAGAATATTTATCTTGATTATTTCTAGGCGAAAAGTTATTTCAAAAATTTTATTTGCTAGAAACCTTCCCAGTACTATACTAAATAACTTCCCAAAGTTTCATGGCGATCCAATGAGTGGTTTGGTCAGGCATAAAGGACAAACAAACAGACATACATTCATTTTTATATATATAGAAGAAGAATGTTCGAATATGAAATATTCCATATAAAATTTGTGAGGGAGAAATCTATATAATCAGATGATGAGTGAATTTCTCAACAAATAAAATCAAAATGTAAAATATTTACAACAATTGAAAAGAAGTGTCAAGTTATATCTAATATATAATTTATAACTAAAAAATATATAGTTTTCTATAGTCCTTGAGTGTTTTTAAAAGCTCAGTTTTATATTGAAATAGCATATCTTATTTATGCACAAAAATTATATTCTCAAGGCTTAATTTTTAGGCGTAGTTATTTTTGGTATTGTCTTATTAATGTTAATATTTTCCTGCCATTATTTTGTAAGAAGAGGGATTCTACTTTTCACTACCTTAGGTGCCACTTGTTGGTTTGTTTTTTCTCTAAAGTGGGTATTTTACTTTTTGTCAGTTTTAATTCAAATCCTTCTTTTGGGTAGTATGGCCTCAGTTTGGATGAATGAATTACCATGGTAGTTTTTCCTAAATTAGATTGGGGTTTATCAATTTCATTATTGACTGGGGATATCTGTTTTAAAATTGTAAATGGCCCAGACATTGGAGGCATTAATTTTCGTTATCTGGATGGTAAAAGGTTTGCAACCAAACTTTATCGCCTACTTTAAAATTGGAAGGTTGATAATGTTGATCATATCTAATTTTATTTATTTGATGAAATTTTAACGTATTATTATAGGCATTTGTTCTGGCAGTGTCTATAGGGGGGTAAAATTCTGATTCTTTTAAGGGGGGATCATAAGGGAGCTTACCATACAAAAGGTAAGTAGGAGTATAGCCTGTTATGGAATGGGGAGTATTATTATATTCATTTAGTACAGAATCTAACAATTTCGTCCGTGGTATAGATTTTCTTTTCAAATTATTGAATTTACATATTAATCTGATTATTATGGTTTGGTTAAGTCGTTAATTTAACCCATTACACTGAGGTCTTGATGATGAAGTCAATAATTGTTTAATGTTATTGTTAATCGAATATTTTCTAAATCTTGGTCAAGTAAATGATGGTGCCCTGTCACTTGAAAATTGTTTTGGTTTTAGTATTTGAAAAAAATTGTTTAGGCAATTTATATATGAGTCAGTAGTTTGACCTTTTGAGGGGATAGCCCAAATGTTTCTAGTAGCATGATCTACGATGATGTGAAGGAATTTCTTTGTAGAATTATAGTAATTTAGTCCACCTACTGTGTCTATAGACACGAGATTAAAATGATCTTTAGCTGGGGGGAGACTTTCCAACAGACCAAATTTCTTCTGGTGAGATATCTTATTGAGTTGACACATCTCACAGTGTTTTAAATAATTAGAAATATCTTGAATTAGGTAGGGCCAATAATAGATAGGGGAAATTAGATTTAACATTTTAGATACTCCTATATGGCCGTAATCTTGATGAGCTCTTATTAATACTTTTTCTCTTAATGATGGTGGAACAACACTTTTGATTAATCCTTTTTTCCTTATTGTTAAAATTCCATTAAATTTAGTATATTTTCTATCATTAATGTTATCATCAAATTGAGCTTGTTTTAGTTCTGGGTCAGAAACAAAATGAGCTATGGGGTATCTGCTGAGAAAATCAGCTTCTTTATTTTCAGTTCCTCTTATGTGTTTTATCTCAAAATCAAACATTGAGAGCTTTAATTTCCATCTAAATAATCGTCCTTTTGGGTTCTTTATGTTCTTCAAGTACTTAAGACAAGCATGGTCTGTATGGATGGTGAAATGCACGCCATCTAAGTAGGGTAAAAAGAAATCTACAGCATCAATAATAGCAAGGCATTCTTGCTCAGTTACACAATAGTTTGATTCATAAGATGTCATTCTACGGCTTCTATACGCTATTGGCTTTAAAAGCCCATCGGGTTGTTCTTGTTTTAAGATAGATCCGATCTGTTCTTGGCTAGCATCCGTGTAAAGGTGTATAGGATATTTAGGATTATAGATAGCCAATATTGGTTTTGAGGTTATAATATTTTTTTAATTTAGAAAATGCGGTTTCGCATTCTTCGTCCCATTTCCATTTTACATCTTTTTTTCAACAAATTATTCAAAGGGAGTCTGAGTTTAGCATAATTAGGGATACATTTCGAGTAAATGTTAATAGATCCTAAAACTCATTGTAAATCCTTTTTATTCCTTGGGGAATTCAATTTTCTAATCGTTTCTATATTATTAGTGCTGGGTGAAAATTGATGGTTTGATATTTCATATCCTAGAAAAGAGAGAGAGAGAAATCTGATAAATAGCGAATTTACATTTAATTTGTTTTAGCTTAATATTTTCCTTGATGCAAATATCTAAAATTACTTTTAAATATGGGTCAAATGTTCCTGAAAATTATTTGAAAATATAATGAAGTCATCGAAATAATTCATGCAAAAATCAACATCATATTTATTTAAAATTTGCCTTAAAACTCTTTGGAATTGACTTGGAGAATTTTTTAATCCAAAAGATAATTTATTATATTCGTAAAGTCCGTGAGTGGTAGTAAAAGCTGTGTATTCCTTATCATCTGGGTGTATATCTAAATGGTGATAACCTGATAAAAGATCTAGTGTAATGAAGATATTAGCTTCTGAAAGCTTATCTAATATAAAATATATTCTTGGTATGGGCTCAGAATCTCTTTTTATTATATCATTTAATTTTCTGTAGTCTATTACTAGTCGGATTTTACCTTCATTTCACTTATTTACCAACATAGCAGGGGATACATAGGAGAATAAGATGGTCTAATGACATTATATTTTAAAAGTTCTTCAATATGTCTTTAAATTTCAATGTTGTCCGAGAAGGAAGGTCTAAAAGGCTTTAATGAAATAGGTGTTTGTGAGGTAAGTTTGTGGGCATTTCTTGAGGCTCAATTATTACAACTTTGAATAATAAAACAATTTATTTTTCTTCACACATATTAATTTAATATCTTATATCTAAAATGTCTTTATATACAAAGTTTGTTTACAATTCGAAGGCAACAATTAAATGATGATGATAACAAATATTTTTTACAAAAAGATTATAATTTCTAAACTATCAATTATAACCAAAAATAAAATATACAAATTGAATTTACATTTTCTAGAATAATTATTGAGAATGAGTGGTGTCCCTACATCACTCCCTCCCAAGTAACTAAGTTACGAGATGAGGACCAATGTAGGACAACAACTCCTAACCTGGGTAACATTCCACCTTATCTCTGAAACGAACAGGAGTTCTTATTGTCCTTCCAGATCTTGACATCTTGGGGGCAGCACTGGCGGAAGGTTCTTTATCCTCTCCAGGTGGGGCGAATCTTGGGTCCCCAGCTACTCCAGGTGTGGTGGCTATGTCCTCTTCCTCTTTTAGTATGTAGGCTGGTTTGAGTCTATCGATGGAAACCTTTATTTCCTTTCCTTTAATTTCGATTGAAAAGTATTTGTCGGTCCTAGAAGTAACTTTGAATGGGCCCTCATAGGCAGGCTCCAATGATTTTCTCACTCTGCATGTCTTCAAGAAGACATGAGAACACGTCTCTAAGTCCTTGAAAACAAATATTTTGGGGGATGTATTGTGTCGTGTTAACTTGGGCTTGAGTGATTCCATCTGCTTTTGCAGTTTGTGGAGAAATGTCTCCGGGGTGGTTGAAATTTTAGGGGCGTCGAAAAACTCGCCTGGAAGTTTAATTGTTTTTCCATAGACCATTTGTGTCAATGAGTAGTCAGAGTCTTTTCTCAAGGCTGCTCTTAGTCCTAGCAGTACCGTGGGAATTGACTCCGTCCATTTATTTGAGTTGTGCGCCCTTATTGCTGCTTTTAGTGTTCTATGGAATCTTTCAATTTTTCCGTTACTTTGTGGGTGATATGCGGTGGTGTGCTTAAGTTTCACTCCACATAAAGTCGCCAAGGTTTTAAACAATTCCGAAGTGAACTGCCTTCCTTGGTCGGTGATCACTTCATATGGGACTCCAAATCTGGTGATCCATCCTTCGTAAAATGCTCTTGCTACTGTTTCGGCAGTTTCGTTTCGTATGGGTATTGCTTCAATCCAACCGGTGAAACGGTCTATGCACGTGAGGCAATAAACATATTCGTTGGAGGGTGGAAATGGGCCGATTAAGTCTATGTGAACCGTGCTGAAACGTTCATCAGGTTCTTTAAATTGCTTAATTTCTGATTTTGTATGGCGAGAAGTTTTATTTCTTTGGCATTGAATACAAGTTTGCGCCCATTCTTTTATATTTCTTTTTATGTCTGGCCATATAAATCTCGATGTCATGTCTTTCACAGATGTTTTAATTCCAGGGTGTGATAATCCATGTATTTGTTGGAAAATTTTCATTCTGAATTGTTTGGGAACGAATGGTCTAATATTTTCAGTAGATGTGTCGCACCACAAACTTTTACCAGATGGTAATGGATAGCGTTTGAATTTTAGAGATTTATTCGAATTGATAAGTTCTATAAGTTCCTTATCTTTATCTTGTTCTTTTGCTATCTCATCATAATCGATTATCTTGGTGATGTCTTCTATTCTCGATAAGTTATCAGCAACTATGTTTTGTTCTCCTTTGATGTAGATGATATCTGTAGAGAATTGTGAAATGTATTGTAGTTGTCTAACTTGCCTCGGAGATGCCTTATCATTTCTTTGCTTGAAGGCAAAGACTAGGGGCTTATGATCAGTAAATATTTTAAATGTTCTTCCTTCCAGCATATATTTGAAATGTTTGATTGACATGTATATGCTTAGTAATTCTCGATCATAATTACTATAATTTTTTTGACTTTCATTTAGCTTCTTCGAGAAGAATGCAATTGGCTTCCATGCTTCGTTCTCGTATTGTTGCAAAACTGCGCCTATCGCCCAATTTGAAGCATCTGTGCAAAGCGACAGAGGAAGTTCTGAATTGGGATAGCTTAACAGTGTTGCTTTTGCTAGGTCATTCTTGCATTTATTGAATATTTCTTTTGCTTCTTCGGTCCAATTAATTAATCTTTTATCTTTCTTTTTTGAACCTTTGAGGTAATCGTGCAAAATGGATTGTGTTTCCGCAGCATCTTTCAAAAATGGACGGTAGAAATTTAACATGCCTAAAAAGGCTCGTAATTCCTGAATCGTAGTAGGCAATTTATATTCTTGGATAACTTTTACGCGTTCTGGGAGTGGGCTAAATCCTTCAGGCGTAATTAAATAACCCAAGAATTCTATTTCTTTAACTCCAAAGACAGATTTTTCCATATTTATTCTCAATCCGTATTTGCTAAATCTTTCAAATACTATCTTGAGATAATTTTGGTGTTCCTCTTCTGACTCGGAAGCTATTAGGATATCATCTAGATATGGGAATGTAAAATCAAGGTTTTGGAGAGTTTGGTGGATGCATCTCTGGAATGTTGATGGTGCATTCCTTAGTCCAAAGCTCATAACATTAAACTCAAACAATCCAAAAGGTGTGGTGATAGCAGTTTTTGGCTTATCTTCTTCGGCTATTGGAATTTGAAAATATGCCTTAAAAAGATCGACCTTTGAAAATATTTTCTTTTTGTTCAGTATGTGACTAAAATCGTTTAATCTCGGAATTGGGTATCTATCTGGAACTGTACAGTCATTTAACCTTCGGTAATCACCACAAGGTATAAACGTCCCATTTTTCTTCAAGACCATGTGCAGTGGACTTGACCATTGTGAACTTGATCGGCGGATTATATCATTATTAAGCATGAACTGGAATTCCTCTTTTGCTAATTTCAGTTTCATTGGGTCTAATGGTCTTGGTTTCGAGAAAACTGGTTGTCCCTTTGTAATAATGTGATGTTCGACGTCATGTTTGACTTTATTTATTAAAAAATTGGGCTTAGTTATTTCGGGGAACTGTGCCAATATATTGTAATATTTTTCGTTCTTGTTTATGGTGCTGGTGATACTTGTGCTGTCGATGGACATGACATCACCTCGAATTGAGAGGTTAGTTATGCCATCAATTAGCCTTTTATTGCTAATGTCAAGTATCAACTTGAAATTATTTAAAAAATCAGCTCCAATAATTCCTTTGTTCACTTTGGCGATGATGAAACACCACTGAAAGGATCGCCTTAGGCCCAAATCTATTTTGATCACCTTAGTGCCAAATGTTACTATTTTGGAACCATTTGCAGCATTAAGCAAGAGTTCGTTGCTTGGCACATCCTTATCAGTTGGCGGAATTAGGCTGACGTCAGCACCGCTGTCTATCAGGAACTGCAGACCCGTTTCTTTGTCCTTAACAAATAGACGATGTTTGCGACTATCCTGTATTTGGTCAGCAACAAAACTAGTCGCTAGTTTTGCCGCTGGTTCCCGTTTCCCGACTCCTTCCAGCTACATGGAGGCTTGCACTTGTTTGGTAAACATTTGGCGCCAAAACGGAAGTGGTAAAAGCAATATTTACCATAAGGGTTGAAGCGTTTCCGAGAATTGCTTCGTGGTCTTGAATAGGTCCTATTTTCAGATCGAGATCTCGACCTCTCCAGTCGCAATTCAGACACCTGTTTCGAGGTCTTCCATTTTAGCGAGCAACTGTTCCATTGGGGATGATTCTTCCTTTACCTGGTATAGTTCCTTTGAGGGATTTATTCCATTTATCTTATCAGCCATTATGGCCAACTTGCTTATATCCTCGTCGCTTACTATTAAGATGTTTTTGATTGAGACTGGCAATTTGTCCAGCCATAAGGTTTTAATCAAATTTTCAGGAACATCTGGGGTAGCGAGGGATCTTAATTTTTGTAGTAATTGGCTTGGCTTCATGTCTCCTAGGTCAATACCGGAAATAAGTTGTTTTATTCTCTGACCTTCACTTTGTCTGAACGATTCTAGCAGCCGCAACTTAGAGTCAGAGTATTTGGTGTCGCTTCTGCTATATTTATTATATCCCAAATACTTTCCATGTATTTCGGTTCTAGCTGGGAGATCAAATAATTGAACTTTGTTTCTTCCTGAACAAGGCCATTTATTTTAAACTGAGCTTCAACCTGATGAAACCATAATTCGGGCTTTTCAACCCAGAAAGGTGGGATCTTAATGCTGACTTTGCATAATTCTGTAGCAATTTCTCTAGGCTTATTTTCTGATTCCATTTTTTTTTGTTAAAATAATATTTTGATAAAGAAAATCTAATTAAAGTAATAGGCAAAAATTTAAAAATATTAGACGAAATTATCTAAAGGTAATATTAAAAGAAAAATTAGCAATAATATAAATGGGTAATATGTAAAATAAAATCTGGATCTTGAACAGGAATCGCTAATTCAGAGTTGTTCTTTTTTTAGGCTTGGCTTACCTTCGTATTTTGGCTTTATTTGGATCACGTCCGGCTCACCAATATATGTGTGGGCATTTCTTGAGGCTCAATTATTACAACTTTGAATAATTAAACAATTTATTTTTCTTCACACATTTCAATTTAATATCTTATATCTAAAATGTCTTTATATACAAAGTTTGTTTACAATTCGAAGGCAACAATTAAATGATGATGATAACAAATATTTTTTACAAAAAGATTATAATTTCTAAACTATCAATTATAACCAAAAATAAAATATACAAATTGAATTTACATTTTCTAGAATAATTATTGAGAATGAGTGGTGTCCCTACAGGCAGCAAAAGCTTCCTTATTTTCCTTAATTAATTTTATTAAATCAGAATTTTCATATGGTGAAAGTTTTTCATCAAATTCTACACAATTAAAATTTCTAAAATAATTTTCATTAGGAGGAATAATAGATTGAAATAAAGGAATTACATTATGATGTGTATAATAATTATTATTAGGGTTATGGTAATTAACATTAAGAATTCTACCAAATTGAGTAATTGTAAAATTTTGAAAATCAATGTCTAATTTAAATAATATTATATGGTGTAAAGAAAGCAATACATAGTTGTATCAATATTAATTTTTGAATTTATATTTAGTATACCGGATGTCTGATTAATAAGAGGTAAATTATTAAAAGCAACATAGTTTGGTTGAATCTTATCTAACATGCGTTGAGGAATTATCGAGAATGTACAGCCAGTATCTATGAGAGGTATAATACCGATATTATTCACATTTAGATTTATATACAGACCTTGGCGTCAGGAGTGTTGAGGCGGAGCTGGTCGGCATTCGCTCGAAGGGGCTCGAAGCGTCAAGGTATCCATGGATCGAGACGGCACGGACATGAAGCTTGCAGCTGGGGAGGCTTGTACGGCCTTCTCCCGAAACCAGCACCTATTCTCAGGATGGAAGCGTCCGGCATGTCCCCGGTTCAGGCAGATTCGGCAGGGACGTCTTTTAGAACTATAGTCAATAGGGCTTCTACTTGGATGTCTCCATTGCTTTTGTTGAACTTCCATTTTTGGGGCTGTTTCCCTTTTAAAATATGACTCCTCCATTTCCTTATGTAAAGCAATCATTTCTAATTTAGATACTAACGCGATCCATTCTTCTGGAGTGTCCACTTAGATGTGATAACCAGTTTTCTAAAATCAAATGTTAACCCATTTGTCAGGCCTTCTATTAATTTTTCTTTTGTAATCTTTGCTTTAGAAGCTAGGGACGTTTTTTCCTTAAAATAATTTTCGATCCCCTTTTCTGGATCATATTTCAATTCAATAAAAGCTGTGAATGGATTAACTTCTTGTTTATAGAAATGAGACAATAATTTATTTTCTAGTTCAGGCCAATTTGTGATATCAAAGCAAGTCTCCACATAAAAATCAAAAGCCTCTCTACTAAAAAATCTCCAACATTTTTCAATTTCCAGGTATCATTTAATTATTCTAAAAAAGTCTTCTGATTGAAATATTTGAGCCACGATTTTAGGGCTAGACTTCCGTTAGGGTTAAATTTACATACGTTTAGTTTAGTGTTATCTGACATATTTCTTTCTATTTGTAATACGTTACTTTTACTTCTGTCTTTTAACTTTGGCATTTATATTTAATATATAAATAAATTTTTAAATTTTCAAGTTGTAATTTTGAATTTTATAGTTAAAATTTTACATCTTTAAAGCAATTTCATTTTCGTCTTAACGTAAGACGTCTTTAAATAATCATCAATTATATATTTCTATTTCAATTTTCAAATAAGCATTCTCTTTTTTATATACGGAATTGAAATCTACTGGAATATTTCTCGTACAGGGTTAAAATTCATCCTGTCGACTATTAAATTTTAGTTGTCATAAAAAAAAGACGTATATTCTAGTTACGTTACCAATTCTTGCAGTCGTGGATGGTAAAAATGAATGATAACTTTTGTTCCAAAAAATATTTATTATTTTGATTATTTTTTAAAGCAAACAGTTTTTTTTTGCATACATACAACTAAAAATGTTATTATCTATTTAAAAAAAATAATATTTGGGTATATTCGGTATCTGTGATTATAGAATTTTAATTATTTTATGAATAATAAAAAATCATATTTTTATTATGTCATTTATGTTTAATTAAAAAGGCATATTTTAGATTAAAATATCATTTATTTTCCAATATTTCAGTTGGCTGAACGCCAACCTTTATCAAGGTATTATGAATATTCTGAAAACTAACAGTAACGCCAATTTTATATTTAAAATTATTCGTACTATGTGAAAAAGATTTCGTATAAAAATAAACAAAAATAACAAAATATATAAAAAGGAAGTGTTAAACTACAATTTTTTTTTACTGAAAACACAGAGCGCAAATAAATATAAAATTGTGAAATTTGAAATAAAACATAAGTGAAAACTATACAAATCCATATGAACGTCGTTTTAACCTACTGTGTAACATAATAACCACCATTCTAAATCTAGTATTACCCATATTCTTAAAAAGGACCATAATTGAAAACACTGCATCATTTTGTAATATATTTTTTAAAATCATATATTGTCAACACCTGTATTTCCTTTTTTTTAACAAGGTACACCAGTTTAGAGTATTTTAGATCTCAATTTTTATCTTATTAGTTAACAATCTTTTTAAAAAATCATTATATTAGCTGGTAGATAGAAAATTACAAGGAAAAATGCAAGCAAGAAAACGTTAGGAATCTCTTGGATAAACAACCATGGGAAAGTCCGTTGGGGAACAAACAAAGGTATTCATCAATGTCAAATTCTAGGCTCCCCCGCAAGTTTGATTGACAAGTCGGCGAGACCCTAAGGGTTTCAAGAGAACCGCCAGTACCGCCTACAAGGAAACCTTCTTTAACAATGGACAGTCTGGACCGAGCGCTTGGTGTGAAAGGTACGTTTTGCAAAAGCTTTGGCTTTTAGGCCATGGCCGGGCTCTATGCCTGCCACATATTTCTTCCATTTCTTTTATTTGTCTATTTTTTAATTTTGTATAATATTCTAATAGCGTAATATGTCAAATATATTGAAAAAAAAACATTTTTTTGTAAAGTCATTATGACAAGATATTTAGAAGTTAATGGCGGAAGATATGCAGATTGCTGATGATGTGGTAATTGCCGAATGTCATCGCCTGGGCAGGGGACCAAAGGCGCCTATTCTGATTGAAGTTCCTGATCACGAGTCCAGAATAAGTCTCCTAACGAACTCATCCAAACTTCGAATACTCAACATTTTTATGAGCAGGGATTACAGCCTCCAGATTAGAGAGCAGAGAAAATTTTTATTAGAAAAGAGAAAGGAACTTTACAAGAAAGGTATAAGATCGAAGTTGAGGGAAAATAAACTTCTCCTAAACGGCACCAACTACATGGTAGTGGAGGGACAGGTGGTGAATGCCTAAGGAGAACCAATATAGCTAGAGGCACACCCGCGGATCTCCGTAAATAGAGAGAGAGAGAGAGAGATGTAAATATATTCAGGTAATAAAATACATACAAATAAAGATGCACAATCTAGAAACAAAACTCAACTAACAGGAACTCCTCATATTTCACATGGCAAGACTCATACCATTAAAGAAAGTCAACTTAAGGGCACAAATCTGAAACATAATAAAATTAAGATCGAAAAAATAAAACCAATGATTGACATAGCTAAAAACGAACGATTCATGTATTATAGATTTGGTTCACTATTTCTTCCAATGCCCTCTCTTAACAGAAAAACGTACTGAAATTTTCCCAAGCCCTAATTTTGGTCAATTTAGATACCATCGCATATGTCAACTTCTCTCTTCAGCTCTGGATGATGAATTACGGATTGTTAGATACTTTAAGTTCTGCACAGAAGCTGGGCGCATGAGAAAGAAAGCAGGGCAAAGGATACTGGAGGATGACCTATCTGTAAATAAGTAACTGAATGTGAGACAACTTTATTTTTTTGTAAATGCTTCCTCTTCCCTCTCCTCTTGTTGATGTGTAAATACGGCGAATCCTGTATGGGGCGGAATGCCCTAAATAAAGGCTTTTGTTGTTGTTGTTGTTGTTGACAAGATATTTTTATGGATGCCAGTATGGCCAATTTTATGGTAAAAGTCTATCGCAACGCAATTCTCTCGTTTAAAATGTTTTATTACCATTTAGATTACAGTTATGTATAATAATTTATTTTTCTCATAATTTATTTTAATTCACTTTAGTTTTTTAAATTTTTAAGTCACTTTAGTTTATACAAACAAGAAATACGTTTGTTCAATTATACAGTTTTAGATAAAACGTGTTCCAATAAACGACTAGAGTTTACAATATTTTATTTTTAATAGTGTAGATGATCTCTTAAACTGGTATTGTAATTTTCTTTTATTGACAAGCATAGTTGTGAGCGCGCAAAATAGTATTTTATGATCCTTCAGAACTGTATATTCTAATTTGTAAGTCCTCGTGGAGGGAAAAAGGCTAAGATATAGCAACTATTGATAGAAATGTACGTTTTGCGCAAAGCTACAGCCTTTAGACCATAGTCTGGCTCTATGCCTGCCACATATTGCACCCATTCCCTTTATTTAACTATTTCTTTTATTTAGTATAATATTCCAATAGTATAATATGCCAAAATATATTTTAAAACATTTGTTGATGTCATTATGACAAGATATTTTGATGGATTCTAGTATGGTTAGTTTATCGCAGCGCAAATCCTTGTTTAAAATAAATGTTTTATTGCCATTTTAGATTAAAGTTATGTATAGTGATTAATTTTTTTACGCACCGTTTAAATATTTTAAGTTACTTTAGTTTATGCAAGAAATACGTTTGTTCAATTATACAGTTTTAGATAAGACGTGTTTTTACAATAATATTTTTTTTATTTCAATAGCGTAGATGACCTTAAACTGGTCTTGTAATTTTTTTTTTTTGCATGGACATACTATCTTGTGCAAATATCAATTTGTGATTCTGTAGAACTGTATATTCTTATTTGTAACTCTTCGTGGAGGGAAATACGAGACGATAGTATAGCGAGTATTGATAGAAAAACCTTTTTTTTGTATAGATTATTAGCCTTTTTTTCTACTTGAGTCACCTTTGATTATATTTTTGCATGTGTGTGTGTGTGTCACGCACATTACAAATAGTTACTGCATATAATTTTATCTCTCCCATTTATATTTATTTATATTTTATTATTTAGTTATTATCGTAAAGACTGACCTATATATTCAATCCAATAGCGATTTTATAGTATAATAATCCATGTACAGAATTTGGTAGGGAAAGTATTCATTTTTTTAAATGAAATTAGTGAAATTTGTTTCTTTTCTTCAACTCCAGCCAAAGAACGAAATCATTTCTATATCCTGCATATCTACATCCTTTTGAAGTTAATAGCATTATTTCAGAATTAAATGTAATATGCAAACTTAGCAATTTATCAGATATATAGTTCCAGGAACCTTAGATAGCGTCAAAACTCTTTGCACCTCGTGTGTGTTTGCACTTGACTGGCTTTTTATAAGCCTTTCCAGAAAACCTTATCTATACATCCACCTTTCACATTATTTGGCAGCAGAAGCCTGTAAAAAAAAACCTATAGTATCATAGCAGACTTAAAACTCGATTCAACATCGGCTTTCGTAGTTTTATGAAACGTGGTATTTAGAGCAAGGTGACCTGCAACAAAGACTACATTTCTGGGAGGTCGAGTGTAGATCTTGAAGATTAAGAAGAATATCTTGCGTAGTTTTAAACAATGGATGTCAGAGCGTGCAATTTTAGTCTGCGAAATTGGACATTATTCAGTAAGCTTTGAAGATACTCACGAAGGTGGACGTGAGGTAAAGATTGACATACAATATAATATACCGATGGACGCCATTGAGCGTGAGACCACGTGACGTGAAACCAATTGAAGAGTGGGTCACTGTGGTGGGAAGTGAAGAAAATATTTTGAAAATATGCATCAGTTTTAAAATACAGGGAGGTATTCTATCTAATATCCATCTGCAGGGCCTGATGCACCCAATTCGCTCAGATTTTTCCAAGATGACTAACTGGCATGCCAAGTTAATCTACGCGAGATATAGTTGTGCCAACCTGCACCTACTCAGATGTGTCTAGGGTCGGTTCACCTCTGTCATACCACGAGAAACCACTGCGATAGCCATATCTTAACAAAATAAATGTTTAGTATCATAACGAGATATACATTTTAGCATTCAATTCCGTATTTTAGTGAGTTTTCAATGGGAAAGTGTGCTGTGTCAAACCAGGTCAAGTCAATATACCATAATATCATCAAAGGCGTAAGAGAAATTAGCCTGCAATCGACAGCATTTATTTTTTTTTCTTACGAACCACGGCGTAGTGAACAAAAGTAATCCTTAGCAGAACGAATAGAACTGTCTAATACAATGATTTTTTTTAATTTTATAAGTTGAAGAGTTCAGGCTGGACTAAAGAAAAGAACAATATGATAGACCCTGATATATGTAAAATAGAGTGCGTGCAAAACTAATATTTCCTATAGAAGCACTCTAGATATAATTAGAACAAGGAAATTCTCAGGAACAGGATAGACAAAGACTGTTGTAGCACAAATCCAGAATTTGTATATCTTTTATCCTTCAAGTAAATGAGCTGTACCACCTTGCAGTAGCCAAACAGCATTAGTTTAGAGATTAGATAACTGTCGAAATTCGTCAGCTGTACGACGCTCTACACCTGAGAGGAAGCCGACAAGGTTTAGACTTTGTGATATGGGCGATGGCCATAGTCACTGACGTGAACATTAAGAGAGGGGGAAAAATAGAGAAAGCTGTATAAGAAACAGTCATTTCGTAAAATTTTAATATGTATTAAATGGGACAGATCAAATTAAGCAGAATTTTTTTTTCATGAAACTTTGAATTTGAAATTTTATGTTAAAATCTTCAAATTTTCTTTGAGTCAATGCATATTGTAAGTGTAGGCAATCGGTCTTGTTTAATTTTGGCAATTAGGTGTAACCCATTTGGCACAAATATTCAAGTTTAGGGTAATTTTTTGTTTTATTAAGATTGGATGTATTTAGAATAAGATATTATTTTATCAAGAAGCGACTGGAGAGCCAGACGCTCTTGAGTGGTCATTAGGTGGTAACTTTCCAGTTATGAACAACGACTTAGTACTTCAGTATGGTGCATACTCTACAGTAGGCTTGGTGGCGCAAGCAGCTAAATAGATGTATAGGTATAGCTGGGCGACATCAAGTTTACTCCAGAGCCACACAACAACTCCAGAGAAAGATGTACTGCCGAGGTCGGAGTAGTGTTTGGCGGTGGGCTGTTTGTGCTCTTAGTGACGTCCAAGGTTGGGTATATAGCGCTCAATAATTCCTTGAATTAAAGCTAAGTAGACATAGACAATCAGAAGCCAGGTAGTTGAGAGCAGTGGTGTAGCAGAGTGTAGGTTTCCACATTAGTACAGATATCGGTTGGGTATATTGTTACATCATGATTAATGGCGTATTTCTTATATTATTTTTAATATATTTGAAATTTAAATTATATATTTATTTATTTTTATATAAAATATTCTATGATATTTATTTAAAACAGATTAGATTATCATCATTTGTATTTAGGTACACTGTGACTTCACTGCTCTCTTTGATGTGAGAAAATAAATAAATCATTCTGGAGGTTACTTAAAGTAGACTTATCTCATTATTCCCTTATATAAATTTGTAGGATGGTTGAAACACGCTCTGGTAAGATGCAAGACCCAGCACAGGAGAGAATCAAGGCTGAAGAGTCTGCCAAGCCGCAACCTGGTGCAACAATTGGTAGAGATGCTAGTTCCGACCCAGTTGTCCTGAATCCCAACATCGACATCCCCAAGTATGATGGAACGGAAGACCCTCGCCCATGGATTGAATCTCTTGAAGAAATTGGCTTCCTGTACCATTGGGCAGACTACATTATCTCTCGTTATGCTGCCATGAATATGATTGGTAGCGCCAAAACCTGGCTGAACCTACACAAGATAAGTTTCACCAGCTGGAAAAATTTCAAGAGCCGCCTAATTGAGGATTTTGCCTCAGACGCCAACAAAGAAGAAATTAAGATGAAACTAAACAGGATGCAACAGTGGAATGAACCTGCAATCAGGTTCGCAGAGGATATCCTTGTACTGTGCAACAAGGTCGACCCCCAAATGGAAGAAAAGACAAAAATAAACTGGGTTATTGGAGGGTTAAAGAAAGAATACTCTTTTGCCCTTCACCTAAACCCTCCTAAAAATACCAATGAACTCCTAGAAATTTGTAAGAAGCTGGATTTGTTCGAAAAGAATTACCAAGAACGCGCAGAAAAATCAAAAGCTCTATATAATGGACCACGCTCTCCTCGTCCCCATCATCAAGAGCAATGGAAGAATGCTACGTCGTTCAGAAGACCATATCAGAACACCTCCAAGCCCCAGGCCCCCGCTCCGAGGTACTACCAGAACACCTCCAAGCCCCAGGCCCCCACTCCGAGGTACTACCAGGACAAACCTCTGCCCCTAGACGATCTTACACTCTTAATCCTGAGCCAAAACCGGTCTACCCAAGTAAAACATACAATAAGAATCCAAATTCAATTAGGAATAGGACAGAAGACGGGAGACCAATCTGCTTTAAATGTAACAAGCCAGGGCACGTGGCCCGTTATTGTAGGGTCAAGTTTATAAGAATCTTAGAAGAGGATCCAGCAGATACCCAAGAGAAGGTCGAAGAGAAATGCCAAATGAATGAAATATCAGAGAAATCAGGACCTCGGCTTTATGCCGATGTATGTCATAACACAGACAAATATTCCTACCCGGAATAGATATTCCGTGTTGGAAGATTTAAACTAAGCGTCGCGCCTGAATCTGTCAATCAAAGCAAGTCGACCATAAACGGAATCAAGAATTTGGACCCTAAATACAAATTAAAAATTAACGTGGACAAGATAGGGACTTTTGAAGCTTTGGTTGATACAGGTGCTGACCTCTCAGTGGTCGACCTCAGAACGGCCCTCGATACAGGCCATGGTATAAGTAAACTCGCAAAAATTTGTGCAGGACCCGATGGAAAAAAATTGGACATGGTAGGAAGTATATTTTTAAATATAAAAATTGATGACGAAACATTATCACACAACTTTGTGATATTGAAAACGCATTTACGGACATTAATTCTTGGGAGAGATTTCCTTAAGAAAATGAACGCAAAAATAGATTGTAAGCAAGAAACTATCAAATACGATTTGACGAATAATCATGACGAAATCAATTTTGAAATGTTGAAAATAAAGAGTGCCAAGGATTCCATTGTACCGGAATGTTCCATGAAATTGATCAAGGCATTGGTAGAAACAGAGGATGGAGAATATATTATCGAGGAGAGCAGCAAAATGTTTCAAACAAATGGACTTCGTCTAGCAAGAAGCTTGATCAATGTTATAAATAGGGAAACACACATCTGGATAACTAATCCGTATCCTCGACCGTTAAAAATAATGAAAAACCAAACATTGGCTTTTGGAAGTAGTCCAGCGAAAATAAATGTGAGTCGAGAAAGAGAGGTAGAAGAGAACAAAGAACCTAGATTCCAAATAAACGAAAATCTTTCACCAAAGGAACAGAAGGAGTTAAAACAAGTTTTAGAAAGGTATGGAGATCTTTTTTCGTCGAGATTAGGGAGAACCAATTTGGCAAAACATCGGATAGACACAGAAGACGCGAAGCCAATTAAACACAAGCCTTACCGGGTAAGTGCTAAAGAACGAGATATTATAAAAGAGCAAATTGACGAGATGCTTACAGAAGGCATAATTAGGCCATCTTCTAGCCCCTGGTCTTTTCCAGTAATATTGGTCAAGAAGCGAGATGGTAAATACAGATTTTGTGTGGACTACAGAAAACTGAATAATGTGACAGTAAAAGATGTCTATCCGATCCCTAGAATAGACGAAGTTATGGATACTCTCCAAGGATCTACACACTTCTCAGCAATAGACCTCAGATCTGGATATTGGCAAGTTGAAGTCGAAGAAAGAGACAAAGAGAAAACAGCTTTCACTACAGCACATGGATTATATGAATTCAACGTGATGCCTTTTGGACTTTGTAACGCGCCTGCTACCTTTGAGAGAAATATGGAGAATATGCTTGGAAATCTGAGATGGCAAATTTGTTTGAGTTATCTGGATGATGTTATCATATATAGCCCGGATTTTCCAACGCACCTCAAAAGACTTGAAGCTGTTTTTAGATGTTTTCGTGAATCTAATTTAAGGTTAAACGACAAAAAATGCCGATTTGCTTTTGAAGAATTGGAGATTCTCGGCTATATAACGAGCAAACATGGTATAAAACCCGCGGAACATAACATCAAAGCTGTCAGAAATTTCCCTCGGCCCAAAAAGGTCAAAGAAGTACAATCCTTTTTGGGAATGTGTTCATATTATAGAAAATTTATCAAAGACTTCTCAAAAATTGCTGACCCTTTGACCAACCTTATAAAAAAAAGTGTATCATTTATCTGGACAGAAAGACAAGAGGAAGCGTTTCAAACCCTAAAAACAGCACTATTAAGTCCACCAATTTTAGGTCACTTCAATCCAAATGCACCTACTTATGTTCATACTGATGCGTCCAACATCGGCATAGGTGCAACACTTGTCCAAGACATCGGTGGTGAAGAGAAGGTGATCTCATATTTGAGTCGTACCCTAAGTAAAGCGGAGCAAAATTATTCAACCACTGAAAAAGAATGTCTGGCCGTTGTCTGGCCAATGTCAAAATTACGACCCTACCTTTATGGAAGACACTTTAAAATAGTAACAGACCACCACGCCTTATGCTGGCTCAAAAACTTGAAGGATCCAACAGGTCGATTGGCAAGATGGGCATTGAAAATTCAAGAATATGACTTCGATATAATACATAAATCAGGAAAGAAACATCTGGACGCCGATGGCTTATCTAGGGGACCCTTACCAGAAACTGATTGGGATGAGGATTTTGAAAGGCTATTTTTAAATCAAATAACAGACGAAGAGGATAAGTTTATCGAAAGTGTTAAGAAAAACCTTAATGGAAGCAGGCGATCAATTGCGCAAAACTTTAAAGTAGAAGATGGATGCCTCTTTAAGAAAAACCCGAACCCTG
This sequence comes from Cordylochernes scorpioides, assembly GCA_030710605.1. NCBI lineage: Eukaryota > Metazoa > Arthropoda > Arachnida > Pseudoscorpiones > Chernetidae > Cordylochernes > Cordylochernes scorpioides. Next base: position 40,572,074 of record CP092872.1, on the reverse strand, counting down.
AAGGCAGGGCGTGGTTGCTTGTGGTTCCAGAGAAGAAAAAGAGAGAAATTATGAAAGAATATCACAATCATATGTCGAATGGCCATCTGGGTGTCGCCAGAACCATGTACCGAATAAAGAGTAAATACTTTTGGCCATCCATGCTAAAGGATGTCTCAGAGTTCGTTAAGACGTGTCATCTTTGCCAAAGTAGAAAAGGCTCAAACCAATTACCTTCTGGACTACTACAGCCCATTCCCCCAGCCAACTTTCCTTTCGAAAGAATTGGAATTGACTTTGTTGGTCCATTGCCATCTACGAAAAACAGGAAAAAATGGATAATCGTGCTGACGGACTACTACACTAGATATGCAGAAACAAAAGCAGTCTCGGAAGCAACAGTGAAAGAAGTTTCAAAATTTCTAGTAGAGGATATTTTTCTCCGGCACGGAGCCCCACAATATCTTATTAGTGACAGAGGCTCTCAATTTACCAGTAATTTAATGAAAGAGGTGATGAAAACGTGCAAGATTAAACATTGCTTCACAACGAGCTATCATCCCCAGACTAATGGATTGACAGAGCGGTTAAATAGAACATTGATCAATATGCTCAGTATGTATGTGAACACTGATCAGAAGAATTGGGACGAAATACTCCCATTCATCACTCACGCTTACAATACTACAATTCAGGAAACCACAGGATATTCTCCCTTTTTCCTGATGTTTGGAAGAGAACCCACGTCTCTTTTGGACGACAGGAATATCTCGGTGGACATTGACAAGGATGATTATGATGAATACATAAAACATCACTTAGACAAAATAAACAGAACAAGAAAATTAGTTATTAACAACACAATAAAGACTCAAGAAAGAATGAAAAAGAACTACGACAAGAAACACATGGAAAGAAGCTACGAACCAGGAGAATTAGTAGCAGTTTGGACACCAATTAGGAAAATAGGAAAGTGTGAGAAACTACTGAGAAAATATTTTGGCCCATATAAAATATTAAAGAAGCTGTCCAACGTAAATTACTTAATTGAACCAAAAGATAATCCTGGCCAAGACCCATTGATTGTCCATGTCTCAAGAATCAAACCCTATTTTGAAAGAATTGATGAGGTCAATCACGAGGACGTGACGACCTCTGGAGAGGGGGAAGTGTTACATCATGATTAATGGCGTATTTCTTATATTATTTTTAATATATTTGAAATTTAAATTATATATTTATTTATTTTTATATAAAATATTCTATGATATTTATTTAAAACAGATTAGATTATCATCATTTGTATTTAGGTACACTGTGACTTCACTGCTCTCTTTGATGTGAGAAAATAAATGAATCATTCTGGAGGTTACTTAAAGTAGACTTATCTCATTATTCCCTTATATAAATTTGTAGGATGGTTGAAACACGCTCTGGTAAGATGCAAGACCCAGCACAGGAGAGAATCAAGGCTGAAGAGTCTGCCAAGCCGCAACCTGGTGCAACAATATAGACGCCCTATAATTCCATATTCTAGAACTAATGTATGTTACCTACAGTCAACAAGTAGGATGAAGCTGTTGCACTGGTGGTGTAGAGTGGTTGCTGTGACTGGAGCGTGTTTGAGGAGAGATGGTCGGTCAATAGGATCTTATCAGTAGAGGAAGCGTTTCCAATTGTCTGTGGCCTTCATGAGTTGAATGTCATATTCTTTGTCGCTCTAATTAGTAAATTGTCCTATTAAACTATCTTTGAAGTGGTACTAGGTGTTGAGGCAAAGACAATTTAGGGACTTTGATATTTACAATTCTTTTAAGGTTAGGTTAGCTTACAGTTGAGACTGATATCAGTCATTGAATATAAATAGTTAGTTAAGAGATTGTACGAGGCATAGGTTAATTATATCAAGGGCATTAGTTCCCAAGTTTTGTTTTAGAGTTTGATTTCTAGATTGTCCTGCAAGTTTTATGTTATAGATGGGATTCTATGATGATGATTAGAGTGCTTTGGGGTCTATAGCAATTTTTAACTTTAATCTGTATGCACACCGCGAATGATAGGGGTAGGGGTGTATGAAAGGATTGGTGTAATGAATGTGTAAAAAGTTAAAAAATATTATATTGTTAGACCAAACTACGTATTTAGGATAGTGTTAGGGAATTTTGATAGGATCGATTTTTATTTTTGATTTCAAATTTGGTAGTGTTGTATATAGTATAATCTGTGTAAATATAAAGATCCGGCAACACTGTTGGTATAATCAATCCAGACACAATAAATATGTAATTCATCTAGCGTGGGGCTGTATTGCTTGGCTATATATATATATATAAAATTGAATGTCTGTCTGTACTCTATAGATTCAAAAACCATACATCCAATCGCCGTGAAATTTTGGGATATTATTAGGTATATCACCGGGAAGGTTTTTGAAAAATAATTTCCTGAATATCTTGAATATCCTTAGAGTTATTTGCAGATTTGTAGATTTAACTCGCAAGCAGCGCCCCTATTGTGACGATGATAACAAGTTTTCTTATCACTAAGTTTGTTATCTTAAATATTATTTATTAAAAGTAAGATTATCTCAGGATGACACGGCAATGTGACACGGGAAAAAATGTTCACTAGATAAAACTATGATTTTCTAATGTAGAAAATTAGGAAAGACAAAATTCAGGATGACACGGCACACAGGAACCGGGAAAAATGTTCACTTTATCGAGAGATTCAAATTTACGAGTTTTAAATTATCAAAATATATCTTTTTTTTAAATAAGTTTTTAGAGAATTGTTTTAACAAATGTTCGCTAGACAAACCTTTACTCGGGTAAAACCCCGGGCGAAGCCGAGTACGTTTTATAAGTTTATAGAGAATTGTTTTAACAAATGTTTGTTAGACAAACATTCACTCGGGTAAAACCCGGGCGAAGCCGGGCACATCCGCTAGTATATATATAAAATTAAATGTCTGTCTATCTGTTTGTCTGTACTCTATAGAATCAAAAACCATACATTCAATCGCCGTGAAATTTTGGGATATTATTAGGTATATCCCTGGGAAGGTTTTTGAAAAATAATTTCTTGAATATCTTGAATATCTTTAGAGTTATTTGCAGATTTGTAGATTTACCTAAATGATGATGATTATTTATCAAAAGTAAATGTTTTGTTTACAAACAATATGTGTATTCAACATAGTGATCAAAAGTCAAATAATCTGTTTTTTTTTTAAATTAAAAATTAAAATTTTTTTAATTATATAAAAAATAATTTAGTAAACAAAATATTGATTTTTTGAAAATTTCTATTTTATTAGTAGTATAAACAATTTAAATATATAAGAATTTTTTTTGTAATTTTTAGTAAACAAAAAATATTAGAAAAATATATCTATCTATATCTATCTCTCTCTATATATAAGTCAATTTCTGTCTGTCTGTTTCGCGATGAACTCAAAACTACTGAAAAAATTGTTACCAAATTTTGCATGTCGCTTTTTATAAACCTGAGGAAAATTTTCGGCTGTATTTTGATTAATATTTTTGGCTATTTCTTTTTTTCATTTGAAAAACTTTTTTTTACGCGGACTAATCCGGAATGGAATGAATACCTAAATATGGCCAATTTTTTTAAAGCATCGGTGGTTCAGTGGTAGAATGCTCGCCTGCCACGCGGGCGGCCCGGGTTCGATTCCCGGCCGATGCATTTTTTAAAACAATTTTTAAAACTCATTTTTGTTATATTTAATATCTATATATTAAAAAAATGAATATATGTGTGTGTGTGTGTCTGTCTGTGCTTTATGCCTGACCAAACCACTCATTGGAACGCCATGAAACTTTGGGAAGTTATTTAGAATAGTATTGGGAAGGTTTCTAGCAAATAAAATTTTTGAAATAACTTTTCGCTTTAAAATAATCAAGATAAATATTCTAATTTATCTGTTATAATTCAACAATCTGCTCTAAATATTATCATGATGATAGGATGATTTTGTAATGTAGAAATTAGGAAAGACAAAATTCAGGATGACACAGCAATTTATTTGAGACAAGAATAATGATACAATTCCAAGGCAAGATACTATTCCTTTAACTTCCAATTACCAAGGGAACCAATTAATATTGATTTTATTCAACTTATCGAGTATTTTTCAAGGGACCGGGAAAAAATCTTCACTTTATTGAGAGATTCGTTAGACAAACCTTTACTCGGGTAAAACCCAGGTGAAGCCGGGTACGTCCATACAAGAATAATGATACAATTCCAAGGCAAGATACTATTCCTTTTGAAACGAAATACATGAAATTTCTCCTTGATGGCTTATAAAAGATGCTAAAAAAGAAGAGAAAAAGTTTTATTTAATAAAAATATACGATACAAGCTTTCGACAGGTACAACGGATTGTGAGAAAAGAAGACTATATAAAGAATCGATCTATGAGAAATTTGAATATTTAAAATATGTATGACGTAAAGATAAAAATAATAAGATATGAAATAGATGCTATTTTTAGAAATAATTTTACAAGATATAAGATATGGTAATTAACAAATTAAAATGTGACTGAAGTTAAAAAAGAGAAAAGAACGGCGAAATTAGCATACTATTAGTAAAAATATAGCGAAATAAAATGGAGCATGATCATATTTGAAACGCCAAACATCTGAAAAAGTAATATACACAATATAACGGTTAAAAGAGTATTACCAGGGAAGAATAAAGATTAAACCCGCCATCAGCGGAATCTTCGGACTATGAAAAGGGGGGGGGGCGGGGGGTTTGGTAGGACCAGGGAAAAACTTAGGATTAAGTGGCCAGCCTATAGATTATTACAAATGTCAAGATACTGTTTTGGTAAATCGATATGTCTATTAATACTATTGTTGCTAAAGGATAAGATTGCTTCTAAAATTAATCTTTGATATTTGCTGTTGATATTGGAGTATAGGGTGGTAGGGGAGGATAAATTAAAGGAGTGGCCAGTGGTGTTAATGTGGTTAAATAAAAGGGATCTATTGTCTTTATTGGAAATGCATCTACCGTGTTCAGTCATCCTGGTGGCCACGGATCTACCAGTCTCGCCTATGTAGGAAGCGTTGCAATCGTTACATGAGACTGAGTAGACCGAGCCACCAGAGGACTGCGCAACGGTAGATCTGTGTAGGCGGGTGATAGGGTGTCTAAGGATGGTACCTATACTTTTGTTATTAGAAAAATAGGTGTTGATTCCGTGTGTTCTGAGGATGCGGGAGATGGAGACTGATTGAGGGGAGAAGGGTAATAAACAGATGTTTCTGCTAACTGTAGTGGGTTTAACGGAAAGAGGGTTATATCGATACTTATGTATAAAATGGGGAGGGTATTGGGAAAGGGCTAGCTGTTTTATGATTTTAGATAATTCCATTGTTCTGAATACGGGAAGGGAGCAGTGGGTAACCAATCTCTTAGTAAGAGTTCTAACTGTGTTAATTTTATGTGATAGCGGGCATGAAGAATTGAAATTTGTGTAAAAGGTGGGATTATTGATCTTGTAGTAGACAGTAGTGTGGTAATGGGAGGTGGTACGTATAATAAGAATATCAAGGAACGGCAATACGGAATTAACTTCGGTTTCTAAACTAAATGAAACTTCAGGGTAAAAAGAGTTAAGGCAATTTAAAATACTTATTTCCTGTCCGGTGTCACATATGCAGAAGATATCATCAATATATCTCCGCCACATGTGAATGCCCGGGTTGAATTACTGTTGGATCCAATGGTCAATGGTGGCCATGACTATTTCTGCGAGGGGTGAGGATAAAGGGCTGCCCATGGGAGAGCCCCTAATTTGTTTGTAAAACAGGTTATTAAAGGTGAACATGGTGAAATCTAAGCATAGAGAGGATAGTGCTACTATGGAATCAATGGTATGGGAATCTATGTGGTTATCCTGCAAAAATTTTGTTAATTGATTAATAATGAGCTGGTGGGGGAGGGAAAGATACATGGAATTAACATCAAATGATACCATGGCGGAGTTAAGGGCAGGGCTGAGAGATTTAACTGATTGAATAAAGGACGGAATATCTGTTATGGCGAAGGACTGTGGGCGGGCTTTCACCAAAGGTGTGAGGTAGCCCGCCAGATATTTCGAAAGTTTGTATGCAGGGGAGAGGTGATAGGCTATGATAGGGCGCAGGGGGATGCCAGGTTTATGGGTCTTGGGAAGTCCATATATATAGGGGACACTGTTTAGATAGGAAATAAATGAACTGTATTGAACAGGTGTGATATGGCCAGATTTTTTCAATCGTAATAGCTTTAACCTAAATGTTTTAACAGAGGTGGAGACATCAGATTGGGCAACGGGAAAAAATGTGGTATGGTCACTGAGTATTTCCGTCATCTTGGAGGTATAGTCAACCGTGTCCAAGATGACGGTTTGGGAACCTTTGTCTGACCGGGTGACTACAATGTTTGAATTACGCCTTATGGAACCAAGGGAGCGGTACTTACCAAGAGATTGGTACTGTGGGGGGGGGGGGGGGGCAGGTTTCCTGAGGATTTGGGCTATGGAACGGCGTATGGCAAACTGGGACGTGTGAGAAAGAGAGCTGATGGCGGGTTCAACTCCAGAGATGATTCTGGGAATATCTGCTATTGTAGGGGGTCGATATTTGAGGCCCAAAGAAAGGACTTCGGTTTGCAAAGGGGACAACACGGTAGAGGACAGATTAAGGAGAGTGGGATCAGGGTGTCTATCAGGGTGGAACTCCTCCGGGAAACGATATCTGTAGATCCAATGGGATAGCTTCCCATGTTGACGAGCTCTGATGAGGTTGTCTTGGCGCCGGATGTCAGCGGTGAGTAGGACCAGGAATTCCACTAGGGTGGTCTGAGGTAGGGGAATGGAGACTTGGGAGATGATGCCTTTGATGGTCTTAGATAGACAGCGGATTCGGAAATAACAGCCCTGGGTTCTAGCCTGTAGCAACTGGTTCTGGGTTCGGAGAATAATCTTGTTTGAATGGATGTTACCAACTGGATCACTGATTATGAGCGATGGGGGGATAAACCGGGCCTTTTCACATATCTTGTTAAAACAGAGGTGTGATCTCCATCTAGCCAGCTGGAGCGATATCCGATCAAGGAGGACTAGATGTCTAAATGCCTCAGGGTTGAAATTGGTAGAGTGACGAAATGCGCTTAAGAATAGGTGGGCTTCACGGCCAATCGGCATCGATTCATTAAAAAACAAGAGCAAATATAAAAAAAAATTCAATTTTGAAACGAAATACATGAAATTTCTCCTTGATGGCTTATAAAAGATGCTAAAAAAGAAGAGAAAGTTTTCTTTAATAAAAATATACGATACAAGCTTTCGGGCTGTTAAGCCCTTCGACAGGTACAACGGATTGTGAGAAAACAAGACTATATAAAGAATCGATCTATGAGAAATTTGCATCAGGTTTATCAAAAAATATTTCTCTTTGTCCACAAAGAAATAGCATCTTATCTACATGTCCGAAATCCAAATATACCATTAGGTTTTTTCTATTACGCAATATTACTGAGATATACCTACTTGAAATTTGGAAACATTGTTAATATATAGGCATATATGAACGAAACATATTTATTTATTGAAAAGCAGTGACAGTGGATTTTCTTCTATACTTTGCTTGTGGTAGATCCCTCTTGAGTGTCCAGCAGTAGTCGGCAAGCATAGTGGGACTCCATTTACTTTGGTACCGCTTCTCCATGCTTGATATATCTTGATGAAACCTCTCACCATGCTCATCGCTAACTGCGCCAAGATTGTCTGGAAAGATATCTAGATGTGAATGCAGGAAATAGATCTTGAGGGACATGTTACATCCCAGTGCCTTGTAGGAAAGCAACAGATCATTAACTTTGTCTCGGTAATTTTCAACCTTGACACTTCCTAAGAAGTTTTTGCAAACGTTTCTAAAGGAATTCCATGCTGCTGCTTCAATTTCATTCGAACTATTTTGAAAATTTCCATCCTGCTGCAATTCTCGAATCTGAGGTCCAACGAAAATGCCTTCTTTAATCTTCGCTTCACTTATATTAGAAAAATTTTGTTTTAGGTAGGCAAATCCACTGGCATTTCGATCCATTGCCTTGACAAAGTTCTTCATTAATCCCAGTTTAATATGTAATGGTGGTAAGTAAATATTTTCTGAATCGATCAAGGGTAGATTTGCAATATTTTTATATCCTGGAGTAAAGATTTTACGGTTTGGCCAGATTTTTTTAATGTAATGCCTTTCCCTATCTCTGCTATCCCACTCACACAGAAAACAACCAAATTTTGTATATCCAAGCTGTAATCCACGCAAGAGAGCAACGACTTTCAAATCGCTGCATATTTTCCAACCGTTTCTTTCATATTCTATCTTTTTCAAAAGCAGTTTCATTTATTATGGCATATATATTCATATATTCAAGCATTTATTACTGTATTTATCCCAATACTAAAAAAAGACCATCAGGCAAAAACCATGGGTGATGGGAAATTTATGATTAGATTTTTGAGTTCAGCATGAAAAGTTACACTAGAAACACCATCAGGTTCTCTTGTGCAAAAAAAATAAGTTTTTTTTGTAGACCTGTGTTTTCAGACTTCTGGGTTGTCAGGTTGGCCAAAAAAGGACAAATTTCCAAATTTACTTTCAAATTTTGTATATTTAATTTTAATATGCTTCCAGACCATATAGAATAATGAAACTCACAATACTCGCTCAGTCCAATTAATAATTGACAGATAAACAGACATACATTCATTTTTATATAGAGAGATTAGCAGTAATTAAACGTAACAGTAAGAAAATGTTGATTTTAATATATGTAAATAGAGTCTCTTAAGAAAGACCACCTAAAAAAATGACTCAACTTGTTTCTCCTGTAGGTGGTCTCTCATTGGAGATTCTAATTGATATTAAAGAATCTATAATAGACCTTTAATAAGAGACTGCCTCTTGGAGAGACGGGTTAAGCTACGATTTTAGGCATCCTTTCAATGGAAGCTCTACTGTATCTACTTTTTCACACTGTTTGGCTTAATAAATGCCATTTTAACCATTTTGAATGTGTATCAATCCAGTCTATTTTTTATATTTTATAGGCAAAATCACTTCATTTCAATTCATAGGGAATTCTTAACTTTTTTTTTTTTGTCTTCATTCAGCTTACTTTCTATTATATTTTAAGCCATTGTTCCCCCCCCATTATACATATTTAATACCGTATACACTGTTTTAGTTTCAAAAATGTCATTAATAATTTGAATACAGACACATTGAAAACCTTAATAATGATGATAATTTTTAATAAGAATTTTAATGGAATTTGGGAAATAAAACGAAACGAAAAAAGTAAATCTGACAAAAAATAGCTTTATAACTTTCCCCAAAGTTCTAAATGGTCAAATATATAGCAAGTGACTATATAAATAAAGTTATACACAAAGATAAAATATAGATTTTAAAATATTTTTTTTTTACTTAATTTTAATGCATTGTAAATTCTTCATCTTCAGGGTCATTGGTAGTTATGTGGAAAATTTGGTGACATTTGGTTAAGTAGTTTCTGAGTTTATCGATAAACAGACAGACAAATTTTGATTTTTATATATATACGAGATAATACAGTATGTATATATAATAAAGATAATACAGAGATAATAAATCAGAGTGCTGAAAATATAACAGATACACACACACACACACACACACACACACAAAGCCTTTATCAAGACATTGGTCTTATACAGATTCTCCGTACAAGGTGCAATATCAGGAAAAGAGCAGCACAGGAAACCAGTAGTTCCGCAACTATATAGAATTATAAGTAATAAGGAAAAGTAAGATTTAATATGAAAGGTCGATCCCTCGATGTTTCGTCATCATTCTGAGGTGTAAGAACAATAGCTTCCAATTTATCTTTTCTCCCTCTTTACACCTACTGCCTTGTAAAAATTATATAGGGCCTGAGCAACTAGTCTGCTTGTTTGGGCACAGGTTAACATCATTTGGATCGACCTAAGTTGGCTGGTGTCCACCATTGAAAAGAATGTCCTTCTCTCCTCACTAATATATATCTTGGCATTCATAGATATAATGAGGTAGTTCAGTTTCCATATTTTCTTTGCAGAGATCACAAATCTTATCACCCTCTTTGAAAATGTTTGTATGGTTTTCCTTGAAAAACGAATATAGTATTCTCTGTTGTGCGATATAGCGTTTTACTGGGAATGGAAAGTTGCTAAGTAAATAGTTTTCAATTCGGAATGAACTGTGTAAATACTTATAGTGAGGGTAGAATTTAGAATTCTCTATTTTTGCCTGGTCACTTTGAATAGATTGTTCTATTGCAATTTTAGTTATTAAAGGTATTTATTGCCGGATAATCCTTTGCATCGTTGCAGTTAATTAACCAAGAAAATTCTGTTGAGTTGAGTATGTTGGCCAAACTTTCCACAAGTTTAATATATATATTTCTATTTCTTGATATCTCATATAGTTGAGTTAAGCATATATGGGGTAGTCGGCTGCTGTTCATTTTTAGAATTCTAAGCCAGAACCCGAGTGTAAGTTTCAGCACCGTAACTCCCAGTGACGTTCTTCCGCACTCCATACGTAGAATAAAACCAGGAGTATATCTGGGTAAATTTAGAAGTCTCCGTAAGAAATTGTCTTGTACCCTGTCAACCAAGTCTTTTTGGTTGTTTGCCCAAATTGGAGCTGCGTAGAGCAAGGTTGACAGAGCCATTGAGTCTAGAAGCTTGAGTGAGGATCTGATAGAATTGATTCTTGTTTTAGTCGATATTGCCCAGACCGCATTAATAGCATTTAGCGCCTTGTTTTTAAAATGCTTTGCCGCCTGTTGAGTTGAGTTTGACGCTGTCAGCGGGTAACCCAGATACGTGTATTTAGATGTTATAGTGAGAGGCAATTGTCCCCAGAACCAAACATCCGATCGGGCCTTTCGACCTCCATTTCTAAACACCATAACCTTTGATTTGCTCTGATTCAGCGTTAAAAAATTATCTTCGAAGTTTTTTCTGAGTACATTGATCTTTTTTTTGTGAATTTATCTTGGATTCTCCGAGAAGTACGATGTCGTATATAACAGATATATATATATTAATTAATATTTATCCTTATTTTTTTCCAAAAGAAAAAAGGTTATTTCAAACTAATAATTAGATAGAAACCTTTCTGGTAGTATACTAAACAATTTCTCAAAGTTAAATTGCGATGAAATGAGTAGTTTGGTCCGGCATAAAGAAGAGGCATATATTCATTTTTTCTATATGCATGATAATATTTAGAGCAGATTGTTGAATTATAACAGATAAATTAGAATATTTATCTCGATTATTTTTAGGTGAAAAGTTATTTCAAATTTTTTTTTGCTAGAAACCTTCCCAGTACTATACTAAATAACTTCCCAAAGTTTCATGGCGTTCCAATGAGTGGTCTGGTCAGGCATAAAGGACAGACACACCACACACACTCCGACCGTGCGGCCACGCGTCGCATGAGCTCCGTGATATTCGCCTCTGGCGAGCTGTAATGTTTCCTTAAACATGTCGAATTCGACATCGCCGGAGAGCCCAGGATCCGCTGGACAAAAGCCTGGAAGGCCCAGCATCCTAACTCCAACCGGTAGCGAAAATTCGGCCAAAAACGAATTTCATGGAGAAATCTATGGAGAAAAATCTAATTCTCGCGAATATGTAAATCCGCCGGCTGACGGCGGAAATGTAAATCTGGCCGCTGCGCGCGTCGACGTCACGTCCGGCATGGCGGCTGCTTCGTCATCTAATGGCGCTGCCCTTATCATCAGGAACTGGGCAGATTGTGACGAGGTCATGAACCCCGGGACAGATGACGGACGACTTTACCGTCGTGAAGAACAAGAAGAGGCGCCGCGAATCGTCGAATTCGCCTACGGCCGCTACACCATCCTCCAACAGCGGAGGCGCCAGGAGTGGTCGCCGAGTACAATCATCGGCGCGATCGGTGCCCCGGGCACAGGAGATCCCGACAACCAGGGCCCACATCGCGGAGGCCCGGGCGCGGCAGACGTCCTCTGCTGAGGAGCACTGCGTCTACTTAGAGCACGGCCCTGAACTGCTGCCTTTCCACTATCTGAGGGCGCTGGACAGGCTGCTTGGAGGAACCGCCGGAGTCGTTCAAGTCTCCAAGGTTAATGGCCACCAACTCCTGGGTCTGGCCAACAGAGGCCTCGCCGAGCGCCTCATAAACAACGGCCTTGAGGTTGAGGGCACTCTCCTCAGGGCTTTCCCTTTCCGCAAGAGAGCGGAGAGGATAACGGTGGGCAACCTCCCCTTCTTCGTGGAGGACTCAGCCATCATCAAGGCCCTTGGGCCCTATGGGCGCATTACATCCATCGCGCCCAAAATGATGAAGGCCGGCCCCTACACCTACACCGACGGCCGCCGTGAGGCGTTCATCGTCCTCCACGAAGGAGTGACCACCGAGAGGCTCCCCACCCGCCTCAACATCACCATCAAAGGCCAGGCCTGGCCCGCCTACCTATCTTCGGGCATCAAGTGCTCCAGATGCCACGGACAAGGGCACCGGAGGGCCAACTGCCCCCTGCTTGCAGGGCGGGTCAACACCACCAGATCGGCCCCACCAGCTTCCCCTGCCGGCCTCCCACCAACTACCACCCCTGCACCGCCTCAGCGGCCTACGCCCCAGCATTCAGCACCGGCGTCTCCCTTGGAGATCTCCGGTGCCTCGCCCGCGCCCCGAGCTGCAATCCACCCAGCAGGCGCACCCCGACCATCACCAACAGCGCCCTCGGCCTCACCTACGGAGGAGACGCCTCCTGCACCTCCACCTGTGACCCCTGATCCGTCATCGCAGGCTCCTAGAGATCCCGCATCCCAGGAGATCCTCGGGCCTGCAAACATCGCTCAAGACATCGAGATGACTGCCGTGGAGGAGTCCATCCCTCCCTCCGCGTCATCAAATAAGAAGTGCACGAGAATTGACCTCGCAGCCTTCATAAAGAGAAGTCCCAGCGTGTCCTTCGCTGGAACTGACGCCCTTGGCCTTGGGCGGGAGGAGGTTCTGGACCTCCTCTCCTCAAGGACCAAGGCACATAAGCTCGGTCGCCATCTGACCCCTCCGCAGAGCAATGCTCTTGCCGGCCTTGTAAACCAAATCCTCGACCTAAGGCCCGGAGGAGATAGTAATAGTACTATTTATAAGGTCCTGCGACAGGTCTTGTCAGAGCTGAGGACCGGTACAGCCGCAGTGCCTCCAGCACCCACACTGCCTGCGCCTCGGCCTGCTGAGCCAGCACCACCCGCTCCCCAAAAGAGGGAGTCGACGCCGGCCATGGCCACACCTCCGCCTCCCCCATCTGCCCAAATGGAGGTTGATCCAATCGATAAACGTTGCAAGGAATTGCAACTTTTGACCTTTGAATTGATGAAGGAATTCAATCCGAAGCCCATACCCCATTTGTACTCTTTCGAGCTTGACCTCGTGGAAGCGGTGCTATACCCTGAGGATAGGGAGGACTTCCTCGGGAGATTTTCGCTAGGGGACAAGAAAGTTCTCGCCCAAATCCTGGATAAGCTTTCCACTCGGGACTTGGACTCCCTTACTCTCAGGGGACTATCTGAGCTTAGGGCCGCTTTGCCGTCCTGACCTCCTGTTGAAATCATTTGGGCTCGGAGAAGCGGTGGAGGACCCGCTCTTCGCCTGGTCCAGGACCCTCCAGCGCCGAGGTCTCCTACCTTCGTCCCCTTTGTAAATTTGACCATATATGTATATCTTTAATTCTATATGTATTTATTTTCCTCTTCTCTCTCTCTCTCTCTCATGTGAGATGTAAAATTGTCTAGATGACAATAAATAATTTTCAATTGTCAAAATTGTCACACACACACACACATTCATTTATATATACAGGGTGATCCAAAAGTCCCGCACAACTTTAAAAATTATTAACTCCGCGAATATTTGCGCTAGAGCAATGCGGTAAACACCATTGTGTTCAGGATGCAATGGGAGTTTTTATGGCAAATAATGAAAAATTCGAAATTGATTTTAGTTACAACTTTATTCGCTAGATGGCGCTCTACCAGAATCAGAGTTTCAGCAGCCAAATTGTTTGATAGATTGAAAAATATAACTGAACGACACGTATTTTTCCTTTTTGAATACCAGGAAAGAACCCTAATAATATCAAATGATAAATTGATAAAACACCATTTCGCCAAAAGTTAGAAGAATTGGTAGACGATTTTTAAATACAATCTGAGATATGTAAAATAGGTATATGGAAATTAAAACATGTAGCAAAAAATATTTATATTTTAGATGGAGTTTTGTGAAATAGATTGAATGTTTGAAAATAAATACTGATATCAATACACGATTTTTGAAATGTTAATATAGTACCAAAAATTATGATGGCACTACTAATAGGATTTCGTGCTATAAGGAATGTGTAGTTTCTTGACTGATTGGCGACACTTGACTATTTAACTGTATATTAGTCATATTCCAAAAAAGAAATATAGAGGGGAGTGACAAAATATATTTGTCGTACTTATTCCAAATATCCTATAGGTTTGTCAAATGTTATCATTGTTTATTATACTGTACATAATTCTGAAAAGGTATTCCCTCAAAAAAAAAATAATTTTTAAATCGACCTTTTGCGTTGAAAAACGTGGTAGTAAAATCATTTTGTATTATATTTTGCGCAAAATTTCTAAAGTTGGGGGGGATACAGAGAATATTCCTTATGCTATTTCTTCTAATGAGCGAAAAGCGATAAATTATACATAAGGGGTAAAATTGTGTATACCAGTGTTATTCGAGAAGTTATAACACTTTGCGCTGCACGACATAATATAAGATGTGGGCAAATGACAAACAAAAGTATTACTGTTCACAGAAATAAAAAGAGTCAAGATGTGAGGACAGCATTTATTATTCCCATAACCCAAAACAAAGAGCCGCAAAATATAACACATGAGGAAAGCCATCTCTCTTGTATTAGGTCACAATCCTTGCTCAATGTGGCGCCCTTCATTCTCAAATACCTCCTGCAGACGATAGATGACCGAATGGTCACAATTAAATAGTTGAAATTTATAAAACGTGCCATCTGAGAGAAGCCTTCAACATGGCCAATGTGGTAGGCCGGCATCGATAAAAACGCGATTTAATGTACCCCCATAACCGAAATTGTAAGACGTCAAGTGTGGTGATATTGGAGGCCACTGGTATATAAAGTGACGAATTATCACAGGATTTTCACCGAACGTATCCTTCAGCAATTGTTTGGCACCGCGGGAGATATGAGGAGGTCCTCCATCTTGCATGAATGTTATTTCGCTTAGTGCTTGTCTGTCCTGCAATATGGGAATAACCTTTTCTCTCAAAAGTTGAACATAACGTTCACCAGTTACAAAAACGGTTTTAAAAATTCTTCAATTGATTTTTCTAAGAAAAATGGCCCAATAATAAAAGAAGAAGTGAACCCACACAAAACTGTAACTCTGTGCTAATGAAGTGGTATTTCTGTAAAAATCCTAGGGATTTCTGTTGCCAAAATGAGGCAGTTTTGAATGTTAAATTCTCCCTTTTGATAAAAGTGAGCATCATCTGTTCTTAGAACATTTGACAGCAAGTTTTCATTAATATCAATTTGCTGGAAAACCCATGCAGCGAATTCTTGACGCTTCTCAAAATCGCTGACTTTCAACTCGTGAAAACTTTGAATTTTGTTAGGGTATTTTTATAGAAAAATTCTAAATGTGTGTTCTCTCCAAACTGTTCCATACGAAATCCCCGTTTGTCGAGAAACTTGTCTAGCACTTACTTCTCCATACGTGGATAACGTTTCAATAGCTTCAGCATTCTGCAAAACCGTAACAGCCACTGACTTGCATGTCGATGGTCTTCCACTCCGAGGTTTTGCTTTCAGAGATCCAGTTTCCTCAAAACTTTTAATCAATCGCTTTAGAGAGTAGCAACTCATTGGTCCTTTACCGCTTCGAATATCTTTAAAGGGACGAAACGCTAGTAAAGCTTCAGTGGCAGATTCTGAATCACAATTAAAAATAATTCACCAAGAGTGCTTTATTCTGTAGTGAAGGCATTTCAGGGAGAAGGGGAGAAGTCCGACCACACCTCCTTGCGGTTCCTCCTGGACCCTTGAAATATTTGACCAAATTCTGGGTCGTTTCCAAGATGAGTAACGTTGCAACGGCACCCATTTTCAAATGAAGAGCAAAATTGATATCTTCAGTATTACTACCGCGTCCGGGGTAACCGCCGCGTTAGGAGCTGCAGCTCGAGCTCATGATGAGAAATCTACTACGAGGACACAATTCAATCTACTACAACTCAATATAAATGGTACCCAGAGGAAAATAAAGAGCTGACTTGTCTTCTCTGTGACAACAATGTACATATTACTTGTCCTCAGGAGACAAAATTGAATCAGAATCTGAGATTCAATATCAAAGATTATACAACACTACGAGAGGACAGACCGGGAAAATTCGGAGGAGGACTTGCCGTTTTGATTAAAACTCTAGAAATCAAATTTAAGGAAATCGCCTATATTCAGAGTAAGCCTAGAGAAAGCACGACAGAAGCTCAAGCAATAGAAATCTATCTTACAGATAAAACAATTCCAATCATAAATGTTTATCACCACGATAATACTAGCATCGATACAGGCCTGATAGAGACATTAAGTGAAGAGTCTTCGGATATCGCAATCATACTTGATGATTTTAACGCCGAAAGACCAACTTGGGGATCACCTGTCCATGATAACAAAGGTCATCAGGTTGAGGACATGCTAACCGACCTCGAACTTACACCGTCAAATAACGAAAAGAACACCTATCTATCCAAGTCCACAGGCACAGAATCCGCAATAGACATCACAGCGATAAATTACAACCTCGCACCAACAACACAATGGAAAATTCTGAAAAGTGCAATCAGTGACCACAGACCAATTTTAACAACCCTAAAATTCAAAATTGAGAATGTCCAACAGAATAAAAGAACACTGGAAATAAATTCACAGAAAAGCTTGAAGAACTGTGCAACGAAGAATTAAATCACAGAACGATTGACAAAAAATTGGAAAAATTCTCTTCGAACATATCCAAAGCTGCAAAAGTATCGATTCCTAGAGGTAGACGTAAAGACCTGTGATTACTTTACTGGAGGGACCATAATATCGAGGCAATGATTGCAGAGAGAGACAATATCAATGAACTTCTTTAAACAAATAAAACAGAAGAAATCATAAAGGAACTCATTGAAATTAGTCACAAAATAGAACAAGAAATTTGGATATTCAAACAAGAGAGAGAAAAATGGGCAGAAATTTGCGAAAAAAAAAATGGATCCAAAAAAGGAAAGCCATCACTGGTAAATAATTAGTGTTATAAAACATTCAAAACCAACACTAATCCTCCAATACTCTAACCGATATGAATAGCGAGAACGAACAAACAGATGGCTGAAATAATTGCTGGATATCTTTCAAGCACTTCCAGACTCACCTATACGAATGGAGGCAGGACTCTAAAAAATAATGTAAACAGGTCAGTTAAATAAGCAAGAAATTACCATTAACAAGATATTTACCCGAGAGACTTCACACTGAATGCGCTACACTCATCAATAGGAAAGTTAAATCCAATATGTCACCTGGAGATGCTCTATTCTTTGGTCAAGTGATTAAACACTTTGGAGACAAAGCTAAAAATCAACTCCTACGAATACTGAAGATTTCATGGCAAACTGGTAAACTACCAAAGAATTGGAAGATATCAATTATAGTGCTAATACTGAAACCAAACAAAGATGCCAAGGAATTCAAGAACTATCGGCCAATTGCTCTTACCAGCATACTTTGTAAAATAACAGAACGAATTATCCACTCTAGGCTCATAGTCTGGCTCACTAACAATAATAAAATAAACTTCTACCAAACTTCCTCTAGATCCAGACACTGTACATCTGATCAAATGTTCTACTTCTGTCAATCAATAATAGATTTCTAGGAAAAACCGCCAAAGAAGACAACGGCCGTATTCCTGGATATGACCTCAGCTTTTGATCGAGTGTAGAAATTATTTGAAAGGCTGCACAACATCGGAGTAAGAGGAAAGACCTTAATCTGGATTGCAGACTTCCCCTTTGGGGAAGAAGGATAAAGGTTCGGGTCAATAAAACATTTTCCAAGGACCGAAGAACATGGGCTGGTGTACCTCAGGGATCTGTGCTCAGTCCTCTACTCTTCTCACTATATATTAACTGTTGTTTATGTAAATAGATGAATATTATTTGTATTATTCAAAGCCTCATTATGTAAAAATATATGTATATATAAATTGGACATTTGTTGTTGGCCATTATCAAGTTTGAGCTCTTGTACGTCTAATTACGACACAACAAAAGTGGCGACGAGGATGCGCGATCTACAGAGCCAGTAAAAAGGAGGAAAACGGCGTCTATGCAAGTATAACAACTACATCTTTTAAACTATCTGGATCAAGAAAACGAAGGAGTAGAAAAGATCAGCATGCCAAGTTCAAAGTTAATAGTACCTTTTAGATGCTATAGCCCAGTGGAGGACACTTCGATCTTTTTGTACAAAAATTTGAGGCTTTCTTTTTGGCATCTGAAGGAGGAGATTAAAGTGCTGATTTTTACCTCGCTACCAGATTCTGAAACGTTGAAGCAGGGAAACGACATTTTCTTCCTGGTCTAATGAAAGATCAACCCTATAATACTATCATTCAAAGAATTAAGCTGCATTTGGATCCAAAGAAGAAAGTGATACCACAGCGATGCAGATTTTTAAAGAGAATTCAACAGGAAGGAGAATCAATTTCGGAATATCTTAGAAAATTGAAACATTTAGCAATAAATTGTAATTTCGGCGATATGCTGGGAACCATGACGCGAGACCGTTTTGTGGCTGGAATCAAGTTGGAAAGCCTGCAAAAGAAGCTACTACAAGAAAACGACGATGTCACCCTGGATAAAGTTTTGCAGTGGCGATCTCGTTCGAACTGGCGGAGATAAATACAAGAGAATTACAAGATAAGTTGTGGCCAAGATATCCCCTGTGAATGGAAAAGATATGGATGCACCCTTAGAAAATAAAATTAAAGAGTGATAGAGGCGCCTGAACCTAAATAATGTTTCGCAATTAAGATCTTTCATAGGACTCTTAATTTATTATTATAGATTCATAAAGAATATAGCAAACATTTTAGCGCTATTCTATCAACTTTTGAATAAAAATTGTAGAAGGAATTGGACTAAAGAATATCGAATGCTATTTAAAAAGTGTAAATCATTATTAATGGACTATGGACTAGGCGTAATTCTGAGTCATAGAAATGATAGAAAGGAAGAATGTCCTATAGCTTTTGCTTCTAGAACATTAACTGAAGCGGAAAAAACGTTTCTCTTAACTAGAAAAGAAAGCGTTGAGCATAAATTTTGGCGTTGAGAAATTCAGACAATATTTACTGGGACGAAATTTGTATTAGTCACAGACAACCGACCCTTAATTCATATATTTTCACCTCATAAACCAATTCCAATATGTGCATCATCCAGAATTAAAATATGGTCCTTAAAATGAGCTGCATTTAATTATACTGTGGGATTTCGAAAAACCAGTGATAATTCCAATGTTGACGCATTGTCACGTCTTCCTTTAGAATCGAGTGTCAGGGAGTCTCTTGATGAAGACCAGGTACTTCTTCTCAGGAAGTTGAATGAGGTACCGTTCTCTTTTATGGAGGTTGCATATGAGACACCCCAAGATAAAATACTGTCTATAGTATTAAGGAATGTTAGAGAAGGAAACCGGACATTTACAAGGGTACCGAGAGAAAACCCACTAGCTCCTCATTATAAGATCAATGAGGAATTAAGTTTGGAGTTTGGTTGTCTTCATTGGCGTGAAAGAGTGGTAATTCCCCAAAAATTAGATCTTTAATTTTAAATGACTTGCATGAAATACACATGGGGATTGTTAAAATGAAGATGTTTGCCAGACGATATTTTCTGGTGGCCAGGCATAGACAGTAACATCGAGGAGTTAACTAGAGAATGTAGAGTATGCCAAGAATCGGCAAGCATGCCCCCGGCTACCATCTCGGAATGGACTTGGCCCGAAAAACCGTGGCATCGACTTCATCTTGATCTAGCGGGTCCGTTCATGGGAAGAATGTTTTTGGTTCTCGTGGACGCATACTCAAAGTGGATAGAAATTTTTATCATCAAATATATTACCAGCAAAACGATTATAAATCATCTTAGAGAAAATTTTGCTAAATTTGTTTTGCCCTAATTTTTGGTAACAGATAACGGAAGACAGTTTGTCTCCGGTGAATTCGAGAAATTTACCAAAATGAATGGTTTACGGGAGGAGGTTCCAGAGGTTACATCAGGAAACAAGGAGGAGACTGCTTCTGTGCACGTGCCCTCTTGCACTCCTAGACCAGGGCCTGTTGTTGTGCATGTGCCCTCTTGCACTCCTAAACCGGAGCCTGCCACTGTGCAAGTGCCCTTTCGCAGTCCTAGACCTCAGAGAGCCAGGAAACCCCCAGACCGACTGGAGTATTATTAAGGGGGGATATGTGTTGTGTTGTAAATAGATGAAGATTATTTGCATTCTTTAAAGTCTCATTATGTAAGAATATATGTGTATATAAATTGGACATTTGTTGTTGGCCAAACGAAAAGAATAAGAGCTAAAAAAAGAGTCATGGTCAAGTTTGAGTTGTTGTACGTCTAATTACGACACAACCTTAACAACATCCATCCTCACTGAAGACTCAAAAGTTGCCTGTTATGCAGATTATATAGCCATATCTTACACAAGTAGCAGTATAGAAATATCAGAAAAATACTGAACGCATCAATGAGAGGACTGGAGAAGTAGGCAATGGAACTCAAAATGACCATATACCCAATAAACACAAACCTATAGGTCTCCTTCTCTGACAGGAAAAAATACATGAATTTAACTCCAAAATGAGCATAAACAACCATATAATTGGTGTGATACTTGATGAGTAATTGCGATTTACAGAACACATAATCAGCACCACAAATAGAGCTACCAAAACCTAAACATTCTGAGAAGGCTATGTGGAACAAATTGGGGAGCAAAACCCAAAATTCTCAGAACAACATATATCACCATAATAATGCCAATAATGGAAAATGCAACACTCGTCTGGACTCCCTCAAATTCATCACTAAAAAGAAAACTATAGAGTGTTCAAGCAAAAGTGGCCAAATTAATCACTGGTTCTGTTTCAAATACCAACAATTAGAAAATTCAGAGAGAATGTGGTCTAGACCTACTTGAAAGCAGAAGACAATTAAAAACAATAAAATTCACCAATAGCTTAAAAACTAAAGAAACCGAACACATATTCCATATAACCTATTTAAACTGGACACAAAAAGAAAGGTTCAAAAGATCTTCAACACTTCAGTACGAAAACAATATTAGAAAGAGCATAAATATGAAACATAATGAATTTCAAATTCGAGAATAACCACAATATTTCTTACCCCATTGCATCAAATGTAATCATCAATCTTACTCTGAATGAACCCTGAAATAAAAAAGAGAACAAAAACATACTTAAAAAAAAGGACTTGACACAATTGGTTTATGCGATCAGATAAATTATTTAACAGCATATACAGATGGATCATCAGACCTTACCATAAGTAACGGAGGGGCTGGAATTAACATAATACTGCAAGATGGAACATACATAAAAATCAAAGAAGGAGCAAGAAAGATTCTGTCAAACTTCACTTGTGAACTGACAGCTATCTGGAAAGCCCTTGATTTATGCCTTAACCAACCATCCCTGCATCAAGCAGAAGGAATTATAATAGACCGTACAACGACTTCATATCTGATCTTGAAGCAATTTAGAATGGCAATACTATAATCACACAGAAAATACACACGTTACTTACTCAATTGATATCATTGGAGAATAACTGCATTCTACATGAGGAAGGCCTTTGATACCGTGCCGCACCATCTACTTTGGAAAAAATTAGCATTAAATGGTCTGAGTTGCCGATTTATTAAACTAATTAAGAACTATTATACCCAAATGACGGCAACAGTCAGATGGCGGGGTTCCTTCACGGAGGCTATCAAAATACAAGCGGGAGTATTGCAGGGGGAGCCGTTGTCACCTTATTTATTCATTCTCTTCCTAAACGATCTGGTACACCTGTTCGATGAATCAGAATTGCCAGGCATAAATCTTGAGAATTATGGAACTATACACCTTTTACTGTATGCAGACGACATAGTGATCTTAGGAGAATCGAAAATAAATTTGCAATTGAAGATTAACTTACTTAAAAAGTACTTAGAAGATAACTGCCTAACGTTAAACCAAAATAAATCTAAAATAATGGTGTTTAGAAACGGTGGAAGAACAGCTCGTTCCGAGACATGGTTTTGGGGTCAGCAACCCCTGACAATAGTAGCTAAGTATACATATCTGGGTTACCCTCTGACTACAAAAATCTCGACCCAATATGCTTCCCAATACTTTATAAACAAAGCACTGAATGCAATTAATGCACTTTGGAGAATCCTTACAAAGGCGCGAATAAAGTCCTTTACCTCAGTGATGAAACTTCTTGACACTATTGTTCTTCCTACTTTACTATATGCGGCACCAATGTGGGCAATCAACCAGCTGAAGACAGTCAATAATACCCAAGATACATTTCTTCGTCGTCTCTTAGACTTACCAAACTTCACACCAGGATATGTCCTCAGAAGAGAATGTGGAAGAATATCAACTGAACTTAATGCTGTAAAACTCACATTAAAGTTTTGGGTCAGGATTTTAAAAATGGAGACGAGCAGATTACCACATGCTTGCTTAAATTACCTCTGGAAAGTCACCGCGAAAAAGGAAATAGAAAACAGCTTTACTCAAAATTTAATAAAAATTCTAGACTCCAAGGGATATTCCTTTCTGAAGGGCTGCGAAGACTACTTAGCCATACAGAAAGAATTGCCAGGCATAATTAGAACTACCACAGACCAACTAATTCAAAACGATCAGATGAAAATCACTGATTCAACCCACTTTGCTCACTACAAATTTTTGAGTGAATCATTCATGACAGAGGAGTACCTACGATTAAATATCTCGCTTCCCAACAAAAGACTAGTTGCACAACATAGAGTTTTATGGCAATTTTTCAGGGAAGAAAGAAAAGACTTCTGGAAAGAAAATGGCCGGAACTGTTTACTTTGTAAGGATCTCATGGATGATAATTTGGTTCACTATTTCTTCCAATGCTCTCTCTTAACAGAAAAACGTACTGAAACTTTCCCAAGCCCTACCTCTGGTCAATTTAGATACCATAGCATATGTCAACTTCTCTCTTCAGATCTGAACGATAAATTACTGATTGATAAATACTTTAAGTTCTGTACAGAAGCTGGGCGCATGAGAAAGAATGCAGGGCAAAGGATGCTGGAGGATGATCCATCTGTAAATAGGTAACAAACCTTATTTTTGTTGTAAATGTTTCCTCTTCCCTCTCCTCTTGTTGACGTGTAAATACGGCGAATCCTGTATGGGGCGGAATGCCCTAAATAAAGGCTTTTGTTGTTGTTGTTGTTGTTGTTGAACTGCATTCTACAATGGATTCCTGCCAGTGTTTGGATAGGGGGTAATGATATGGCAGTTGAATTTGCAAAGGAAGCCAGAAAGTTGAGCCAAAGGAAAGAACAAATGTCATTATTTGACCCTAATGCTTTTGCAAAATACAAGATAATTAAACAAAAAATAAGAAAAGATCAAAATGTGAAATAAACTCCGAGAGAAAAATGACAAAACTATAACAAGATTTAGAACAAAACATTATAAAGGATGACAATACATCCAGATGGCACAAGAACCTATAGAACATGCAACTGTCCTGGTGTGGAACTAACACCTACCCACATATTCTCATGTCCGCAGCCTTGCAGAAAATTGACATAGACCCAGAGCAGCTGCTTTACACACCCAAGATAGTGGACAATGCTGCTGCTGCTGTGATAGAGATGCATGGAGACATCTGAGGCTCTTTATTGGACACGACAAAAATAACAACGGCATTCCAGAGTAAAATAAATCATCAGAAATAGATAAATATTTTTCAAATGAATTAAAATAAATATAATAAATATTAATATATTATTGGGTTGAAAAGTTGTTGAAGAATATGTAATTGTTAGAAGTGCCCATGTAAACCAAATACTCAGATCCAGGTGCAAAGCGAGGATATAGATTTGAGCTGTCTTCCTTGGCAATGTTTCACTTGCGATCCTATATAAGGGTTACAGTGTTTTGTCACAATTTTAGGATTATTGGGTTAAAAGTTGTTGAAGAAAAGTTGCTTATTAATATGATTGAGAAAGGAGTGAAATAGAGCCATGCGATAAGTAGAATTGTAGCGACAGTAGGTGATCTGACTTGACTCGAAATCAAAGGTTGAATGTGGTCCGCTAGAGCTGAAAAAAAAGTTGAAAGTTGAAAAAAGTGAACGCTTTGTGTATGCGTTGGTGATTTGCTCTGCGGATGAAATGAAATAAACTCTTGAAGCGTGTTCAGACCAGAAGTTTGGATTTGTAAGTTTGGGGAACTGTGTTCTCAAAGAGTTTGTTGAATTACGAAATCAAAAAATAAATTGTCAAGCAGTGCTGTCGTTTTTCTACGTTGATGTGACGCAATGACTGAAAAGATAGTGATGAAAAATATAGGGAAATGGTTGAAGAATATGATTGTTGAAAATGATTGTTGTAGATGCCCGATAGTGGATGATAAACTTTGTCAGATAATAAAGGTATTTAAACAAATAAAATATAGTGAATAGAAATATAGAAATATGATTGCGGGTACAAAAAGTGTAAGTGGACAAAATTAAACCTGTAATATATAAAATATATAATAAATAATAAAATAAAAATAATTTTTGAAACAATTAGATGTTTTACAATTGTAAAATAATATCATGAAAAATAAAAGTAAATTTGATTAAAGGTTTTTTTTTTTAAATGTTGGATTAAAAAATTTGTTTATATAATTGAAAGGTAAGAATAAGAATAATTATTCAAGATTTTATACAAAATTTATAATATAATTGAAGGTTATTAATGATTGGATAAATTTTGTGTAGTGTAAAATTGAACAAAAATTGTCTCTTTTGACGAAAAGTTACAGTTGTGGTGTGTGACTAGATTATATCCCTTTGGTAACATCGGTGTTTCTATGACTCTGAAACTGGGAATACGTGAAATGATCTTTTCGTTTGTCCTCAATGCTGGTATGTTGAGAATGATTTCTCTTTCGCGTTAAAAAGGCTATATAAGACTCAACCAAATTGTTTTAATTGGTGTTATCAATTAACATGTAAAATGTTTAATGTATGTTGTGTTTAAGGCGTTGGTGAGATGTGTAAGAAAACCTAAATGGTTAGTGTGAAACATGTGTTAAAAATGGCGATCACGAAGCTGGCGGTCAAGAAGATCTGCCTTGAGGGGTAGGAGAGAAGATATTCTCAAAAGGTAGTAGTGACCAGGGGAGTGACGTCATAAAGGGCGGTCACTTCCTTTTTTCACGGAAATTCTATTTTTGGGGTGGTCACACGTGCGGGGTGTTTATTTTCTGTCTTACTTGAAACTGACTTTCTCTCTTTCTTCTTTTGTTGAAGTTTGGCAATTTTCTTGCCTATTTGAAAATATAGTTTTCTCGATGTTCGTAAGTGTTGTGTCTCGAAATCAGTTTAGACTTAGTAAAATTGTTATACGATGATTTCAGGCTAGAAGTGAGTGAAGGATATGACTTTCGACGTGGACACGCTTTGAGGTGAGAAGTGTCACAGGCGTGAAGGGCGTCTTTGGCCTGAAAAGTGAGAAAAGTTTTGTTGTGTTGCCTTGTGACACTTGTGAAGTGAATTGAATGGAAAGGTGTCACGTGAAATCATAGTTTGGTACAAAATCTAACCTGTTTCACCATAAATAACAAATTTAATAAAGTCATGGGTGATGGTTGTATGAAACACATCGAGAATATTTGACTGTTAGTGGATATGGCATGCTTAATGTGAATTTTTTTTTATTGTGGCGACGATATAGAGCTAAGTGGAGCTCGAAATTGGATTTGTGTGTTAAGTCGCGCACTAAAAATTGTTGCCAATTGGATAAAGTGATGTGTGAGTATTGTAACGTTTGTTGAGAGAGATTTATTGATGCTTAATTATGCATGTAAAAGTAGAGACGAGGGAGTGTATCTAAGTTAGAATAAAATGTTGTTAATAAGTTTGGTAGGTTGTGACCTAATTTAGCTATTGGCGATGAAGTGGAGGGAATCTTTATTTTCAACTTGTTTTGGGAAAGATAGTTGTTTTCCCTAGTGGTGTTTTTGAAGATATTGTATCTTCCGATTTTTACAATAAAAAAAATGCGTTTCACCTATGTTAATTTATATTTAAAATTTGAATATACTTTTTAAATTGTTGATTATGATAATTAAAATGATTCTTATAAAAGGGCAATGTCGTGAGAGTTACAAATAATTTAATTTGGGCGCTTACTTAAAATGGTGAACATTACCAAATTTTAAGAATTGAATAAAGATATTGGTCTTTTGATATAAAGATAACTAATAAGTAAAACAAAAATAAGTTGAGAATTATGATGAATGAGATTTTTTTTTTAAATAAAATAATAATGATTTTTTTTTTCAAGTTGTAGATTTGGATAGTACCATTTTAGATAAATTTAAGAACGACATGTAAGATTAGTAAAAATGGTAAAAAAGCGTGATGGGCGAATTTTTTTTTTTTTTAAGTAAAATTGAGAGTAATAACTTGAAATTTATAATCTGATTAAAAATTAAAGTAAATTTGATCAATGAAAATGTGAAAGTTTTGAAAATTGAATTAAATAATTGGTATAAAAAAGGTAAAAATTGATTTTAAAATGCTTAAAGTGAAAATATAAATACAAAATTTATAGGGAATCAAGTTTTGAACTTGAGGATAAAGTTAAGGTAGGTTTTTTTTTTAACTTACAGTTGTGTGAAAGTTCAGTCAGGAAACTTGGTCTTGGCTTGTATTCCTGCTGACGTTGAAGACGCTCCATGTTGAGCTTGTAGACGCTTGTAGCTTCTGTGAAGTTGATTGTGGCTTGTTGCCTTGAGCATTGTATCGACGATGTCAGGTCGAAGGTGTGGAACTTGTCACAGGGTTTGGGCCACATCGCTGCTCGGTTTCCATGTCGTGTGGGAAGTTCGGCTGTCGTTGGCGCGGTCAGCTTGCTCCCGGCGTTGGCGATCGGTTAGCGGGTATGCGGAAGTCCGTTGGGGCGGCGTTTCTTCCGTAAATATCGTCTCTTGTTGGGGGGAGAGATTGCTTGGTTGTTTCGTTTGACTGGCGGGTTTGTTCCTCCATCTTTGCTCTTTCTCGCTTCCTATCTGAACAGGCTTCTTACCTTCTTCGTTGTGTCATCCTTCGTTTTGGTCATCCTGTCGGCTTCTGAAATATAATGTTGAATGTTTGGTTGTTGTCGACTTGTAGAATCCTGTCGACTAATGTAATGATTTGTTGAGTTGCTGTTGACTCTTGTAGAATACTGTCGGCTCACTGTAATATTTTGTTGAGTTTGATGTCGACTACTGAAATAAGTTGAAGTCCTGGTAGCTCTTGTTGTACTGTGTTGACCGAGAGGAACAGTCAGGATGTAGAGTTTTCCAGTACCTCTCTGCACATTGGAAGACCTTTAAAAGTTCTCACAAAATACAGGCAGTCGTGGTCGAGGCAGAGTGGAAAAACTTGGGGATGTCCACACAAAAAACGAAGACACAGTTGCACTAAGAAAGTCCCGTAACAGATAAAAGTTGAGCTAAGGAGCGAAAAGATGGAGATAGACGAGTTCTTCCTAACTACATGTTGGATGAGATCGACATAACATACGACCGACGCGGCTTGCACTAAGGGTGAACTAAACTAAACTGAACTGAACTGTCAAGTCCCTGAAAAAGTGATGTATTTATAGGTTAAAAGACGGGGGGGGGGGGACCTTATGTGACAGGGGCGTTTGAGAAAGGGCGCCTATACCTGTCCAGGTGTGAGAGGGGTCTCTGCATTCCACCACATGTGACAGTGTGGGTGGCCTGTCGTGGGAATTGTGAATCTACCTGATTTATGACTTCCATCTTTAGACTCTGTTGTTTTGGCAATACTATATGTTCAATCTCTGCCCTAGCTCAACTCTTAAATCTATTACAGATTTTATTTATTTATCCACTTTGTACAAATTACATTACATAGGGCGATGCAATGACACAGATTAATCATGCGCATAATTATTTATAGATGTGTTTCTATATACAACATGACAATCTTATTATAAGTTATATACACAGTATGGGGTTGTTGGTTTAAATTACCATATATATATTGTTACATCATGATTAATGGCGTATTTATTATATTATTTTTAATATATTTGAAATTTAAATTATATATTTATTTATTTTTATATTCTATGATATTTATTCAAAACAGATTATTTTTAGATTATCATCATTTGTATTTAGGTACACTGTGACTTCACTGCTCTCTTTGATGTGAGAAAATAAATAAATTATTCTGGTGGCTACATAAAGTAGAATTATCTCATTATTCCCTTTTATAAATTTGTAGGATGGTTGAAACACGCTCTGGTAAGATGCAAGACCCAGCACCGGAGAGAATCAAGGCTGAAGAGTCTGCCAAGCCGCAACCTGGTGCAACAATTGGTAGAGATGCTAGTTCCGACCCAGTTGTCCTGAATCCCAACATCGACATCCCCAAGTATGATGGAACAGAAGACCCTCGCCCATGGATTGAATCTCTTGAAGAAATTGGCTTCCTGTACCATTGGGCAGACTACATTATCTCCCGTTATGCTGCCATGAATATGATTGGTAGCGCCAAAACCTGGCTGAACCTACACAAAGTAAGTTTCACCAGCTGGGAAAATTTCAAGAGCCGCCTAATTGAGGATTTTGCCTCAGACGCCAACAAAGAAGAAATGAGGATGAGATTAAACAGGATACAACAGTGGAATGAACCTGCAATCAGGTTCGCAGAGGATATCCTTGTACTGTGCAACAAGGTCGACCCCCAAATGGAAGAAGAGACTAAAATAAACTGGGTTATTGGAGGGTTAAAGAAAGAATACTCTTTTGCCCTTCACCTAAACCCTCCTAAAAATACCAATGAACTTCTAGAAATTTGTAAAAAGCTGGATTTGTTCGAAAAGAATTACCAAGAACGTGCAGAAAAATCAAAAGCTCTTAATAATGGACCACGCTCTCCTCGTCCCCATCATCAAGAGCAATGGAAGAATGCTACGTCGTTCAGAAGACCATATCAGAACACCTCCAAGCACCAGGCCCCCGCTCCGAGGTACTACCAGAACACCTCCAAGCCCCAGGCCCCCACTCCGAGGTATTACCAGAACAAGCCTCTGCCCCAGGTATCTGCCCCTAGACGATCTTACACTCCCAATCCTGAGCCAAAACCGGTCTACCCAAGTAAAACATACAATAAGAATCCAAATTCAAATAGGAATAGGACAGAAGACGGGAGACCAATATGTTTCAAGTGTAACAAGCCAGGACACGTAGCGCGGTATTGCAGAGTCAGGTTTGTAAGAATTGTGGAAGAGGACCTCATAGTTACACAAGACAAGGTCGAAGAAGAAATCCGAATGGATAATGGAACTCAGAAGTCGAGACCTCTGCTCTACTCTGACGTAAGTAATAGCCCGTACTCGAGTATCCCTACAAGGAATAGATATGCTGCATTAGAAGATTTAAACTAAACATCGCGCCTGAGTCCGTCAATCAAAGCAAGTCGACCATAAATGGAATTAAAAAGTTAGACCCCAAATATAAAATGAACATTAACGTGGATAGAATCGGTATCTGCGAAGCTTTGATTGATACAGGCGCCGATCTTTCAGTGGTCGACCTTAGTACAGCTCTTAACACAGGTCTTGAAATAATAAATCCTGATAAAATGTGCTCCGGACCCGATGGCAAAGAATTAGATATCGTAGGAAATATTATTTTAAATATAAAATTCGATGACAAACAATTACACATCAATTTGTGATAATGAGAACACATTTGCGAATATTTATACTTGGACGTGATTTTCTTAAGAAAATGAACGCAAAAATTGATTGTCAGCGTGATATAATCAAATATGACTTGACAGAAAATCGTGACGTAATCAAATATCAACAGAAGAAAATAAAAAGTGCAAAGGATGCCATTATACCAGAACTTTCTATTAAATTGATTAATGCATTTGTAGAAGCAGAGGATGGCGAATACATCATCGAGGAGAACCATAAAATGTTTCAAACAAATGGACTTCGACTAGCGAGAAGCTTAATAAATGTTGTGAATAAGGAAACATATATCTGGATAACAAACCCTTACCCTCGCCCATTAAAAATATTAAAAAACCAAACATTGTGCTTTGGAAGCCAGCCAGCCGAAGTGAATCTTATGGAAGAAAGTGAACAAAAAGAGCATGAAGAACCCCAATTTCAGATAAACGAAAATTTAGCATATACGGAAAAGGAGCAATTGAAACAAGTTTTGGAAAGGTACGAGGATTTGTTTTCGTCGGGATTAGGAAGATCCAACTTAGCGAAACATCGGATCGATACAGAAGGCGCGAAACCGATCAAACACAAGCCGTATAGGGTGAGCGCGAAAGAGCGAGAAATCATAAAAGAACAAATTGATGAAATGCTCAGAGACGGCATAATTAGACCATCCTCGAGTCCATGGTCCTTCCCTGTAATCTTGGTCAAGAAGCGAGATGGTAAGTACAGATTTTGCGTTGACTACAGAAAATTGAATGATGTAACAGTGAAGGATGTTTACCCAATTCCCAGAATTGATGAAGTATTGGATACACTTCAAGGATCCAAATACTTTTCAGCAATTGACCTTAAATCAGGATATTGGCAAGTAGAGGTTGAGGAGAAAGATAAAGAAAAGACAGCCTTCACTACAGCACATGGCCTATATGAGTTCAACGTAATGCCCTTTGGTCTATGCAATGCCCCTGCTACATTTGAGAGGAACATGGAAAATATGCTTGGTAATCTTAGATGGCAAATTTGCTTATGTTATCTAGATGACGTAATCATTTATAGCTCGGATTTTTCAACACATCTCAAAAGAATAGAAGCTGTTTTAAAATGTTTTCGCGAGGCTAATTTAAAATTGAACAACAAAAAATGCCAATTTGCTTTCGAAGAACTGGAGATTCTTGGCCATATAACTAATCAACATGGTATAAAACCAGCGGAGCATAATATCAAGGCTATTAGAGATTTTCCTCGGCCCAAATAGATAAAAGAAGTTCAATCATTTTTAGGAATGTGCTCATATTATAGAAAATTTATCAAAGGTTTTTCAAAAATTGCCGATCCATTAACCAGTCTTATAAAAAAGAATGTACCTTTTACCTGGACAGAAAATCAAGAGAAAGCATTTCAAACCCTTAAGGTAGCATTGATAAATCCTCCAATCTTAGGGCACTTTGACCCGAATGCAATTACTTACATTCATACTGACGCATCTAACATCGGCCTGGGTGCAACATTAGTCCAAAAGTTCGGCGATAAAGAAAAAGTTATCTCATATTTAAGTCGAACACTGAGCAAACCTGAGCAAAATTATTCGACTACCGAAAAAGAATGTCTAGCTGTTGTGTGGTCAATGTCCAAGTTACGACCCTACCTATATGGAAAGCACTTCAAAATCGTAACTGATCATTACGCACTATGCTGGCTTAAGAATCTGAAAGATCCGACCGGCCGATTAGCACGATGGGCACTGAAGATTCAGGAATATAATTTCGAAATCATACATAAATCGGGTAAAAAACATCTGGACGCTGATGGTCTATCTAGAGGACCCTTACCTGAAAACGAATGGGACGAAGATTATGAAAGACTATTTCTGAATCAAATAATAGACGAAAAGGATGATTTTATTGAGAATATTAAGGAGAACCTTAGTGGAAACAAGCGTTCAATTACACAGAACTTCAAAGAAGAAAATGGGTGTCTCTACAAGAAAAATCCAAATCCTGAAGGTAGGGCATGGTTGCTGGTAGTGCCAAAGAAGAGAAGGAAGGAAGTCATGAGTGAATACCACAACCATATGCTGAATGGCCATCTGGGCGTCGCCAGAACCACTTACCGATTGAAGAATAAATACTATTGGCCTTCCATGTTAAAAGATGTTTCAGAATTTGTAAAGACGTGCCATCTTTGCCAAAGTCGGAAAGGTTCAAATCACTTGCCTTCTGGACTTCTACAACCTATTCCCCCAGCTAACTACCCTTTTGAAAGAATCGGAATTGACTTTGTTGGCCCCTTGCCATCAACGAAAAGAAAAAGGAAGTGGATAATTGTGTTGACTGATTATTATACCAAGTATGCTGAAACAAAGGCAGTATCAGAAGCAACCGTGAAAGAAGTCTCTACATTTTTAATCGAACATATTACGTCACGGGGCCCTAAGATTTCTTATTAGCGATAGAGGTTCACAATTCACTAGCAATTTGATGAAGGAAGTAATGAAAATGTGCAAAGTGAAACACTGCTTCACAACGAGCTACCACCCCCAGACTAACGGACTAACGGAACGGCTAAATAGAACTTTAATCAATATGATCAGCATGTATGTGAACACAGACCAAAAGAACTGGGATGAAATCCTCCCTTTTATCACCCACGCGTATAATACCACGATTCAAGAAACCACAGGCTACTCTCCATTTTTCCTGTTGTTTGGAAGAGAACCCATGTCCCTCTTAGACGACGAGAATATCCCAACGGACAGTAACATGGACGATTACGACGAATATATAGAAAACTACTTAGATAAAATAGCAAGGACGAGACAGGTAGTCATTAACAACACAGAGAAGACTCAGGAAAGAATGAAAAGAAACTATGACAAAAAACACAATGAGAAAATCTATGAACCAGGACATTTAGTGGCAGTTTGGACACCAGTCAGGAAAATCGGAAAATGCGAAAAACTATTGAGAAAATATTTTGGCCCATATCGAATATTAAAGAAGCTGTCTAACGTAAATTACTTAATTGAGCCGAAAGATAATCCTGGCCAAGACCCATTGATTGTCCATGTCTCAAGACTCAAACCCTATTTTGAGAGAATTGATGAGGTAACTCACGAGGACGTGACGACCTCTGGAGAGGGGGAAGTGTTACATCATGATTAATGGCGTATTTATTATATTATTTTTAATATATTTGAAATTTAAATTATATATTTATTTATTTTTATATTCTATGATATTTATTCAAAACAGATTATTTTTAGATTATCATCATTTGTATTTAGGTACACTGTGACTTCACTGCTCTCTTTGATGTGAGAAAATAAATAAATTATTCTGGTGGCTACATAAAGTAGACTTATCTCATTATTCCCTTTTATAAATTTGTAGGATGGTTGAAACACGCTCTGGTAAGATGCAAGACCCAGCACCGGAGAGAATCAAGGCTGAAGAGTCTGCCAAGCCGCAACCTGGTGCAACAATATATATATCAACATATATAGTCACGACCGTCTTTCCTCAATTCCTCATCGCTGTCACGGATGCGCGCGCATCATCGTTATGATCATTATCATTATCTAATGATAATAATAATAACAATTATTATTATTAGTATATTATTATCTACTTATATATTTGCCTTATTCTGTCTGTTTGTTTGTCTGTCTGAAGCTCACGGATGGGATTTTTCATAACCATCGGTGGTTCAGTGGTAGAATGCTCGCCTGCCACGCGGGCGGCCCGGGTTCGATTCCCGGCCGATGCATTTTTTTTTTTTTTACAATTTTTAAAACACATTTATATATTATACAAGAATGACATCCACGGCGCCAATTTATAATTGTAACGAATAGTATTTGAATAAAAGCATTTAATCGGGTAATACCCGGGCGTTGCCCGGGTCATTCGTATCTACTTATAGATTTGCCTTATTCTGTCTGTTTGTCTGTTTGAAGCTCACGGATGGGATTTTTCATAACCATCGGTGGTTCAGTGGTAGAATGCTCGCCTGCCACGCGGGCGGCCCGGGTTCGATTCCCGGCCGATGCATTTTTTTTTTTTACAATTTTTAAAACTCATTTATATATTATACAAGAATGACATCCACGGCGCCAATTTATAATTGTAACGAATAGTATTTGAATAAAAGCATTTAATCGGGTAAAACCCGGTTTTCCTTTCATTTATTCAAAGCGAGGCTGCTGCCCAAGGTGTGCCACTGCTGCCAGGTAAAGCAGTAATTCTTCCATCCTCATTCCAAGGTAGCCCAAGAAACATGGCTCAAAATTATCAGGACGCCATGGCAATTGTTCGAAAACATGGGAAGCCTGATTTCTTTGTCACGATGACATGCAATCCGAAATGGCTTGAAATAGTTGAAAACTTAGAAGAGGGTCAATCTGTAGAAAAGCGACCAGACTTAGTAGTTCGAGTATTTAAAATGAAACTTGACGTTCTTTTGTAACAAATTTAAATAAAATGATTTTTTGGTAAAGCAATTGCAAGTATTCATGTAATTGAATTTCAAAAAAGGGGATTACCTCATGCCCATATACTGATAATATTGACACCTGAAGATAAACCAAACACTGTTGAAAGGATAGATCAATTTATATCTGCTGAAATACCTGACCAAGAAACGCGTCCTCGGCTGTATGAAATAGTCACAAGGCATATGGTACATGGACCATGTGGGGAGCATAATTTAAATTCCCCTTGCATGGTTGATGGCCATTGCTCAAAGGAATTCCCTAAACAATTCCAAGAAGAGACCTTGGTAAATGTTAGCGGGTATCCACGATATAAACGGAGAAACAATGGCGTTGAAGCTATCGTAAATGGCAAATATATCGATAAATCATGGATTGGTCCATACTGTCCAATGCTTAGTCTAAGATATAACTGCCACATTAACGTGGAGTGCTGTGCTTCTGTAAAAAGCGTAAAGTACCTCTTCAAATATGTGTACAAGGGACATGACTGCGCCAACATAAGCATTACAGAACATGCAACATTGAATCATGACGAAATCAAATCTCACATGGACTCCAGATACGTCAGTGCCCCAGAAGCCGGCTGGAGACTTTTTAGTTTTCCTATGCATCAGCAGAGCCACTCAATTATGAGATTACAGGTGCATTTGCCTGGACAACAATCAATATGCTTCAATGAAGATAACATTGAAGAAGTTGTACAGCAAGCAGGGAACAAAGATACAACGTTGACGGCTTGGTTTAAACTGAACCAAGTAGATGAAAACGCGCGAAACATTCTTTATGGAGATATTCCACAGAATTATGTTTTTAACAAAAGACTACGAAAGTGGACCCCAAGACAGAGAGGAGCAGGTAGTACTATTGGTAGAATGTACTCTGTGAATATTCAATCAGATAGTGAACGATTTTGTCTTCGGTTGCTATTACTTCATATATCCGGAGCAACATCTTTTGAAAATCTGAAAACTTTTAACGGTATCCATTACCAAAATTTCAAAGAGGCAGCTCAAGCCCGATATCTTTTTGAAGACGATAAAGTCTGGGATAATACATTGCATGAAGCAGCAGGTGAAAAAATGCCACGTCAATTAAGGGAATTGTTTGCACATATTTGCATTTTAGCTGTGCCTCACAATATCCCTTATCTGTTTTCTAAATACAAAAAGCTTTTATGCGAAGACTTTGCAAGGTTACACGAAGGACACACATCAGATTGCCAATATTGTACTGATTGTGTCCAACGAGACATTCAGAATATCTTTACAGCAAATGGCGAAAGTTGCCGGGATTTTGATTTGCCAGTTCCACCTGACGTGTCAGATTTTTCTGTCAGTACTTATAATGCAGAAGCTGAAAAGAATAAAGCAGATGAAATGCGAAAAAAAATCGATCAAAATGCAAAAATTAGCTTTTGAAGCAATTATGTCTACAATAGACGATAACAGCCTTCCACAAAGGTTATTTTTCTTGGACGGCCCTGGTGGAAGTGGCAAGACTTTTCTTTATAACAAACTGCTGAGCACTATTCGTGGCAACAATGGTATTGCATTACCAGTTGCGTCAACACGAATAGCTGCAAATCTACTAGAAGGTGGAAGAACCTATCACTCGCAGTTTAAACTTCCTGTTCCTCTGTTGGATACATCTACATCATCAATGCGAATGACTTCAGATGACGCCAAACAGATTCGAGAAGCAAATGTAATAATTTATGATGAAGCTACCATGGCACCAAAAGATGCTCTTAGATGCATTAATAATCTCTTGAAAGAAATCATGCAAAATGAAAAACCACTTGGTGGTAAAGCCATTGTCTTTGGAGGGGACTTCCGACAGATTTTGCCTGTTGTTCCACATGGAACTCAAGCTGCAATTGTAGAATCAAGTATTAAATTTCATCCTCTATGGAAAAAAAATAATATTTTGAAATTAGACAATAATATTAGGTCAATTGACCCAGAGTTTAGTGCCTGGCTTTTAAAGCTTGGAAATGGCGAGCTAACAAATGATCTTGGCTTAGACTCCGATACATTTGAAATACCATCTGAAATGGTTTGCAATGGCGATTTAGTCAAAGAAATTTATGGAGATAAATTGCTTCCTTCTGACTTTGAACAGTATACCGATAAGGCTATACTTTGTCCCAGAAATGTGGATGTTGATGATATCAACAACCGAGTTTTAGATATCCTTGAAGGTGACTCCATAACATATTTCAGCTCAGACTCAATAGATGATGCGACACCTGAAGATAATGAGAGCTACCCACCGGAATTTCTCAACAGCCTTAACCCTTCGGGAATGCCACTTCATAAACTGAAGCTAAAAGTTGGATCAATCATAATCCTTCTTCGAAACTTAAACACAAAGCGAGGTCTTTGTAACGGGACGAGATTAGTACTAACTAAATTGTTACCTAATTTAATTATTGCAAAAGTTCGGACTGGCACTGCAGTAGATCAATCTGTATTTATTCCGAGAGTTCACTTGGCCCCAATACATTCTGAGATTCCTTTCATTCTCAGAAGGAGACAGTTCCCTGTAAAATTAGCCTTCGCTATGACAATAAATAAATCACAAGGCCAAAACCTTGAAATGGTTGGCATCTATTTACCTGAACCAGTTTTTAGCCAGGGTCAGTTATATGTTGCTTTTTCTAGGGTGAAAAGCTCTAAGTGTGTTAAAATAAAAATAATCCACGGAAGCAAGCAAGGAAGGCTTCTTGAAAATAGTTCAGCTTGCTTCACCAGAAATGTTGTTTACAAAGAAATTTATTCATTGTAAGTTCACCTCTTTTAAAGTAAAAATGTTAATTAAAAAAAATATCAATAAAATCACCCGAAAGGTAAAATGTTGCAACGCTCGGAAGGGGATCGATCCCTGACGGACCATGAACGTTATTTTACCTCGAACGCTTCCGATTACATATTATTAAGTATCAAAAAGGAATGTGAGAAATAAAATTAGGAATCCACCTGCTCTAGCCGATCCCGTCCTTGGACGGGCTTTTCTACTAGTTATATTATATTTTATTATATTATTATATTATAATTATATAATTATATTATTCTTACTATTTTATTTAGTGTGTACTCTCAGTTGTACTCTCACGGCATAATATCAACATTTTATAGTATAGTGTAAAAATGCAAAAAAAAACGTTACACTATAATATAACACTATATAATATAACAATGTGACATAGATCAATTTTCGATATATATTGAAATTTTATTCTATTTTATTTTGAGCGTCTATTTTGAATATTCACTAAATATCGAAATGAATATTAACTAAATTTCGAATAAAGAATATAAATATAGGTTTGTAAAAATTAATATTCAACAAAATAAAAAATACGCATAGGCATATTTAATATAAGCAATATTAAAATAGCCAATTTCTGGCGTAATTAAATATTGGCGTATAAAATAGAATATTAAGAGAGTAGTTAGGGAACAAACATAAAAACATACAAACAGACATTTTTTTGCGCATTGATAATTAGATATTATAGATAATATTAAAATATAAAAAATATGAAAAATGACCTTAACAAAATAAAAACGGTGCTAAAATGAAAAATGAAATATTAAAAATGAAAAATGTTATTAAAGTGTAAAATGATTTACTAAAATGAAAAATGTCGTCGTTAAAAGTACGCATTTAAATATTTAGACTATAAAAATTAGAAAAGAGAAGGCAAGTATGAAAAGTATTTAAAGTGTAAATTATTAATATTATCAAATTTGTGGCTGATGTGGCTAGTGTAAATTACGAATATTTATATATCAAATTATTTCTTTTTATTTCAATCAATGGCCGAGCGTATCGCTAACGTCGAGCTTAACGTCGAGCTAAATGCGTATTTTTGCTAACTGCGTTATTTTTAAAAGTTTAAATATAATTTTGAATTAAAATTTATTCCTCAAATATTCACCGAATAAATTGCCGAAAGCAAAAAATGACTAAAAAGGTCAGAATAGAATAAAATAAAGGAAGAAAACATAACCCAAACAGACCTACACCCGCCACGTCACTTAACTACGTAACTTGAACACGTGACACAGAATGGACCAATCCTCTTCGGCTTCAACGAACAAACGCTTTATTATATGTGATGATAAATCTCAAATTTCACCGGACCTCTTTTTCTTTAAACCCCAGTGCGCGCAGGATATATGCAAATTATACTTATTTATATAGCAGGATGTAATATTTCGTGAACTCCCTGAGAATGAAATAGCCTTCATGGATTTCGGGACGAAAGCGTAAGAAATCAACACCTCTTCAGTTGACAAATTGAACAGTTATTGATTAATTCTTCAATTTCTTTATTCATACCAGGCCAGTAAATGAATCCTTTGGCTAATGCAATTGTATTGTTTCTACCTTGATGTGAAGCATGGAGTATCTTCAAAATATTGCTTCTTTTGGGTATTTGGTATTAGAAGTTTATTACCTCTGCAAATCAGGTTTTGCCATTCATGAAGTTCTTCTTTGAATTCCCAATAAAGTTTGAGGTTGGAAGGCAAGTTCTTTTTGTGTAAGGGCCAACCTGTTAAAATATATTGCTTCAGCAAACAACATTCTTTATCATTTAAAGTATCCTTCTGTAGTCTCGTTAATCTCTAGTCTTTGATCTCAACATTTAAAAGAAACGTTTGAGTACATAAGTATAATTCTTTATCTTCCATTTGTTCCTGGGGCAAGAAATGTCTGGAAAGGGTATCAGCAGGTATCATACTCTTTCCTGGGATGAACTTCAAATCAAATTGATAATTTAATAAATACAATGACAACCTTTGGAGCCTAAGTGAAATTTGATCAAAGTTTTTCTTCAATAAAGAAACCAAAGGTTTATGATCTGTATATGCAGTAAAATTTCTACCATAAAAGAAGTAATGGAACCTTTTACATCCAAAATATAGAGCCAATAATTCTTTTCAATTTGGGAGTAATGTTTCTGCGGAGAAGTGAGAGATGCAGATGCATAAGATAAAGGTTTTTCTTTTTGCATTAGTATAGCACCCAACCCATCTTTACGATGTACTAGAGCGCCATCTGTTATCAAATTATAAAACTATTTTAGAGGCGTGATATTATTTTTTAAAATAAAACAATTTCTACTGTCCTTACTGCGATGGAAAAATTAAAGGGAGGGCCTGGCTCATCAGTGGTGAACCCTCCCAGCGGTTTCGCCAGTTTAATCTACCATACCGCTGTTATATTGCATTTTTGGAACTTCCTTTGCTTGCATCAGCAAAAAGTTCTAGTGGTTCATTAGAATCAAAGTGTCTCAATACTGGTGGACTAGTTAGGAGAGTTTTGATAAAATTCAGCTCTTGATATGCTACAATATTCCAATTCCAGATTATATCCTTTTTAAGCAGGTTTCTCATATTAGAAGTATTTGATGATAAGTCCGGTATGGCAAGATAAGTTACGGTCCCAATTCTTGCTTATTTTTAGGTATTTGAATATTTTGAATGGCTCTAACTTTATTTTGATCAGGTGAAATTCCTTCCTGTGAGATGGTATGACCTAAATATTTAACTACCCCTGTGGCCATTTGAAGTTTATTTAATGTAAGCTTCGGTCTACTTTCTCTGGCTAAATCCAAGAACTTTTTTAGAGTAGAGTTATGATCTTCAATTGAGTTACCCCTTATTAGAAGATCATCTATATAGCAGACCACATTAGGGATATCACAAAAAATCTTGTGCATAATTTTCTGAGAAATTTCAGGTGCACTGGAAATTCCAAATGGTAGCCTCAAGAATCGATAACGCCCAAATGGTGTACTCATCACTAAATATTTAGATGTATTTCCACTTAGCGGCACTTGCCAAAATGCAGATTTCGCATCTAATACAGAATAAAATTTAGCCTTAGGTATTTCTGCCAAAATGTTTTCAGGTGCAGGTAAGGTGTAATGCTCCCTCAAGACCCATTTATTCAGTTCCTTTGGGTCAATACATATCCGATATTTGCCTTATGGTTTCTTTACCACTACCATTGGGTGCGCCCATACCATCGGTTCTTCTATTTTTTCAATAATTCCATCTTCTTCCATTTTAAACAGTTCTTCCTTTACTGGTTGAAGCATTGCTCTGGGTAGTCTTCTGGATGAACTGATTTTAGGCTCCGCCTTGTACGATATTTTAATGTCAACAACAACAACAAAGCCTGTATAAGTATATATTTTGCAATCTGCTGTTTTCAGCAATGGCATATTAGGCCATTCTTTTATTAGCTTTTCCGGCAGAATATTTACATCTGCTCCAGTATCAAGTTTAACATCAACAGGATGTCCTTGTATGTGTAAATTAGTTCCTTCCACGGTTTCCTTAACACTTGGCCGACCATGAATGAGTCTATAATCAGTAGGTTATCCTTTTCTTCATCACTTTCTTGTATATACCTAACTGATCTATTTTTGCAACAATTTGAAAAGTGGTTTGGCTTTCTGAACTTGTAACATTCTTTTCCATATGCAGGGCACTTTCCAAAATCATGAGTAGGGCCTCCAATCCCGGGATCCCGTTTCCCGGGATCCCGGAGCCAAATAATGATCCCGAAATCCCGAGATTCTGCTCGAAAAATCCCGGGATTACTGGTTTGTGCTTGAAACCCAGCGCTAAAATATATTTTTCTTATCTAGCATTTTGGTAATCAAACAGATGATGAGAGATAGCACACTTTTGACGTTTTGTTTATACAGCTGCATTTCGGGTCTTTTTTTTTATGAGAGATTTGAAACTATTTTCATGCACTAATAACGAAGGGTTATTCTGCAAGATCTTTAAAAAATGGCAGCCTCTAGAATGAGAGTATGCAGCAGTATACATGGAGGGGGCCCCAGTTTTTGTTGACATGCAAATACTGGCTTCTTAGATAGTAGCGGCATCCCTTTATTTTTGTGGCGGACCTGCGTGTAACATGAACCCGCCACTAAGCTCTTATCTGGGTTCCAAATTGTTATATATATATATTTTTTTAAATCTATGTTTATACTCTCCATCCTGTACTCTGTATGCATGGGTCATCATGAACGCACTGCTCTGCTGTTCATTTTGTGAAACCCTCGCTAGCTTTTTTGTCATTTAATTTAAAATTAAATTTATTCAATGTCATTTCATTAAATGCTTAGTCACTATCAAGCATCAGCCTAAAGTAGTTTTCAACTCATTCGAACATAAAACAAAGTCTCTAAAACAATATTATCGGACTTTGTTATTTCTCAATAGAAAACGCGTCGGACATTTTTGGTAAGCTTATCACTTCTTGATTGTGATGGCGAAGTTTATTTCTTTTAAATCAGAAGAAATCTGGTGCTATCACCTACAAGACGGATCTGGCCAAAATGCACAGTGTATAGCGTGCAAAAGGATTATGAAATGCGTCGCAGGGTCAACAAAAGGGCTGCATGTACCCCAGAAGGCGGTCCACGGAATCGAAACTTCGAAGAGAAAAGTTAAAGACAAACTTAAAGTTTACATTCTAATGAAATTATTATTTTTTTGCAAAGTAATGCATTGCAAAGTAATCGTAATTACAAGGTAATGAATTACTCTGAATGGATACTGCCCAACACTGCATTAAGAGATGTGGTCTAAGAGTTCCAAGAACAGTAATTTTTTTCCAGATTTGTGTACAGTAATTGACAGATTATTTCAAACTGTAACCCAAAAGCAATGATTTAGTTCATAAGCAGGCGCAAAATATATGGCTTTCAGGTTGTTTTCATCGAAGTAAGTGCCACGTCATTGGCACTATATAAAAGAAAAAATTAAAAATATAACGAACGAAACGATATACCTCTTGGCGTAGAAAGACGAAAAAAATGTACCGGGATTCGAGGCCCTAGTCATGAGACATGTTACATTTTGAGCACCTGATCAATTTATTAAAATTGGCTCTAACTGGGTTACTTGTGTAGTTATTCTTCACAAAGAGGTGGTAGGTTTATATTTTTCATTAAAGTTTTTCCTTATAGCATCAATTGAATATTTTCAATGTTTCTTAATTGTTTTTGAGATGCCTCAGCCGCCTGACATTGATTAATAGCCAATGGCATTGTCAAATCGGGGTTCTGTAAATTTTTTTCTCTAAGTGTTGTGTCCCTACAACCCAGAACAATTCTGTCTCTAATAAGAGAATCTTTAATATTTTCGAATTCACAGTCTTCAGCCTTACTTTTAATTTCTGTGACAAAATCGTCAAAAGTTTGATTTAGCTTTTGTTTACAAGTAAAGAAAATATATCTTCTATATATGGTGTTTTCAAATGGTCTGAAATATTGATCATATTTATCGAGAATATCTTTGATAGTAGGGTTTTGAGCATTTTCTTCAAAACCAAATGTATTATATATTTCAAGCGCTAAATCGCCAATAATGTGTAATAGAATAGCCGTTTGTTGTTGTATAGTTTTTGAATCAAGATTACTTGCTAAAATGTAGTTTTCGAAATTTTTACGCCATTTTGGCCATTTATTAGGATCATTTTGATCTATTGTAAACGAAGAAGGCGGTGGTAAATTATTCATAATTATTTGTTATAATTTATGAGAAAGCAAAATGTAAACAAAGTTAAAATATTTAAAATACAAATACAATTTTAACTTTCGTATAGAGGCTGCCTGGCCGGCATTCATATTTCTTCAAATAAAAGACACTTCGGCCAGTAAATCTTTTCATTGTCTCGACGTTTCGACAAAAATCTTTTGTCCTCGTCAGGAGCG
Organism: Cordylochernes scorpioides; assembly: GCA_030710605.1. NCBI lineage: Eukaryota > Metazoa > Arthropoda > Arachnida > Pseudoscorpiones > Chernetidae > Cordylochernes > Cordylochernes scorpioides. Next base: position 40,528,575 of record CP092872.1, on the reverse strand, counting down.
AACAAAAATTAAAACATTAGGCAAAGCGTTAGAAATTATTCTAAGGCTGCAAGGGCGTTCTCACGCGTTATTCGATATTTTGTACAACATCTAAAGCGCGAGTCAAAAAACAAATATTTAACTCACAAAAGACTATGATCTTTTAAATAAATTATTTAAATATTTATAATGAGAAATTATAAAACAAAAATAAATATTAAAAAATCTAAAATAATATTTACAAAAATTTTACAATAGTTTAAATAAATCTATTTCTATTATGTACAATTTATACCTACCATTTTAAATAATCTTTAAATTTAAAAACGAATTGTACTGTTGCGGAATATCTTCGAATATACAGTATTTATAGATATTTTCCCTATTTCCCGTGATACCCATCCCTCTAAAAATAGTCTTTCTTTTTTAAATTTTATATTCCTATGAAATATCTCAATATCATTCCAATCTGGCCTATGTCCTGAATATAATGCATGTTTCCCAATTTTGCTTAACGCCCTTCTCCCTATTAAACCCTGTTGGTGTTCTTTAATCCTGATCTCTAAATTACGGCCGGTTTCTCCTACATAAATTTTGTCGCATTCTGTGCATTTAATCCCATAAATCAGATTATCTGGTTCTGTTATGTTAATTATATTTTCCATTATGTTATTTATAGTTTAAAATTCCCTTTTTGTCCCCGTGCTATACCAAATATTATATTTAAATTTTCTAAAAATTTAGATATTTCGTTGTCGACATCTCTGATATATGGAATTATACAAACAAATGGATAAGAAGATATGAAATAGATAGGCCAAATTTAAATAGGAATAAAGACGATTACATATAATAATCTATATATAAAAATGAATGTTTGTTGGTCCGTTCGTAAGTGATAATCTTCTACATCGCTCAACCGATCGTGATGAAACTTTGGGAAGTTGTTTAGTATACTACCGGGATGGTTTCTGGCTAATTACTCTTTAGAAATAACCTTTCGTTGCATTTTTATTTACAATAAAACGTAAATTCACTCGCAATCAGCGCCCCCCCCCCCCGCGCGGCAGGCGTATGGCCTGAAATAGCCTCGCATGAGCGTATTTGTAACGTCAAGTTTAGCCTATAGGTTAGGTACACAGCTTCGTACCCCCACAACCTAGGTTCGAGGCTCAGCGTGGGTGTTTTTTTTTCATTTCTTTTATATTATTGTAGCAAATTATTAAAAATATTATTTTATTTAAAATGTACGCTTTTTAAAATAAAAATTAACATAAACAATTTTTAAATAATATTTATAACAAACCTAGGTTCGAGGCTCAGCGTGGGTGTCTTTTTTATTTTCATTTCTTTTATATTATTGTAGCAAAGTCTTCTTTTACAGCATTATTATATTTTAATTGGTTTATTTTAAATATGTTTGTTATGAAGGCTCTATGTAATACTATTCAGAGCACATTTTACATTTTGAACACCTAAGCACCCCTCTTTTTAATATTGTAGCAAAGTATTAAAAGTATTATTTTATTTCAGATGTTTGCCATGAAACTTTGGGAAGTTGTTTAGTATACTACCGGGACGATTTCTGGCGAATTATTTTAAAATAATATTTATAACAATAATTATAGCAAATATTAAGACATATTTTTAAATTTGTGTTTGTGCATATTAATTTAACATATTACAACTTAGCCACAGCAACGCGTGGCCGGGTTCGCTAGTTCCATATATACAACAAATATTTAAAATATCATATTCTTTTGTGAGTTAAATATTTGTTTTTGACTCGCGCTTTAGATGTTGTACAAAATTTCGAATATCGCGTGAGAACGCCCTTGCAGCCTTAGAATAATTTCTAACGCTTTGCCTAATGTTTTAATTTTTGTTCGCTCCTGACGAGGACAAAAGATTTTTGTCGAAACGTCGAGACAATAAAAATATTTACTGGCCGAAGTGTCTTTTATTTGAAGAAATATGAATGCCGGCCAGGCAGCCTCTATCTTTACGAAAGTTAAAATAGTTATTATAAATATATTTTTATATTTTAAAACGGTAGACTTACCGCTGCCACCATGTTATGTGTTTTGTTTACACAATTATGTTATTTGATTATATCCTTAGTTATTATTTATACTATATGGAAATATAATAAGACTCAGTAAACAAAACTTATTGTTCATTTATAAAGTTAATTCCAAATTCGAATTGCTGTTAATTGATGATAAATAATTGGCGTTGCCAAACTGAAGATTAATATATATTACAGTAATGTTTAATCAATCTTCTGGGAATCAGTCTCATTAAAAGTAAGAAAAGTCGACAATTCGTAGAAGAGCGTGGTTTTATATAAAGTTCGAATAAAAGCGAAAATAATCATCAGACAAATAGGCAAGAACTTTATTCTATTTAGTAAACTGAAGCGCTTCTGAAAAGATTTAAAAGTAAAAATAAAAAAATAATAAGGATAAATTTAATAATTTTAAAAGCCTTAAACTATAATAAAATTAGTACTAAATACATTTAGAATACATATATTAAAAACAAATAGCATATCCTGACCGCTCACGCGAGCTTTTTAGGAGGCAGATACATGTGAGCGGTCAGGATATGCCTATGTTGGGACACCTCGTGACCATAATATGCCAAAGTAACACAGAACCCCACCTAACATAACCATATCCCACCTTTGTCCATCTAAGCCACATACCTCTGATGATTGCGAGGTGTCGAGATGGAGCCTGAAGCCACCTTTAGCCTTGGCAGCACTTAGCCAGAGACTGAGATCCCCTTCCTGTGGTCACGCCACCTGACCTGTGGTGGATGACCTGGCCCTACCAAGCTAGTCTGAGATGGACTCAGACACCTTCCTGGTGGTCGAGCCACATGTCCGATGGTGGCCGATTTGACCACAAGCCAGTCCAAGATGGACTCAGACTACCTTCCCTGTAGTCAAGCTACCGACCTATGGTGCTTGATCTGACTCCACCAGTATCAAGCCAGACCCCAGCATGCCTATGGGCAAGCCACAAGCCCATGGTGGGTGTTGTAATCACCATATTCATGCAGAACACCAGCTTCACCACGAGCCCTGAACCTTTCCCAAGCTGACCCCAAGATGCCCAGAATCAACAATATTAATTTTATTTTTAAAATTATTTTTTAATTCAATATTTTCGTATTTCTTATTTTATTTTTTTGTGAATATTTCTTTAATAATATTCATATTTAATTTATTTTTATCATTTTTTTTAAGATGTCTTTTTTATTTTTTATTTTCATAGAGAGAAGAGTGATGATAGCCTTGGGGGGTAAGTCCAGCAATACTGGGGCGAGGAAGCGGGATATTTACATTTTTTATTTTTTTTTTAGCGAGAGTTAGATTTTCTTCCTGAAAAGCTAAAGACTTGGAGTTGCGGAGGGCTCAGGCCGCTTGCTGCGGCCTTAGCTGCCCCTTTTCGAATCCTGGACTTGGGTGGCTGGATGTCGAGGTAGGTTGGGGATAATCTGGGACTTTGGCATAATAGGCCTTTTGTATAAAGTTTATATATACTCTTAAACTCCCCTCCCTTTTAGCCTTATATATATATAGTTTTTTAATCCTTTTTTTATATACATCTTATATATGTGCGCGTGATCCTATTTAAGTATTATTTCTTTATTTTTAACTAATATTTGTTGTACATTGAAAGATTATTTTATTGGTCTAAATAAAAATTTATTTAGCCAAAAATGATTGGTTAATTTCCCCTTCAACATTAATTGCTAGCCGGCACAGCTTTAGGTCTCTACATGTGCCATAGATGAATAAATTTGTGGTCTGCCTTTCTGCAGCCACTGGCGCCCGAATATTTGGACATGTAGAGATCTGGAAATAGTTATTTTAAAAATAACAACAGTAAAAGTATAAAATCCACCGATTTTAACAATGGGGGGCATAATGATGTTTATAATTCTCTTCTTCTATTATACTAAAAACGTATAAAATCTCACGATTTTAACACCTATATCGCTTTTAATATCAACACCAGACCCTTTTTTCTATGTTTAAAAATAATTTTCATATATATATATATATATATCCCCCTCAGACCAATAGTTGCATTTCATCTCTCTCCTACAGCCCCGTTAGCTCAGTTTCTAGCTAAAATAATTATTCCCATACTTAAAGATGGCGACGTCTCGACGTCCATTTCTTCCACACCTAAATTCTTAAACCATATACAACATCTACCGGTTATTCCCAACAGTCTAATGATATCATTTGATGTAATCAATCTTTACCCTAGTCTCCCCCACCCCCTCATTATAGAATGCACCACAGAATTCCTACGGACGCATGGTTACTCAGCAGGCATAATAACTAAATTAACCTCCTTAATATCGATTTGTCTGAACAATAGTATTTTTAATTTCGACAAACGTTACTATAGGCAATCTAAAGGTACTCCTATGGGCAGCCCTCTTTCTTCACCACTATCAGAAATAGTCATGCGGAAAATAGACAATTCAATAACAGATCATTTTCCTGTAGATATCCTAACTTGGTTTAGGTATATAGATGACATATTTTGTATAGCTAAAACTGATTTCTTAGACAAAATTCATGCCAAATTAAATTCACTTTACCCTGACATACTTTTCACAGTAGAAAAAGAAAGCAATAGTTCACTAGCCTTTTTAGACACTCTGATTACAAGACAGAATTGCAGATACATAACCAATGTTTACTATAAGCCCTCTTTCTATCCCTCCTATATACACTACACTTCATACTGCCCCCTTAGCCATAAGATTAACACCGTAAAAACCTTGTCGAAACGCATTTTCACACACTGTTCTTCGCAAGAATTCAAACAAATAGAAACCCAAAACGTAATCGACCACCTGATGAACTCTGGATACCCGAAAAATTTCATACTCAGACACTTTTATAATCCCCAACAGCACCTTAATAGCCAAGTTTATAGATCCATATGCACCATCCCATTCTCTACTCATAGTGTCAACATTTCTAGATTCCTAAAAAATACCATAGGTATTCGTACCTTTTACACCAACACCCCTAAATTAGAAACAATAATCAGAAATCCCATAACCAGGAATAGCTTTCCCGTTACCCTACCTTTTTTTCACAAACTCCGTATATTCATTGAAATGCTCAAACTGTAATAGCATATACATAGGAGAAACAGGTAGACGAATCAAGGACAGGATGGACGAACATTACAGAAACATTAGAAATAATGAACCCAAATCCCTTATCGTACAACATATACAGTGCGGCAAATAATTTTTAAGAATGGGTTTGTAAAATAAAACAGAAACAAGCTAATTCAATTTCTACTATTTTTTAATTCAAAATAATCCCCTCCGGATTCAATACAAATTTTACAACGATTTAATAAGGAATTAAATGCCTCTTGCAGGCCACTTTGAGGAATCGCCTCCAAAGTGCTCGTCGCAGCTCTCTGGATGGTCGGGATATCATTAAAAAAAAACCTTTTAACTTCAATTTTATTTTTGGGAATAAATAAAAGTGACATGGTGCTAAATCAGGCGAGTACGGGGGATGATTCAACACACAGACGTTATTTTTGGCCAAAAAGCGACGAACAATGAGTGAGGAGTGACTCGGTGCATTATCATGCAGCAAACACCAACTGTTTTCATCGCGATATTCTGGACGAATGCGACGAATTCTGGCAAACAAACGTTTCAAAACGTTTAAATAATACTCTCCAGTAATGGTTTGTCCAGCGGGAACAAATTCTTTGTGGATAATACCTCTACTATCGAAAAAGGTAATCAGCATTGTTTTGATTTTTGATGGCACTTTTCGCGTTTTTTTGGCTTGTGGAGAGTTTTTTGACTTCCATTCGGCACTTTGGCGCTTTGTCTTTGGGTCATACTGAAAGCACCATGTTTCATCACCCGTAACAATTGATTTCAGGAAGTTTGAATCATTTTATAGGCAGAAATGATGTCCCTGCAATGTGCAATTCTCAATGATTTCTGCTCGCCCGTTAAAGTGTGTGGGACAAATTTAGCACAGACTTTAGTTTTACCCAAATCTTCATGCAGAATGATTCGAATCGTTTCTTTGTTGATGTGTAAAACCTCTGCCATCATTCTCAGGGATTCACTGCGATTGTTTGCAACAAATTCTCGCACTTTTTCTATACTTTCTGGTGTCTTCGAAGAACTTGGTCGTCCAGTATGCTTATCATCTTCTAGCGTATTTCTTCCATCCGAAAAACGTTTGTGCCAAATGAAAACATTTGATTTACTCAAACATAGCGTACCATAAACTTGCTTCATCAAAATATATGTTTCCGATGCACTTCTACCAAGTTTTGCATTAAATTCAATGACCGCTCTCTGTTCCATCTTAGAATTCCGACGAACAAAAATATTTACTTTTCAAAAATCGCCTGTATGGCTTTAAAGAGTTAACCAAAATGGCTAAAACAAAGCCACGCGCTAGATAAGGCTTCGAATATATATACGCATGCGCAATTTCATAACTGGCTCTGCTATTGGCTTTTATCTAGCGCGAGTCTTAAAAATTATTTGCCGCACTGTATATTAGACAAAAAGGACATTATTTTAACACATCCCACCCACATGCATATTACTCTAATATCAACAGCAAATTCAAAAGATTAGTCGTCGAGGCGTTGCTCTCTTTGAAACACAATAGTATTAACCGACACATAGAGATCCCTGACGCATATAAAGCAATATTTCCATAAAAAGTGTGTACCATAGTTGCCCTTTGCCAGTTTCTTTTACTTTGGAAAGTTTCAACTTAGCTGATTTAATCAATGTATCATAGTCTGGGTCGCGTGGGTGTGAGATTCACTCGCGTAATACAAGACCAAATAGAGATACCATTTATCTGTTTACAAACGTTACTATTTGAAATTGTTTTTCTAATGTTCCTGTAGAAGGGCTGTTTTCGCCCGAAAGCTCGAATCTTTATTAAATATTAAAAGAAAATTATTCTCGTACGCTTCAAATCTTTCACTTATATATATATGTATAAATGTATAAAGAAATACGAAATAAGTATATGAATATTATTGAAAAAACAAGAAATGTAAGCTGGAGGGTATTCCTGGAGGAAGTTGAAAATACATCTCCTTTTGGTAATACTTACAAAACTTTTAAACAAAAAAATTCTCCTAGGTCTTTTGATTTACCAATTCTAGATGTATCTCAAGATGTGCTCGAATCAGAAATGAAAAATCTTTTATCTTCTCTATTTCCGAATGACTGTCAATCTTCTGACACAAACTATCATAAATTAATCAGAGACAAGAGTTATACTTTTTCTAATGATAAAATCATTTATTTTGATAACATTCAAATCTGTTCAATAATTAAAAAACTCAAAAATGGCAAGGCTCCAGGAATAGATCATATAAGCAATCAGATGATCAAAACGGCAGTTCATCATATATCTCCTGTGTTAACAAAATTGTTCAATGCTTGTATTGGACTTAATTATTATCCGGAGGCCTGGAGAAAGTCAGCAGTAATGATTATAAAAAAAACCTAATAAAGAAAATTATAAAGATCCGAAAGCCTACCGCCCTATAAGCTTGTCTTCTAATTTAGGCAAAATTTTTGAAAGTCTAATTCATATTGAACTTTTAAATCATATTAATAGTAATAATGTTATGCATCCTGCTCAACATGGATTTACACAAGAAAAATCAACAATCTCTGCTTTACAAGAAATAACTAAATTAAGTCTTCTGAAAAGAGAAACAGAAAATACGGCAATAGTAACAGTGGACATCAGCGGAGCTTTCGACAACGCATGGCATCCGGCAATTCTCCAACAATTGGACAAGGCAAATTTTCCAGCGGTACTTATAAAAATAATTAATTCTTACTTTGAAGACCGGAGTGTAGAGTTTAAATATACTAATGTAAAGTGTATAAAAAAGATAAATAAGGGATGTCCCCAGGGTGGTATTATTTCTCCTATTCTTTGGAATATATTACTTAATGATTTCAACTTATCTTTTAACGAAAGTTTTGCTAGAGTAATTGCTTTCGCGGACGATGTGACATTTGTGGTATGGAGTTCAATCATCTATGATCTTCAGTATAATATTACCAAATGTTTAATAAAAATCAAAGCCTGGTGTGAAAAGGTAAAAGTTTCACTAAGTCCAAACAAAACAGGTATACTCTATCTACATAACTATGAAAAATTGCCCATTAATTTTGATGGAAAAATAATTCAACCATCAGAAACTGTTAAAATTTTGGGAGTTATTTTTAAAAATCATAGACAACGGAATAAGATTAATTTTGGAACACATGTTGACAATATAATTTTGAAAGCTACGAAACTAAAGAATATATTGTTCTCATTATGTGCACGTACTTGGGGCATTGATACTCGACGTAGATTGATCTTATATAAAGCTATGATACGCTCTACAATAAGCTATGCATCAAATATTTGGTTTCCTTTTATCACTGCAGCAAAAAGATCCAAGTTGAATTCTATACAATATCAAATTCTTATTAGATGCATTCATGCTTATAGGAATTCATCTTCTTACATCACACATATACTAGCGAAAACCCCTTTACTGTACGATTATCTTGAATTATTACAAACAAAGTATAATATGACAAATTCTCTCACAGATCGAACACTCATAAAACCCCTTCAAAAAGAATTAAACAAACTATATCTGGATCTAAAATTTAAGTTTTATCCTTCTCAATCTAATGAACTGTTCAAGAAATTCTTTCCAATTGCTGTCCCAAATATCATTTCTTCTGATAAATTCACTACTTTATTCTCAACTGGCAAAGGACCCTTCTTAAGTTTCCTATTCAAACTGAATGCTATCAATGATCCAACATGTGAATGCCGCTTAGATGTTGAATCACCAGATCATCTTCTTTTATCTTGCCCTCTGACTAATCAAATTGTATGTAGATACTTTGAAACATTACCAAATTCTCTTTGTGTATATACTCTATCTTATGAGAACTTTGTTAAGTTTAGAACTATTTGTACAATAATTTACAAAACAATACTAATCCATCGTGTAAATAATTAATCATATATATATATGTAAATAATACTAGAGCACAGCACAATAGTCCTTTGGACTTCGTGCTTTTGTAACAACAAATAAATAAATAAATAAATAAAATAAATCTGTTGAATTATATTTATATATTGAATTTTTAAATGCTGTCCTAGATTTAAATACATTCAAATTATATTTGTTATTATATTAGCTCAGTCTTAATGACCATGAAATTTCCATAATGTGTATGTGAATTGTTCACACCTCTGAATAGCATTTCCCTTTTAATGGATTAGATGTTATTGTATATAGCCTTTTATGACTTTTATATATTCAAAAATCCCTTTAAATTTAAACTCTTCTTAAATTTTAAAATGTTTGTAAATAATATTTACTTTTGTACTACACAATATTTCATTTACATAGAACTATGCCATCATAACCTAAATTAATTTCAACTATAAAATTATTTTCTCTCTCCAGCTTTAAGTATACTCAAACCATGTTCAGCCTTCTTCAACGGGGCCATAGGTCATAATATATATTCTTCCAGAATAATAAAGCCAACCTACAAAAAACCCAGACAGACACATTCGAAGGGGCGACCACTGGGGCCCGTTATTTAACACCTCGGGACTATTAAGACAGTTGGGGATTATGTGCGATACAAACGGCCGCCTGGCTGTGCTGTGCCGGTCCCCGTCTCTCTCTCTCCCTGGTTGCCTGGGTTCCTCTTCCAAATTGTGGTGTATTTCTTTCCCCAACTTTTATACCATATATATATATCGAAAAAAAAAGAATAATTAGATATTTCATGGATGCCTCTGTATCTGAAAATATAGAAAAGGCATGCAATTCTTCTGAACACTATCCTGATGTGTTGTCAGATTTTTTGCTATTTTGCTCTCGATGTCCTGCCGTTATAGGGTCGATGAAGCCACTCTCTCAACATTATACGATGGTGTTATTTAAAACCTGGTTACTATGTCAGCTATCGATGAAGAGATGCTGTAATGCCGAAGTAGCAACTGTCTGAACACTATCCTGGGTGTTGCCCAGCTTCGGTTACTATATTTATTGATTTAGAACTGCTGTACTGCCGAAGTAGCAACTGTCTGAACACTATCATGGGTTTTGCCCAGCTTTGGTTACTATAGTTCTTGATTTAGAGCTGCCGTACTGCCGAAGGATCAACTGTCTGAATACTATCCTGGGTGTTGCCCAGCTTCGGTTACTATAGTTCTTGATTTAGAGCTGCTTTAATGCCGAAGGAGCAACTGTCTGAACACTATCCTGGGTGTTGCCCAGCTTCTTAATTTAGAACTGCTGTACTGCCGAAGTAGCAACTGTCTGAACACTCTCCTGGGTGTTGCTCAGCTTCGCTTACTATAGTTCTTGATTTAGAGCTGCTGTACTGCCGAAGGAGCAACTGTCTGAACACTATCCTGTGTGTTGCCTAGCTTCTTAATTTAGAGCTGCTGTACTGCCGAAGTAGCAACTGTCTGAACACTCTCCTGGGTGCTTCCCAGCTACGGTTACTATAGTTATTGATATAGAGCTGCTGCACTGCCGAAGAAGCAACTGTCTGAACACTATCCTGGGTGTTGTCCAGCTTCGGTTTCTATAGTTCTTGATTTAGAACGGCTGTACTGCCGAAGGAGCAACTGTCTGAACACTATCCAGGGTGTTGCCCAGCTTCGGTTACTGTGTTAACAAAATTGTTCAATGCTTGTATTGGACTTAATTATTATCCGGAGGCCTGGAGAAAGTCAGCAGTAATGATTATAAAAAAAACCTAATAAAGAAAATTATAAAGATCCGAAAGCCTACCGCCCTATAAGCTTGTCTTCTAATTTAGGCAAAATTTTTGAAAGTCTAATTCATATTGAACTTTTAAATCATATTAATAGTAATAATGTTATGCATCCTGCTCAACATGGATTTACACAAGAAAAATCAACAATCTCTGCTTTACAAGAAATAACTAAATTAAGTCTTCTGAAAAGAGAAACAGAAAATACGGCAATAGTAACAGTGGACATCAGCGGAGCTTTCGACAACGCATGGCATCCGGCAATTCTCCAACAATTGGACAAGGCAAATTTTCCAGCGGTACTTATAAAAATAATTAATTCTTACTTTGAAGACCGGAGTGTAGAGTTTAAATATACTAATGTAAAGTGTATAAAAAAGATAAATAAGGGATGTCCCCAGGGTGGTATTATTTCTCCTATTCTTTGGAATATATTACTTAATGATTTCAACTTATCTTTTAACGAAAGTTTTGCTAGAGTAATTGCTTTCGCGGACGATGTGACATTTGTGGTATGGAGTTCAATCATCTATGATCTTCAGTATAATATTACCAAATGTTTAATAAAAATCAAAGCCTGGTGTGAAAAGGTAAAAGTTTCACTAAGTCCAAACAAAACAGGTATACTCTATCTACATAACTATGAAAAATTGCCCATTAATTTTGATGGAAAAATAATTCAACCATCAGAAACTGTTAAAATTTTGGGAGTTATTTTTAAAAATCATAGACAACGGAATAAGATTAATTTTGGAACACATGTTGACAATATAATTTTGAAAGCTACGAAACTAAAGAATATATTGTTCTCATTATGTGCACGTACTTGGGGCATTGATACTCGACGTAGATTGATCTTATATAAAGCTATGATACGCTCTACAATAAGCTATGCATCAAATATTTGGTTTCCTTTTATCACTGCAGCAAAAAGATCCAAGTTGAATTCTATACAATATCAAATTCTTATTAGATGCATTCATGCTTATAGGAATTCATCTTCTTACATCACACATATACTAGCGAAAACCCCTTTACTGTACGATTATCTTGAATTATTACAAACAAAGTATAATATGACAAATTCTCTCACAGATCGAACACTCATAAAACCCCTTCAAAAAGAATTAAACAAACTATATCTGGATCTAAAATTTAAGTTTTATCCTTCTCAATCTAATGAACTGTTCAAGAAATTCTTTCCAATTGCTGTCCCAAATATCATTTCTTCTGATAAATTCACTACTTTATTCTCAACTGGCAAAGGACCCTTCTTAAGTTTCCTATTCAAACTGAATGCTATCAATGATCCAACATGTGAATGCCGCTTAGATGTTGAATCACCAGATCATCTTCTTTTATCTTGCCCTCTGACTAATCAAATTGTATGTAGATACTTTGAAACATTACCAAATTCTCTTTGTGTATATACTCTATCTTATGAGAACTTTGTTAAGTTTAGAACTATTTGTACAATAATTTACAAAACAATACTAATCCATCGTGTAAATAATTAATCATATATATATATGTAAATAATACTAGAGCACAGCACAATAGTCCTTTGGACTTCGTGCTTTTGTAACAACAAATAAATAAATAAATAAATAAAATAAATCTGTTGAATTATATTTATATATTGAATTTTTAAATGCTGTCCTAGATTTAAATACATTCAAATTATATTTGTTATTATATTAGCTCAGTCTTAATGACCATGAAATTTCCATAATGTGTATGTGAATTGTTCACACCTCTGAATAGCATTTCCCTTTTAATGGATTAGATGTTATTGTATATAGCCTTTTATGACTTTTATATATTCAAAAATCCCTTTAAATTTAAACTCTTCTTAAATTTTAAAATGTTTGTAAATAATATTTACTTTTGTACTACACAATATTTCATTTACATAGAACTATGCCATCATAACCTAAATTAATTTCAACTATAAAATTATTTTCTCTCTCCAGCTTTAAGTATACTCAAACCATGTTCAGCCTTCTTCAACGGGGCCATAGGTCATAATATATATTCTTCCAGAATAATAAAGCCAACCTACAAAAAACCCAGACAGACACATTCGAAGGGGCGACCACTGGGGCCCGTTATTTAACACCTCGGGACTATTAAGACAGTTGGGGATTATGTGCGATACAAACGGCCGCCTGGCTGTGCTGTGCCGGTCCCCGTCTCTCTCTCTCCCTGGTTGCCTGGGTTCCTCTTCCAAATTGTGGTGTATTTCTTTCCCCCAACTTTTATACCATATATATATATCGAAAAAAAAAAAAGAATAATTAGATATTTCATGGATGCCTCTGTATCTGAAAATATAGAAAAGGCATGCAATTCTTCTGAACACTATCCTGATGTGTTGTCAGATTTTTTGCTATTTTGCTCTCGATGTCCTGCCGTTATAGGGTCGATGAAGCCACTCTCTCAACATTATACGATGGTGTTATTTAAAACCTGGTTACTATGTCAGCTATCGATGAAGAGATGCTGTAATGCCGAAGTAGCAACTGTCTGAACACTATCCTGGGTGTTGCCCAGCTTCGGTTACTATATTTATTGATTTAGAACTGCTGTACTGCCGAAGTAGCAACTGTCTGAACACTATCATGGGTTTTGCCCAGCTTTGGTTACTATAGTTCTTGATTTAGAGCTGCCGTACTGCCGAAGGATCAACTGTCTGAATACTATCCTGGGTGTTGCCCAGCTTCGGTTACTATAGTTCTTGATTTAGAGCTGCTTTAATGCCGAAGGAGCAACTGTCTGAACACTATCCTGGGTGTTGCCCAGCTTCTTAATTTAGAACTGCTGTACTGCCGAAGTAGCAACTGTCTGAACACTCTCCTGGGTGTTGCTCAGCTTCGCTTACTATAGTTCTTGATTTAGAGCTGCTGTACTGCCGAAGGAGCAACTGTCTGAACACTATCCTGTGTGTTGCCTAGCTTCTTAATTTAGAGCTGCTGTACTGCCGAAGTAGCAACTGTCTGAACACTCTCCTGGGTGCTTCCCAGCTACGGTTACTATAGTTATTGATATAGAGCTGCTGCACTGCCGAAGAAGCAACTGTCTGAACACTATCCTGGGTGTTGTCCAGCTTCGGTTTCTATAGTTCTTGATTTAGAACGGCTGTACTGCCGAAGGAGCAACTGTCTGAACACTATCCAGGGTGTTGCCCAGCTTCGGTTACTGTGTTAACAAAATTGTTCAATGCTTGTATTGGACTTAATTATTATCCGGAGGCCTGGAGAAAGTCAGCAGTAATGATTATAAAAAAAACCTAATAAAGAAAATTATAAAGATCCGAAAGCCTACCGCCCTATAAGCTTGTCTTCTAATTTAGGCAAAATTTTTGAAAGTCTAATTCATATTGAACTTTTAAATCATATTAATAGTAATAATGTTATGCATCCTGCTCAACATGGATTTACACAAGAAAAATCAACAATCTCTGCTTTACAAGAAATAACTAAATTAAGTCTTCTGAAAAGAGAAACAGAAAATACGGCAATAGTAACAGTGGACATCAGCGGAGCTTTCGACAACGCATGGCATCCGGCAATTCTCCAACAATTGGACAAGGCAAATTTTCCAGCGGTACTTATAAAAATAATTAATTCTTACTTTGAAGACCGGAGTGTAGAGTTTAAATATACTAATGTAAAGTGTATAAAAAAGATAAATAAGGGATGTCCCCAGGGTGGTATTATTTCTCCTATTCTTTGGAATATATTACTTAATGATTTCAACTTATCTTTTAACGAAAGTTTTGCTAGAGTAATTGCTTTCGCGGACGATGTGACATTTGTGGTATGGAGTTCAATCATCTATGATCTTCAGTATAATATTACCAAATGTTTAATAAAAATCAAAGCCTGGTGTGAAAAGGTAAAAGTTTCACTAAGTCCAAACAAAACAGGTATACTCTATCTACATAACTATGAAAAATTGCCCATTAATTTTGATGGAAAAATAATTCAACCATCAGAAACTGTTAAAATTTTGGGAGTTATTTTTAAAAATCATAGACAACGGAATAAGATTAATTTTGGAACACATGTTGACAATATAATTTTGAAAGCTACGAAACTAAAGAATATATTGTTCTCATTATGTGCACGTACTTGGGGCATTGATACTCGACGTAGATTGATCTTATATAAAGCTATGATACGCTCTACAATAAGCTATGCATCAAATATTTGGTTTCCTTTTATCACTGCAGCAAAAAGATCCAAGTTGAATTCTATACAATATCAAATTCTTATTAGATGCATTCATGCTTATAGGAATTCATCTTCTTACATCACACATATACTAGCGAAAACCCCTTTACTGTACGATTATCTTGAATTATTACAAACAAAGTATAATATGACAAATTCTCTCACAGATCGAACACTCATAAAACCCCTTCAAAAAGAATTAAACAAACTATATCTGGATCTAAAATTTAAGTTTTATCCTTCTCAATCTAATGAACTGTTCAAGAAATTCTTTCCAATTGCTGTCCCAAATATCATTTCTTCTGATAAATTCACTACTTTATTCTCAACTGGCAAAGGACCCTTCTTAAGTTTCCTATTCAAACTGAATGCTATCAATGATCCAACATGTGAATGCCGCTTAGATGTTGAATCACCAGATCATCTTCTTTTATCTTGCCCTCTGACTAATCAAATTGTATGCAGATACTTTGAAACATTACCAAATTCTCTTTGTGTATATACTCTATCTTATGAGAACTTTGTTAAGTTTAGAACTATTTGTACAATAATTTACAAAACAATACTAATCCATCGTGTAAATAATTAATCATATATATATATGTAAATAATACTAGAGCACAGCACAATAGTCCTTTGGACTTCGTGCTTTTTTAACAACAAATAAATAAATAAAATAAATCTGTTGAATTATATTTATATAGTGAATTTTTAAATGCTGTCCTAGATTTAAATACATTCAAATTATATTTGTTATTATATTAGCTCAGTCTTAATGACCATGAAATTTCCATAATGTGTATGTGAATTGTTCACACCTCTGAATAGCATTTCCCTTTTAATGGATTAGATGTTATTGTATATAGCCTTTTATGACTTTTATATATTCAAAAATCCCTTTAAATTTAAACTCTTCTTAAATTTTAAAATGTTTGTAAATAATATTTACTTTTGTACTACACAATATTTCATTTACATAGAACTATGCCATCATAACCTAAATTAATTTCAACTATAAAATTATTTTCTCTCTCCAGCTTTAAGTATACTCAAACCATGTTCAGCCTTCTTCAACGGGGCCATAGGTCATAATATATATTCTTCCAGAATAATAAAGCCAACCTACAAAAAACCCAGACAGACACATTCGAAGGGGCGACCACTGGGGCCCGTTATTTAACACCTCGGGACTATTAAGACAGTTGGGGATTATGTGCGATACAAACGGCCGCCTGGCTGTGCTGTGCCGGTCCCCGTCTCTCTCTCTCCCTGGTTGCCTGGGTTCCTCTTCCAAATTGTGGTGTATTTCTTTCCCCAACTTTTATACCATATATATATATCGAAAAAAAAAAAAGAATAATTAGATATTTCATGGATGCCTCTGTATCTGAAAATATAGAAAAGGCATGCAATTCTTCTGAACACTATCCTGATGTGTTGTCAGATTTTTTGCTATTTTGCTCTCGATGTCCTGCCGTTATAGGGTCGATGAAGCCACTCTCTCAACATTATACGATGGTGATATTTAAAACCTGGTTACTATGTCAGCTATCGATAAAGAGATGCTGTAATGCCGAAGTAGCAACTGTCTGAACACTATCCTGGGTGTTGCCCAGCTTCGGTTACTATATTTATTGATTTAGAACTGCTGTACTGCCGAAGTAGCAACTGTCTGAACACTATCATGGGTTTTGCCCAGCTTTGGTTACTATAGTTCTTGATTTAGAGCTGCCGTACTGCCGAAGGAGCAACCGTCTGAACACTATCCTGGGTGTTGCCCAGCTTCGGTTACTATAGTTCTTGATTTAGAGCTGCTTTAATGCCGAAGGAGCAACTGTCTGAACACTATCCTGGGTGTTGCCCAGCTTCTTAATTTAGAACTGCTGTACTGCCGAAGTAGCAACTGTCTGAACACTCTCCTGGGTGTTGCTCAGCTTCGCTTACTATAGTTCTTGATTTAGAGCTGCTGTACTGCCGAAGGAGCAACTGTCTGAACCCTATCCTGTGTGTTGCCTAGCTTCTTAATTTAGAGCTGCTGTACTGCCGAAGTAGCAACTGTCTGAACACTCTCCTGGGTGCTTCCCAGCTACGGTTACTATAGTTATTGATATAGAGCTGCTGCACTGCCGAAGAAGCAACTGTCTGAACACTATCCAGGGTGTTGCCCAGCTTCGGTTACTATAGTTATTGATTTATAGCTGCTGCATTGCCGAATGAGCAACTGTCTGAACACTATCCTGAGTGTTGCCCAGCTTCGGTTGCTATAGTTATTGATTTAGAGCTGCTGTACTGCCGAAGTAGCAACTGTCTGAACACTATCTTGGGTATAAAACAACACTTAAAGTTTCACCGCATAAGTTTCTTTTCTGTGAAAAATCAATATTTATATCGAAGAGAAATATTTACTATATCTAACTTTTTTGGATGAAGTATGAAAGGGTGAAAATATGAAGAGTAATGGCGAACGGAAAAATAAAAGTGTCCAGGGGCGGGAATCGAACCCACAACGTTCCGCTTACCGGGCAGATGCCATGTCCACTAGGCTACCCTGGACGTATTTTTCCGTTCGCTTTAAGTATTATTTACGAACGGAAAAATACGTCCAGGGTAGCCTAGTGGACATGGCATCTGCCCGGTAAGCGGAACGTTGTGGGTTCGATTCCCGCCCCTGGACACTTTTATTTTTCCGTTCGCCATTAATCTTTATATTTTCACCCTTTCATACTTCATCCAAAAAAGTTAGAACTAATAAATATTTCTCTTTGATATGAATATTGATTTTTCACAGAAAAGAAATTTATGCGGTGAAACTTTAAGTGTTGTTTATAATCATACGCCGCAGTCCTTTATAATGTATTATAAGTTACTTTAAGTATTATTTACGAACGGAAAAAAACGTCCAGGGTAGCCTAGTGGACATGGCATCTGCCCGGTAAGCGGAACGTTGTGGGTTCGATTCCCGCCCCTGGACACTTTTATTTTTCCGTTCGCCATTACTCTTCATATTTTCACCCTTTCATACTTCATCCAAAAAAGTTAGAAATAGTAAATATTTCTCTTTGATATAAATATTGATTTTTCACAGAAAAGAAACTTATGCGGTGAAACTTTAAGTGTTGTTTTATAATCATACGCCGCAGTCCTTTATAATGTACTATCTTGGGTGTTGCCCAGCTTCGGTTACTATAGTTCTTGATTTAGAGCTGCTGTACTGCCAAAGGAGCAACTGTCTGAACACTATCCTGGGTGTTACCAAGCTTCGGGTTCAATAATTCTTGATTTAGAACTGCTGTACTACCGAAGGAGCAACTGTCTGAACACTATTCAGGGTGTTGCCCAGCTTTTGTTACTATAGTTATTGATTTAGAGCTGCTGTACTGCCGAAGTAGCAACTGTCTGAACACTATCCTGGGTGTTGCCCAGCTTCGGTTACTATAGTTCTTTATTTAGTGCTGCTGTACTGCCAAAGGAGCAACTGTCTGAACACTATCCTGGGTGTTGCCCAGCTTCGGTGTCAATAGTTCTTGATTTAGAGCTGCTGTACTGCCAAAGGGGCAACTGTTTGAACACTAACCTGGGTGTTGCCCAGCTTCGGTTGCTATAGTTATTGATTTAGAGCTGCTGTACAGCCAAAGGAGCAACTGTCTGAACACTACCCTGGGTGTTGCCCAGCTTCGTTTACTATATAGTTCTTGATTTAGAGCTACTGTAATACCGGAGGAACCCCTTACTTAATCCTTGTCGACGCTGCCATCTTCGGACTTGAGGAGCGGCCAGGGCCAACCTTGGATGCCGGCCTCTACAAGGACGGTGGCAATGCCGGTGCCTGCAGACAGATATTTTAATATGTAATTAATATAGCGGCAGTTTATCAGCTAAAGGAAGATATAAAATTACAGAGCTGTGTGCGAGTGTGTGGATGTGTGGGTGTATAGTGTGTGGACGTGTAGTGTGCTTATATGCAGTGTGTGTGATGTCAGTGCGGTGAATTCAGTGCGTGGTGCGAAGCGAGTGTGGCGATAGTGGTGTGTGTTGTGAGTTTGTGTGGTATTAAGGATGCTCGATGTGTGGTGTCTGGGTTTTTGGCCTGAATGGCGTGTATGGTTGGTGTGTGGATGTAAGATATGTTGTGTGGTGTGTGTGTTATATTTGGGTGTGGTGTGTGTGTGGACTATGGGCGAATGGTGCTTGTTTGATTTGTTGGGCGTCTAGTTGAGCGTATGGTGTTTTATGCTGGGAATTTGGTGTGGGATCGTGTAGTGTGTGCATGTGTGTAGTGTTTTTGTGATGTGTGGGTGTGTAAGTGTGTGGTATGTGTGGTATTCGCACGAATTAATTTGTGGTATATGGGTTTGTGCGTGGGTATCTTATTTGTGTGTAGTGTGAGGGCGTGAGGCTGTTATAGTGGCGTGAGAGTGTGGTGTGTGTTTGTGATTTTTGTGTGGTGGGTGGACATGTGCTCTGTGTGTTGTGTATGTGATATATGCGGTGTGATAGTGTGCATTGGTTGTGTGGTGCGTGTGGGATAACGTTTGTTCATGATCTATAGGTGTGTGGGTGTGTTTGCTTGTCGCATGTTGGCGTGTGGTGTGTGGCTGTGTGTGGGCGTTGTGTGTTTGTAGGTGTGTCGTTGTAGTGTGTTGGTGTACGATGTGTTTGTGTGTAGTGCGTGGTTTTATGTGTTTGTGTCTGTGGTGTGTTGGCGCGCGATGTGTGTTTTGCAGTGAACTTTCTTTTGAAAAGCACACACGCAAAAGATAAAAATAAAACAATATGAATAAACTATTATAGAAACCTCTGTAGTTTTGGCTCCATCGTTAAATAGTCTTTTGATGTTGCCATTTCGTCTACTAAGGTAATATTTAATAATGAAAATAAATATTATTGTATCTTCTTTCTATATCTATATATTATGACAAAAAAATTTATCTTCGTTTTTTTATGAATGTTTTTTATTTAATAGAATATGATAATTGCGAATATTTTCCGAAATATATTATTAAAAAACTTCCGTACATCAAAAATCAGGTTTACCAAAATAATCAAAATAGGCACCCAAAACTAGGCGCCATCTATTGACTGTCTCCGCAAACTCGTGTATGTGACAAAGCCACAATTACAGCTTTGGCAAACCGAAAAGCGTTCACCTGGAGACCATGTTTTTGTGATAATGGCTTTCATCAGTCCAGGGAGGGCTCTGGCTCCATGAGATCCAAAATGTATCAATTAAAAATTTCTAAATTTGCCGAAGAGGTACTTAGCTGGTATAGTTGTTATGCCATATCTTTGGGAAAAATATAGATGGAAATCTAATGAAAGGAATATCCCGTTAAAATTTCCATCTCAATTAAAGAGTAGAGTTGGAAATATCATTCATCACAATTTTTATATATTCTTATTACAGGGAAATGAAGGGATGATAGTTTGAAAATTGTAATATTTATATATAAAGAGAGAGAAACCCCAATATATTATTTCCTTGTTGAAAATATTTTTATTCTCAACATTTTTTTAAATCATTGTTTCTTATTTTGGGGTAATTCAGATATTTTGTAAAAAGTATAATACATATCAAGTATTATATGTCGTTTTTTCCTCGTGGTTTTATGACATGGAAATAGGGAATTTTTTTTGAGTCCACCTTAAGTATATGACACCATGAGCAGAATTGTGTAACACTCACGTAATGTTGCGAAAAGAGGGTGTTTCTCGTTAAAGATTATTAAAAAAATATCCATGTTGGTTCCTCAGTAGTTAAAATGATGATAAAGAATGAGCCACAACACCAGTTATAGCTTATTTCGACAAAAAGATAACCTGTATACCACTGTATAATCTCATCAGTACAGGGAGATATTTGATTTCATAACATCCTACGAGAGGAGTTGTGAAATCGGAAGAATGTTGTGGCATATGCTTCATCACAACCCTAACGTTCTCTACTCTAGATGATGAACCAAAATTCATAGTGGTAATGCATTTTTAACGGGAGAGGTGCGTTTTTTTGGTACACGATACCACCCTTTCGCAACTTTAAGTTGTACTATAGCCTGAAAATCGGCCCCTGCAACTTAACCAGTTCAAAAAAACCTTTTTGGGGGTCAGTGGAAGGATGGTCTATACCTTTGATTTTCGACCACTACGACCCGGGTTCGATTCCCGCATTGGGCACTTTTCTTCTGATAAAAAATGTTCCAATGTCCCCCCGATTCTTGCAAAAGTCCAACCCCACCAGCGAGTGCAAGTAACCAAACAGGGCTCTGGCATATTTGTAAGTGCAAAGTTGAAGTGCTTTTCACATGGGTAGACATGTGGTGCACTTACAGTAAAAGTAGTCGCCAACTTCTACCCACCATGATTATCATGGCCTGTACCACGTGTATTAGGAATAAGCAAAAAAAAAAAAACTTTTTAACAAATTAGACCGATTCCGAATCTTTTATCGAAGGATGTTATGAAATCGTATTCGCTCTGTACTGATGAAGCTATAGCCCGAAATACGTATGTAGTACAGGTTAGTTTTTATCATAAATTTCCAAAACTGATATCAGGACACATTCCTCATCCCCACCTTACGTTATATACTGGAGTGATAAGCCAAAACACATAGTTTAAATACATTTTTAATGGAAGAGATCAATATTTTGGTTCATATATTTATATTATAACTAGCGGATGTGCCCGGCTTCGCCCGGTTTTTACCCGAGTAAAGGTTTGTCTAACGAACATTTGTTAAAACAATTCTCTATAAACTTATTTAAAAAAGAAGATATATTTTGATAATTTGAAACTTGTAAATTTGAATCTCTCGATAAAGTGAACATTTTTTCCCGGTCCCTGTGTGCCGTGTCATCCTGAATTTTGTCTTTCCTAATTTATCAGGAGGAATAATTGTGGGCGTCAAAAAAGGGGGGCATTACAGGTTGCACAGTACAGAAAAGGATAACATCTGGATATCGATTTTTTTATCACAAAACGTAGGAACCGACAAACCCACCACCTGCTTGATATTTGTATATCTCCCTCCAAACGAACTGTACCAGAACAACTTAGTTAGATTAACTAAATATATGGAAAAACAGATAACAGACGGGAAAGAACTAATTCTGATTGGGGATTTAAATATTAGAACTGGAGGGCTCGGGGGACTGTATAATCCAAGAAATCTTCAACTCTCTTTAGTTTCCGAAAGAAAAGCAAGAGATCTAGTAATTTCACCACTGGCTGAAGGACTCCTTGAGTTTCTCGAGGACAATTCGCTGACAATAATCAACGGACGATCAACAGGAGACAGAGAGGGTGACTTTACATATGTTTCGGAGAGAGGCTCATCAACTATTGATTACTGCATAGTTCCCAAGGAATACTGGAAAAAATATTAGACTTCAGGATAGAAACCCAGATGTACTCAGATCACCTTCCTCTTATCCTGAAGTTAACAGTCCAAAACACCTATGAAAACAAATCTAAGGGAGAAGAATATGGTGTTACGAGATACAGATGGACAGCTGGGGGATTTAAGACATTTAAACAGGAATTAAAGGAATTGCAAGTAGTAAAAATATCAAATCTCGATAGCTCCGTAAATACTTTCACTCAAAGAATTACCGAGGCAATGTCAACATCAGGAATAATGTACTCAACTAAGGGTGCCACCGGAAAATCTAAACCATGGTTTGACAAAAACTGTTACGATATGAAAAAGCTAACAAAAGAAAGTCTGAAGGAATTCCGTAGAACCAACAGGAAGGAAGACCTTGAAAGCTATGCTCTCCATAGAAAGAAATATCTTGGTTTATTAGATGATAAAAGAAGGAAATATATTCAGGAAAAACAAGAAATATTGAGAAATATTAAAGATTCAAAGTCCTTTTGGAAGACCATTGCGCTATTTAAAGGAGCAACAAAAATTCAAGGAGAAATTACTGTACAGGAATGGCACGAATTTTATTGCGAATTAATGAGTATTGAGGAAAAAGAGAAGATCTGTAATATAGAAGTGAGGATCTCGCCGAGCGACCCAATACTTGATCCAGAGATAACTTCTGAAGAGATAGGCAGGGCAATCAGAGATTTGAAGAATAACAAGGCAAGTGGACCTGATGACATCCCCAAAGAAATAATAAAAATACTCCCAGACTCATACATGGGTTTATTAGAACAATTTTACAATAGAGCTCTGATAATGGGACACTATCCTACAATATGGACTAAATCGATCATACATCCAATCTTTAAAAGCGGTGACAAAGACAACCCTTCAAATTACCGTGGTATAGCACTGATAAGTAATTTTTCGAAACTTTTTACAACAATACTAAGATCAAGACTGAATGAATGGGTAGAAAGAAGAAACGTCATTCCAGAAAATCAGGCGGGTTTCCGAAGGGGACGATCGTGTGTGGACCTGATATTCACATTGACCTCTCTAATACAACTTTCACTGAGGAAAAAGAGAGGAAAATTATATGTATTTTTTGTTGATTTGAGAAAAGCATTTGACACAGTTCCTCACTCATTACTCTGGAAGAAATTAACCAATCTGGGCGTGAGCTATCAATTTATACATGCAATTAGAAATTACTACGAACAGGCGACTGTGGCAGTCAGATGGAGGGGTTCAATTACAGAAAATATTAAGATACATTCGGGCGTTTTACAAGGAGAGCCACTATCGCCATTACTTTTTATATTATTTATGACGGACCTGATTAAAATGTATGACAACTCAGATCTGACGAGTGTATACCTTCCGGAATTTGGTGATGTTCACCTGCTGATGTATGCAGATGATATTGCTATTATAGGGGAGTCGAGGTTAAACCTCCAAAAAAAGATTAATATATTGAAGGAATATCTTGGTGTGAACGAAATGACACTTAACGAGTCTAAATCGAAGGTTATGGTATTTCGCAATGGTGGTAAACCCTCAAGAGAAGATAGATGGTACTGGAATGGTAAACCTCTGACGGTAACAAGAAGATATAATTACTTGGGATACCCTCTGGTCAGTACAACTAAAACCACTCAAGCCGCAAACCTTTTCAAAGGAAAAGCACTTGCGGCAATAAATGCTACAACCCCAATATTGGCGAAATCAAAAATTAATTCACTAAACTCTGCAATGAAACTGTTTGACTCAATTGTGATGGCTGTTTTGATGTATGCTGCTCCAATTTGGGCAACAGAGTATAAAGATTTATTAGACCATATACAAGATACATTTATTCGTAGGTTTTTGAGTTTGCCTAGATATACACCAGGATACATAATAAGACCCGAAACAGGCCGCGTCTCATTAATAATAACAGCTCTGAAATTGACCTTGAAATATTGGCTGAGGGTGCTGAGTATGGATACAAATAGACTGCCTCGAATTTGTTTAACTAGAATGAGGCAATTATCCTGTGCTACAGGTGCGCCCATCGGTTTTATAAAACAATTAAGCAATTTACTTAATAATAACGGATCTTCGTGGCTTACTTATTGTAATGATCCTGACTCACTAAGGAATGCTATCCCTGGAATATTAAGAACTGCGATAGAGCAATCAATACAAAACGACCTAACAAGAATAACCCAATCAAAGTTATATTCCCACTATAGAGACATATATACAACCTTTACCACCGAAGAATACTTCTTAACTGAACTCCCTTTTCCTATCATCAGATTAATTGCACAATTTAGAACCCTTTCAATTTTTTTCAGAGAACACCATTTGATTTTATTGAGGCGTGAAGACCTGAAATGCACTTTCTGTGGATCAGGAATAACAACGGAGATGTTGCATTACATATTTGACTGTGCTGCTCTGTCTGAGGAAAGACGAAAACTAAATGATAAAACGGGGCAACTTTGTCCTTCATTTCCGGCACTGATTAATGAAATATCAAAGAATAGGTATATAGCGATGGCGATATTTGGATTCCACAAGACTATATCCCGGAAAAAGGCCTCACAGTGTTCTCCCTATCCCTTGTGAACTGGCGAATCCTGTATAGGGCGAGTGGCCCTAAATAAAGGCTTTTTTGTTGTTGTTGTTGTCTTTCCTAATTTTCTACATTACAAAATCATCGTTTTATCTAGTGAACATTTTTTTCCGGTCCCTTGAAAAATACTCGATAAGTTGAATAAAATCAATATTAATTGGTTCCCTCGGTAATTGGAAGTTAAAGGAATAGTATCTTCGCCTTGGAATTGTATCATTATTCTTGTCTCAAATAAATTGCCGTGTCTACTGAGATAATCTTACTTTTGATAAATAATATTTAAGATTTTATTATATATATTATATTATATATATATTACACGTTATTTGTTTTCTTGGCCGACTGTTTTACATATGGTGTTATCTTGAAATTGCTTGTTTTGAATATTTTTTTAGATTGAGATTATTAGCTAGTATGTAAAAAAATTAACTCTGTTGAAATTTAATTTTGTATTTATATATAAATAAAATTAACTCTGTTGATTTTTTTTGTATTTAATCGATAACAGCGAAGTTACGCATGTTAATGTTAGGGAAAAATATTTTGATGTTAAGCAAAACCTGCTCCATCTCGTTTTACATAAATGTTGAAAATTTGGTTGAAATTGATGCATTGTAACGAAAGTTTTTAGTGATGTACACTTATGAAATTTGCATTTTATTAATATAGATGAAATGGTAATTACTGAGCATGCGACCGAATTTTGCGGATGGCTTCTCTCATCTCACACACTATATCCCCTAGATCCTTTTTGTCTGCCTTATTTCAAACTCTTTAGAAAAATATATGATAATTTAGAAAGTGAATTTAAATATACCAAATTAATTATAGAATTCTTTGTTTCAAATAATGGTTCAACAAATGACCCTAACAACACGTAGAGTATGCAATAGGTAATTTATGTGCAACACTAGTTAAGACACCTAGGCATCGCAGCAGGATGGAATAAGTTGAGGAAGACCAAAAAGACTGAGGAGTAACCTCGGGATTCAAGGAGGTCTGGTGATGGAATTTAGACTGCGAGGAGTCTCGCTGAAGAAGGCGCCGGAGTG
Source organism: Cordylochernes scorpioides (assembly GCA_030710605.1). Taxonomy (NCBI): domain Eukaryota; kingdom Metazoa; phylum Arthropoda; class Arachnida; order Pseudoscorpiones; family Chernetidae; genus Cordylochernes; species Cordylochernes scorpioides. The sequence goes on along the minus strand of CP092872.1, from coordinate 40,502,439 downwards.
TTCCGAGGCGGACATACCAATGGACAGCAGCTGCTGACCTGACCATGAGATGTCCTGAAATTGACCAGTCGGGTTGTACGGCGCGGATTGCTCTGTGGAAGTGGAAAACAGAATGAATGTGTCGGTCGGCAGTGGATCAGCTTACAAGACGGTGTGCAAGACGGACGTGGGCAGTAAATGGAGCGGGACACTTTGCAAGAGTGACATCCACGGCGCCAAGGATCATTCTGACGGCAGAGGTTGAAAGGAAGTCCCTTATTTTGTAAAATATTCTTATAAAGCCCTAGCTGCATTCCTTCACGAACTCAGGTGTCGTCTTTGTACCATCCTGATCAAACAAAGAACATAAACGGCGTCTGGGTACGATGCAACAATATGTACAACTTATAATAACTCTTTTTTTTAGAAATAGCAAATTCAAGAGATTTCGTTTAGAGTATTGCCACTTATATATACATTTATAATAGGCCCTTTAATAACTGAATTTAATCCAAAATGCAAATGTTAGATCAATAATTTCAAAAAAATATCATTAAATCATTGTCAATGATTGCTAAGCACCTGTGCATAAAAATTTATTTCCGCCTCATCACATATATTCGCACAGTGTAAGGGCTTCACTCACGGCATCAGGTAGTAGGGAAAGAACGTCTCCATCCAGGACGGGGTTGGCTGGTCATCAGGGGCCCAGTACAACGTTCTGGAACATCACCACCGAGGTTGGAATTTTCTTAAATGGCAACTTGGGTTGACAGTGTCAAACATGGAGACAATGAACCCAAACTTTCTTGAACCCCGCGGCTGTTCAATAAATGTCTCCCAGATAAGAAATAAATAAAGGCATAAGAAAATAAAATTCCTAAACTATATTATAAACTCAAATAAACATATAGATTTATTGAAAAGTAATGTACCTTTGTTTAATTTCATTGTTATAGTGTCGAGGTAGCTGTGATCACAACGTATCCTGTCACACGTTACCAATGATGTAAATCCAGGTCTAGTAATTTGGCGGTAACTAGAGCTGCAGTGGTCTGGTGCTACAGATTCGGAAGAGTTTTGTAGAGTTTTGTTATTGTAGATAATATAAGAAATCTCTTTAGAATCCAAAATTAATTGGTCAATTTTATTCTATTAGGCACTAACACCATTCAGTTTAAATGTAGCTTACATTAGAATGTGTTAGGAAAATAAAGGTCTCCTGACCGTGAAACTAAAATTTTCTGATGGTGTTCGTCATTTATCGGAATAAATATCAAACAATCGACTGTTTTTAATTATTCCAGAAAATGGGACAAAACCACCTTCTTGATAATCATGACTGGGTATTGGTTCAACCAATGATGAGCTTTACCTATCCCCAGCAGACAACATAAAAAATCTCAAGCTCTTGATACCGTGATCTCACAGATATTTGAAAATTCTAATATTTGGATGAAACAAGAACGCCAAGAAAGGTTTATACCGTACTTAAGAAAGAAAATGCATTCACACACAACACGCAAAGCTTGTAATATGTGCGAAATTCCCAGATATCCACTAATTGTAAAGGAGAAAGTTTTTTTCACACATAGCGATGTGACAAACTGAGTTTGTCAAAGAAAGGTTCGAGTTCTTTCGGTTACTTACTCGGTGGTGGGCGGTTCTTCCTCGGGCCTGGAACACCCAGAATCCATGTAACGTCCCCAACTATTATATATACTCGAACTATATATCCACGTATAGAGTATGGTATCCTATATATAGTTTTGTGAGATATGAGACACTATCACTCTAAATACCCTCTCTTGTCTTCTCAAACAACAGACCCTATTTGAACATAGTTGAGTAAAATAATAAAGTCTGCCGTTCTAGTTCACTAAGTCAAGAAGTATATGGGGAATAAACTAAGTCACCAACATGAAGTTTATTTCTTCCTGTTTTAAGCTCATAGTCATCTTTGATTTAATGCTAGAGACATATGGATATGTTCTCTAGCCCATTCATGTATGATCTTCAGTCTTTCTTCGAGGTATATGACTTAGTCTTTAGGAGATAGTGATGGTTCAGAACGCGACCAAGAAAATATTACATGGGAGGTAAATTGCAGGGCTAAACCCTGATAACCCGTGAGGAATTGCTCTGTAGGCCACGGTGAGTAGAAGAAGATGTGGATATCAATCCCTTTATTTATTTATTTATTTAACAGTTGGGAGAGACACGCCATATCCACAATTTAGATAATTGCGTGTATATTTTAAATTATATACAATTAATACAATTGAACATTGGAAATCATTAAAATTAAACGTTCGATGTCAAATTTTACATATAGTAATTATAAGTAGTAGCTTGAAATATGTACAGTCAACACTTTCGCCTCAAAATATACATCCTGCATAATCTATTAAACTTGATGTATTGATCTTTATTGCAAGCAGCTTGTTTTGTATTAGTCAGGTAAAGTTGGTTTTCTTCCCTTAGATCAGAAGTTAATGTACAGTTTATCAGAAGGTGTTCAGGGGTTTGTTGTTCGTTTCCACAAGTGCATGCAGGTGAACCAATTTTGCCAATTCTAAACAAATATGTGTTGAAGTCACCATGTCCAGTAAAAAAATTGAACGTTATAGAAGTTGGGTTGAACATAGTTAGGAATTCTTGAAGGATCAAAGAATCCCTTGAAATTATCATTGGCACCTCCATAGTATTCCTCAAATTTCTGGTTTATAAAATTAGATATAATTTTTCTTTTAGTTGGATCTGATTTTTTGTATCCAATATTTATTTTTAGTATATTTGTTTCAATATAATCCGTGAGCTTTGGTGTTCTAGCAACAATATGAGTACAGTTTGAAGATGTTGAATTATAAACCTGTGTACTGTGCTTCAAAATTTTGTACTGCAGAGAGTTTAATTAATCTTTGACTTTTTTGGGTATAAAGTTGTACCAGATCGTGGAACCATAAGTTAGTGAACTTCGAAACAGTGTCTTATAGAGTTCTATTCTTCTTTTACTGTCCAGTCCCCATGCTTTCCCGGTTAATCCAATTAGGTATCCACTAGCTCTATTTGTCTTAGTAATAATCTCATCAATATGGGGCACAAAATCCAATTTGTTTTTATTTCTATGATTTTTAAAAGTTATTCCCATAATCTTCAGTTTTTCTACCCGATTGGCAGTGATAGTGTTCGAGATTTTTGCAGCTATTTTGCTATTAAACAAGTATAAGATTTTCGTTTTCTCTTCAGATACGGTCAACTTATTGTTCCCACACCAGTCTAATATTCTCCCCATGACCTTTCCTGTTGTATTCCGAAGTTCTGTCAAGTTGTTTCCCCAACATATCACAGTTATATCATCCGCCTAAGCAATGATTTCACTGTTTGGTTCTGAATAGTTATTCAATAAATCGTTTAGAATAATATTCCATATTGTAGGGGATATAGGCCCACCCTGTGGACATCCCTTGCTTAATTTTTTATGGGTTTCATTTGATGAGTATCTAAATCTCACTCTTCTATTATTAAGAAAAGACTGTAGTAGTTTTATTATTGAAGCTTGAACGTTGTCCTCATCTAGTCTTTTCAGCACCATCGGCCACCATGCATTGTCGAACGCTCCACTTATATCAACTGCGATTATAGCTGTATATTCTTTGTTTTTATGTTCTAGAGCTATTTTGACAATTTCATTTAATGCAGAGATAGTAGATCTTGATCTTCTAAATCCATGTTGACGATTGTTAAGCAGATTCGAGTCTTCATAAAATTTTATTAGTTTGTTGTTAATTATTTTTTCAAATATTTTGGAAATGTTTAAATTGAGACAAATGGGTCTGTAGCTTTTATAAATTTTCATGTCTGTCTTACCTGGTTTGAGAATAATTATTACCTCAGATTTTTTCCATTCATTCGGATGATAATTTAAATCTAAGCATTTTTGAAAAAGTTTCACCAGTATTGGAACTATTAGTTGTTTAGTATGTTTTATCATATTGTTAGAAATATTATCAATTCCAGGCGTTTTCTTTGAGTTTAGTTCATCAATTATTCTATTTACTTCATTGAGGTTATTATTATATTTTCTTTATTATGAAATCCTAGAGTATAGTTCATTATGTTTTTGTGGAAGGTTGTGTCTTCATTATCTCTATTATCGGGGAAAAGGTTGTTCAAAAGTTCTACTGTCTTCTGGAATCGTTCTTCATCTTTATTCACTTCTAAGATTTCCAAAATTCCCTTTCAGTTAGAACCGTTTTTAATATTTTTGAATACCCTGTATAAATTTCCATATGGGTTTTTTGATTTGATGTCCTCTAAGAAAAACCTCCAAGACATTCTTTTAGCCTTATTTATTTCCCTGACGTATTTGTTTCTTGCACTTTTATACTGTTGTTGAATATGGATAGAGGGATTTTTTGCCCGATAATAGGAGTTACGTAGGTATTTACAATAGCTCTCAAGGCGTGTCAAGTCCGCGTTCCACCATCTGTTTATGTTGTTTTTTATTTGTTTGTTTTTTCTTAGTTTTCCCTACGATGTTGGATTTTAAAGTTAAATTATTGTAGACGTTGTGGCCATTTTGTAAGCTGACCTTCAATTCAATTTCGAATCTAAGGAATAATTTTAAGGAGGCATGATCGGTGCGAACCAGAAAATACTGCCCATGTGGAGGAAGTTCTACATAACTTTTATCATGACAAGAGATTCTTTGCTTGTTACAGAGTAGTTTAGTTCTGACTTCGAGGGTCTCTGACTAAAATATGTAATAACTCTTTCGGCGCCGTTATTTTTTAATTTGTGATAAAACAACTCTAATACAAATTAAACTAGTAAAAAAATGCGCGCGCGTCAAAGATGAATTTCTTGTCTATTTGAGGATATACCAACAAGGGAGCAGATGTAAGAGCTTCCTTAAGCTTGTCCAATGTCCGTTGACACTCTAAACTTGTCAACCCAAAACTTGTCCAATTAAATTTGTAATGTTGGCAAACTCAGGGATAAACCGACGGTAGTAGATGCAGAAGCCTAAAACCTGAGCTGCGTTAGGTCTCTTTAAACCGGCCATACTCTGACAGCTAGTGTTTTCTTTGGGTCCATGTGAATGCCTTAAGGTGAGATGTGACCTAAATAAGTAACTTCCTTGCGAGAACGAGCTTACATTTCCAGGACTGAGCTTAAGATTGGCTCCTCTCAAACGCTGTAATACTTGCTCCATATTTTCAGGATGATGGTTGAATGTTCTCCCTTGAAACAATTATGTCATCCAAATAAACAAAGAAGGCATCCAAAGGAAAATGTTGAAAGACAGCTTCCATTAGGCGTTCGAAAATAGCTGGAGCATTGCAGAGACCAAAGGTGATTACCTTGAATTGCCACAAACCAGTTTCAGGAGTGAAATAAGTCTTCTTCTTGTCGTTTGGGCGCATCTATATTTGCCAATACCCACTTTCAGATATAAATTAGAGGGCCATTTGGATTCAGAGAGATTATCAAAGGTAGTACCTATTATAGGAAGGGGGCAAAAGATTTTATCTTGTGATGTAGTTCAGATTTCGGTAGTCAAACACAGAAAAAGGTAGACCAATCTTTCTAATTGACAAGCACCACTGCTGAGGTACAGGGACTGGAAGAAGGCTTGATGATTTCTTAATCCAATATCTCTTTTACTAGACGAATGGCCCGGGCAACGCCCGGGGTTTACCCGAGTGCGAATATATTTTAAAAACGTTGACTTGGGTGGTCGCTATTAACAGGGTGGTCTGTATAGACAGTTGGATGTATCACACAGCTGATAACAGGGTTGTCTAGAGTGGTCGCTATAGACAGGGTGGTCTGTATAGACAGGTGGATGTATCACACTGCTGATAATAGGGTTGCCTAAGGTGACCGCTATAGACAGGGTGGTCTGTATAGACAGGCAGCTGATAACAGGGTTGTCTAGAGTGGTCGCTATAGTCAGGGTGGTCTGTATAGACAGGTTTGTGAGAGAGTCAAACTTACAGGTTGTTGACGCCGCAATCCCCAGAGAGAGTGTTTTTTGTTGCATCATGCTGTGACTCACACGATGACCCAAGGTCAACAGGGGTGGAGCAGCAAGCTTAAGCCTATCACCGTCTGGCGGCGCTGCTTGCGAGTTATATCTACAATTCTGCAAATAACTCTAAGGATATTCAAGATATTCAAGAAATTATTTTTCGAAAACCTTTCCGGGGAATACCTAATAATATCCCAGAATTTCATGGCGATTGGATGTATGGTTTTTGAATAACAGGGTTGTCTAGAGGGGGGCAGGGAGGACACGTGTTCCCTGGCAGCCAATGAGCGCGCATTCTATCCGTGAGCTTCAGACAAACAGACAAACAGACAGAATAAGGCAAATATATAAGTAGATGAGAATGTCCACCTCTTGTCTTCGAGCAAAGGGAATCCGTCTTTGCGCATGTTGAATGGGTGTAGGCTCTTTCATGTCGATCCAATACTGAGTCAATATTATCCCCCCATAATCTAAGGACGACTTTGAGAAAAATTCTGCCTAAGAAGCGAGTAAACTACTCAAAGGATGTTGTTGACCGATTTTAGAAATTTACCAGAGATTTTCAAGGTTAGCTAGCACTTTGTTCACAGTTATGGTGCTATATAATCTCTTATGATGCCGAATCGGTGACACGGTGACAACAGACTCAACGAGACCTAATTTAGAGCCTTTATTGAATGCTTTAGACGGCTCCTACAAGTTGATAACCCGAAAAGGTAAGGGTTTTTTCTGAATGTCTATATATTTTTGGCAATGATGACTTCACCTCCAAGCTAACTTCCTTCCAAAATAGAAATGCGCGACGTTAATTTCGACGTTTCTAATTCGGTTCTGACAATAAATTCACTCCCTGCTGGAATTTCTACATCTTCCCTGACCACAACTTAACAATCTTGTAGGCATTCCGTTAGTCTGCCATTTAAAAGATGAAGTTCCTCTGTTGTAGAACAGAGAAAATCTTGCCTTTAATCTATACAGAATCCAAGTTTTCTCCAAATGCCAAGGACGCTGGTAGATGTTGCTATCAATTTGTTACTCGAGAAGAACTCGGTGATATATCTGTGTCTATTTAAGGGTTTTTGTAGTTATGGAAATCGTTGTCGGTCATTTAAACTGTGGGGTTTGATGTTAATTGATTGAACAAACTAGTTCGAATGATGGCGGTGTTTGCCCCGATGTCGATGACCATTTAGCAAGAAGTCCTTTGAACACTTCCACACAAGAAAAGTAAATATTGATTTTCTTTGAGAGATGAGGCTAGGATGGCTTTGATTGGGGCCTTTCCACGGCCCTCTGGCTAATTTAAAAATAAATTAGGGGTGAGTTGACGTTGATAAAGAGGTTTGGTAGGGTGGCTTTCACTAACTTCTGCTTGACGAACAAATCGAAGAGGGACTGTTGAAGCTTGTTGAGACGCTTCATATTTCATAGCCATAGCTAGCGCTTCTGGGAGCGTTCAGCGGGGTGATAGACAGACATATTGCTGCATTTCAGGATGTGAGTTGAGGATTTAGATAATCTTGAATATCCCTCGGGTAAGACGGGAAAGCAAACCTTGACAGTCTCTGAAGATCATTGGTAACCTATTGTAATGGTACACCTTTGGTTTGGATCTTATTTAGGAAACGAACTGCGTGAAGCTGCTGATAATTCTCGTTTCCTTATCTTCCACTAAGAGAATCGAGCAGGATTCCATAGCTCGATAGAAGTTTATAATTTCCAGAATCCCAGCTGCAGGACAACGAAGAGTCACCGCCATAGCACACGCCATCTCGATGTCGGACCATCCATTGACTCGGGCGACGACCAAGAAATGTGCCCTGTAGGTAATGCATGAAGCGGTGCCATCGAAGGTTGGAGGCTTCACCTTGAAGTTGATTGTATTTCGTGCAGAAAGGTCCGAGCCAGATGGAAACTTCGTCGCGTGACAAGAGTTGTTTGTTGTGGGGAAGAAACCGATCTGTTTCTTATTAAAGCGTCGATCTGAGATTGAATATCGTTAGCAACAGCGACTATTATGCTTTTAAATACAAAGACCCGCTGATAGAGAGGTTCTAACGGTTTAGCTAATTATTTTACCAATGTTACCGATCGTTGCTATAAATTTATAGTGATTTCTTTTTCGGATATTAAATTTTACTGGGAGGGTTCCTTCATTCCCGAGAGGAGAGTCTGCAGGATTTATGATTGCTCTTCCGCCATGCTTCTGGTTTCCATTGGCATCTTGGAATTTTACTCAAAAAGCAGAGATTCCACTTCTGATACCAAATGTTACGTCACCGCTGCTGTGCCGAGAATGGTCAAATGAGAACGCGGGATCGAGAAAAATATCTATTCGACTACCTCTCAGTTTCACAGCGACACAAAAAGCGTAAATATCCGTCGGTCTCGACGGGAACATAATGCAGACTGGCGCACCCTCTTTCTTATCTCCTTTTTCCTGGTCCCTATTTGGACGTCGCCGTAAAATTATTCATTTTATTTTTGTATAAAATATATTAGTGTATCCCTATTTTTATCGTTAAAAATGTGGGTCTAATGATTAAAACCCCCACATTTTGCTTAATTTCATTTATAAAAAATATCATTTTTGTATGCCTTTTAAACGATATAACCATATAATTAGCGATTAAATTATCATTTTAAATTAAAATAAACTTTACAATGTCAATTAATATAAAACCAATAACTAATTACTCATTTATCAATTTTGGGGTGGCGATGCAAATGAAAGTAACCCATACTTTACAACGGAAAAACCTTATAACAGACAAGCTGACTGGTTCATTTGGGAGCTGTTCAAAGAGAGTCGTCCTTACTTTAAATTTTAATACCAAATCATTGTTGGACAAGTATTTTCTTCTAAATTGATCGACTCAGCATAGAGAAAATATTTTGTGGTATTTTAAACAATATTTAAATAACTATTCCAAATATTGTGAATGATGCCTATATATAATTTGCTCCCATCATGGAAAGGTTACCTGATATATAAAACTATAAAATATCTCCACGTTGTATTCAATAACTTACTTGAGGCAGAAACAAGATGTGAGGAGGTGGCGGATCCTGAAACCCAACCCCTTAGTAACAAGGGGACTATCTCTCCACACATTTGTTAACCTAGAGTATTATATGTAGCCATAAAGTGTTAGTATCTCAATTCAACTATGGAAGTACATTTGTTGAACAGAGTTCATTAAAGACTATACAATATAATAAATAAAATACATTAACACATTAATTGTTCTCTATACATCTATAGTGATATTTATCCCCAAAATAAACTGTGCCTGAGCAAAATGAGGGTTATCGTACGTTCAGACTATAGTTCATGCATAAAAAATTATATACCACATAACTAGACTCAGAATACAAAGACATTGTGAAGAATACCTAGATGATTTGCAATACGGTTTTTGTTAAGGATTCTCAACAAGAAACGCTATTGAATCAGTGCATTTAGCGATCCCTTTATGTTTTATATATACTATGATTTGACTTGTGCTTAATTAATAGGTAGAAAATCTTACTCTTGATAAATAATCTTTAAGATAATAAACTTAGTGATAATAAAACATATAGATAAAAAAACTTGTTGGTGATCAAACTTATAGATTACAAAACTTGTTGGTATTCAAACCTTTAGACAAAAAACTTAGATGTAATAAAACTTATCGGTAAATAAAAACACTATTTATAAACCTTTTGGGAGAAAAACTTGCTTAAATATATGTTTAAAATAGTGTATTTAACTTGGATAATTTAAGATTGAAATTGGATTAAATTTAGGTACTTTAATTAAAACATAAGGATTAAATATGAAAAAGTTCGACGTGCGTTTAAATGGCGTCGCTTCCCTTCTTGGTAAAAGTTCTTTCTGCTTCTTTTTTCCGCCGCGCATGCGCACCACTTCTGATTCTTCGTCACCAACTACGGAGGCGCACCACTTCTCACCGGCGCCAGGCGAGCTTAGCTAGATTTGATCAATCTAACCTCTCCATACAGAAAGCCTCTAATCAAATAGTATGACCAGAGTTGTTCAGGGGATAATGAGAGAACATGTCTTATGTCTTATTAATAATCTTTATGTTATATTTTGCAGTTTATTTAACATGCTACAAATTAAGATGATATCTTATTTTATTATCTTTACCAATTTTACAAACATATTAATTAGAGAATATATTACAACTAACAAAATGTAAACATTAGGGCTATATACATTCCTTTAGGCCCTAGTGATTTAATTTCAAGTAACGACACATATATAAAATTTAATTTCCTTTGTAAATATATTTTGGATTTCATTAAGAAAATGGTCTTTGATGTAACGATCTCAAGGAAATATTGGACATATCTTGTGGTTGTAAACAATATATAGGTGTATGCGTGTATATGTGTGTATATATGTATATATTTTTAAATTTAATGATGTAACTGTAAATAAAATTCAAAGAATATCTCTATATGTAAATAATATTTATGAATCTTTCTAAGTCGCTTTCTGTGTATCTTTCCATGTTGAATATTTTCTTTGTTATATTTGTATTTACATTCAGCGCAAGTGTCCCTAGGGGGACATAGCGTTTTGAATTGAAATAAATAAATCAATACATTCCTTTGTTCTGTACTTCCAGGGGGGGGGGGGGGTTGCTGAAACACATTTATTTTAACACCAATTGGCATTTTCACAAATGTCAATTGCAAAATTTTCACCCCATGTTGGAAAGTTTTATGAATTTGTTCAACATGTCTTTACATAAGGGTTTAGTGTCTGCTATGTTTCTGCATCCCTCAATGTAGTCTATTTTGTCTTCGGCCAATAAATCATTTTTGTATCAATTGGTTTGATATTTGATTTTTCTCCTAATTTTATTGAAGACCATGTTTTCAATTCTTTATGAGATCGAATTTCTTTATCAATAGCTTCTTTCCATTCTTTTTGCCTAATTGCTTGATTGTAAGAAACTGGATCTTCACCATTTGTAAACAAGCAATATACTGAATATAGTTCATAATCTTCTTGATACTTTGGTGGTTTGATTATTCGACCCGATCTTGTAGTTACACTTTATTCTTTGTCTGATTGTTTTGATGTTTGTGGGTTTTCTTCCTCATCTTGAGATTCAGTTATTATTTTTTTAGGTTCTGTTTAGTCTGAGATGATTTCCTTATCAAATTTAGTTAATGTTTCATCAAATGTTACATCTGTTGAAATCATTACTTTATCAGTTTCCGGATCCCAGATGCGATATCGCTTCCACTGTATCCAACCATGATTGTTGATTTAGCTCTAGCATCTAGTTTTCTTGGTTCGGGTAAAATTAGTCTCCAAGCTCTTGAGCCAAAAACCTTAAGTTTGGATAGGTCATTTCGTTTATATACCATATGCTAGCCGGAAGTATTCCTTTGTTCGCACTTGTTGGACTTCTGTTTAATTCGTATGCTGAGCAGTAAATGGCTTCTCCCCAGAGATATTTTGGTAGATTTGTTTCTGCAAACTTTGTTCTCACTTTATCAATCAATGTTCGGTTCATTCTTTCAGATGTGCCATTTTTTGTGGTGTGTAAGGTGAGGTATATTCTATTTGAATTCTTTTTGTTCTGCAAAACTGCTTGAAGTTTCCAGATGAAAATTCCTTACCATCATCTACTCTAATTTTTCTTGTTTTCTTGTTATGCTGAGGTTTTATCAACTTGATAAAATCAATTATGTTCTGTTCGTCTTCACTTTTTGATTTGAGAAGTTTCACTACTACAAAGTGTGAGTAGTCATCTCTTAGTACCTGAAAATATATTTCTCCATCATATGTTGGAGGATCAATTGGTCCTGATAAGTCTGAATGTATCAGTTTTCCAATTTTCTTAATTGTTTTCCAGGTTTTCTCAAATGATCTTCTTGTGCTTTTTCCTTTGATACAGGTTTCACATTTCACATTTCACATTTATTACACTTAAATTCATGATTTCTTGTAATTATAATTACTTCATCTTGTTTAAATATCACTTGGTGGCCCTGTTGTGTAATTTTTCCTACTGACAATAAGTTCTGTTTAATGCCATCAACTATTAGTCCATGGATTGCTATTGAGATATTATTGATTTTTACATTTAAAGTTCCGCTTTTATTAGCTGACATCTTTTCGCCATTAGCAATATGAATTTCAACCTTATGTTCTAAAATCTACACATCTGTCATATATTTTTCTAATTCACTTTTGATCAGGTTCTGTGTTGCCCCTGAGTCTAAAATAAAATGATCATTTTCATAGAAATCTATAGCATTCATTGCTACAAATGATAGTTTGTCATCCATCTGATAGGCTTGTTGTCCAGGTTGACTTTCTCTTTGTTTGTTTTCTTTTTGTGTTTGATTCTTTTCTCTTTTGAAAAATTTCTTTTTACTTCTACATTCTGTAGCCTTGTAACCTTTCTTGCCACAATTATAACATGTAAATGTGAATGTCATTTCTTCATTCCTAGATTCCCCTTGTTTATTTTTCCTTTTGAGTTCTTCATTCAGCAATCTTGCCTTAACAAATTCCATTTTGATTTCAGTATTTATTGTATCTATTGCTGTGATTAGATTTTCATACTCTTCATTCATTTTGTCAGATTCATCCATTTTGGAACCTATATTATCCAATTCACGAATTATAGAATCAAATTTAAGAAAATGGTCCTCTCTAACTTTTCATTATGTTTGCATTTTAAAGTAAACAACTTTCTTTTTAGTGTTAGTTTTGTAAACGCGCTTTTTCTTTCAAATATATTTTCGAGCGCTTTCATCATTTCTTTAGCCGTTTTTGCATCTTTAATTATGTCTAGATGTTTGTCAGTTAAACATTGAACAAGCGTAGATTTTGCCTTTGCATCCTTAATATTCCAAATAAATCGCGTTATTTTTCATCGACAAAATCATTAATTTCCTTTTCTAATGTTAGATGTATTTTTTTTTTCTTCTAACAATAGTTTAACTCTAAATTTCCAGCTGTTGAAATTTGTACCAGTCAAAATTATCAAATTATAATTTGTTTAATTTAGTTAGAATATTTATGTTTATATAAAGGTTTAATATAATTTTTCTATGATTGTGTAAATATTCATTGAATTTATCATCATCACCTTTTTTGTTTACAAAAATGGTATATGAAAAATAAAGTAATGTAATTGGTCCTCTTTTGTAAGAGCTTGAAGTTCCTCATAGCTTGACTTATTTGTCGGGGTGGTCATCAGTACTTCGAAGTTCTCTTCCAAGTAGGTGTCTTCATATGAGCAGTCTCTACTTAGTAGATCAGCTGTTAGCAGTTCTTTTCCTTTCTTGTATTTAATCCTGAGATCGTATTGTTGTATCTGTAGAAAAATTCTCTCGAGCCTCGGGGGTGCTTTCTAAAGGACGGTGGTCCGTCTCGACGTCAACAGTTTTGCCATAAATGAGTTGATGGAATTTGTCGCATCCAAATTTGATGGCAAGAGTTTCCTTTTCTATCTGAGCGTAGTTCTGTGGTGTGTCGATTTACTGGTCCAGCGATGGCTCAGAAAGTCTCTCAAGTTAGTGTTTTATTGAAGTTTCTTGATAACTACATTCACATAGGAAGACAAAAAGGACAACACCCCGGAATGTACATCTGGTCCTCTCTCTGGATTCCTCCGCTGTGCCCTCCTGGCGCAGCGGTCGTCCTGGTGATTTATGGCGGCCGCCTGTTTATTTATCTTGACGGTGGGGTGCGGCATCCCGGTAGGCTGGAATGAAATCTTTCAGCCCCCACAGTACTCCCCTTCCAGTGGCGAAGTCACGATTTGTGCACAAAGTGGTTAATTACAATATATATACATCATCATATAGGCAAGAAAATAAAATAAGGAGAAATATAGTCTATTGCTCCTTAAATCTCACGGGTTTCTTGATTATTCTCCCCGATCTTGTCCTAGGCAGGTCTGGTGCTGATCCTGTTCCTTGGAATTCTGTGTACTTCTCCACATCTGGTGGGTCAGTATTCTGTTGGGACGATGTAGAAGGCAGCGCTCCCGACACGATGGGTCTTGTTGCAGTAGGGTGTTCTGCAGTTATATTGTCCGAATCTGCCAGTAAGTATGCAGGTCGCAATCGGTCAATCGATGTGGTAACATTTTTTCCTTTCACTTTGAGTGTGAAATACTTGTCTGTTCTTTCAAGGACTGGGAAGGGTCCCTCATATGGTGGTTCCAGAGGTTTCTTCACTCGATCTGTCCTGATAAATACATGTGAACATGTTTTCAGATCTTTATGAACAAATACTTTAGTCTTCGAATGATGTTTTTCATTTAAGGGTTTGAGCAATTCCATTTGCTTTTGAAGCTGCTGAACAAATTATTCAGCATGCAGGTGATGTTTAGAAGCATCAAAGAATTCGCCAGGCAGTCTGATGGTTTTGCCATATACCATCTGAGACAAAGAATGGTTGTTATCTTTGTTGATAGCAACACACAACACACAGCACGCAAGCCTAGGAGAACTGTTGGCAGCGTTTCTGTCCACTTAATACTATTGTGGGCACGAATGGCAGTTTTAATGGTTCTATGAAGCCTTTCAATCTTCCCGTTACACTGAGGGTGGTACGCCGTGGAATGACGAAGTTTGATACCACACAGCGTTGTTAAATCTTTGAAAAGCTGAGAAGTAAACTGCTTTCCTTGATCTGATATCACTGTATGCGGTGCTCCAAATCTAACAATCCAGTTTTCGTAGAACGCTCTCGCTACCGTTTCAGACTTCATATCTGGTAGCGGAACAACTTCCATCCAGCTGGTGTACCTGTCTATGCAGGTCAGACAGTAGATGTTACCATTCGATGGAGGTAAAGCACCAATTAGATCTATGTGGACAACACTAAATCTTTCATCCACTTCTTGATATTTGCCTATTTCTGATTTTGTGTGTATCGACACCTTGCACTTTTGGCAGTTGACACAAGCTCGAGCCCATTTTCTAATGTCTTTATTCATATTGGGCCATATAAATCTTGATGTTAATTGTTTAGTAGTGGCTTTGATGCCTGGGTGTGAGAGTTCGTGGAAGTTCCTAAAAACCATCATTCGGAATTTAATTGGAATGAATGGTCTAATATTATTAGTAGACACGTCACACCATAACAAATTGCCTGATTGTAGTGGGCATTGCTTAAATTTTAGAGAAGTATTCTTTGAAATCAGGTTTTGAGTTCTGAATCACCAGTTTGTTCTTTGGCGATCTCTTCATAGTCGATAGTTGTGATAGCATCAACTCTGGACAGAGCATCGGCGACTATGTTGTCCGTACCTTTTATGTACTTGATGTCAGTAGAGAATTGGGAGATGTATTGAAGATGTCTTAATTGTCTAGGAGAAGCTTTCTCATTTTTTTGTTTGAATGCGTAAATTAAAGGTTTGTGATCAGTTAAAATTGTAAATTCACGTGCCTCAAGCAGGTGCTTGAAGAATTTGATAGACAAATATATTGCGAGAAGCTTTGTATCATATTTCTATAATTACATTGAGCAGGATTTAATTTTTTAGAGAAAAATGCTATTGGTTTCCAATTATTATTGTCAAGCTGTTGGAGAACTGATCCAACTGCCCGATCTGAAGCATCTGTACAGAGTGAGATAGGCAGTTCAGTATCGGGGTAGGCTAACAGTGCTGTATTAGCTAGGGCTTGTTTGCATTTTTCAAACTGAACTTCAGCTTCTTTAGTCCATTTTATTTCGCTTCTATCCTTTTTCTTGGCTCCCCTCAAGTATTCATGAAGGATTGCCTGAGTCTCTGCGGCATTGTTCAAAAAGGTACGATAAAAGTTTAGCATTCCCAAAAATATGCGTAATTCATGAACTGTTTTTGGTTTCTTATATTCTAGAATAGCTTTAACCTTTGTTGGGAGTGGTTTCACACCGTGAGAGGTAATTAGGTATCCTAGAAAATCAATTTCCTGTACTAGGAATTTAGATTTAGAAAGATTGATTCTCAATCTATAGGAATTTAGTCTGCTGAATAAGGTTTCAAGGTGGCTATAATGCTCTTCTTCCGTTTTAGAGGCTACCAGAATATCATCTAAGTAGACAAATGCAAAGTCCAAGTTTCTTAAGACTTCATGCATGAATCTCTGAAAGGTAGCAGTAGCATTTCTAAGACCGAAACTCATAACATTAAATTCGAATAGCCCAAAAGGAGTAATGATGGCCGTCTTTGGTTTATCCTCTTCAGCAATTGGAATCTGATAGAATGCCTTGCATAGGTCTATTTTTGAGTACACACGAGTACCTTTTAATATGTGGTGGAAATCGTCCAGTCTAGGGATTGGATAACGATCTGGAAGTGTAACTGCATTGAGTCTTCTATAATCACCACAAGGTCTTAGTGACTCGTCCTTTTTTGAAACTAAATGTAGTGGACTCGCCCAAGGAGAATTTGAGGGTCTAATTATTCCATTATTCAACATATATTGAAATTCTGCCTTAGCAAGAGTTAATCTCTGTGAATCTAGACGACGGGCTTTTGAGTGAATTGGCTGACCTCTTGTAGGAATATAATGCTTAACGCTATGTTTTGCTTCTACAAAATCTGATGGTGGCCTACATAGGTTAGGATATTTGGTTAGGGTAGCGCTGACCTTGGATGATGAATTTAGAGTGCTAATATTTCCCATGTCTGAGATTGACTGAATGACGCCTCTTATGGAAAGATTAGTTATTCCATCAATTAGGCGTTTATTTTTTATATCAATAATCAATCCAAAGTTGTTCAAAAAATCGGCTCCTATTATTGCTCTGTTAGTATTGGCGATTACAAAAGGCCATTGGAATTGACGTCGAAGTCCGTTATCCAAATTTCTAACCTTTGTTCCATAGGTAACAATTTCTGTACCATTGGCTGCATATAATTTATAATCAGAGCTAGGCATCCTATTTTTATCCTTTGGAGGTATTATAGATATATCAGCGCCACTGTCCACTAAAAAGCGCAATCCCGTGTTTTTGTCCGTCACAAATAATCGGAGATTGCGACAATCCTGAATGCCGGCAGAAGAGCTTGTCGCTACTCTGTCCGCCGGTTGGGGTTTTCAGACTCTTTCCAACTGCACGGAGATCTGCATTTATTTTGCAAGCAATTAGGACCAAATATAAAATGGTAATAGCAGTATTTCCCTTTTGGATCGAAAGATCTTTGAGAATTACTTCTCGGTCTTGACTGAGTCCTATATTTGCCTTTCATTGTAAGAAGGTTTTGATAATTTCTAATAACTTTTCGCACAGTTCCCTGGTGTCAGAACGAGTAGTTTTCTTTTTTTGCAGTTTCATCGTAACTTGCCTTTTGTTTTTCAACAGTTGCTTCTTCTGTTTTAGTGGAGCTTGCTTGAGGTATGTTGTTAGGGGAGTTTTGTCTGGGAGGCTTTAGCTGCTGTTGTTGTGGCTTCGGAAAATTTGGGCATTCGCGGTAATTGGCTGTGTGCGCCTCTCCACAGTTAGCGCACTTTGGTGGGAGCTGTTTCGACTTTCTTGGACAATCCTTCGAATGGTGTTCTTCAGCACACTTGACGCATTTGGGCTTCAAAAAGCAGTTTAGCTGGCCATGCCCAAAGCTCTGGCAGTTAAAGCATTGGGTCACTCGTTTTGTAGTCCTGAATGATTCCACGACTATTTTTTGGTAAAGTATTTCAGTTATTCCATAGATTCGTTTATTTTGTTCATTTTTCGGTAGCTCTACTAGGACTATATTCATCGGTATTTTGGTCGAGTGTCTATGGAGTCTTTTGACAATGACCTCAGTGAAGCCCATTGAGACCAGTTCAGTTACGACGTCTTCTTCTTTGAAGGCTGTTGATACCCCCTTCAATACCACTTTCAGTGGTTGTTCCTCCTGTAGTCTGTAGGAATATCCTCCATTATTTTTCTGTACATCCTCCCTGATTTTTTTTGAAGTCGCCTATGTTTTTCGATTTAATTATGTGCTTTTTGCCAAAAATCGTGACTTGGAATGGTTCCATGCACAAGTCTTTTAGTTTTTGGCAAAGAAGCTTCCAATCTGCTACATTTTCTGCAATAACAGGAGGAATTCTCGGTTTTTTCACGTTAGTGACTGTGGTCCATGGGCCATCGTTGTCGTTATTTTCTTCATCGTCTTGCGGTGTGTGAGCTGCGTTCATTTGTTGAGAAACTCCAGTGACGGGACTTTGTTCGTCGATGTCCCATTCTAGGCGTCTTCAGATTACGCTCGCTCCTAGTTGCCGATCTTGAGTCATCCTGGGAGCCGCGAGTTCTCTTCTTTGATTGAACCGTTTCCTCAAGTTTATACTCGATTCCACATTTGTCTAGGATCTTCGTTATTAAGGAGGATTCGATTATGCATAGTTTCTCGCCGGTTGGTCCTATCGTCGATTTAATTACAATCGGTGGCATATTATTTTTGCCTCCAATATTATTAGACATAATTTTACATGTGGATATATATATATCACAATCAGTCAAAAAGCAACTGCACAGAGTCCCATTAGTGATAATAATGTGCTCACTGATAATTCACTATATAGGCATGCCAGATGCCGTTACAGTAATGACGGCGAAGGGGCAATAAATCACTTGCTATCAATTTATGTATATATTAAATTTAAAATATATTCATATAAAAATCAAATTACATCCTGAACACAATGGTGTTTACCGCATTGTTCTAGCGCAAATATTCACGGAGTTATTAATTTTTAAATTTGTGCAATACTTTTGGATCACCCTGTATAAACTATTAATAGTTATTTAGCTATCAGATATTTAGGTTCGAAATCAGCGGGTTATATTGGCAGGATTACACAAGACAAATATGTCGATTGGTGTGTGTCTTGCGGAAATAGAAAAAGGTGATCGAGGCTGTTAGCACGTTTTCTTTGAAGTTTCTTCTAGAAAGAACGAGCTGACTCAATTCGATTCAATTCGATTTATTTCAAACAACAAAAGAGAATTACACTACGATTTAATGCTATTTAGTTGTATTTATAACACAAAAGAAAACAGAAGAAGAAAAAAACAAAACAAAAAAATGATGATAAGTAACAATAAAATTCTATGAATATGAATTATAATTAATTAATAAAATACAATAATATTAATAATAATAAACCTTACATACTCCACCCCGGTGGACTAACTTAGTCCTCAGCAAAAGGTAATGGTACAATTTTAGAGACATTTCTAGTAAGGCGTTCTTGGTGCTTGGTCTTCACCTCGACGACTCGAACCTTTCCGTCCGCTCCCGGAAAGACTTTGGTGATGCGACCAAGGCTCCAATACATTGCTGGTGGTGATATGGTATCCTTGAGCAAGATGAGGTCACCTTCTTTAATGTTGGGTGAGGATTTTTGCCATTTTAGGCGTTGTTGAGGTATTCTCGATTCCAACGTTTCCAAAATACATTTTTAATTTTTTTATTTAGGCTCCAGCAATCGAGGTAGTTTATTGGAAAATAATCATCATCATTAGATTCTGGAGGGGCAGTTAAGGGTCTCCCGATTAAGAAGTGTCCTGGTATAAGAGGATTAAAATCGTCTGAATCTTGGAGGACAAATAGGTCGCGATTTTAAACAAGCTTCTATTTGAGTTGTCAGAGTACTAAGCTCTTCAAATGTGAGTATCTGAGACTTTAAGCATCTGAGAAGATTAAATTTGAAGGATTTTATTCCAGCCTCCCAGATACCTCCTAAATTTGGGGCGGAAGGAGGAATAAAATGCCAGTTGATTCGTTCATTAGATATGAATTTTTGAAGCTTTCAATATACCAAACTGCTCTCGGAGAATGTTTTTAGCTCCCCTAAAGTTGGTCCCGTTTTCACTAAATATATCAGAAAGTTTTTCTAGTCGAGAAATAAACCACTTGAGAGCTGCGAGGAAAGCCACTGAAGATAGGTCTGATACAATTTCTATATAAACTGCTTTTGTGCAGAAACATACAAATAAAGCAACATATTATTTTAATTTTACTTTGGATCTTTTGATGTTTGGTTTCATCAAAAACGGTCCTGCAAAGTCGATTCCAGTTTTAGTGAACGGATTTGATTTCACAATTCGGTGTATAGGCAGATCTCCCATGATTTGCTTGGTAACTTAGCGTTTAGCCCTTAAACACACCATGCATTGGTGGATTATTTTCTTGACCAAACTTCTGCCTGCAGGAATCCAATATCGTAATCGTAGTGCTGACATGGTCAGTTGAAGACCAGAATATAAATGATCCAGATGACACTGTCGCACTATTAATTCCGTGATAAAATGATCTCTTGGCAATATTATTGGATGCTTTTCATCAAATTGCAGATTTGAATGACGTAATCTTCCTCCAACCCGTAATAGTCCAGATTCATCAATGAAAGGATTCAAAGATAAAAGCCTTGAGTTAGTTGGTAAAGATTTCTTTTGTTCGCAACAGGTAATTTCTGATTGAAATTCAGAACTTTGAATGAAACGAATGATATTGTGAATAGAACTTGTTAATTCGCTTGAAGATAGATGTCCTTTCTTTCTTTAATTGAAAGAACATTGGACATTGAATACAAATAAAAAAATCCATGCTGTAATTCTAACAAGTTCGTTGATATTTGAGCATTTGAAAATGAAGTCTGGGAAAAGAAGATTAGTGGAATGAAAAACAGAGAAAGGTTTTCGTCTTTCACCTGAAATTTCTTTCGGAAAATCATATTGAGTTCGAATTGGATCTTCAAAGTTCACATTGGAGAACCAAGTTGCTCCTCGCCACCGAAGAGAGTGATCCACCAGCTCTGAAGGAGTAATACCTCTGGAAGCGCAGTCTGCAGGATTATCTTTCGAAATGACATAATGCCAGGAAGAATGTAAAGTCAATCTTTTAACTTAAGCAATCCTATTTCCGACAAATGGTTTCCAATGTCTAGATTCAGATTTAATCCAGCTGAGAAAAATTTTGGAATCAGTCCATAAAAATACTCTATCAATTTGTAAGCATAAATAATTGCGAATAGTATCATATAAAGTTGCGAGAAGAAGAGCAGCGCACAGCTCCAGCCGTGGTATGGAAATCATTTTCAGAGGAGCTACCCTCGTCTTGGAAGCAATCAGAGAAACTTTCACTTGGTCCGATTTGAAATGTGATCTTATATAAAATACTGCCGCATATGCAACTTCTGAAGAGTCACAAAAACCATGAAGTTCAACAGAAAGTAAAGCTCCCCTGCACGAGAAGTATCTAGGAATTTGAATTTTATTTAATACGGATAATTCCTTTTCGATTTTCTTCCATTGAGAGCACAAAGTATCAGGCAAGGAATCATCCCAATTCAACTTCTGTTTCCAAAGTGATTGAAGAAAATTTTAAGACGAATAATTACCGGGGACAGCCAGCCTATAGGATCAAAGATTCTGGAGATGTGGGACAACAAATGTCTTTTAGAATTCGTTTGTTCTGGAATGTCATTAACAAGAATCTGAAAAATGTCCAAGGAAGGATTCCAACAAATACCAAGTATTTTGACACATGAATCACTCCAAAAATCCCGAAGATTATGCCTATCTTCAACCTGTTCTGAAAATCCAGAAAGGACCTCCGGGACGTTTGATCTCTATTTCCTAAGAGAAAATCCCGCTGAAGAAAGAATATTATTGACTTCACGAATATGACATGTAGCTTCTTCAATTGTGTCTGAACCAGAAAGCAAGTCATCAACATAAAAATCGGTTTGTACTATTTTTGAGGCCACTGGGAAAGTTGACACCTTGTCCCTTGCAAGTTGATGTAGGGTACGCATGGCGAGATATGGCGCACAAGACAATCCATATGTCACAGTCAGCAGTCTTTAATCCAATAAAGGTTCTGATGGTTTTTTTTCTCCATAAAATTCTCTGGAAATCACAATCCCTAGAATTCGATTCTTACTTGGCGATACATTTTCTCTATAACTCCTGAAAAATGCTATTGGGCGTGTTCGAAATCTTATCAGAATGTTGAAGATATCCTGTTGTAGTTTTGGTCCTACGTGAAAAAAGTCATTTAAAGATTTACTATTGCTAGTTTTGCAAGATGCATCAAAAACAACTCTCAATTTAGTGGTAGTGCTTTGCTTCTTAAAAACACAATGATGAGGTATATAATAACATTGTCCTGCAGGTGTATCCAGCTCATCGCTGGGAATAAGCTCCATATGATTGAATAAAAGATATTCGTACATGAAATCACAATATTGTTTAAGGATACTTGGAGATTTTTGTAATTTTCTTTCAAGTGATAGAAATCGTTTCAGAGCATTGATCCTAGATTCGCCAAGAGTTGGCAA
The DNA here is from genome assembly GCA_030710605.1 of Cordylochernes scorpioides. Lineage (NCBI taxonomy): Eukaryota > Metazoa > Arthropoda > Arachnida > Pseudoscorpiones > Chernetidae > Cordylochernes > Cordylochernes scorpioides. The sequence continues at coordinate 40,480,118 of CP092872.1, read as the reverse complement.
TGTTCTAAATGGCAGCCCAACAGAGTACCTTCCATCTTCCAGAATTTTTAGGTTATTAATATATATTTCTTCTTTTTTTTTAAAGAATAACTCTAATGCTGATCAAATTGACATGAAATAAAGTAAGTAGATGAGCTTCTTGATACCATTTATTATCGCTAGCTTTCGAACCCACAAGGTTCTTCATCTGGCATGGATAGCTATTAAACTAACAAGTGTACTGCAACATAGAGACCTTATATACACGCAGGCGGACATTTGCATACTTAAACTAAATGGATTAAAAGAGAATATATTACGTAGACATTAAAATTGGAATATTTACATATAAAATGTTCGAAAACTATATTTATAAAATTATGAATATATGTAAAACGAGACAACCATGTTACGACAAATGAGTAAAATCCAAGGACACAACCAGGGGCCCCACTCAATGTCACAACCATGGGTAGGGGATAGGGGGGGGGGGGTTGGGTGGGAGGTGTATTTTCTGCTATTAATAAAGGACTTTATATATGTCAGGAAGATCTATTTTGCGATTAATACTGTTGGTTTGTGAGGAAATGATGGATTCTAAGCATAGTCTATTATATTTGTGGTTGATATGTTTGTATTTAATGTGTGGATGTTCAAGATCAAAACTATGGCCTGTTTGTGCGATGTGGGTGTAGACTAGGGATGTTGTATCTTTGTTATGAATATTGCGATTATGTTCTGATATTCTGATACGTGTGGTTCTGCCTGTTTCCCCGACATATGATGCTGGGCAATTATTGCACTGTAGGGAATAGATGGCGCCAGTAGTGTCTATAGGGAGGGTAGGTCTATCTGATTTGGTGATGCTATTTCTGAGGATGGTGTTTAGGTTGGGAGGACTGTTGTATAAGACTTTGATGCCATATGGGCGCAATATTCGGGATATTGAAACTGCTTTGGGGGAATATGGAAGCCAACATGTGGATCTATATACTGTAGTGGTTGTGTGGACACATGGATCAAACATGTGTTTGTCTATAAAGTGCAAGGGGTAACCTGCAGCCATGATGATCTGACGGATTCTAGATTTTTCGATGGTATTAAATATGGGCAATGAGCAATGGGTGAAGATTCTTTTTGATAGGGTCTTAACTGTATTTATTTTATATGCTATGGGGCTACTGGAGGAGAAGTGTGTGTATTGGGGGGGAATGTTCTTTTAGTGAAAAACTGTGGTTTGGAAGGTGTTGGGTGTGCGTATGACTAAAATGTCCAAAAAGGGCAAAGCGGAGCTTGATTCGGTTTCATAAGTAAATTTTATATTTGGGTTGAAGTCATGTAAGGTACTATGGATGCGTTGGAGGCTGTTTGAGTTAATGATACAAAAAACATCATCCACATATCTCCTCCAGTAGTGTATTTCAGAGGGGAGGGTTTGGTTGATCCATGTGTCCAGCGAATTCATGACTATTTCTGCAATTATTGATGAGAGCGGACTACCCATAGGGGTGCCTCTGATTTGTTTGTAAAACTGCGTGTTAAATGTAAAGGAACTGACTGTCAAACAGAGGGAGGTTAGTTGTAGTATGGTGGAAGCTGCCTGTGTGTCTATGTTAGATGTTGTGAGGAATAATTGTAATTTATCTGTAATGAGGGTATGTGGAAGGGATAGGTACAGAGATGTGACATCAAAAGACGCCATGATGTGTTGTGGTGGCGGAGTTAGGGCTGTGATGTTTCCTATAAACGTGGGAGGGTGTGTGATGCTGTATATGTTAGGATTTTGCTTCATGAGAGGGGTCAAAAGGCTTACCAGATATTTGGAGACTGCATATGCCGGGGATTGGTGATAAGCGATGATTGGTCTGAGTGGGACTCCCGGTTTGTGCACCTTGGGGATACCATAAATATACGCACTCCTGTCCAAGTTGGCTGTAAAATGAGTATGTTGCTCAGTTGTGATGCTGCCAGATTTCTTCATGTTGTTTAGGGATTTTCTGAACATTTTGGTAAGGGTGATATTTTCCTGTGGGGAGATAGATGAGAAGGTGGAGCTGTCTTGAAGGATGTCTTTCATCTTTGCTATGTAATCCGATCGGTCCATTATGACGGGGTGGTTTCCTTTGTCCGCTCTTGTGAAAACTAGGGATTTGTAGCTTTTTAACTTATTGATTATGGCTTTGTTGTTGTGGCTGGGTATTTTGTTCCGGTCTGGTCTAAGTAGAGTTTGGACTATTGCATTCCGCACTTTAAAGGTTTCACTTTGATTTAGGGTGCTCATGATGCCTTCAACACCAGCAATGATTATGGGGATGTCCGGTTTGGGTGGAGGAACATACTGGAGGCCTAGCTCTAGAAGATTAGCTTCTTTTTCGGGCAAATGGGTTGTGGATAAGTTGATGATCTTAGGGGGAGCTGCGCGCCCATTATGATCTTGAACATCCACACATTAAATACAAACATATCAACCACAAATATAATAGACTATGCTTAGAATCCATCATTTCCTCACAAACCAACAGTATTAATCGCAAAATAGATCTTCCTAACATATATAAAGTCCTTTATTAATAGCAGAAAATACACCTCCCACCCAACCCCCCCCCCCCTATCCCCTACCCATGGTTGTGACATTGAGTGGGGCCCCTGGTTGTGTCCTTGGATTTTACTCATTTGTCGTAACATGGTTGTCTCGTTTTACATATATTCATAATTTTATAAATATAGTTTTCGAACATTTTATATGTAAATATTCCAATTTTAATGTCTACGTCATATATTCTCTTTTAATCCATTTAGTTTAAGTATGCAAATGTCCGCCTGCGTGTATATAAGGTCTCTATGTTGCAGTACACTTGTTAGTTTAATAGCTATCCATGCCAGATGAAGAACCTTGTGGGTTCGAAAGCTAGCGATAATAAATGGTATCAAGAAACTCCTCTACTTACTTTATTTCATGTCAATATATTTCTTCACACGAAATTTCTTCTCTGGTTAAAGATTTGGCAGAGGGTACTGACTCCAGCTCCCAGAATATTTTGAGAAAATCATCTTGTTCCTCCGACGCGAACATAGTTATATCTTGATTGGAATTTTCACCTGACAGTAATATTTTACCTGTAAGTAACCATCCCAATTTGGATCCGCACGCAGTGGGTCTAGATAAATTTTGGAATCTAACCTTCCCGTTAAATGAGCATGGAGCAAGCTATGCTCCTATCACTAAATAAATCTGGCTAGATTTGTCAAAATTGGGGTCAGCCAACAGAAGATTTTTCAAATAAGGCCATTTATCCTTTTCTATAAAGAAATTGGGCAATTCTGATGTGATCTTATCAATGAATATAGGATTGGCGTTGAATATTAGGTTTGAGAAATGTGGGCTGAATTGGAGAGAGACCTCACCCATTGATTGTTCTACAAGTTTGTTTCCCAAACCAAAAACTGTAGTTTTACATTCAGCAAGAAGAAGATTCAATTTCTTTCGACAACTATTTTTTATAAGACACCTTTGAGAGCCTGTATCTATGAGGGCTCTACATGTTTGAAGAACCCCATTTTCCGATTTGACCTTTATTAAAGCCGTAGAGAGTAATATCCGATCACAACTTTTGTTGTCTGCAAAACATGAGACACTCGCATGGGTCAATGGAGCTATGTCCGCAACAGGACTTAACATTTCCGGTTTGAACTGATGCAAAAGAGTATGATGTTCCTTATTACATGATTTGCAATTTTGCGTGAAGACGCATGACGATAATCTATGGTTAGATCTTATACAGTTGTAACATAGACGATTATCTTTTACAAATGTCCATCTTTCAGGTAACATCATACCATTAAACTTAGGACATTTTAACAAAAATGTTCACCTTTACATAAGACGCATGACTTGACTCTGTTATCTATACTAGAGTCAGAGGCAAATGTTGCTGAATGAGAATGAGTGGATTTATTCATTTTGTAGAATTGTTTTGAATTTTCTTTATTCTGAAAACTCCCGAGACTTCCGCAAATCTTTCCAGGAAAGAAATAATCTTTTCATACGATGGATATTCTTTTTCAAGCAAACTCATCTCCCCTTCCTTTCTTATTGAACGATCAAGTTTTGATTGAATTATATGAATTAAAATAATATCGGATAAATTATTACGTTCCAATCCGAGGATAGAGAGATTCTGAATGCTTTCGTTACAAGTGTCCAGGAGATCAAGTAAATCTTTAGTCGATTCTTGTTTTACATCTTTTAGATCATACAAATTTTGAATTTGTTTAAAAGCCAATTCACTTTTTTTTGTCGAATCTATTGACCAAGGTTTGCCAGGCAATAGGATAATTTTCATCAGAAATATTGAACGCCCTAATAAATCTAGCGGCATTTCCTTTTAATGCAGAATTTAAATATTGAAGTTTTTGATAATTTCCTAGTGTTGGATTTTGATCAATAGATCTAATAAAAATTTCCTTAAAACTCAGCCAATATGAAATATCACCACTAAAGGTGGGTAATTGAAATTTGAGGAAGATCTAAATGCGTTTCACCAGAAAATGTATTTTTATTTAAATTTATCAGCGATCTATTTATTTTTATCAAAAGAGAATTGATTTTAGACTTTGCCTCAAAGGATACCTTAAATTTTTCTTCAGCATTAATGCCTTTATATTTTACTAATTTCACATATTGATTATCAAAGCTAGCTTTTAAATTTAACAAGTCTTCTTTATTTATCATAAGTGCGTATTTATCATTGCCTTCTAAATTATATTCTAAATCTGCTTTTATCAATTCTAAACTTTTAATCAGAGATTCAAAAATTAAAATTTCTGTTTCCATTTTTTAAATATTAGTATTCGAAACCTTACCTTTCTTTATTTTTATGGCTTCTAAGAACTTTCTATTTCTTCTACTTTTTCCCGGGTTTCGGCACCAAAAAATGTTAGCACGTTTTCTTTGAAGTTTCTTCTAGAAAGAACGAGCTGACTCAATTCGATTCAATTCGATTTATTTCAAACAACAAAAGAGAATTACACTACGATTTAATGCGATTTAGTTGTATTTTTAACACAAAATAAAACAGAAGAAGAAAAAAAACAACAACAACAAAAATGATGATAAGTAACAATAAAATTCTATGAATATGAATTATAATTAATTAATAAAATACAATAATAATAATAATAATAATAATAAATCTAACAGAGGCATTTAATGAAAATTCGAAATTTCGGTAAATAAAATATGCCAGAAAACAAAACGAAGGTGGAAATTCTTCCACGAAATGAAGCGTGAAAGAAGGCAAATTGATATAATGTAATATAATGGATTTTCTATCTAGGGGTGATATATATAATGATCCTTTAGGATTTGAAGTATATATGAACTCCAAAGACAAGCCTTCTAAGATTCCAAAGGCTGACACCACCGCAACAAGGCTACCTCAGACCCTAAGGAGGGCGACAAGCCACGTTTGGACGCAGTTGTAGAAAAGCCAACAACAGCGCAGAAGGCCTTAAGTACGTCAATTAGGCAGAAGCATCTTGTTATCAAGACTGCTGCATCGAGCGCTGTTCGGAGTTCAATAGGGAATTTCGAATATATTTTGAGTGTCTGTTCTAATTTACATTTATAGTAAACTAAGTATTCAATAAAAGCTATTAATTGTCTTTCTCTCGTCCACGTAGCGTGCGAGTTCCGCGTTCTTGGCGATAGAGAGCAATGAAAGTCAAACGTCATTGGGCCAGAAGTACACCAGTTCAGTAGGAACACGTCCTGCGTCTGTTACGAGGTCATTGTTTCCTAGCTCAAAGAGGAGATATTGTAGTTGAAAGAGTGGTATATAGGGATAAATATTTTGATGTAATTATCAGAGGCCGTTTCTCTAACGCAATTTGTTGGTATGAAAAAAATGACTTCAATTGAATAATTATATATTACTTAGTGTAATATAGTTAATATCGTACTCAGCAACACAGTTAAGTGCGATATAGAATGTAAATAAAAGCTAATACTAACAACAATCCTGTAAGTAAATAAATTATCTAATACCCCAATAAATAAATCTTATAATACGTTTGTTAATCATATTACGTAAACAAAGATTTTACATGGTGTCAGAAGTTTAAAATTTAAAATAAATAAAAGTAGCGTATTTCGCTAACCCTAGTTCTAAACTGAAGGGGTTAACAAAAGTTCCAAACTTAAAAATAAGCGAAAATAAATAGATTTGAGAATAATATTTAAATAACTAACCATGGAGGCACCAAAACATTTTGATCCTAATAGAGAAAGGTGGGAAGATTGGCTTCAACAATATTCTTGGTATGAAACTGCTACGGAGATGAAAAAGAAAGAACCAGAAGTTCAAGTCGCGTCGTTCATGACAATAATAGGAAGCGATGCCCAAAAAATTTACCGTACATTTGTACTATCTCCAGAAGAAACTAAAAAAGTTGAAGAAATCAAAAAACGTTTCACCAACTACTTTTTGCCAAAAAAGAATTATACCATGTTACGTTATAACTTTAATAAATTACAACAAAGCATGGTTGAAACAATTACAGAATTTATCACAAGATTGCGCCAACAAGAATCAAAGTGCAAGTTTGAAAGTTTGGAAGATGAACTAATCAAAGACAGGGTTGTTGTTGGTATTCATGATGACCACACAAGAGAAAAACTTCTAAGTGATCCTGATTTGGACCTGGATAAGGCAATACAGATATGTATGGCTGCAGAAAGGACAAACAAAGAAATAAAGGTCATGCAACAGCGTTCGGATCAAGAAGTATCAGTCATTAAAAAGAACTTCAGGCCAAAACAGAATGTAACAATGCTTCCATTGAAGTTCCAAAATTAATAGACAATTGCAAAAAATGTGGCGGCACACATCCAATTAAAAGATGTCCAGCATATGGAAAAATTTGCAAAAAAATGTAAAAAAGCAAATCATTTTGCAAAATGTTGCAGATCAAATTTCAGGTATAAAAAGAAAATCAATACCTTAGAAGAAGAACGAACAGAAAATGATGAATTTAGTCTTCAAATTAATTCATTGTCGGAATTCACTAGTGAACCAATGGAAAAAATCCAAATAAACAACACTGAACCTTTCAAAATAAAATTGGACACTGGAGCTCAGTGCAATGTCTTGACTTGGAACATTTTCAATAAAATAAATTTAAAACTTAACAGTAGTTCAGTAAAAAGTTTAAAATCATTCTCAGGCCACAGAATTAAGGTGGAAGGAGAAATTATTGCTTCATGAATAATAAACAACATCAAGGCAGACATTAAGTTCATTATCACCAAAACAGGGACCACACCAATACTGGGCAGTGAATCTTGCTTTATGCTAGGACTACTCAAGAGAATAAATGAAATAAAACCAGTAGAACAAGAGTTTCACCAGCTGTTCAACGGAGATGGTTGCTTAAATAATTTTGAATACAGAGCAGAATTCACAAAAGGGGACCACATGTTGGAAATAAAACCACCAAGGAGAATACCCCTTAAAATAAAAGATGAGGTCAAGAAACAACTAGACTTAATGGAGAAAAGTAAGGTGATAAAAATAATGGAAGAACCGACACCTGTATCAAGCCACATGGTGGTAGTGAAACAAGGCGGGAAATATAGAATTTGCATTGATCCATCAGATTTAAACAAGATCCTGCTAAGAAGACACTACCCACTAAGAACGATAGAGGACATAGCTTCCAATATCAAAAATTCAAAATACTTTACAAAGCTTGACTTCTAAAAAGGCTTTTGGCAATTGAAGGTCGCTGCGGAAACACAACCTTACATGACCTTCAGCACACCTTGGAGGCGTTATGCTTTCCTTAGAGTCCCATTTGGAATTAAAACTGCCCCGGAGATTTTCCAGAATACTATATCCAAAATTGTAGAGGATATACCTGGTGTAGAAAACTCGATGGACGACATACTCATCCATGCTGAAGACATCCAAACACTGAGAGAAAGAACTGAAATAGTCATGACTACTCTTCAGAAAGATGGAGCAAGACTCAATAAGGACAAGTGTGAATTTGAAAAAACAAAAATAAAGTTCTTGGGACATATATCTTCACCAGTGATGGAATCAAAAAACAGATGAAGAAAAAGTCAAAGCCATTGACAATATCAAGTCACCATCAAACAAAAAAGAACTACAAAGACTTTTGGGAATGGTTCATAACTTACATAAATTCATCCCAAATATCTCAGAGATAACATACAGAATGAGATTGCTTCTGAAAAAAAAAAAAACACAGAATGGCAATGGGACAGCTTGAGGGACAAGGATATGGGAAGAATAAAAGACTTATTAAAACAAGCGCCAACCCTAAAGTATTATGATCCTAACAAAGATGTGGTACTTTCGGTCGATGCAAGCCAACATGCCATTGGAGCAGTCTTACTCCAAGAAGATCGACCAATTGCGTATGCTTTTTCTGCATTAAATGATGCTCAGATGCATTACCCTCAAATAGAAAAAGAAGTTCTGGCAATTAAATTTGGTTGTAAGAAATTCCATACCTATATATATGGTAAATCTCTTTTAAAAGAAACAGACCATCGACTGTTAGAATCCATTTACAAAAAACCAATGGATAAAATGCCACCAAGACTTCAAAAAATATTCATGGAAATTAATCAATATGGAACAAATATTAAATACAAGAGTGGAAAGGAGCTCTTGATTGCAGACTTACTGAGTCGAGATTGCAAATCATATGAGATTCTAGAAGAAAATCCAATAGAAATCCTTTTAATTACTGCATTTGACAATAGATCAACAACCAACATCATGAAAGCTACAAAGGAAGATGCAGAATTGCAAGAACTAAAAGAAACAATAATCCAAGGATGGCTAGACCAAAAGTCACTAGTTCCTCTATCTTGAAGAATATATTGGAATATAAAAGATGAACTTTCCATTCATGAAGACCTAGTTCTGAGGGGAACCAAAATAATAATACCAGAATCAATCAAAAAACAAGTTCTCATGCAGATACATGAAGGCAACCTAGGCATTACTGGTTGTACCAAAAGAACCAAAGACTCCATTTATTGGGCACGAATGTCCAAAGATATCTCTGACATGGTAGAAAATTGCAAGACATGCATAGCTACACAAAGAGACAAACAAAAACAACCCCTAATGCTTAAAGAAATTCCTGAGCTCTCATGGGAAATTGTCGCATCAGATATCTTTCAATTTGAAGGGAATGAATACATTGTGATTATAGACAGTTATTCTGGATTCATAAACTTTGAACCTATTAACACCATAAATTCAAAAGATTCCATTGGATTTCTCAAAATAAACTTTAGCATACATGGAATTCCTAAAGTTTTGGAGACAGATAATGGAAGAAATTATGCTTCAAGAGAGTTTAATGAATTCAGCAACAAATAGAAGTTTAATCACAAGACTTCAAGTCCACATTACCCTGAATCAAAAGGACTGGCTGAAAGAGCTGTGCACACAAATAGCAAAGAACATTCTCAGAAATGCAAACAAAGTGGAGACGATATCCAGATTGCATTACTCAACTATAGAAATACTCCAAGAGAAGACATGGGATCACCAGCACAAAGACTACTTTCAAGAAGAACAAATACAATCTTGCCAATCAGCTAAAAATTGTTAAGACCTTGCATCCAAAAAGATGCCACTTTAAAGCTAAGAAGATCCAGAAACAAGCAGAAATTCTACTATGACAAAGGATCAAAAGACGAACCAACTTTCAAGATCGGACAAGAAGTTTATCTAAGACAAAACAGAAGAAACTGGAAACCAGCCACAATAGTTCGAGAAGATGGTCCAAGGTATTATACAGTCCAGAACAACAAAGGACTCTACAGAAGAAACCAATCACATATTACAACTAACCAATTCCAAAGAGACCATGAAAGCATCCTTGAGCAAGAACCCAGTGGAAGTGCTTGTTCAACTATGGAGCAAGATAAAGAAACTCAGCCTAAAGGTTCTGACAGGATGGAGCTGCAGTCGGAAACTGATTATCCAGCTGGAAAGGAGGAGCCAGAGAGGAGCGGAAGTTCACAAGAAGCGGTCGCCAGGTGAAGCCACCAAAAAGAATTGATTTATAAAAAAGGAGAGATGTAATATCGTTAATATCGTACTCAGCAACACAGTTGATATGTAAATAAAATAACTAACGCAAACTAATACTAACAACAATCCTGTAAGTAAATAAATTATCTAATACCCCAATAAATATATCTTATAATACGTTTGTTAATCATATTACGTATAAACAAAGATTTTACACTTAGTTTCATTATAATATATGAATCTCTTTCTCTTCGTAATATACTTATTGAGAAAATATTATTTCGTATTGAGTTAATTTTATAAGAGCACAGTGTTATCGACATACAGGAGTAAAGACAGTTCAAAAGTTTTGATTTATAACTGGAAAATAATGAATTTTCATTGTACCGATTGAATCGTTCAGAAATTGCATAAAGAATTTGAGATAGACCCTCTCCATGTGACATTCCCGATCATAACTTGATTAATTCGATGAGTGAGCTATGCCATGTCACAGCCACAGTTACATAGCAGTTCTTGATCAAGTTGAATAAACCACGAATCAGATCGAGTTTGGCAGGCTCCTTCCGTTAGAATCTTGTTATAATTGTATCGATATTATACGATTAAATCAACCCACATGCTAATATCTTGTAGATATTATGTCATATTAGACAAATATAACTAAATCGTAATATATTGTTTAATGATTGTAAATTTAGAAGCTATTAGTCTGGGGGATTTAGTTTATTTAAAAAATATAATTATCTAAACAATGAGGGTCTAAAAATATCTCCGAAATAATTTTGAAAACTAGCCATGAAAAAAGTTTGATTATCTCTAACCTTGAAAAATACGCGAAGATAAAAAACTATTCTAGAGACCTCTGAATATATTTAACCTTCTACGTCTTGTTTTATAAACGTTCCAAGGCTTTCAAATGGGATCAAAATATGTGGAGAGAGAGAGAGAAGAAAATCTAGTTCTTCAAAAAAGAAAAGCAAATCTCGGCTTAGCATGTTTTTAAATTCATTTTTGAGGTTCTATATTCTGTGGATTTCAAAAACCCACAATTTCTGAAGAAAAAGTTTATAATCGGCTACAAGTTGATCAGACGCCCCATAACGCTAAGCAAGTAAGTTTATCCAAGTTACCTCGGATATTGCTATTACCACCATAGAATTTGGTGTATTCACCGAGATCGATGTGCGAAATTTATTTGTTAAACTATATCTAGCTTTTTATATTTTATATTTTTATCAAGTATAGCCGTAGTAGCATACATTTTATCGGATATGGAACAATATGCGAGTTCATATCAAGCATGACCTTTCTATTTGATACATATGGATTTTGAAGAAGAATATCTAGAGGATTATTTCTAGTAGAGCTTCTGAGTTCATTAGTTTCAATTACACATTTCCTAATATTTCATGTTGTAGACATTTAAATTTTACTCTATAGTTGAAATTTCGACCCTTTCATTGTGAACAGTTATCAAAACGCTTATAGACTAATAGTAGAAGAATATATTTAAATTTTCTTACTTTTCCAAATAATAAAATTAATGAGTTCTATTTATGATTTTGTCAATTCCATTTTGTAAAGAGGACAAATAGTCCCATTAAATGTTCTTCTTTTGCTTGATTTGCACAATTTTAGTAGAGTAGTTAAGGACTCTGTCATCAAACCGAGTCTTCATTAGGAATTATATATTAATTAATATTCATTAAAAATGGATCTATTTAATAATATTAAATACTTCTCTTAAATTAGAAACTAATTAAATTTTCAAAAATATACTCTTTATATTTAGTTCATGATAAGAATAGTCCAATATTCTATTGAGTACAGAATTGTCTTTTGTGAAAATTTTAATTTTTATTATTTTAAAAGTTTTTCAGTTATTAAAATTTTATTTCCAACAAATATTTCCTATTTGTTCTTCTTTTAATAACATCGATAATTCTAATTCTGTAATATATTTTCGCCTTACAACACATTTTTTCTTTACGTGTCCATCGTTCACAATTCGTATTTTTACAGAATAATTATCGTCAGTGATTTAGAAATAGAAAACAGCTTTACTCAAAATTTAATAAAAATTCTAGACTCCAAGGGATATTCCTTTCTGAAGGGCTGCGAAGACTACTTAGCCATACAGAAAGAATTGCCAGGCATAATTAGAACTACCACAGACCAACTAATTCAAAACGATCAGATGAAAATCACTGATTCAACCCACTTTGCTCACTACAAATTTTTGAGTGAATCATTCATGACAGAGGAGTACCTACGATTAAATATCTCGCTTCCCAACAAAAGACTAGTTGCACAACATAGAGTTTTATGGCAATTTTTCAGGGAAGAAAGAAAAGACTTCTGGAAAGAAAATGGCCGGAACTGTTTACTTTGTAAGGATCTCATGGATGATAATTTGGTTCACTATTTCTTCCAATGCCCTCTCTTAACAGAAAAACGTACTGAAACTTTCCCAAGCCCTACCTCTGGTCAATTTAGATACCATAGAATATGTCAACTTCTCTCTTCAGATCTGAACGATAAATTACTGATTGATAAATACTTTAAGTTCTGTACAGAAGCTGGGCGCATGAGAAAGAATGCAGGGCAAAGGATACTGGAGGATGATCCATCTGTAAATAGGTAACAAACCTTATTTTTGTTGTAAATGTTTCCTCTTCCCTCTCCTCTTGTTGACGTGTAAATACGGCGAATCCTGTATGGGGCGGAATGCCCTAAATAAAGGCTTTTGTTGTTGTTGTTGTTGTCGTCAGTGATTTTTTGCACTAAAGTAATTAAATGAACATATTTCCAGACACTATTTACTATTTCTATCAATGTTTCACACAATATTTTTGTTACAAGTTATTTGGGTAGAAGTAATTTCCTCACTTTCTATATGAATCAATTCGTGAAGGCGAATTTTGAAAATATTTCTAAAATCAGAAATACAATTATTTAATATATAACATATAGGATACAAATTGTCTCTCGAATTCTCCTTTTTGATGGAGTGTCGTTCGCATATATTTGAATATGTTCCTAAAAAAACTGTCACGATCATTCGCTAATTATGATCAGCGGTGTTAGTTACTTAATCCCAACAATCCCATACGAAATTTCCGAACTTTAAAAAAATAAAATATAAAACAACTTTTGAAAAATGTAAAATCAATTTTACTGTAAAGAAAAGAGCTTAAACTATAATTTAATTTAGCAAAGACAGTGAATGCCCATGCGTAGTTTTCATTTTAGGCATATTTTTGTTGTAAGTATTTAGCTCGCGCCGGATTCTGCAATGTCATCATTTGAGCAAAGGCCAAATATTAATTTTGTGTAAAATTAAAAAGGTCCTTCACAGAGACATTAGCATTGATGAATGAAGCTTATGAAGACGAAAAATTGTCACGAACGCAAGTTTATTTCTGGTATAAACGTTTTTAAAATGGCCTTAAGAGCATCACAGATGATTCAAGGTCAGGTCGGCCATTGGCGTCAACAACGGATCGCAATATTGGACAGGTACGTGATTTAATTGTTGCTGATAGATAAATTACTATTCGATCAAATAATCCCTTGAATTAATATTGAAATAAAACATAAGCCTCCAGGGAAAATTTCTTAAAAGAAACTTTTCCCTGGAGGCTTATGTTTTTATTTTAATAAGATAAATTACTATTGATAATACATCAGAAATACTTTGAACTTCGTATGGTAGTTGCCAAAAAAATATTGGTGAACATTTAAACATGAATAAACTCTGTGGTGATTTTGTCCCGCGAAATTTAAAAGATCAAAAAAGAGAAACCAGATTTTCAATTTGCAAAGATTTGATTGAAACTGCAAATAATGATTCTGATTTTTTAAAAACAATAATAACTGGTGATGAAACATGGTGCTTTCTCTTTGATCCACAAACCAAAATAACAATCACTCGATTATTTTCGATTATCAAGGATTTGTCCATTATGAATTTATCAAAGAGGGGGTTACAATTGAATACTATGCATACAAAGAAATACTTGTACGCCTTCGTGATGCGATAAGAAGAAAAATAAACCAACTCTTTAAATCAAAACAGTGGAAATTGCTACATGATGATGCCCCTGCTCATAGAGCCATTATTGTTCAAGACTATTTAGCCAAACACTCTGTATGTCTTGCTGGATCCTCCCTACTCTTCTGATATCGCCCCATGTGATTTCTTCTTCTTTCCAAAACTTAAAATGACGTTAAAAGGGAGGCGCTTTTCATCGCCATCAGAAGTAATTGAAAATGCGACGGTGGAGCTAAACAAGCTTAGAAAAATTGACTTTGAACTAGCATTTCAACAGCTTTTTTCACTCTGGAAAAAACGAGTAGATAACCAAGGCTCCTATTCTGAAAAAATTGGTGTTTAAATTACTATACTATGAATAAATAATTAATTTAAAAAAGTTCGGGAACCTTTTGATTCTACCTTGTATATAGTAGTTGCCTTTTAACATTAACAATTAGTTACTCTATTAAACCGTGATATACTTAATAGGATTTTTAAAATTTTGTTAATTGGGTGTTCTCTTCTTTTAGAAGCCCGAACTTTTCGTTAATGAATATTTTCGGTGTGTGCAAAATATTAAAGATATTTATCAAGAAATCTCTTCAAAAGGAGATTATTTGATTTCCCGTAGTTATCCACGCTCTGATAAAATCATCAGCCTGATCAAAAAGTATTTTTAGAAGTGTTATATTTTATTTGGTGAAAATATGCTATCTCTTAGATATTTTACTACCACCGCAGTGAGGCCCAGTATCAATGAATATTTTATGATATTTCCTTCAATATTAAATCTCACATGGCAGAATGCGCATTTAACGATTCCTCCGTTTTTATGATGATACTAAATTTTCTGATAAAAATTGTTTTATTTTTGTCATATTAAAAAAAAAAATTGAAAACGCTATTCATATTTTAAATAATATATTCAATATTTTAAAAATATTTGGTGCTATAAAATATAGAAGTATTATATGGTTAAAAATGAGTATGACAAACACTGACTTAAGATAATTTGATCATAGCCCACACAAAGTCAGAGAAGCGATACACTTAGTTGCATAGGCGAGAAGTTCGATCCAATGCTATGTCCTCACGAGAGGTACCCACACTTATTGGCTCGCAACCTAAACTGAAACATATGTTGTCAAGCGAAGATATTTTCACACAAATATTTAAACTTTTCACAATAAAATGTATATTAATTGATCTCTCAAAAGATCACTGTTCGCTTTTATAAATATATGTTTTTTACTCAGAATACAATTTGTGACTCAATCAAATAATAAAAAAATACGTTTTTTAAAAGTGTATGAAGTTCAAAATCTTGTGAACAAAATATTTATTATAAAACTAAAACAAACGAAATCAATAAGCATTTTGCTACATACATTTTTCTAAATTGGCGTTAGAAAAAATCGGAACTGCACACAATAATTCGCCTTCATAACATAAATGACATCGTCTTTATCTCGTGTACTTTTACAATATGCAACTTTAAAGACAAATTAGTAATTTAATAAACGTTATTAATTGAAGTGTTTTATTTTAATTTTATTGTGTGTGTGATTTGAACAATAGAGTTTCGATATATAGTCTAATAAATTCCAGCCGTAGGTATATATTTGTGGTGAACTTTGAAGATCATTTACAATGTGACAATCATATTTCGGTGTCCTCGGATCTCTTTGACCTTCAATTCGGTTCAACAGTTCGAAATTATATTAATAAGAGGGTTTGAAATCAGAACTAGATAAATTGGATGTGCTAGGTTTTTCAGATCCTGATTTTATGAGGGCGACTAGTTCAAGGCTTTATATTTTTTCAAAGTTTCATACATATGTCAAATTATGTAGAAATTTATGCAGAAAAATAAAAAACCTATATATGTCATAATTTGTACATAGCTAGATGCAAACCCGACCCAATCTGTATGAAATGTATGTTTCAAAGATTTAATAAAGAACAAGGCTTAACAAAATTGGAGAGAGAAGGCCTAGAGATAGAACGATCATTAGCAGGGTTTTATTATCCCGGAACTCGTAAAATTCGAGTTCAAGAACCTGGCACTTCCTGGTCAAGTTAAAACAAGTCCAAAGACAAAGAGTTAGAAAGGGCCAATCACAGAGCAGCTCATTTAGCTTCGAGCCTATAGCGAACTTCCACGTCACGCAGGTCAACCATTGAGAAGGAAGAAGAGCTTTCTTCTTAAATCGAGAACACAAAATTGACAGTTAGGAGCTAGACACCACCGAGTTAGCACCTAGTTACCTCTTAGGCACCATCGAGTTAGCATCTGGCACTCTGGAGTCATTCTCACCGCCTCAACCTATCAGATTTATCAAATATTCCATCATGTAATTGAATAGTCAATAGTCAATTTCGATCATCCTCTCAAACCCTTCTCTCCTCCGATTAATTGCCTTTATTTCAATCCCATCAAATGCGTACTCTTGCTTATTTTCCCCTGATGTGAACACCTGTCCACTCAGCACCACGACTGCGCCAACACCTCAACAATTATCAATCAATTTCCAAGAGTAATATTCACCGTATATTACATATATCTATCCAAAAAAATCGATATTGATAAACATATTTATGTACCTATTTTTATGCCTGTATATATTTTCATGGTTTTTCAAGATGACCCAAAGACCAGCTTTTTGGTCGTTGAGGTACAGTTTGCACTAGGCTGACGAGGGCCAACAGCCCGAAACGCGTACGTGGTTAGATTTTCTTGAATAATCAAGAAACGGTATTTGGCTAATTCTGAAATGATTAAAAATCAACAATTAGTTGATATTTATTCCGATAGATGGCGCAAGCCATCAGCAACTTTTAGTTGCCCGCTCAGGAAATGCCCCTCCCCCCTTTCTCAATATTGATATATATCTCTATATTAAACTATTACAATGATTTGACCAACGTGCTGTTTTATGAACCTAAAGTTAAGGACAATGGCCCAGTTGATGAGGATGACCGAAAGAAAAAACACGTGGAATCTTCAAGAAGCCTAATTCCAATATCCCCACAAAAAGTGTTGAAACAACTCCTCTTAAAGATTATTTGATGGACCAATTCCTATAAATACAATTAACAGCTAATTCCCTAACATTTCCAACTGTGAAACCTTTAAAATTGTCCCACGTGACCGAAAAGAACGCAAAAAATCCAATTCTTAGTGTTAAAACTAAAACAAACTTTGCAAAGCGAGCGAAGAAAACGTCTTATAACGTCGAAGAAGTCTTATAAATTTCCAAGAAAAGGCCTTTGAAAATTTAAAAGCTAAATTAAAATAAGAATGGAATTACTAATTTTCAAAATAATCCAAAATAAAATTGGAAAATATCGTCAGAGGAATATTGAAAAATATAAAAAGGTTTTATGGTGGCGATTTTAAATATCAATTTAGTAATATGCGTCTGAGGGCTCTTTAAGAGCCAAAATATCCTATGTGGGAAAGGTTTCCACCTTCAATTTGAAGAACAAAGATATCAAAGATTTAAGACCCTACTTACAAAGAAGATCGGGATTGGTCAAATATAAATCTAAGCTCCAGGTAAGAACGCCATGTCTATTGGGACTTCAGAATTCTAACTTGATGTGTTTCTAGGACCTCAGTATACAGATGTTTCAGCCAAACATCAACTCTGGAAAATAAGCGATGCAGATTCTCCAAGTGTTGCTAGCTCATACAATATAGGTAAGGTAATCACCAACATGGATTTCTACATCAATTTGTATTTATAATAGGGATTTTGCCTTAGATTTCGAGAGATACCTTACATCCAAAAGTTATCAATTCTACAAAATATTTTCACGCTTGTTCAATTAGATCATTCGAATATAATTTTCCGAGGATAAATTTCTTTATTTGCACTATCAGCGAGTTTACAAGGTTTCGGATTTTAAACGACTCTTCTACAGGAAAAAAAAAACACGAAGAGTTAATAAAATATTTACCTGTAGAAAGGTCGTTTAAAACCAGAAAGATTGTAAACTCGTTAATAGTGCAAGTGAAGAAACTTATCCTCGGAGAATTATATTTGAATAATCTAATTGATACAGAGGATTATAATTCTAATACGCATGTTCAATATAATGAATATATATAAAGAGCATATTAGGTTTTTATTTGATTTCTCTCTATAACATGATACGTTTCTATTAATTGTTAAATATTAATGGTGAAAATTATTTTGTAAGAAATCGCACTTTATATATATATATAAAGATAAATAAAAGATACACTATTTTTAAGCTACTATAATTATTTTATTCTATTTACAATTCCTACACTCGTGCACATTCTATTGCACGTATCTCGTTGTTTACAAGATGATGATAAATAATACAGAGTAGAGTAATAATATATCACAGATCATTCCTCCTTCCTTATATTGTTCATAGTTGGAGAAAACCGGCAAGGAGGGCATCGAGGTCGGGTAGATCTCCTAGGCGGAGGTGATGTGGAAATTTGAGGGTCTTGTTCCAGTCGGTGAGGTCCTGCTCCAGCGTTGTCCAAGGTCCAATCAGAATCTTCAGCATATTTGGTATCTGAACCTGTCCTCATCTGATTGACATGCACTTTAAATGTGCCTTTTAGGTTCTTTACTAGATAAACATTGTAACCTAGTCGTCGTATCACCTGGGCCTTGAACCATTTGCGCCTATTTTGTATTACTCTTGTAAACAGCACTTTATCTCCAACTTGAAAATGTCGCCTTCCACACTCATTTCTCCCAAAAGTCTTCTGGATAAATTCAGAGTTCAAGCAATTTACAAATGTTCTAGGCACATAACTTAGGAGACGTTCTACAGGAGGCTTATCTAAAGAGGTAGGCGTATTTCTATAATTAAACAGAACATTTTGTAAAAGACAGTCCATATTTGAGTTTGGAGATTCTTCTAACGACTTTTCCAGAGATTTTTTTATTATTCTTACCGAAACTTCAGCAATTCCGTTAGACGAGGGATTATATGCTGGCGAGGTTAAGTGGTATACATTATTTTTCCGTAAGAACTCCTTAAATTCAATCGAATTGAAGGGGGGGCCATTGTCAGACACTAAGCATTGCGGTAATCCATACCTGGCGAAACACTCCCGTAGAAGCTTAATATTTTCTTGCGAAGTAGTACCTCTAACTGGGAATACTTCAATCCAATTTGAATTTGCATCTACTACTAATAAATAACAATCACCTCTGAAATAGAAATGGTCAACATGAACTCGCTGCCACGGTTGGTTAGTCCTGGGCCAAGGTGTGTTCTCAGCAGGAGGAGCTGTCTGATGATGCATACAGGGAGAACATTCCTTCACAAACTCTTCAATTTGACTATCCATTTTTGGCCACCAAACCGAAGATCTGGCTAGAGATTTCATGCGATTGATTCCTATATGACTTTGATGAAGTAACTTCAACATTTGATCTTGACAGGTTCTTGGAATCACTGCCCTAGAATCAACAAAAATGCATCCCTGCAGTACAGAAAAATTTTCCAATTTTGAAAGGAATGGTTTCATTGTTTCATCCTTTTTTGCTAACTGAGGGTCTTCTAATAGATATTCCTTGAGCTTATTTAAAACCGGATCTTTATTGGTTTCTTCTTCAATAATGAGGTGGTCCAATGGAGTTACATTTAAAAATGATATATCATGTGTCACCAAATCAATGTTGTCTTCCCTTGAATTTATTTCCTCAAGTGGAAGTCTTGAAAATGCATCCGCACAGAGCATGGTATCTTTATTTGTATATCTAATATCGAAATCGAAATTAGACAACTCTAAAGCCCACCTATGCAAGCGATTTGCAATTAAAGGCGGAAGAAGTCTTTTGTTTCCAAAAACAGTCGTTAAAGCTTTATGATCACTCTTTAACACAAATTTTCTCCCAAACAAGTATTGTTTCAGTTTGGAAGTTGCAAACACAATAGCAAGTGCTTCTTTCTCAGTCTGAGAGTATTTGACTTCTGCACTTGACAATGTTCTGGAAACAAAGGTGATTGGCTTCTCTTCCCCTTCCACAATATGACACAAGACCCCACTTATGCCATAGGCAGATGCATCGCAGGTTAAAGTTAATGGAAGCTTCATTGAATAGTGAATAAGCGCCTGGGAATTTAATAGAGTTAACTTCAAATTCAGAAATGCCTTTTCGCATTGGCTAGACCATTTCCAACGATTGTCCTTCTTTAGGAGTTGATAAATCCATTGGGCTTTGCCCGCGTGGGTTCGAATCCCATCCTCGTCGCCATTTGATACGTTTCTATTAATTGTTAAATATTAATGGTGAAAATTATTTTGTAAGAAATCGCACTTTATATATATATATAAAGATAAATAAAAGATACACTATTTTTAAGCTACTATAATTATTTTATTCTATTTACAATTCCTACACTCGTGCACATTCTATTGCACGTATCTCGTTGTTTACAAGATGATGATAAATAATACAGAGTAGAGTAATAATATATCACAGATCATAACAGAGCAAAATATACTAATATATTTCCAAAGAACGGTGTCACCTTTCTTTTATAAATCTTTAATCTAATTTGATTCAATGTCTGTCCACAAATCTTGTAATAATTAAAAACATATTTATAGCATGAAAGATACTTGGAGTCTGAAATTTGGTATACTTGTTCAAATTTGAAGATATTTCAATTTAACAAAATTCAGACCACTCAGAAGTCTGATCTTTCTATATTTACTTCTAAATTTTGTGATCAATTTTTAATATATACTTCCTGACAACGTAGAGACCTGTGATATTTGATAAACCAGTTCAATCATACCTACATTACCAGTGTAAAAAAAAACCTAAACTTCTAGGTTGCCGTGATGGTCAGGAATGGAATAGAAAGAATTTAGAATTTATAAACTGCTTCCAATCGAATAAAAATATACAAATATATGCGCGGCCGTTTCTCTGGCGTATTTTGCGGCTGAGTATCCTTTAAAATGTGGTCGGGAATGGACTTAATTCTATATTTCCGTTCACACATTTTGTTATAAAATTATAATAAACTTGCAGACAGTATCACACTACATGGGGACAAGAGATTCCCTAAGGACAACACATCGCCGGCCCCCGATGACGCCTTCCCGCTGATCCAAGAATAGGCCTTAGCTAGCCAGCATTTAATTAAGAACTCATGCCTAAACATTTAATAAGTAATTAATTGATAAAATAGTTTTAAAACCTTATAGAATACGCGCTATAAAGGAGAAAATGAATATTTCAGATACATTGCCATTAACAATTAGATTTATACGTGTCAAAATTATAAAATATCAAATATTTTCCTATATCTGAACATGTCAAAATGAATATGGCGGGAAACGATCATCGTATACTGAGTTGTTCGTATTAAATCATATTGAGTTAGAAATTATAGACGATCGTACCTTTTATTTTGATTCATATGAATCATATGATAAATAAATGAAACAATTTCACATATGGCCCTTTCTGCAATAGTAAAAATATTGGGAGAACCTCTTCTACAGTGTCCCCAGGGGTTTTGTACACAACCCAGTTCAATCCATCATACTGTTCTAATATTATATTGAACTGTTTGGCTGTTATACCCTTCCTTTAATAGACTATTTTTTAGATTTAAAATTATTGTAAGAAATAATTACTCGTTCTAGAAGGCTCATTTTAGCTGAGTAGGTATTTTAAAATAATAAGAGATGATAGAATAAAACGTACAACATTTCTGGACTCTGTGTGCACATCAAAATAACGACGAAACATTTGTAAAAACCCGGAAACATCTACATGCTTGTAATAATGATAAGAGGTTATTTTTATTTGACCTTTTGGAGAGGTTATTGATATTCCCATCATGTGTGTCAGGGATTTTATTTCATAGAGCATCATCTTCGCAATATATAAAATACTCTCTTGAATCCAACATATCAACAGGAATTATGTCGAAACATATTTCTGCTCTGTTCTTGATAGAAGCTTACCTTTGGTGAGACACACGGAAGTCTAGAAATGTTCGTTTTTCACAAATATAATGCCCCAATATTTCCACAATAAATCTAGCCAGAATTAAGTATTAACCCGAGTAACCATTTGTCGGCTTTAGCTCTAAACCGGGAGAAATTTCTAAAGTAGTAAAATCAGGTTAATGCAAGCAATATATATTTATATATTATAAAATAATATTATCGATATAAAAGGGCGATAACAAGTTGTGTTCCATGGATGAATAATTATTCATCACGATTATAATCATCTGTTCAATTTCAAACATTGAAGTTTGCAATTTCAAAGAAATTACAATGCATAAAAAAATCTTTACATTAGCACAAAAACAATAAAATATTTTTTTCATGCTGTTATTGACTTTTGACAGTATATAGCTAGTTATTGCAAAGAGGTTTGAAAGAGAAGCCTTATTTTTAAAAATATTTCTTTCTTCTTTGAGGTCATAAACAATCGTCCCAAAAATAAAGTGTAAACTAACGACAGGCTCCGAGTTGAAATTGTACATCACTGACACATGGAGAAACAGACATGAGAATTTGCATAAGTACATATATATAAATACTGGGTTGTAAAGAAAATTCGTTCGGTTTTATTCGACGATTTTATTTAGACAAAAAACATTAATTATAGCAATTAATTAATTATGTATTCTCCGTTATTATTTACGACCTCCTCCCAACGTTTGACTAGTTTGTTGATATTGTTCCTCCAAAAATCGCCCGGTCTGGTATCGGAGAAGTTGTTGAGCCAGGTTTTGATGTTCTCTTCATCATCGAAGGTAGTGTCTCTCATATGGTTTGACATGGAGCGGAAAAGCTGGTAATCGGTTGGTGAAAGGTCCGGAAAGTACGGCTGGTGCTGTAGAACTTCCCATTCGAGCTCTTGAAGGGCGCTTTGACGACTTGTGCAACATGCGGCCTAGCGTTGTCGTAAAGGAGAATGATCTGACCTTGTCGATCGGGTCTTTTCTGTTGAATAGCCTCATTCACGCGATGCAATTGGGCAATGTAGAGGTCCTTGTTGGCCGTGGCATTCCTTTCGAGCATTTCCCAGTACAGCACACCTTCGCAGTCCCCAAAAACGCAGATTATAGCCTTTTGTGGGTGAAGATCTTGCTTTATTCCTGGCTTCGGCGTATCTCCTGGAGCCAACCACTCTTTTCTTTGCTTCATATTCATGTATAGACACCATTTTTCATCTCCCGTAACGACTCGGTATAAAAATCGTTGTTTATGGCCCCGTGTTGAGTGATGACGTGTGAGATGTTGAGCAGCGATTTGAAGGCGATTTTCTTTGTTGGTTTCATTAAGCTCGTGAGGCACCCAAGCTCCGAATTTTTGAGGAAAACCTATTGATTGAAGATGGTTGGAGATGGCCACAACAATAAGCGCTTCGAGGCGTGTCTTCAAGGTCCAAGTCGCCGTTTTTCAACTTTTCAAACCATTTTTGTGCTGTTCGCTCTTCTTGTGACACCTTTTCCATACAATTGCATATGTCCCGAGCTGCTTCGGCTGCTTTTGACCTCGATGAAGAGCGAAGAAAAGCAGATGTCGAAAATGTTGATTTTTGCCTCCTGGATATTCCATTTTCAAGCCTAGAAAAAAAACAAAGAATAAGTTTTTCAAAAAACATAAAACGGGTTTGTAGAGCAGAACAAGTACTATTTAAAGAATATAAACACTCTACCGTATAACAACAAAAACCGTTATGAAACAAAAAATACAAAACCGAACGAACCTTCTTTACAACCCAATATATTTAAAAATGAATACAACCATTGAAAGATGGCGAAGTGACAGTTTTGATGTATACACAACGTCAACCCGTGGTGCAAACAGCGGAGAATTTTGACGATAACTCCAGCGATATTTTAAGCTTGTTGAAGGTCTTCGTTCAAAACCAAGTAATAACTAATTCAAGAATCTTTTAAGTAAATGGTTGAAGCTTTTAGGACTGCTTCCTCGAGTACAAGTGATGACGATCTGAAATAAAGTGGATTCGCAACGCAGTGATTGGACTCACTTTAAACCTGGAAAGAGCCGATGATTGTACAGTGACAACATCTATACTTATGCATGTGTCTCATATAAAGCTATATATCATTAATTTTGGAACACATGTTGACAATATAATTATGAAAGCTACGAAACTTAAGAATATATTATTCTCATTATGTGCACGTACTTGGGGCATTGATACTCGACGTAGATTGATCTTATATAAAGCTATGATACGCTCTACAATAAGCTATGCATCAAATATTTGGTTTCCTTTTATCACTGCAGCAAAAAGATCCAAGTTGAATTCTATACAATATCAAATTCTTATTAGATGCATTCATGCTTATAGGACTTCATCTTCTTACATCACACATATACTAGCGAAAACCCCTTTACTGTCCGATTATCTTGAATTATTACAAACAAAGTATAATATGACAAATTCTCTCACAGATCGAACACTCAAAAAACCCCTTCAAAAAGAATTAAACAAACTATATCTGGATCTAAAATTTAAGTTTTATCTTTCTCAATCTAATGAACTGTTCAAGAAATTCTTTCCAATTGCTGTCCCAAATTTCATTTCCTCTGATAAATTCACTATATTATTCTTAACTGGCAAAGGACCCTTCTTAAGTTTCCTATTCAAACTGAATGCTATCAATGATCCAACATGTGAATGCCGCTTAGATGTTGAATCACCAGAGCATCTTCTTTTATCTTGCCCTCTGACTAATCAAATTGTATGTAGATACTTTGAAACATTACCAAATTCTCTTTGTGTATATACTCTATCTTATGAGAACTTTGTTAAGTTTAGAACTATTTGTACAATAATTTACAAAACAATACTAATCCATCGTGTAAATAATTAATCATATATATATAAATAATACTAGCACAGCACAATAGTCCTTTGGACTTCGTGCTTTTGTAACAATAAATAAATAAAAAAAAAAAAAATAAAAAAATATTAGAAACTATATAATAATTTATATTTATTCAAGGTAGGATCAAAAGGTTCCCGAATTTTTAAAATTAATTATTTATTCATACTATGTATAGTAATTTAAACATCATATTTTCCAAAATAGGAACCTTGGTTATCTACACATTTTTTTCCAGGGTGAAAAATGCTGTTGAAATGATAGTTCAAAGTCAAATTTTCTAAGCTTGTTTAGCTCCACCGTCGCATTTTCAATTACTTTTGATGACGATGAAAAGCGCCTCCTTTTTAACGTCATTTTAAGTTTTAGTAAGAAAAGAAATCACATGGGGCGATATTAGGAGAGTAAGGAGGATGCGAAAAGACAGATACAGAGTGTTTGGCTAAATAGTCTTGAACAATAATGGATCTATGAGCAGGGGCATTATTACGTAGCAATTTCTACTGTTTTGATTTAAATAATTGGGTTCTTTTTCTTCTTATCGCATCACGAAGGCGCACAAGTATTTCTTTGTATGCCTATTTATTAATAGTAATCCCCTCATAATAAAATTCATAATAGACAAGTCCTAGATAATTGAAAACACTACAAGCATTACCTTTCCTTTGAACTTGTCAAGACGAACTTTTTTCTTCCTAGGAGAACTTGATGTGTGCCAATCGAGTGATTGTTTTTTTGTTTGTGGATCAAAAAGAAAGCCCCATGTTTCATCACCAGTTATTATTGTTTTTAAAAAATCATAAACATTATTTGCAGTTTCAATTAAATCTTTGCAAATTGATAATATGGTTTCTCTTTGTTGATCTGTTAAATTTCGTGGGACAAAATCACCACAAGGTGTTTTCTTGTTTATATGTTCACCAATAATTTTTGGAAACTACCATACGAAATTCCAAGTATTTCTGATATATTATCAATAGTAATTTTCTATCAGCAACATTTAAATCGCGTACCTGTCCAATATTGCGATCCGTTGTTGACGTCAATGGCCGACCTGACCTTGAATCATCGATGCTCTTACGGCCATCTTTAAAACGTTTATACAAGAAATAAACTTGCGTTCGTGACAAATTTTCGTCTTCATAAGCCTCATTAATTAATGCTAATGTCTCTATGAAAGACCTTTTTAATTTTACACAAAAAATCAATATTTACCCTTTGCTCAAATGATGACATTGCAGAAACGACGCGAGCTAAATGCTTACAACGAAAATATGCCTAAAATGAAAACTACTCATGCGCAATTACTAGCGTTGCTGAATTAAATTATAGTTTAAGCTTTATTCTTTACAATAAAATTGATTTTGCATTTTTCAAAAGTTATTTTATATTTTATTTTTCGAAATTTCGGGAACTTTTTGACCCTACCGTGTATATATAATCAGTGTTGTAATGGGAACGGTGTTTCTAGGGCGGTGTACTGTGGACTCTACAAGACAGGTAGGTTCCTCCCTACTCTTGTTATCTGGAGACATCACAGTGTTTTACATTTCTTGATACCTTTCTGATGGAACTTCTGAGTGCGTTTAGGTGAGTGGTATCTATTTATTCACACGAAAATACTCACTTTTGGAACAAAAGTTTGAATGATTTTCATGGGTATGATATATTTACAAATATTTCCACATTTATCCTTTATTGTAAAATAAAATTTATGCGTCCATTGGATGCTTATAAAATAGCGGTAAACATATTCAGTAAAATTGACTGATAATTTTAAAATAAATTTCCATAAAAACTTTTAAAGTAGAATTTGAAAACGGGTTTATTATGTTATGTCACAAAGATTCATTCCAGCGATTCATCGTCGGGCGGACGTGTTTTTGCAGCGCTCCGCGAATTCCGGTAAATATTACTTCAAATTTGTTTTTAGAGTTGTTTTTGAAATTTAAAATATTTTATACCTTACTTATATTATTATACATATAATAACCAACTCTTAAGTACACTTAAACATTTTATATACAGCTGATTTGCATATCAGCAGACGGCGCGGCGCGACCGCTTGCCGCTTGTTAGAACAATATGGTCGATAAAATTGAAAAACGAACTGAGGAATGTAGGATTCAGCATAAGATCATCTCGGAACAAATTGCTGACACATTAAAATCTAAGTACTCATCTACAAATAAAAGCATAAATCAAAATGATCTTACAATTGTACAGGGTTTGCTAAAGCAATTGAATATATTGATGGATACAATGGGAGATATCGCTGTAATCAATGGCTCTATCTGTGATAGACTTGGAAATCTGGACGAATCAATAAAGAAAATATCTCCTTCAAGTCAATTTTATAATAGGTCATATGCTCAAGCTACGAGAGTTACTAGTGAAGACGATAAAATAGTTATGCAAAATCAAAACGTAACGGATAAAACAAAAATATTTAAATCCAAGTTAGATGTTTCCCCGGCTGAAGTATTAGGCGAAGTAAATAATGGTATTAAAAATATGAGAAATGAGAGATCTAAAGTCAAAATAAATAAAATAATAAAATCAAAATCTGGCGTAATACTTAAAGTTGATTCAGGTGAAAATTTGAATATATTGATTGAAGAGTTTAAAAAGATTGATGAAGTAAATCAAAAAGCATTAATTTATGCACCAAACCACTAGATCCTACAATTGTTCTTAAGTCAATTACTAAATCTACAGATATTAAGGAATTGCCTTCGCTTTTATGCAATATGAACCCAGAGTTAGAAGGTCGAGAGAAGAAGATAAAGGTTCTGTTCGCTATGAGATCAAATACTGACGTACAGGATGTTGTTCTCCGCATTTCCCCGGCAACATACCAAATTATGAAGAAATTACAACGTATATATACAGACATACAGGTTACATATATGAAGGATAAGGTGCTTGTACGTCAATGTCAAAACTGTTTTAGTTATGGTCATAGTAAACATTCATGTAACATCATAAAATGTAAAAATTGCGGAGACAATGACCAACATGTTAACTGTCAATCCTTGCCCAAGTGCATAAATTGCTCTACACATCCTAAATATAGGGATAACAATAATCATCGTTCTAATGACAAATTATGTCCTGTGTTCCTTCAACAAATGAAATATGAGATACAAAGAACATGTTATGCAGATTTAGATCATGATATTGTTACTTTGGATTAGAATAGACTTATTCTTGTTTTTTTTAATCAATGTTCAAATTAAAAATTCTACAACAAAACACGCGGAAAAGCAATTTGGTTAATAATGAAATATGGGAATTTATTTCTAAGGAAAAATATGATATGATTATAGTTCAAGAACCATATAGTATAAATAATGAAGTAATCTTTAATATGCGTTCAAAAATATATTATGCAAATATACCGGGTGTTCCAATATATACCGCAACAATTGTTACAAACCCTTTCTTATCATGTAAATTAATTAAAGAGTTTTCAAATTCATTTGCAACCACTATATCAGTACAAACTACTAAACGGCAAATTATTCTTTCAAATATTTATATACACCCTAATAAAATGGATACCTGTCATGTTCAATTCCTTGATAAATTAATTAAAATTTTTAACACAAATCCATTGATTTTAGCTGGAGATTTTAACGCTCGAAGTCAGATGTGGTTTGATAATATTATTAATCAAAACGGTAGAAGACTTCAACCTATAATTGATTTTCACAATATGCTCATACATTACAATCGAAACAAAACATGTCGAGGATTAAGTATAATAGATCTTACTCTTACTAATAGTCATGCTCATGTACTTGTTAATGGATGGAAAACGTTAAATCTTTCGCAAATCACAGACCATCACGCAATCTCATTCGACATTAGCCTGGAAACAGAAAGTTTATTACATGAAAATAATTCTACATGGTATTTTCAAGAAAAAAGAGCCAATTGGCAAAAATATGAGCAGGCAATCAAGGTGTCTAGGATAAATGAGACAATGATGAAATTAGGTAAAATAGTAAATATAAACGATATAAACTGTGTAGTTTCTCTTATAACTGACATAGTAATTGAAGTTGCATATGCATCTCTACGATTAAAACCAAAATATTTGAATAATAATCCATTTAATTGGTGGACGGATGAACTGGAACTTTTTAAAAATCATTTTATATATGTTCGAAATCTATATTATCGGGGTAAACGGTCTAATAGACAGCTAGTTGATGAAAAAATGTATAAAGAAATAAGAAATAATTATATGAATATTATTGAAAAAACAAGAAATGTAAGCTGGAGGGTATTCCTGGAGGAAGTTGAAAATACACCTCCTTTTGGTAATACTTACAAAACTTTTAAACAAAAAATGTCTCCTAGGTCGTTTGATTTACCAATTCTAGATGTATCTCAAGATGTGCTCGAATCAGAAATGAAAAATCTTTTATCTTCTCTATTTCCGAATGACTGTCAATCTTCTGACACAAACTATCATAAATTAATCAGAGACAAGAGTTATACTTTTTCTAATGATAAAATCATTTATTTTGATAATATTCAAATCTGTTCAATAATTAAAAAACTTAAAAATGGCAAGGCTCCAGGAATAGATCATATAAGCAATCAGATGATCAAAACGGCAGTTCATCATATATCTCTTGTGTTAACAAAATTGTTCAATGCTTGTATTGGACTTAATTATTATCCGGAGGCCTGGAGAAAGTCAGCAGTAATGATTATAAAAAAACCTAATAAAGAAAATTATAAAGATCCGAAAGCCTACCGCCCTATAAGCTTGTCTTCTAATTTAGGTAAAATTTTTGAAACTGTAATTCATATTGAACTTTTAAGTCATATTAATAGTAATAATGTTATGCATCCTGCTCAACATGGATTTACACGAGAAAAATCAACAATCTCTGCTTTACAAGAAATAACTAAATTAAGTCTCCTGAAAAGAGAAACAGAAAATACGGCAATAGTAACAGTGGACATCAGCGGAGCTTTCGACAACGCATGGCATCCGGCAATTCTCCAACAATTGGACAAGGCAAATTTTCCAGCGGTACTTATGAAAATAATTAATTCTTACTTTGAAGACCAGAGTGTAGAGTTTAAATATACTAATGTAGTGTGTATAAAAAAGATAAATAAGGGATGTCCCCAGGGTGGTATTATTTCTCCTATTCTTTGGAATACGAGGTGTGTTCAAAAAGTATCGCGAATTCTGAATTTTCGCGGGTTACGTATATTCGAATTTCTATCTTTTTGTGGCTTTATGTTGGTACTCATGTCTCACAAGCTCGGCCATTTTGAAAGATCACTTAATTGTTGACGGCTGCTTTGCTTGCAGGTGTTTTGGATCGTCTTCGATTTTTACCTATTAGAAAAAATGGATCAAAGAACCTTTATCAAATTTTGTGTGAAAAACGAAATTAAGTGCGCGGATGCATTCCGAATGTTGACTGGGGCATTACGGAGAAGCTACCTTGGACCGAAGCAAGGTTTATCGGTGGTACAAAATGTTCTTAGAAGGCCGAGAAGATGTGAACGAGGAAGAGCGTACCGGACGCCCGAGCACTTCAATAACAGACGAAAAATTAATGAAGTGGAGAAAATGATATTGGCCAATCGTCTAATCACCGTTAGAGAGGTTGCTGAGGACCTAAACATATCGATTGGCTCGTTCCATTCGAATTTTATTAAAGATTTGGGCATGAGACGGGTCGCCGCGAAATTCGTACCAAAATTGCTCAATTGCGACCAAAAACAGCATCGCATGAACATTGCTAATGAGATGTTGGACTCGTCCGCGACGACCCAAATTTGCTCAAGAGGGTCATACCTGGTGACGAAGCGTGGGTTTATGGTTATGACGTGGAAACCAAAGCTCAATCACCTCAATGGAAGCTGCCGCACGAACCAAGACCGAAAAAAGCGCGCCAAGTTCGGTCGAACTTGCTGACAGTTTTCTTCGATTGCAGGGGCGTGGTGCATCATGAGTTCTTGCCACAGGGTAGAACGGTCAATAAGGAATATTACCTGCAGGTTATGCGCAATTTGCGCGAAGCAATCCGCCAGAAACGCCCGGATTTGTGGAAGAACAAAAATTGGCTTTTGCACCACGATAACGCCCCTGCTCACACATCGTTGCTTGTGCGCGACCTTTTGGCCAAAAACAACACACTAATGATGCCGCAGCCACCGTATTCCCCAGATCTGGCCCTCTGTGACTTTTTCTTGTTCCCTAAACTGAAGAGGCCTATGAAAGGACGACGTTACGCTACGCTTGACGAGATAAAGACGGCATCGAGGGAGGAGCTGTAAAAGATTTTAAAAATTGATTTTTTGGAGTGCTTCGAAGATTGGAAAAACCGTTGGCACAAGTGTATAAAATCTCATGGGGATTACTTTGAAGGGGACAAAATAGGTATTCATGAATAAATAAATAATATTTGAAAAAACACAAAAGTCGCGATACTTTTTGAACACACCTCGTATATTTCTTTAATGATTTCAACTTATCTTTTAACGAAAGTTTTGCTAGAGTAATTGCTTTCGCGGACGATGTGACATTTGTGGTATGGAGTTCAAACATCTATGATCTTCAGTATAATATTATCAAATGTTTAATAAAAATCAAAGCCTGGTGTGAAAAGGTAAAAGTTTCACTAAGTCCAAACAAAACAGGTATTCCCTATCTACATAACTATGAAAAATTGCCCATTAATTTTGATGGAAAAATAATTCAATCATCAGAAAATGTTAAAATTTTGGGAGTTATTTTTAAAAATCATAGACAAAGGAATAAGATTAAATTTGGAACACATGTTGACAATATAATTATGAAAGCTACGAAACTTAAGAATATATTATTCTCATTATGTGCACGTACTTGGGGCATTGATACTCGGCGTAGATTGATCTTATATAGAGCTATGATACGCTCTACAATAAGCTATGCATCAAATATTTGATTTCCTTTTATCACTGCAGCAAAAAGATCCAAGTTGAATTCTATACAATTTCAAATTCTTATTAGATGCATTCATGCTTATAGGACTTCATCTTCTTACATCACACATATACTAGCGAAAACCCCTTTACTGTCCGATTATCTTGAATTATTACTAAAAAAGTTGTTAAAAGTCATGACATATAGTATGTAAATATCCTTTTTTGGATGTATGACTAGGAATGTAGATTTCTATTGAATGTATAAATTATTATGTAAATTTCCCTTTGAATGTATATAACTTAGCCGTGTTGTTTAAATAAAGAGTTTTTTTTAGTAGAGCAGAAGAGCTTCACAGGTGTAGCCGCTGGTTTTGTCTTCCTTATTTTCTTTCTTGCTTGATCACCCGAGGCAGCCCAAACAATATCAAGACTTTGGGTAAAAGTTTTACTTGTTAAAGGAGGTTTCTTTAATTTGACCTCTCATGCCTTAACATTTGTGGCGTCCCCGGGTGGGCTGCGTGGGCTGGTCAAGCAGAGGAAGTATTAGCCTGCCGAGTAGCAGAGGAAGTATTAGCCTGCCGAGTAGCAGAGGAAGTATTAGCCTGCCGAGTAGCAGAGGAAGTATTAGCCTGCCGAGTAACAGAGGAAGTATTAGCCTGCCGAGTAGCAGAGGAAGTATTAGCCTGCCGAGTAGCAGAGGAAGTATTGGAGCCTGCCGAGTAGCAGAGGAAGTATTGGAGCCTGCCGAGTAGTAGAGGAAGTATTAGCCTGCCGAGTAGCAGAGGAAGTATTAGCCTGCCGAGTAGCAGAGGAAGTATTAGCCTGCCGAGTAGCAGAGGAAGTATTAGCCTGCCGAGTAGCAGAGGAAGTATTAGCCTGCCGAGTAGCAGAGGAAGTATTAGCCTGCCGAGTAGCAGAGGAAGTATTGGAGCCTGCCGAGTAGCAGAGGAAGTATTGGAGCCTGCCGAGTAGCAGAGGAAGTATTAGCCTGCCGAGTAGCAGAGGAAGTATTAGCCTGCCGAGTAGCAGAGGAAGTATTAGCCTGCCGAGTAGCAGAGGAAGTATTAGCCTGCCGAGTAGCAGAGGAAGTATTGGAGCCTGCCGAGTAGCAGAGGGAGAGTGAGAATCTGCGGAGCTCATGGGAAAAGTGAAGCTCAAGGTTTAAAGGAGCTCAAAAAGCCCTTTGTTAAAGGTTTAAAGGAGCTCAAAAAGCCCTTTGTTAAAGGTTAAAAGGAGCTCAAGGGAAAAGTGAAGCTCAAGGTTTAAAGGAGCTCAAAAAGCCCTTTGTTAAAGGTTAAAAGGAGCTCAAGATGAAAGGCTACCTACAAGGTGAAAGGATAACTACAAGGTGAAAATGCAGAAGATTGATATATTAAAAAAGGCTAGAGCTCCCAAAAGAGCTACGTTTACTCGGTTGTCCACAGAATTTTGGACTGAGATAGAGAAACCGGATTTCGATGCAGAAAAATATAGAGTTAAATATAACCGAATTTGTGCTCTCTCTAAGGAAATAAGTGAAATTGATTCAAGGTGTCAGGAGCTCCTTCTGGAGGATGAAACCATAGCGGAGGACAAAATCGACGAAGAATTCGAGGTTTGTGGAAACTATATTCAAGGGATGTTGTACATAAAGCATAAATATTTGTCTCGGTGTGAAACCGCGAGGGTTAGGGTCGACGGCTCATTGGTGGACTCCGCGGCGAATTCGGTTGTAAATACCGAATCTAAAATAACTATGGGGTTGCCAAAAGTGGAGCTACAAAAATTTAAGGGCAACCCAGGGGATTGGCTCTCAGGGTGGGGGCAATTTGATAAAATTAATGCTAATGAAAAATATGAAGATGCAAATTTAAAGAATAAGGAAGATTCTGAGGCTGAGTCCAAAGGCGATAGAATAGAGGATTCTGTAAAAACTGCTAAAGCTACGGATGTGAAGCCTGCTCTAGCTAAAGCTAGAATGCTAAAGGAAGCTTGTTCAGCTCCCTCTATAATAGATATTGAATATGAGGACAAAAAAGGTGCTGTGAATGCTATTAAAGAGAAGGAAACAGAAGCGGCAGTTAAATGCAATGAAGTGAAGGATTCTGAAACTGCAGTTGATAGCTATGTAGGTGTGAAGGAAGCTGAGGCTAAAGACAAAGCAAATGAAGCGGAAGCAAAACCTGATAAAGTGAATTCTAAAGACGGAGATAAAGGAGATCAAGTAAAAGAATCTGAAGGTCAAAAAGCAGGAGATGAAGGCGACGGAAAAAAGGATTCTGAAGATGAGCCTAAGGGCGACGGAGTAAAGGATTCTGAAGATGAGCCTAAGGGCGACGGAGTAAAGGATTCTGAAGATGAGCCTAAGGGCGACGGAGTAAAGGATTCTGAAGATGAGCCTAAGGGCGACGGAGTAAAGGATTCTGAAGATGAGCCTAAGGGCGACGGAGTAAAGGATTCGGAAGCTGAAACCAAGGGTAATGGAGTAAAGGATTCTGGAACAGCAATTAAAGGTTATGAATCGGTGAACAATTCTAAAGAAGTAGCTGAGGGTACTGATTCAAAGGTGGAAGAAGAAAAGCTAGATGCAGAACAGGGTACTGATTTAAAGGTGGAAGAAAAGCTAGATGTAGAACAGGGTACTGATTCAAAGGTGGCAGAAGAAAAGTTAAATGTAGAACAGGGTACTGATTCAAGGGTGGCAAAAGAAAGGCTAGATGCAGAACAGGGTACTGATATAAAGGTAGAAGAAAAGCTAGATGTAGAACAGGGTACTGATTCAAAGGTGGAAGAAGAGCTAGATGTAGAACAGGGTACTGATTCAAAGGTGGAAGAAAAGCTAGATTTAGAACAGGGTACTGATTCAAAGGTGGAAGAAAAGCTAGATGCAGAACAGGGTACTGATTCAAAGGTGGAAGAAAAGCTAGATGCAGAACAGGGTACTGATTCAAAGGTGGGAGAAAAAAATATTGATCCAAAGGATTGGTTGAATGAGGGGTTCATCGAAGGAGTTAATGAAGATCCACCTGAGGTAAAAGGACACTATTTGCCCCGTCACCTTTTGTTAAAGAGTGAGTCCAAAACGACGCCTATACGGCCAGTGTTTGACGACGCTTCCTGTCGAGGACGCAACGGACTATCCTTGAGGCGATATTTGAAGAGGAGACCCATTCTACTGAGGAGAATCCCGGAAATAAGGATAAAACTTCGGGAAAATAAGTTCGGAGTTTTGGCCGACATGAGGAGATATTTCCAGGTGATGGCCATCAAGGAAAATGATTGGGACTACCTCCGATTTCTTTGGAAGAAGAAGATGGACGCTTATGGGGCAATCTCCGGTGGTGTGTATGGAGAGGGTTCCGCAGTGTGCCGAGGAGAAGATGGTTTTCCTGGATAAGAGCCTGGGCTCCCTGCAACGGTGTCCCACCTACCAGGATCCCCCCATCACGGTGGAACGGATTTTTTCTTTCTTGTTTTACAAAAAAGAAAGGTGGGGGTATGTTAAAAGTCATGACATATAGTATGTAAATATATTTTTTGGATGTATGACTAGGAATGTAGATTTCTATTGAAAGTATAAATTATTATTTAAATTTCCCTTTGAATGTATATAACTTAGCCGTGTTGTTTTAATAAAGAGTTTTTTTAGTAGAGCAGAAGAGCTTTACAGGTGTAGCCGCTGGTTTTGTCTTCCTTATTTCCTTTCTTGCTTGATCACCCGAGGCAGCCCAAACAATATCAAGACTTTGGGTAAAAGTTTTACTTGTTAAAGGAGGTTTCTTTAATTTGACCTCTCATACCTTAACAAAAGTATAATATGACAAATTCTCTCACAGATCGAACACTCAAAAAACCCCTTCAAAAAGAATTAAACACATTATATCTGGCACAAATAAATTTACTGGCAATGCGTTTCTTTTAAATATCATCAAATATTATCTCTACAGACCTTACTGCAATGATATGAGTTATTGAATGAGAGGGCTTGGCTCATCAGTAGTGAACCCTCTCAGCGGTTTCGCCAAATTAATCTCTAGACCGCTCTACTATTGTATTGGACTGGTTTTGTTATATACCCTGCATTTTCTATGGAAGGCAGCTTAGGGGTGTTTAGTGAACTATGGACATAAGCTTATAGGTCTGTAGAGGTGCATACATATAATTTCAAGGTATTGCATCGAGCAAAGCTCTTCCGCAAAATATGTTTTCATAACCAATATATATTAGTAAATTAAATTTTATTGCCATCTATCGTTAATATTTTACACAAATAAATTTACTGGCAATGCGTTTCTTTTAAATATCATCAAATATTATCTCTACAGACCTTACTGCAATGATATGAGTTATTGAATGAGAGGGCTTGGCTCATCAGTAGTGAACCCTCTCAGCGGTTTCGCCAAATTAATCTCTAGACCGCTCTACTATTGTATTGGACTGGTTTTGTTATATACCCTGCATTTTCTATGGAAGGCAGCTTAGGGGTGTTTAGTGAACTATGGACATAAGCTTATAGGTCTGTAGAGGTGCATACATATAATTTCAAGGTATTGCATCGAGCAAAGCTCTTCCGAAAAATATGTTTTCATAACCAATATATATTAGTAAATTAAATAATTATAAGCTTATGTCTATAGTTCACTAAACACCCCTAAGCTGCCTTCCATAGAAAATGCAGGGTATATAACAAAACCAGTCCAATACAATAGTAGAGCGGTCTAGAGATTAATTTGGCGAAACCGCTGAGAGGGTTCACTACTGATGAACCAAGCCCTCTCATTCAATAACTAATATCATTGCAGTAAGGTCTGTAGAGATAATATTTGATGATACTTAAAAGAAACGCATTGCCAGTAAATTTATTTGTGTAAAATAAATATTAACGATAGATGGCAATAAAATTTAATTTACATTATATCTGGATCTAAAATTTAAGTTTCATCTTTCTCAATCTAATGAATTGTTCAAGAAATTCTTTCCAATTGCTGTCCCAAATTTCATTTCTTCTGATAAATTCACTACTTTATTCTTAACTGGCAAAGAACCCTTCTTAAGTTTCCTATTCAAACTGAATGCTATCAATGATCCAACATGTGAATGCCGCTTAGATGTTGAATCACCAGAGCATCTTCTTTTAACTTGCCCTCTGACTAATTAAATTGTATGTAGATACTTTGAAACATTACCAAATTCTCTTTGTGTATATACTCTATCTTATTATAACTTTGTTAAGTTTAGAACTATTTGTACAATAATTTACAAAACAATACTAATCCATTGTGTAAATAATTAATCATATATATGTAAATAATACTAGCACAGCACAATAGTCCTTTGGACTTCGTGCTTTTGTGAACAATAAATAAAAATAAATAAAAAATAAGTATAATCTTATCGCCCTTCTAGTTAATTACCGAAGATACGAGAGGAAGTGTGAACTAGGTTTTACAATATTATTTGCTCCTATCGATTTAATAGAGTCAATAATAAATTTAACTAAAATAATGTTTAAACATGCATGAATACTTCAACATGGGACCAGAGCGTGGTGCAAGCTGACGTGGGTCAACATCCCGAAACGCGTACGTTTTTTCATCTTTTCTTGATTAAACAATAATGCGTATTTTGACTAATTTTAGAAGATTTAAAAATCAACGAATAGTTGGTATTTATTCAGACAGATGGCGTAAGCCATCAAAACTTTTAGTTGACCGATGAGTAGATGCCCTTTTCCTATTTTATCCACCTGATCCCAATGAAATTTCACTTCGTACTATTTTTTCACACTTCTATATCTCGGTCAATAAAGTTTGCAGTTACGGTCTGGAGAATTAACTTTTGACTAGAAGATTTTTGCTTTCTGTTTCTTTGAAATTCTGAATTTTCTCAATTAAATATTTGCGCTTCCATACTTTGGGAGTTCTGTACCTCTGTCAATAAATGTTTTGGGTCTGTTTGCTTTGAACCTCTTTTCCTTCTTCAATAAAATAGTTGCGTCCCACCCATGTCTTGGTATATCTGTACTTCTGTCAATAAAATAACTGTGTTTCGCTGTCTTTTAACTAATATACTTCTGTCAAATAAATATCTGCGACTCGCCTTCTGGTAACTAACGTAACACTGTCAATAAAATATCTACGCTGGCGCTGCGCCGGGCACAACACGGACGTGACAGTGAGGCTGGCCCTGCACGCCTTGCCCCATCCATCCCACCCGGCCTCTGTCCAACAGTCCTGCGTCGTCTGTGAATCCATCGACCTGTTCACCGATACTTGTCCTGCCGCTGCATCAGACCTCTCATCCGGGAGGCCTTCAACATCATCCAGCGGCCCCCTGAACTTCAGCTGGGTATTCGGGCAAAGCCTGGAAGATAACGCCTTGGACATCCTGGCGTCTGCGAAAAAGTGCTTCTATAATATTTCCTCGGCGTAGAACTAAAAATTGTTCAAAACGACCCCTCCTTATATGTGGAGGAGGACTCTCTCAAGAAACTTCTTTTCGTAAGAAACCTGTACAGATATAAGATATACATATTTCCCTACATTTTACTAAACTTTATTTACTCATTTTTATAAATTATAATCTATTCGATCTTAATATATTTTGTTAACAATTGATTAAAAGGAATATATTAACAATTTTATACACTTCCCATTCATGTATCTACTGCTTCATTGTCAGTAAAATTATATGCGCCGCGCAGTGATGTAACTAATTTACTTCAGTCAATAAAATGTCTCTATCTCGCATATTTCGAACTACTGTACGACTTTAAATAGAATATCTGCGCCACGCAGACTTGTAATTACTATACCTCTTGAAAAATATATGCGACACGCAGACTTGTAATTACTGTACCGCTTTAAATAGAATATATGCGAAAAGCAGAATTGTAACTACTGTACCGATTTAAATAAAAGTTCTGAGCCACACAGATTTGAAAGGACTATACCTCTTTGTTGAATTAACTGCGCCACGCCTTCTTGAAACTATTTTAGGACTGTCAATAAAATATCTTCGCCACGTGTCTTGTAACAACTGTACCTCTATAAAAACCTATCTGCGCCATGCCTTCTTGTAACTAATGTACCGTTATCAATGGAATATGTATGTCTCGACATTTTGAAACTACTGTAACTCTGTCAAATAAATATCTGTGCCTCGAATTCTTGTAAATAGTGTCCTCTGTCAATCAAATATCTATGACACACAGTCTTTTAAATACGGCACCTCTTTAATGAACAACATGCGCCTGTAGATTCGGTACCACTATCAATAAAATATCTTCACGTTAGAGGCATGAAACTACTGTATCTCTTCAAATGACATGTCTTCTTCTCGCCTTCTTGTAACTACTATCCTAGTGTAAATGAAATACCTCTGATTCGTCTTCTATCAACTACTGTGCCACTTTCAATAGAATGTTTGCACATCGAATTTTGTTACTACTGTTCCTCTTTCAATAAAATATCTTCGCGGAATTTCGGTGTTGTAACTACTCACCTCTGTTAATGTACTATCTGCGTTTCGCCTTCTTTAAGCAACTGTACCACCCTCAATATAATATCTGTCCCTCTACTATTTGTAACAACTGTACCACGGTCATTAAATAATCTGCGACTCGACTATTTGTAATTACTTTACCATTGTGAAAAAATATCTGCGACTCAAATACGTGTAACAACTGTACATCTTTCAATATAATATCTGAGCCATGACTCCTTGTAACTACTGTACCGCTGTAAGTAAAATATCTTCGCCTCGATTTTTTATAAACTGCACCATTGTCAATAAAATTCTGTGCCTCGACTACTTATAAAAACTGCACCATTGTCGATAAATTATCTGCGCCTCGACTACTTGTAACTACTGTTACAATGTAAATGAAAGATCTGCGCCTAGACTACTTCTAACTACTGTACAAATTAAAATGGAATATTAGAGCCTGGACACCTTGAAAATAATGTGCCACTGTCAATAAAATATCTGCGCCTCGACTCCTTGTAACCAATGCACGTCTGTCAATATAATTCTGTGCTTCGACTCCTTGTAACTACTGTAACACAGTCAATAGAATCTCTGCGCCACGACTCCTTGTACCTACTGAACAACTGTAAATAAAATTTCTGCGCCTCGATTACTTGTAATTTATGGACCACTTTAGACTCATTCTATCTACTGTACCACTGACAATGAAAATCTGTGCATCGACCCCTTGTAACTACTGTACCATATTAATAAAAGTCTGTGCCTCACCCCTTGTAACTATGGTACCACCCTCAATAAATATCTGCGCTTCGACCTCTTGAAAATACTGTTCCACTGTCAATATATTATGTGTGACTCGACTCCTTGTAACAACTGTGCCATTATCAAAACAATATCTGCGCATCGAATTTTGTAAATACTGAATCACAGTCAATATATTATTGGCGACAAGACTCCTTTTAACAACTGTACCACTGTTAATAAAATATCTAGGCCTCAGCATCTTGTAAATACTCAACCATTGTCTATAAAATATCTGTGCCTCGAATCCATGTAACTACTGTACCTCTGTCAATAAATGATTTATCGACTCGACTTCTTATAACTACTGTTTCATTCCACCGCGTGTAAATACTGTATCAATGTCACTAAAACATCTGGGCCTCAACTTCCTGTATATTCTGTACTACTCTCAATGAAATATCTGCGCCTTGACTTCTTGTACCTACTGTACCAGTGTCAATAAAATATCTTATCCTCGACTATTTGTAACTTCTGGTCCAATCTCAATAAAATACCTGCGCCTCGACAATTTGTAACTATTGTATCACTGTCGATGAAATATCTGTGCCTCGAATCCTTGTACCTACTGTACCAACTTCAATAAAATAGCAGCGTCTTGATTCATTGTAACTTCTGTTCCACTCTCAAAAAAGATCTGTGCCTCAACTCCTTTTACCTACTGTAACACTGTCAATAAAATATATACGCCTTGACTACTTGTAACTACTGTACCACCTTTGATGAAATGTCTGCGCCTAGACTTTTTATAACTACTGTACCACTATTGGATGAAAAATCTGCGCTTCGACTACGTGTAAATACTTTACCACTGAAAATGAAATATCTGCGCCTCGATTCATTGTAACTACTATACCACTGTCAATAAAATATCTGTGCCTTGACTACTTCTAACTACTGTACCACTTTTGATAAAATATCTGCGCCTTGAATCCTTATAACTACTGTTCCACTGTATATGGAATATCTGCGCCTCGACTACTTCTAACTACTGTACCGCTGTGAAAGAAATATCACTGCCTCGACTGCTTCTAACTATTTTACCACTATAAATGAAATATCTGCGCCTATACACCTTGAAACTAATGCACCACTGTCAATAAAATATCTGCGTCTCGACTCATTGTAACTACTGTAGCACTGTAAAAAATTTCTGTGCCTCGACTTCTTGTAACTACTGTACCACTGTATATGAAAGATCTTAGCCTAGACTACTTCTAAATACTGTACAAATGAAAATAGAATATTTGAGACTGGACACCTTGAAAATAATGGACCACTGTCAATAAAATATCTGCCCCTCGACTCCTTGTAACTACTGTGACCCTGTCAATAATATTCTCTGCCTCAACCCCTCGAATATACTGTACCACTGTCAATAAAATTCTGTTCCACCGCTTCTTGTAACTACTTTACCACTGTCAATAAAAATTTGTGCCTTGAATCCTTGTACCTACTGTTCCACTGTCAATAAAATATCTGCGCTTCGACTGTTTCTAACTACTGTATCACTGAAAATAAAATATCTGCGCCTCAAAAAACCTTGAAAATACATTACCACTGTCAATAAATATCTGCGACTCGAATCCTTGTAACTACTATACCACTGTCGATAAAATTCTGTGCCTCAACTCCTCGTATCTAGTGTACCACTGCCAATAAAAATCTGTTCTATCCTTCCTTGTAACTTCTTTACCACTGCCAATAAAAATTTGTGCCTTAACTCTTTGTAACTACTGTAACACTGTAAAGAAAATATCTGCGCCACGAATCTTTGTACCTACTCTACCACTGTCAATAAATTATCTGCGCCTTGACTACTTCTAAATACTGTACCACTTTTGATGAAATATTTGCGCTTGGACTTCTTATAACTACTGTACCACTGTAAATTGAATGTTTGCGTCTCGACACCTTGAAAATACTGAACCCCTATTAATAACATATATGAGCCTCGACTCCTTTGTAACTTCTCTACCACTGTAAATAATCTCTGTGCCACTACTTCTTGTAGCTTATTTTACATTGTCAATAAAATTTGTGCCTCGAATTCTTGTAACTACTGTAGCTCTGTAAATGAAAGATCTGCCGCTCGACTACCTCTTACTACTGTACCACTGAAAATTGAATAACTGCGCCTTGACACCTTGGAAATACTGTACCACTGTCAATGAAATATCTGGGCCCCGATTCCTTGAGACTAATGTACAAATACAATATAATTCTTGTTCGACCACTTGTAACTACTGTACCACTATCAATAAAAATCTGTTCCGCCGCTTCTTGTAACTATTTACCACTGTCAATTAAAATTTGTGCCTTGACTCCTTGTACCTACTGTACCATGTCAAATATTATCTGCGTCTCGACTATTTCTATTTACTGTACCACTGAAAATAAAATATCTGCGCCTCAACACCTTGAAAATACAGTACAACTGTCAATAAATATCAGCGCCACGACTCCTTTTACCTACTTTAACACTGACAATAGAATTCTCTGCCTCGATTCCTCGTATCTACTGTAACACTTTCAATAAAAATCTGTTTCACCCCTCCTTATAATTTTTTTACCACTGTCAATAAAGGTTTGTGCCTTGATTTCTTGTACCTAATATAATACTGTAAATAGAATATCTGGGACACGAACCTTGTTCCTACTCTACCACTGTCAATAAAATATATGCCCCTCGACTACCTTTAAATACTGTTACACTGAAAAGGAAATATCTGCGCCTCGACACCTTGAATATACTGTACCACTGTCAATAAAATATCTGCGCCTCGACTCCATGTAACTACTGTAACACCGACAATAGAATTATCTGCCTCGATTCCTCGTATCTACTGTTACACAGTCAATTAAAATCTTTTCCACCCCCTCTTGTAACTTCTTCGCCACTGGTAATAAAAATTTGTTCCTTGATTCCTTTCAACTACTGTACCACTGTAAATTAAATATCTGAGCCACAAATCCTTGTACCTACTCTACCAATCTCAATAAAATATATGCGCCTTGACTATTTCTAACTACTGTACCACTTTTGATAAAATACCTGCGCTTCGAAACCTTATAACTACTGTACCTCTATAAATAAAATATATAGGCCACGACTTATTCAAACTACTGTAACACTGTAAATGAAATTACTGCGTCTCGATACCTTGGAAATACTGCACCACTTTCAATAAAATATATGAGCCTCGACTCCTTAGAACTACTCTACCTCTGTAAATAATATTCGGTGCCTCGACTCCTTGTAACCACTGTATCATGTCAATAAAAATCTGTGCCATCACTACTTGAAACCTTTTACCACTGTCAATTAATTTTTGTGCCTCGAATCCTTGCAATTATTGTACAACTGTAAATAGAATATCTGCGCCACAAATCCTTCTATCTATTGTATCACTTTCAATAGAATTTTCTGCCTCAATTCCTTGTATATACTGTACCACTGTAAATAAAAATATGTTCCACTTAATTGTAACTTTTTTTCGACTGACAATAAACTTTCTTCCTTGACTCTTTGTAACTTCTATACCAGTGTAAATAAAATAAATCTACCCCATGAATCCTTGTACCTACTCAATTACTGTCAATAAAATTTCTTCGCCTTGACTACTTCTAACTACTGAACTACTTTTGTTGAAATATCTGTGTGGTATTTTGGATAACAATAGTTATGTTTAGATAAATTGTTGTGATATGCAAATAAGGTTTTGCATAGTGGTTATAAATATGTTTGTTTAACTATGTTAATATTATTTTTATGTATATATATATGTAGTAATCCCGACCAAGCCGGCGTGGAATGTACTGGGCAGTCGTGGTCGTGAATGCGTGATGGGATTCCGGCATGGGGACAGCAAGAGACAGAGGCAGGTCTAGATGGTAGCTCCAAGAGGTAGAGGTAGACCACGGACGAAGGCAGTCGAACCACGGGCGCCGCGGATGCTCTAAGCCTACTTCGCGGATAGAAGGGGGGGTGAGAGACCCGACCGGCCGTATAACGGCGTCACTCTGAAAACAACTGCTTTGTCTAATTTCTGGGCCTTTTTATCCTGGAC
Organism: Cordylochernes scorpioides; assembly: GCA_030710605.1. NCBI lineage: Eukaryota > Metazoa > Arthropoda > Arachnida > Pseudoscorpiones > Chernetidae > Cordylochernes > Cordylochernes scorpioides. Next base: position 40,435,839 of record CP092872.1, on the reverse strand, counting down.
TCCCGCATATGGTGGAGAGTCCTGATTGGTTCTTGTAATCACGCCACTTTTCTGGCGCCGGGTTGTTTTCGTCTGGTCTACCTCGTCTGCCTCTTTGTTTTATTTGTCACTTCCATTGTAACAAGGTCGATACATATTTTTATAAAACGACACTTGAAGTTACACCGCATGAGTTTCTTTTAAACGAAAAATCAAATTTTTATTTTACCTTAAAATAAAAATTTGATTTTTCGTTTAAAAGAAACTCATGCGGTGTAACTTCAAGTGTCGTTTTACAATCACAGGCCGCAGTGTATTATATTGTATTATAAGTTACATATTTTTATATAGATATGGGGTTATAATAAATATTAGAAGAAGGTTGTGATCTATCTAATTCAAAATATACTACATATATATATATATGTATTCTTAATTTGTAAATAGTTAGTTCAGTTATATTAGTGTTTGTGAGGCAATAAAGGTTTTATCACTTAATGGATCTCGGTGACCTGGAGTAATCGTAAGAACATAGAGACACAACATTGGCGACGAGGATCAAGAACGTTATACGCAACAGTGACAATGAAGATCAAGTACTATTGAATGGAGCAAATACAAGTGAATGAAAGTGAGCGAACAATGATGAACATTGAGCAATTCAATCCTAACAACGGAAATGAACTCTCGGGTTATTTAGAGCGCTTTGAGTCCTATTGCATAGCGAATGATATAGTGAAGGTTGATAAAAAGAGGGCAACATTTTTCTCATTATGTGGAAGAGAAACTTATAATATAATACGGACGTTGACCTCTCCCAAGAATCCATTGGAGACAGAATGGGAGGAGGTGGTAACAAGGATTAAAAATACTTTAATCCAACGCCAAATATAATAGTGCAGCGTTTTAAATTCACGAAAAGGCTTCAAATGCCAAATGAAACAATATCTGAATTTATAACAGCTCTAAAGAAAATTGCAGAGAAGTGTGAATTCCCTGATTTGGAAGATAGGTTGCGTGATGCCCTAGTATGCGGAATTCTAAACGAAGAGCTACAATCAATGCTGTTAATGAACAGTATGCTAACATTTAAGGTGGTTCAAGAAATGGCATTGGCACATGAGGCTGCGGTGAAGAACGTTGCAGAAATTAAAGATGGAAAACCTCGGGAAGAAATGAATGTAATGGGAAGAGCTGTTAAAGTGAGACTGAGGGATGAGAAGATTTTTAAATGTTTCCGCTGTGGAAACACAAATCACAGAGAAGAGCAATGTTTATTTAAAGATAAAAGATGTTTTAAATGCCAGAAGTTAGGGAATATGTCTAGGGTCTGTAAAAACGGGAACTGGAGGAGCGATCGTAATAATTGCTCGATAGGTGAGGAGGCGGAGGCAACTAATGGCCTTTTTAATGTAAATAAAGTGAAGGACACAAGTAACATGCGGAATTATATGGTAAGGGTACAGACTAGCGGTCGAGATATTAATATGCTCATTGACTCAGGAACAGGAAAAAATATTATTTCTGAGAAGACGTATATAGAAACTTGGGTGAAGTCAGAAAGGCCTAGAATAGAGAAGGATGCTACCAAGTTGGTGCAATGGAACAGACAGAGGTTATCCATTCTTGGTAAAATAAGGGCAGACTTAAAAGTGAACAAAAGAAATATCACAATGGAATTGCTTGTGGTCGAAGGTCCGGGCCTAAATCTGATTGGAAGGGAGGCGTTTGACCAGATTGGAATTGGTCTTGAATGGATAAATTATGGCGACAGTGTATGTCAAATCACTGAGGAATTTATGGATGTGTTTAAAGAGAAATTAGGACAATACAGAGGTCCAACAATCCATATAAAGATCAAAATTCTAAGGAAACCCACATTTCTAAGGGCTAGAACATTGCCATAATAATTAGACCTAAGGTTGAAGAGGCTTTGAGGAAGATGGAGGAACAAGGAATATTGACTCCTGTTGAATTTACAAGGTTTGCTACCCCAATTGTCCCAGTACTGAAAAGGGATGGTTCAATAAGAATATGTGGAGATTATCGGAGTACTGTTAACACCATCGTGGAGTCAGATACTTTCCCAGTTCCGGCGGCAGCCGACTTGCAAGCCAATTTGGCAGGAGGAAAGGTATTCTCACAAGGGATTGTTTAAGGTAAACCGTTTGCCTTTTGGTGTTTCCTGTGCGCCAGAAATATTCCAGCGACGAATGGAAAGTTTAATAGCCAAAATTCCAGGAGTAGTCGTTTACCTGGATGACATTCTGGTAACAGGGAAAGATGAAATGGAACATGACCTCCGATTGAGAGAAGTATTGAAGAGTATTCAAAGAATGGGATTGACTCTTAAGAAGGAGAAGTGCGAATTTAAAAAAATCTTCGTTAATTTTTCTCGGGTGCCGAATAGATGCGGAAGGCATACACCCTACTGAAGAGAAATGTGAGGCAATTAAAAATTTTCCGAAACCCGAAAACAAAAAAAAGTTACAGTTTCCTTGGACTATTGAATTTTTGTAGCAAATTTTTAAACGACCGAACCACTGTACTTGAACCACTGCATAGACTACTAAACAAAAGAAATTGTTGGAAATGGAAAGAAGTGGAGGATAGAGCATTCAGGGAGGCAAAGAATTTGATACAATCCGATTTAGTGCTAACACCCTATGATGCCAGAAAACCCCTGGTCTTGGCTTGTGATGCATCACCCTTTGGAGTAGGAGCAGTGCTTTCGCACGTGGAGGAAGGAATGGAGAGACCCATTGCGTTTGCTTCGAGAACTATATCTCAGACGGAAAGAAGTATGCACAAATAGATAAGGAAGCCCTTGCCATAATATTTGGCATCTCAAAATTCTACAAATATTTGTATGGCCGTGACTTTAAGATAATCACTGACCATAAGCCTCTACTGGGAATCTTTTATCCGAATAAACCTATCCCTCAAATGCTTTCCCCGAGGATGATGAGGTGGAGTCTTACATTGGCATCGTACTCCTATCAGATTGAACATAGACCTGGGAGAATGAACGCAAATGCGGATGCGTTGAGTAGAGCACCCCACAAAAAAAAAAATAAGTAAAGAAACACCGGAACCAGTTGACGTTTTTCTTATGATAACTAATGAAGAGTCACCATTAGAGGCGAAGAAAGTGGCAAAATTAACGCAGGAAGACTCAGTTCTGGCTATAATTGTGGAATGGACTCGAATAGGATGGCCAGCTCACTGTCCAGCAGAAAAATTTAGGCCATACTTCAATAGGAGAAATGAATTATCCCTACATAGAGAGTGTCTCCTGTGGTGAAATAGGGTAGTAATACCACCCGTTCTACAGAGGAGAACAATGAAACAGCTTCATGAAACTCACCCTGGAATTGTACAAATGAAGGCAATTGCAAGGAGCCATGTGTGGTGGCCAGGAATGGATAAGGCTATTGAGAATAGGGTCAAAAGATGCGAAAATTGTCAACTGGTGCGAAATAATCCTAAACCGAGCCCAGTTGACCCTTGGACGGCACCAGTTAAACCGTGGTCACGTATTCATATAGACTATGCAGGTCCATTCCATGGGAGAACGTTTCTAATAGTCGTTGATTCAATGTCTAAGTGGCCGGAGGCCATCATCATGGATCACTGCACGGCAACAGCCACAGTGAGAGTATTAAGAAATCTGTTCGCTGTTCATGGTTTGCCCGACCAGGTTGTTTCGGATAATGGTCGCATGTTTGTGGGTCATGAGTTCCAGGAATTTTTGATGATGAACGGAATAATGCATATGACATCGGCTCCCTACCACCCACAGACAAACGGACAGGCAGAAAGAGTGGTATAAACACTCAAACAGCTAATAAGAAAGAATGGATGGGAGAACATATCGGTTACGCTGCCACGCGCTCTGTTTGCAATGCGGACTACACCTCATGGAACAACTGGACTAACACCAGCTGAGCTACTAATGGGTCGCAGACTGACCACAAGAATGAACCGGTTGCACCCTAAAGAAAGTGAAGATAGCGAAAACGGAAAAGAACACTCCCGAAATAGGTTCAAGTCCCAAGAGAATGTTAATGCACGTAAATATAATGGAAAGGGAAAGTGGGAACCGAGGAAGATAAAGACAGTACTTGGACCCAGGAACTATAAGGTAATTTTGGAAAACGGAGTGACAGCAAAAAGACACCAGGACTAATTGATGAGAAGAGTCAAGGAAGAAGTATCGGAGGATGTGGAGAAGAAGGAGGAGTGTAACACCGAAAGAAGGGGGGAACAAATGAATGACCCAAATGAATCACAGGAAAGGCTGGAGGAAACACCTGGGCCAAGTAGACCAATAAGAAACCGGAGACTCCCCGAATACTTAAAACATTGTGTAACAAATTTTGGGTGAGAAGATGTGGTATTTTGGATAACAATAGTTATGTTTAGACAAATTGTTGTGATATGCAAATAAGGTTTTGCATAGTGGTTATAAATATGTTTGTTTTACTATGTTAATTATTTTTATGTATATATATATATATATATTCTCAATTTGTAAATAGTTAGTTCAGTTATATTAGTGTTTGTGAGGCAATAAAGGTTTTATCACTTAATAGATCTCGGTGACCTGGAGTAATCGTAAGAACATAGAGACACAACAATCTGTGTCTCGAATTCCTATAACTACTATACCTCTGAAAATGAAATATCATCGCCTTGACTTCCTATAACTATTGTACCACTGTAAATGAAATATCTGCGCCACGACACCTTGAAAATACTGCACCACTGTCAATAAAATATATCAACCTCGAATCCTTGTAACTACTCTACCACTGTAAATGAAATTCTGTGCCTCGAATCCTTGTAAATACTGTACCACGGTCAATAAAAATCTGTGGCTCCTCTACTTTTAACTTCTTTTTATTTTCAATAGAAATTTGTGCCTTGATTTCTTGTAACTACTGTAGCACTGTATATTAGAGATCTGCGCCTCGACTACCTCTAATTACTGTACCACTGACAATGAAAATCTGTGCCTCGACTCCTTGTAACTACTCTACCATTATCAAAACAATATATGCGCCTCGATTTAATAAATACTGTACAACTTTCAATAAGTTATTGGCGAAAAGATTCCATTTAAAAACTGTACCACTGTTAATAAAATATCTAGCCCTCAACATCTTGTAAATACTTTACCACTTTCAATAAAATATCTGTGCCTAGACTTCTTGTAAATACTGTACCTCTGTCAATAAATGATTTTTCGACTCGACTTCTTATAACTTCTGTATCATTGTCAAAAATATATCTGAGCCTCGACATCTTGTAACTACTGTTTCATTGTCAATAGATAATTTCCACTCGTGTAAATATTGTATCAATGATAATAAAACATTGGGGCCTCAACTTCCTTTATATTCTGTACCACTGTCAAATAAATATCTGCGCCTCGACTCCTTGTACCTACTCTACCAGCGTCAAAAAATAAATTCTCCTCTACTAATTGTAACTTCTGGTCAAATAAATAAATATATCTGCGCCTCGACAATTTGTAATTATTGTATCACTTAAAGGTAAAGACTCTTCTAGTAAGGTATATCAATTAAGAAGGTTCAGAAGATGAGTTTCTTTAATTGTAAAAACGCTACAAGCTTTCGGGCAAAAGCCCTTCGACAGGCAAAATATAACTATACTAAGTTAGTAGTAGTTAACAGTACTCTGTTAGTATAGTTATATTTTGCCTGTCGAAGGGCTTTTGCCCGAAAGCTTGTAGCGTTTTTACAATTAAAGAAACTCATCTTCTGAACCTTCTTAATTGATATTGTATCACTGTCGATGAAATTTCTGGACCTCGAATCCTTGTACCTACTGTACCAACTTCAATAAAATAACTGCGCCTTGATTCATTGCAACTTCTGTTCCACTTTCAAAAAATATCTGTGCCTCAACTCCTTTTACCTACTGTAACACTGTCGAAAAAAATTACGCCTTGACAACCTGTAACTACTGTACCACTTTTGATGAACTGTGTGCGCCTCGACTCCTTATAACTACTGTACTACTGAAAATGAAATATCTGCGCCTCGACTCATTGTAACTTCTGTACCACAGTCAATAAAATTATGTGCCTCGACTCCTTGTACCTACTCTACCACTGTCAATAAAATATCTGCGCTTTGACTACTTCTAACTACTGTACCACTTTTGATAAAATATCTGCGCCTCGAATCCTTATAACTATATAACAACTGTTCCACTGTAAATGAAATATCTGCGCTTCGACTACTTTTAACTAGTCCCACTATAAATGAAACATCTGCGCCTCTACACATTGAAGATACAGCACCACTGTCAATGAAATATCTGCGTCTTGATTCATTGTAACTACTGTACCACTGTAAAAAATTCTTTGCCCGACTACTTGTAACTACTGTACCACGGTAAATGAAAGATCTGCGCCTCGACTACTTCTAACTACTGAATCACTTAAAATGGAATATTTGAGCCTCAGACCTTGGAATTACTGTAACATATATATATATATATATATATATATATAAATGAATGTATGTGTGTGTGTGTGTCCTTTATGCCTGACCAAACCACTCATTGGAACGTCATGAAACTTTGGGACGTTATTCAGTATAGTACTTGGAAGGTATCTAGCAAATAAAATTTTTGAAATAACTTTTTGCCTAAAAATAATCAAGATAGATATTCTAATTTATCTGTTATAATTCAACAATCTGCTCTAAATATTATCATGATGATACGATGATTTTGTAATGTAGAAAATTAGAAAAGACAAAATTCAGGATGACACGGCAATTTATTTGAGACAAGAATAATGGTACAATTTCAAGGCAAGATACTATTCCTTTAACTTCCAATTACCGAGGGAACCAATTAATATTGATATTATTCAACTTATTGAGTATTTTTCAAGGGACCGGGAAAAAATGTTCACTTTATCGAGAGATTCGTTAGACAAACCTTTACTCGGGTAAAATAAATGAATGTATGTGTGTGTGTGTCCTTTATGCCTGACCAAACCACTCATTGGAACGCCATGAAACTTTGAGAAGTTATTTAGTATAGTACTGGGAAGGTTTCTGAAAAATAATTTCTTGAATATCTTGAAAATCCTTAGAGTTATTTGCAGATTTGTAGATTTAACACGCAAGCAGCGCCCCCATTGCGACGATGTTAACAAGTTTTTTTATCTATAAGTTTTATTATCACTAAGTTTATTATCTTAAAGATTATTTATCAAAAGTAAGATTTTCTACCTATTAATTGCGCACATGTCGAAGTTAGTTATCGAGTATTTTTTAAGGGACCGGGAAAAAATGTTCACTAGATAAAACGATGATTTTGTGATGTAGAAAATTAGGAAAGACAAAATTCAGGATGACACGGCAATTTATTTGAGATAAGGGACCGGGAAAAATGTTCAATTTATCGAGAGATTCAAATTTACGAGTTTCAAATTATAAAAATATATCTATTTTTTTTAATAAGTTTTATAGAGAATTGTTTTAACAAATGTTCGTTAGACAAACCTTTACTCGGGTAAAATCCGGGCGAAGCCGGGTACGTCCGCTATTATATAATATATTTATCTGTCCTCTCTTAGCCTTGACAAACATACTTTTGTGAAGCCTCTTTGTAAATTATTTTTGCTGTACTATAATATGACTTCAAATATTAATATTTATCTGTTCATATCAGCTTAAATCCTATACGGGACAAACCTGGACCCTAGAAATAAATTTTATTTTAACAATCTGGTGGAGAACATGGAGTTTTCTCCACCTTTGTCATAGTTTCCTGGGTTGACCTGGTATTGCATCAAAAATATATGTTTTTGTAAACATAAATAAATTATTTATTTTGAAAGTTATGATTTAGGGGGTCGGTGGAAGGGTGGTCTAAACCATTGGTTTTCGACCGCTACGACCCGGGATCGAATCCCTAATTGGGAACTTTTTTCCAAATTAAAAAATGCTCCAATAGCCTCCAATTATTGCAAAAGTCCAACACCACCAGCAAGTGCAAGTAATCAAACGGGACTCAGGCATATTTATAAGTGCAAAGTCAAACTGCTTTTACACGTATAGACATGTGGTGCACTTACAGTGAGAGCAGTCGCTAACTACCCATAATAATTATCATGGTCTGTACCACGTGCACAAGGGAAATTAAAAAAATAAATAAATAAAAGTAATGTTTTAAATATCGCAATAGGTTACAGAAATATTGTATTCACCTACAAAAAAGTACCTCTAAATTGAAATGGTTTTAAAATACAAAGAATATGTACTTTTGAACTTTGAATAACAACAACAACAACAACAACAACAAAACTAACCCTATATGTGTTTACAGCAGTTATATCTCATATTTCTGGTACAAACTATACCTCAACAATTAAAAAAAGCTGGTTTTTGAGGCTCTCTGATAATTCACGTCTAATAGGGAAAAATATCATATATAACTTGAAAATGTTACAAAAGTGATATTGTACAGGAATCTAGGTGAACATTTTGTGGGCGTGAAAAAAAGAAAGACTTCTCCTGTTTCTGCAACTAAAAATTGGTGTAGGACACTGTCATAATAAATTTGAATCGTTGCTTTTTGAATATTTTATATTTATAAAAAAAAAAAATATTTTTAATTTTTCCAGAAAAGCTAACTCCAAGTTTTCATTTCAGAGTCTTGTCCTTCATCAGTGTGGTGCAAGCTGTTTCTCATGTACCGAAATATTTGTCCCTTTAAAATAACTAAATCAATATATTTGTAATTTATGTGACATTTCGGTGACAGTGTTTTATTATTTTATCTTATGGATTTACACTAGATTATGTATATATAAAAATAGCGGATGTGTACCCGGCTTCGCCCGGGTTTTATCCGAGTGAAAGTTTGCCTAACGAATATTATTGATGATAATATTCCGGAGCACACAGAATATTATGATAATAATGATAATGTCGCGTGTTTGCCCTACCGGTTCTTTGCGACGATGCGCTTCTTCCCTCGTGGTTCACCTACTTAGGCTCCCGCTGCTCTTCTCTGCGGCTTTTCCCTGCAGAGCACCCAAGGACCTCCCGAGCTCCACCTCTCCAGTGGAAACTCCCTTCCTCTGGCAGTATCTCTCGGCCTTACCACTGGTGGGGGGACACGAGAGACTTACCAGAAGAGTAGTAGCAGCAGCAGCCTGGCGATGATGGCAATGGCGAGAGTAATGACAGGAGGCGGGACGGAGACTAGAAGCACTTCTCTTTATTGTTATCTATTACTAAACATTACATATAACTTGAATAATAAACAACGGGTATTTACATTACGCCACCTCCTGGGGCCAATATGAGAAGGTATTTACAGCCAACCTCCCCAGGAAACGGGACCACAGCAGTCGGCGACTCCCGCATCAGTTGCAGATGCAAAACAGGCGAAAGCGCCATCTATAGGAGGAGGTTGCAAGTGCTATTCTCGTAACACTACCTCCCCCTTAAACCAGATCTTCCCGATCAGGTCCAATTAGTCCTATCTCCCTGGTAACAAGCCAGTCTTCCCAAATGCACCACCTTGGCCTTTGATTTAGAACTTCGCTGGATACGGTAGACCAAATCATTGATCCTTTTGATGATTTTGTAGGGCCCTTCCCAAACTGGCATCAACTCCGGTAAAAGTCCCCTTTTTCTTTTTGGATGAAACAGCCATACTAAATCATTTTGTCTAAATCCATCGTGGTTCGCCCTTTGGTCATAGCGAGTCTTCATCCGGTGGCCTGCCGTGCGAATCTTGGTCCTAACCAATTCGTGAGTCCTCAACAGAAGACACCTCAAATTGTTCATATAACTAGCTACCTCTGCCGGCGGCTCCTCAGGACTGCCGAACTCCAAATCACATGGAAGTCGTAACTCTCTTCCAAACATTATCTTGGCTGGTATCTGCCCAGTTGTTTCGTGAATGGCGGCTCGGTACGCCATAAGAAATGGAGGCAGTCTTACGTCCCAATCCCTTTTGTGCTGCTCCACAACTTTAGAAAAATGTTCCTTCATCGCTTTATTGAACCTTTCAACCATTCCATCAGATTGGGGGTGAAGGGGAGTAGTTCTTGTCCTCCGAATCCCCAACAGCTTACATAATTCTTGGAACACCCCTGCCTCGAAGTTTTGTCCTTGATCCGAATGCAGTTCCAGTGGCACTCCAAACCGACAAATCAAGTTGTCCATTAGAACTTTCGCAACCGTCGTAGCCTCCTGATTCGAGATTGCGTAGGCTTCAGGCCACTTAGTGAAATAATCCATGGCGACCAAAATATATCTGTTGCCGCCTTCTGTAACTGGGAATGGGCCGATCACATCGATCGCGATTCTCTCAAATGGTGCGCCCATATTGTATTCCCTCATCACTCCTCTGGGCCTAGTTTTTGGTCCTTTGCTTGCGGCACACCTGTCACATTCTTTGCACCACCTTTCCACATCCTCGTGATAGTAGACCCAATATAATCTCTCCCTAACTTTTTTTAGAGTTTTATTAATGCCAAAATGAGCCCCCGAGACTCCACCGTGTATTTCCCGTAGGACATTGGGAACCTGGATCTTAGCGACTACTAGCTGCATGGTTTTACTCTTTCCATCGGCACTTTCCCAAATTCTTTTCAGCAGTCCGTTTTCTATACTGAGGGAGTCCCACTGTGACCACAAGGTCTTCAATTCGGGGCTCTTGTCGGATATCATTTCCCAGCTTGGTCTTTCATTCCCCCTTTCTTTCCATTCCAAGATTGGGCCGACGTTGGGATCCCGTTGCTGGATAGTCCTACAACTTTCAGAGGTCCAATCGTCACTCGGCACCATAGTTGTCCTCCTTGAGGTTAGTTTATGTTCATCAATTTTCTCACCATGCTTGCAGTCGCCACAAGGTCCTCTGGAGAGAGCATCTGTATTGCTATGTTTTCTTCCAGGCCGGTCCATAACGTAGGAAGAATTTAGTTTCCCTGGCTGTCTCTAGTCGGACAGCCTGACGGTGCACTGCCTCTTCAGATGACTATGTCGTCCACAGCGGAAACAGAGCCCAGCCGATCGTCTGCCAGGCCTGCCGGTTTCTTCTAGCCGTTCTAGTCTCTTCAGTATCTCCTTAATGGCGTTCGATTTCCCACCGCCTCCAGTGGTGCTTTGCTCCGCAATTAATTCTGCACCACGGACCCGTGGGTACCCCGATTCGCTCACTCGGTAGGCCGCCTCCACCTCCAGGGCGCGAACCAGCGCCTCTCTTGATTTATCGAAAGAAGCAAGTCGTAACACTCTCTGGACTTCTACGTCTCGAATACCATCGAAAAACGTCTGGGCAGCCCATTGGTCAAGGAAATCAATGGAAGCACCAGGGTAGGCCAGATGACAGAGCCTCTTGACATCAGCTTCAAACCCTTGCAAACTTCCCCCGACTTTTTGTCTTCTTAGCTTAAGTTGAGTTTGGTATACTTGCCTTAGATGTTGTTCTCCATATCTCAACTCAAGTTCTCCCATCAACATCGCATAACTCTGTTGATCTGCACGCGGAACCGCCTGAAGCAGATCTAAGGCCGGTCCCCGAAGAGCCACAATCAAATTTGTGACTTTTTCGGTTTCTCCCCAGCCATTGTTGAGAGTCACTGCTTCGAATTGTCGCTTAAAACCCTCGAGGAAAGTTTGTCCGTCAAAGGTAGGCGGAGGTATGTTGCGGCCTGTAGGGGAGATCACAGCACCCTCTAGACTCTTTATGCGCGCCAGCTCGATCTCCAGTCTCTTACACTCTGTCCGGACTTCACCAATATTACTCTCTAAGGCTGCCTGGACCCTCCCGATCTCACTCTGAAACCTAATCTCCAAATTTCTCACTTTCTGGTGGAACTCTTCCCTCTCCTGCTGTCGAAGAAGCTTTTCTTTCTCTTTCTCTTTTTCTTTAAGAACTCTTATCTTTTCTTTAAGAAGCTTTTCTTCCTTTTTCTCTTTTTCTCTAAGAAGCTTTTCTTTCTCTTCCTCTTCTTCTTTAAGAACTCTTCTTTTTTCTTTAAGAAGCTTTTCTTTCTCTTACTCTTCTTCTTTAAGAACTCTTCTTTTTTTTCTTTAAGAAGCTTTTCTTCCTTTTTCTCTTTTTCTCTAAGAAGATTTTCTTCCTCTTTCTATTTTTCTTTAAGAAGCTTTTCTTCCTCTTTCTCTTCCCGAAGCCCTTGAATCATCTGGGTGATTGTGGCCAGCAAGTTCTGCTCCGAGGCCATTTTTTGACCTCTAGTCTCGATGGGCACTCGTCAGCAACCAAAGAAATCTCAAAAGGAGCCTCCTGGTGACCTCCACGAGGAAGAATCCCACTTCTGACACCAGTTGTCGCGTGTTTACCCTACCGGTTCTTTGCGACGAAGAGCTTCTTCCCTCGTGGTTCACCTACTTAGGCTCCCGCTGCTCTTCTCTGCGGCTTTTCCCTGCAGAGCACCCAAGGACCTCCCGAGCTCCACCTCTCCAGTGGAAACTCCCTTCCTCTGGCAGTATCTCTCGGCCTTACCACTGGTGGGGGGACACGAGAGACTTACCAGAAGAGTAGTAGCAGCAGCAGCCTGGCGATGATGGCAATGGCGAGAGTAATGACAGGAGGCGGGACGGAGACTAGAAGCACTTCTCTTTATTGTTATCTATTACTAAACATTACATATAACTTGAATAATAAACAACGGGTATTTACATTACGCCACCTCCTGGGGCCAATATGAAAAGGTATTTACAGCCAACCTCCCCAGGAAACGGGACCACAGCAGTCGGCGACTCCCGCATCAGTTGCAGATGCAAAACAGGCGAAAGCGCCATCTATAGGAGGAGGTTGCAAGTGCTATCCTCGTAACAATAATAATATTCGTTACATTATATATTTATATAATATATTTTGAAAATAGAGCAATCCATACTTAATTCATTAGATAATAAACGGCATATATTGGATTTAAAAAATATTTATTTTGCCAATATTTCGGCTGGCTAAACGCCAACCTTTATCGAGGCATTACATATCCTCTCTCTCTCCACTGAATAGATTTTAAAAAGATATATATATATGTGATAAGATCCTGTCGACCTTTTATGTGACAATATCCTGTCGACTCTTCTGTTATAAGATCCTGTCGACTTTTTAAGGTGATAATATAATAATAATGTGGGGAAAGAGAAATAATCACACAACGATTTGGTAGAGGAATTTGGAAGCCAACCAGAGAGAGATAGACGGGCCCGGCAACCGCCGGGCGTCTGCTCGCGTCGAACACAATCACCCACTGTCCCCAAAGTCCCGAGGTGTTAAGTGACGGACCCCAGGAGCCCCTTGGAATGTCCTGATGTCTAAAGTGACACCCTTTAGCTGCCCATCTCTCTCTGGGTTGACTGTAGGTTTGTTTTATTATTCCAGGAAGAGTATATATTATGACATATCCTTATATATATAAAAATGAAATGCGAAATCGATGTTTGTTATCGATTCACGCAAAATCTACCGACTCAATCATTATGGAATTTCGCATGTAGGTAGCTGAAGATTCCGTTTAACATAAAACTGAAAAAGTAAATGTGTTTTTTTTTTTAAACAAAAAACCAAAAAGCGTTAGTTCCAGTCTTTTACCGCTTGGGCGCAGCACTGGTCGCGACGATAAATGAATTTGATTGGTTAATAATTAACACGTGGTTTGTTTACACAATGAATGTTAGTTTGTTCACACGATGAATGTTTTTAAAAGGTAAGATTATCCAATCGCCGTGAAACTTTAGGAAGTTATTTACTATACTACTGGGAAGATTTCTGGTTTGAATTTGATTTGAAATAAATATTCTTTGCAATTTTATTTGCAAATTTTCTACTTTCACTCGCAAGCAGCGCCTCTAGCGGCGTCTGGTGAAATTATATTTATAAATTGTAACAATGCTTAAAATGTTTTCCAAGTATAATAAATTTATTTGAGAATTTAGTAATATAATATTCCAATGACGTAAAAAATACTTGGCATTTCAATATTAATATATATTTAAAGAAAAAATTGTATCGATTTTGTGTTAAATGTTAAAATGTAATGTTAAAATATATTTTTATATTGTTAATTTAATTTGTTTTTGTTTTATAAAAATGATGATGCAACTTTAATTGTTGTTGTGAACATATCTTCATTTACGGAGCTGCTAACCATAATAAATGATTTTTGAGCTCCTAATTGTTGTTATTATTGTTTGTTTATATAAAAAAATTACATTGTATGTGATGATGATAACAAAAACGAAATTTTAAATTAATATATATAATTCATTGAGAAAAAAGAAATGATTAATTATCAAATTCACAAAAGTGACAATATCTTATTTAAAATATAATTAATGTTTTCCAAAAATTATGTGTTTCAAAAATATATTTAAACGCATATAACCATATTTATATTTATACTAGCCGAATGACCCGGGCAACGCCCGTGTTTTACCCGATTGAATGTTTTTATTCAAATACTATTTGTTACAATTATAAATTGGAGCCGTGGATGTCACTCTTGTGAAACGTCCCGCTCCAAACTTTACATGTTCATTAGGTCAGCTGGTATTACTCCTCATTTTCACCGCTAGAGGCGCGAGCGAATTGACCTTTTGTAAATATACATAATTATAAAGATAGAAGCTTCTATAGAAGATAATGATCATAATGATGATACGCGCGCATCCGTGACAGCGATGAGGAATTGAGGAAAGACGGTCGTGACTATATATGTTGATAATAAAAAAAAAACAATGGTTGCCTGTAAAGTCGGTTTTACGGGCGAAGATTTTACGTGACAACGGTAGAATATTTATTGATATGAATATAATTAAATTGCACAATAGGAACAAGGAATTGAATGAAAATAAGAATTGCACTAATTTTAACTATAGAAATATATTTTGTTTACTAAAACATTGTACATGTAAACTTAAACTTAACTAATTCCTATTTGAGTGATTTTGTTGAGGATAGGACGATGATAGGAGAAATATGAAATGAAAGGAAGTGTTTCTGCTGTAATGTGTCTTGCGAAAGTCAAGTCGATAGTTGTTCCTTTTAACGTAGTTGACTTAGAAACGTTTGATACGCAATCAAGATTATACGTATTTTTCATGAAATTAAGAAACGAGTTGTCAGGCTTTACGTTTTTGTTAAAATCACCACACAGAAGAATCGGTATACTAGAATCAACTTGCACGAACGGTGGCACGTACTGGCTGTTGTGAATGTACGGACCGAGTCCTTGCCATAGTAACATTCCAATATCCTGCATACTAGCTCCTGGATGAATATATACAGCACCGAGTATAAACTTGAAGCTAGTATTAGCGGCAACTTGGAACACTTCCGCCGTAGAGGTCGATGATAATTTACGATAGATCGCCACTCCACCAGCCGCGTTGGTATTTGAAAATCAAAACACTTATTCAGATCGAAGGTTCAAATTTTTGCTAAATAAATTTGAAATTAAATAAAATTTGTAATTGTAAATGATGAAGTTGAAAATTGAAACATTTACTTAAATTAGATGTTAAAATTCTTGCTCAACACAGTTTAAATAAAGTTTTCTTATATCTGCCACTTTTTCTTAATATTTGTAATTTTAAAGAATCAATTCGAAAATCAAAACATTTATTCAGATCGAAGGTTCAAATTTTTGCTAAATAAATTTGAAACTATTTAAAATTTGTAAAATAATAATTAATTAATTATTCAATTTTAAACTAATAATTTACTTAACACTATCAACATTTATCAATAGTATGACATAACCTATAAACTCAGTTTCTCAACTTTTGTGTCAATCTAACAATTAATCAATCAATCATAGTTTACGATAATGAAATATCAGTGTACAATTATTTACCTTTATTGTTGTAGTTGTAAATGACGAATCTAAGCACTCCACATTTTCACTACAGACACAGCTGACGATACTTTAACCACACGTGTGAACTTGTATTATGACGCTTTCTTGTTTTTCCAACGCCAAGAACGTTCGAGAAAGACAAAGACAGAGACAAGCATGCGCCGATTCAATGCGCCTAATTCTCTAGCGCTGCGCGCGCAGCACTCTCGTTCGTGACTCATCGTAACGTTACCGGGCGTTACACTTTTTCATAAGTGACTCCCAGCCGCAACCTAATTTAAGACGTTGTCACGTCAATAATAATAATAATATAATGATAATTATTTTTATTATTTTCTTTAGATAATGATAATGATCATAATGATGATGCGCGCGCATCCGTGACAGCGATGAGGAAAGACGGTCGTGACTATATATGTTGATACGTTTATAAATCAATATATAGGTGGATTGGATGTTTTCTAGAATCGTTTTAACAAATGTTCGTTAGGCAAACTTTTACTCGGATAAAAACTGTGCGAAGCCGGTACATTCGCTAAATATAGTTATTTACAAATCTTCGTTTGTGGCAAGATACTATTCCTTCAACTTCAAATTATCGAGTGGACCAATTAATACTGATTTTTTTCAACTTATCGAGTATTTTTCAAGGGACCGGGAAAAAATTATCGAGAAGGTAGACAAGTATAGATTCAGTAGGGATTGGATGTTTGCTAGAATCGTTTTAACAAATGTTTGTTGAGCAAACTTTTACTTGGGGCGAAGTCGGGAACATATATATATATATATATATGTAAAAATAAAGAAGGCATCTCCTGACCACAAGCACATGTGCTTTTTAGATGGCAGAGCGCCATCTAGTGGAGTAAAAATAAACTAAACGTTTATATAGCTTACTCCGAGATATTTGGCCAACCCAATTTCTTGATAAATCAAGAAAAGCCATCCACGAACGCGTTTGGCGCTGTTGGCGCTCGTCAGCGTGGAGAAGGCTGTAACCATTGCGACCAAAAATAATTTTTGACCCAATGGCTTCCCGAGAAATCAAGAAATGGGTATTTAAGGCCAACTTTGCGTAAAGACGCTTAACACATGAAAAAACAATAGAAAAAAATAAAAGATAAGTGGGTCAGGTGTTGATATTAAAAATAAAGAAGGCATCTCCTGACCACAAGCACATGTGCTTTTTAGATGGCAGAGCGCCATCTAGTGGAGTAAAAATAAACTAAACGTTTATTTAGCTTACTCCGAGATATTTGGCCAACCCAATTTCTTGATAAATCAAGAAAAGCCATCCACGAACGCGTTTCGCGCTGTTGGCGCTCGTCAGCGTGGAGAAGGCTGTAACCATTGCGACCAAAAATAATTTTTGTGGTTAGGAGATGCCTTCTTTATTTTTAATATCAACACCTGACCCACTTATCTTTTATTTTTTTTCTATTGTTTTTTCATAAATATATATGTTTGTCGGCTATGCACGCCCTCAATATGTAAATAATC
This sequence comes from Cordylochernes scorpioides, assembly GCA_030710605.1. NCBI lineage: Eukaryota > Metazoa > Arthropoda > Arachnida > Pseudoscorpiones > Chernetidae > Cordylochernes > Cordylochernes scorpioides. The sequence continues at coordinate 40,418,462 of CP092872.1, read as the reverse complement.
TCGCTGAAATTTGAACAGGACAGAGAGTTGAATCTGTAAGAGTTTTTTTGTCGCACTTTAACCAATAAAAATTATATTTAACCAAGTACTGAGAAAACAATATTTTTTTAGTCAGAAATGATTATGACAATATTGCCGTATCATGCTTGATTGCATTAAAAAATTATTTTGGGGAATATTCACTAAAGCAGACCACAGGTAAAGCCAGATAATGATTAATAGTAGGCAGGAACAAAATTCTACCAGCGAAACATTCACTCGAGCAGAAGACACACGAAGCCAGGTCATCTCTATATATAAAATATCGTTTCTCGGCCTTTTGGCTATGATCACGTAGTATATATCGAGATATTTTTATTTATGTATATCTTTTTAAAAAATCTATTCTGTAGAGAGTGGATATGTTTGCTCGAAAAATAAATTTCATATATTATATAAATATATGACATAATGAATTATATTATCATAATATTCTGTGTGTTCCCGAATATTATTATCAATAATATTCATTAGGCAAACTTTCACTCGGATAAAACCCGGGCGAAGCCGGGTACACATCCGCTAGTATATATATATATATATATCTAGAGATATACTACATGATTTCAGTCAAAAGGCCAAGAAACGATATTTTATATATAGAGATGACCTGGCTTCGTGTGTTTTCTGCTCGAGTGAATGTTTCGCTGGTAGATTTTGTTCCTGCCTATTGATAATTATTATCTGGCTTCGACCGTGGTCTGCTTTAATGAATATTCCCCTCAAGAATTTTGTTTGTGTCAATCAAGCATGATACAAAAATATTGTCATAATCATTTCTGACTAAAAAATAATTGTTGCTTAGTAGTTGGTTGATTATATTTTTTTTGATTAAAAGTGCGACAAAAGGCTCTTCCAGATTTAACTGTGTCCTGTTATAATTTCAGTGAGATTAGTTATATATTGAGGGCTCGCATAGCCGACAGACACATATATATATGTTCCTGGCTTCGCCCGGTTTTTACCCGAGTAAAAGTTTGCCTAACGAACATTTGTTGAAACGATTCTAGAAAACATACAATCCACCTATATATAGATTTATAAGCATATAAAATATTGTTTTATGCGTGTAAATATATTTTTGAAACACATACTTTTTTTGAAAACATTTATTAAATTTTAAATAAGTAATTTTCTTTAAATAAATATTAATATTGAAATGCCAAGTTTTTTTACAACGTCATTGGAATATTATATTACTAAATCCTCAAATTAAATATTGAATTTATTATACTTGGAATAGATTTTAGAATTTTTACAATTTATAAAAGTAATTTCAATAGATACCGCGAGAGGCGCTGCTTGCGAGTGATAGTAGAAAATTTGCAAATAAAATTTCGAAGAAAATTTATTTCGAATCAAATTCAAACCAGAAACCTCCCCAGTAGTATAGTAAATATATATAACTTCCTAAAGTTTCAATGCGATTGGATAATCTTACCTTTTTGAAAACATTCATCGTGTAAACAAACTAAAATTTATCTTGTAAGCAAACTACGTTTAAAATTATTAACCAATAAAATTCATTTATCATCGCGAACAGTGCTGCACCAAGCGGTAAAAGGTTGGAAATAACGCTTTTCGGTTTTACATTAAAAAAAAGGACATTAACCTTTTTAGTTTTTAGAATAGCCTATATGTTAAACAAATTCTTTAGCTACCTACATGCGAAATTTAATAATGATTAATTCTGTAGATTTCGCGCAACGCGATAACAAGCATCGATTTTGGATTTAAATTTCATAGATATAAAGGAAAAGGAAGGAAAGGAAGGAAGGATATAAAATATATTTTCAGAACAAACATAACCACTGTCTCTACTGAATAGATTTAAAAAAAGATATATATATATATATATAAATGAAAATATCTATAGATATACTACATGATCTTAGCCAAAAGGCCGAGAAACGATATTTTAAATATAGAGATGACCTGACTTCGTAAGTTTTCTGCTCGAGTGAATGTTTCGCTGGTAGAATTTTGTTTCTGCCTACTAAAAATTATCTGGCTCCACCCGTGGACTGCTTCAGTGAATATTCTTCTCAAGAATTTTGTTTATGTCAATCAAGCATGATACAGCAATATTGTCATTATCATTTCTGACTAAAAAAAAATTGTTGCTCAGTACTTGGTTAATTATAATTTTCTTGGGTAAAGTGCGACAAAAACTCTTCCAAATTTAACTCTCTGTCCAGTTAAAATATAAGCGAGATTAGTTACATATTGAGAGCATGCATAGCCGACAAACATATATATATAGAAGCAATGGGCGCCTCTCCCGTCAAAATACAACATATATATATGTTCCCGGCTTCGTCCGAATTTTACCCGAGTAGAAGTTTGCCTAACAAACATTTGTTAAAGCGAATCTAGCAAACATCCATTCCCTACTTAATCTATACTTGTCTATACTCTCTACAATTTGAAAATTTTCCCGACCCCTTGAAAAATACTCGATAAGTTGAAAAAATTCAGTATTAATTGGTCCATTCGGTAATTTGAAGTTGAAGGAATAATATCTTGCAACAAACGAAGATTTGCAAATAAATGTATTTATCGAATGTACCCGTCTTCGCCCGGCTTTTATCCGGGTAAAAGTTTGCCTAACGAACATTTGTTGAAACGATTCTATAAAACATCCAAACAAGGTATATATTGATTTATAAACTTATATAAATATAAATATTGTTATATGTGTTTAAATATATTTTGAAACACATAATTTTTTGAAAACATTTATTATATTTCAAATAAGATATTGTCACTTTTGTGAATTTGATAATTAATTATTTCTTTTTTTCTCAGTGAATTATATATATTAATGTAAAAATTCAATTTTGTTATCATCATCACATACAATGTAATTTTTTTATATAAACAAACGATAATAAACAACAACAACTATGTAATTTGCATCTTAATTGATATAAAACAACAACAAATTAAATTAGCAATGTAAAAATATATTTTAAGATTTAACACAAAAAAACGTTACAATATTTTCTTTAAATATACAGGGTGATCCAAAAGTCCCGCACAACTTTAAAAATTAATAACTCCGCGAATATTTGCGCTAGAGCAATGCGGTAAACACCATTGTGTTCAGGATGCAATGAGATTTTTTATGGCAAATAATAAAAATTCGAAATTGATTTTAGTTACAACTTTATTCGCTAGATGGCGCCCTACCAGAATCAGCGATTCAGCGGCCAAATTGTTTGATAAATTGAAAAATATAACTGAACGACACGTATTTTTACTTTTTGAATACCAAAAAGAACCCTAATAATATCAAATGATAAATTAATAAAACACCATTTCGCCAAAAGTTAGAAGAAATGGTTAACGATTTTTTAATACAATCTGAGATATGTAAAATAGGTATGTGCAAATTAAAACATGTAGCAAAAAAAAAAAAAACCTGATATTTTAGATGCGGTTTGCTGGAATCCTCTCAGCTATTTATATTTCGAAAATAATGATTTTCTATTTTTTTTTAAATTCAACTCTCTCTCAGTATCGATTATATTTATTTTAATTTATTTGAAAATATTTATCTATCTCTGATGATTTATTTTACTCTGGAATGCCGTTTTTGTTTTTGTCGTGTCCAATAAAGAGCCTCAGATTCTTTTCGTTTTGCCAACAAAAAATGTCCAATTTATATAAACATTTATTCTTAAATAATGAGACTTTAAAGAATGCAAATAATCTTCATCTATTTACATACACAACACATCTTCCCCCTTAATAATACTCCAGTCGGTCTAGGGGTTTCCTGGCTCTCTGAGGTCTAGAACTGCGGACGGGCACTTGCCCAGCGGCAGCCTCCTGTTTAGGAGTGCAAGAGGGCACGTGCACAGCAACAGGCCCTGGTATAGGAGTGCGAGAGGGTACGTGCACAGAAGCAGTCTCCTCCTTGTTTCCTGATGTAACCTCTGGAACCTCCTCTTCACTTTATTTCTGACTTCCACCTACAGGCTTCTCTCCTGATGTTCGAGGAAGTATCAAATTTCTTGTCTCCACTTGTTTCTTCCTCACAGGTCGCAATTGATTGATATGCCTCTTATACACGACGCCCTCGCAACTTATAAGGTAGTGACGGTAGCTCAATAATTTCAAAATGGTACCTTTTTACCGTTTAGGTCCAGTTGCATAGTTGCGGAAATAAACCTCGCAACCTGTAGTAAACTGCTCCTGCCTTCTTACGGCCTCATGAAATACCTCTCGCGGATTTCCCATATTGGTATTAAATTCGAGAATCTTGATCTTAAACTTCTCTTCATTAGCAGTTCCGCCGGGGAATTCCTTTATTACAGTTTGGGGGAATGCTCTATGAGCAAATAGGAAACTTTGTAGATTCGTCTCTAAATCATCCTTCCCATTATTCTTTCTCAAAAGGTTTTTAAACTCTCGTACATATCTCTCAGCTGAATCATTTGTACTAGGATTATACGGACTGGTCTTAGTGTGCTGTATACCATTCATTTTGGTAAATTGCTCGAATTCACCGGAGACAAACTGTCTTCCGTTATCTGTAACAAAAAATTAGGGCAATCCAATTCTGGCGAGAATTTCTCTAAGATGACTTATAATCGTTTTTCTGGTAATATCTTTGATGATAAAAATTTCTATCCACTTTGAGTATGCGTCCACGAGAACCAAAAACATTCTTCCCATGAACGGACCCGCTAGATCAAGATGAAGTCGATGCCACGGTTTTTCGGGCCAAGTCCATTCCGAGATGGTAGCCGGGGGCATGCTTGCCGATTCTTGGCATACTTTACATTCTCTAGTTAACTCCTCGATGTTACTGTCTATGCCTGGCCACCAGAAAATACCGTCTGGCAAACATCTTCATTTTAACAATCCCCATGTGTATTTCATGCAAGTCATTTAAAATTAAAGATCTAATTTTTGGGGAATTACCACTTTTTCACGCCAATGAAGACAACCAAACTCCAAACTTAATTCCTCATTGATCTTATAATGAGGAGCTAGTGGGTTTACTCTCGGTACCCTTGTAAATGTCCGGTTTCCTTCTTTAACATTCCTTAATACTATAGACAGTATTTTATCTTGGGGCGTCTCATATGCAACCTCCATAAAAGAGAACGGTACCTCATTCAACTTCCTGAGAAGAAGTACCTGGTCTTAATCAAGAGACTCCCTGACACTCGATTCTAAAGGAAGACGTGACAATGCGTCAACATTGGAATTATCACTAGTTTTTCGAAATTCCACAGTATAATTAAATGCAGCTAATTTTAAGGACCATCATTTTATTCTGGATGATTGGTTTATGAGGTAAAAATATAAGAATTAAGGGTCGGTTGTCTGTAACCAATACAAATTTTCGCCCCAGTAAGTATTGTCTGAATTTCTCAACGCCAAAAGTTATGCTCAACGCTTTCTTTTCTAGTTGAGAGAAACGTTTTTCCGCTTCAGTTAATGTTCTAGAAGCAAAAGCTATAGGGCATTCTTCCTTTCTATCATTTCTATGACTCAGAATTACGCCTAGTCCATAGTCTATTAATAATGATTTACATTTTGAAAATAACATTCGATATTTTTTCGTCCAATTCCATCTACAATATTTATTCAAAAGTTGATAGAATAGCGCTAAAATGTTTGCTATATTCTTTATGAATCTATAATAATAAATTAAGAGTCCTATCAAAGATCTCAATTGCGGAACATTCTTTAGGTTCAGGCGCCTCTATCATTGCTTTAATTTTATTTTCTAAGGCAGTCCATATTTATCCATTTTAAACCCTAAATATTCCAACGATTTCTTTTTAAATTTACATTTATATCTGTTTAACTTTGAACATTTTTCTAGAAATCATCTAGACACTAGATCCAACTTTTGTTCATGATCTTCGAAGTCTTTTCCTGCAACCAAAATATCATCTATGTAGCAGGCCACACCTGGCAAATCAGAAAATAGGCCTTCCATAATCCTCTGAAATTTATTTGGTGCTACCGCTACGTCATATGGTAGTCTTTTATAAGAAAACAACCTCTTTGTTGTGTTTATATCAACAACAGCTTTGGCCTCTTCAGCTAACATTACTTGTAAGTAAGCCTTTGATAGGTCTAGAGTCGAAAGTACGGTGCTTATAAATAATTTTGAAAAGATTTCATCGATCGATGGAATGGGATACCTATCTAATTCTATTGCTTTATTAGCTCTACATCTAAAATCACCACATATCCTTACACTACCATCTTTTTTTGATGCCGGTACTATTGGAGCGGTCCAATATGCATGAACTATAGGTTATAAAATGCAAGGATTCACTAAAGTATCAATTTAATTCTCTACTTTGTTTTTAGAGAGAAAGGTAAACTTCTGGCCTTACAAAACACAGGAGCCACATCCTTTTTTTAATTAAAATTTATTCTAACGTCCTTTAGACAGCCCAAATCTTTGTTAGACAAATCTGCATACCTATCCATCAAATTTTTATATATTTAAATATATTTCTATTATATTCATTATTTAAAACTTTAATGCTAAACAATATAGAATAATCAAGTTTCAACTGTTTAAGCCATTCTCTTCCTAATAAAATTACCTGGATTTTTTCATTTACAACTATTAATCGTAAATATTGGTTGGCTTCTTTTACAAAAACATTACTTTGATCTATAATCTCTATTGATTTACCACAAAAGGATTTTAATCTCAAATTTGTTGGAAATAATACTTAACCTTGCCAATAATTCTTATAAATATATTTAGGTATTAACGTAACTGGACTTCCTGTATCTATTGTAAAGCACAAAGAATAATCATCTACTGTTAAATTTATTGCGGCATCAGTTTCGCCCTGTACAGAATATATAGAGTCCTCTTGTACAAATTTACATCCCCACATTCTTTTACAAGCCTTGCAGACCCTACTTAAATGACCCAATTTATTACATTTTAAAACAAGTCTTTGTTCTATGAGGTAAAACAGATGCCACGTGTGAATGTCTTTCACCACATCTATAACACACTATTTTGCCTTTGCCACTTTGCCTGAAAGGCCTATACTGCGCCGTACTATTATTGTACTCACCCTTTTTATCCTTTCAATTCACAGGGGATATCTTGGCCACTAATTTATCTTGTAATTCTCTTGTATTTATCTCCGCCAATTCGAACGAGATCGCCACTGCAAAAACTTTATCCAGGGTGACATCGTCGTCCTCTTGTAGTAGCTTCTTTTGCATGATTTCCGACTTGATTCCAGCCACAAAACGGTCTCGCATAATGGTTCCCTACATATCGACGAAATTACAATTTATTGCCAAATGTTTCAATTCTCTAAGATATTCCGAAATTGATTCTCCTTCCTGTTGAATTCTATTTAAAAATCTGCATCGCTGTGGTATCACTTTCTTCTTTGGATCCAAATGCAGCTTAATTCTTTGAATGATAGTATCATAGGGTTGATCTTTCATTAGACCAGGAAAAAAATGTCGTTTCCCTGCTTCAAAGTTTCAGAATCTGGCAGCCAGGTAAAAATCAGCATTTTAATCTCCTCCTTCAGATGCCAAAAAGAAAGCCTCAAATATTTGTACAAAACTGGGCTATAGCATCTAAAAGGTACTATTAACTTTGAACTTGTCATGCTGATCTTTTCTACTCCTTTGTTTTCTTGATCCAGATAGTTTAAAAGATGTAATCTTAACCCATTTTCCTATTTTTCCTCTCCATAATCCGAGAGTCAGATTTGTTTGAAAGATGTAGTTGTTATACTTGCATAGACGCCGTTTTCCTCAGATTTTTACTGGCTCTGTAGATCGCCCATCCTCGTCGCCACTTTTGTTGTGTCGTAATTAGACGTACAAGAGCTCAAACTTGACTATGGCCAACAACAAATGTCCAATTTATATATACATATATTTTTACATAATGAGGCTTCAAATAATACAAATAATATTCATCTATTTACATAAACAACGGTTAATATATAGCGAGAAGAGTAGAGGACTGAGCACAGATCCCTGAGGTACACCAGCCCATGTTCTTCGGTCCTTGGAAAATGTTCCTTTGACCCGAAGCTTTATCCTTCTTCCCCTTAAGAAGTCTGCAATCCAGATTAAGGCTTTTCCTCTTACTCCGATGTTGTGCAGCCTTTCAAATAATTTCTACACTCGATCAAAAGCTGAGGTCATATCCAGGAATACGGCCGTTGTCTTCTTTGGCGGTTTTTCTTAGAAATCTATTATTGATTGACAGAAGTAGAACAGTTTATCAGTTGTGCAGTGTCTGGATCTTTAGGCAGTTTGGTAGAAGTTTATTTTATTATTGTTAGTGAGCCAGACTATGAGCCTAGAGTGGATAATTCATTCTGTTATTTTACAAAGTATTCTGGTAAGAGCAATTGGCCGATAGTTCTTGCATTCCTTAGCATCTTTGTTTGGTTTCAGTATTGGCACTATAATTGATATCTTCCAATTCTTTGGTAGTTTACCAGTTTGCCATGAAATGTTCAGTATTCGTAGGAGTTGTTTTTAGCTTCGTCTCCAAAGTGTTTAATCATTTGACCAAAGATTAGAGCATCTCCAGGTGACATCTTGGATTTAACTTTCTTATTGATGAATTTAGCTCATTCAGTGTGAAGTCTTTCGAGTAAATATCTTGTTGATGGTAATTTCTTGCTTGTTTAACTAACTTGTTTATATTATTTTTTAGAGTCCTGCCTTCATTCGTATAGCTGAGTCTGGAAGTGCTTGAAAGATATTCAGCAATTATGTCAGCCATCTGTTTGTTCGTTCTCGCTGTTCATATCGGTTAGAGTATTTGAGGATTAGTGTTGGTTTTGATTGTTTTATAACACTAATTATATTCCAGTGATGGCTTTCCTTTTTTGGATCCATTTTTTTCACAGAATTCTGCCCATTTTTCTTATTTGAATATCCAAATTTCTTGTTCTATTTTGTGACTAATTTCAATAAGTTCCTTTATGATTTCTTCTGTTTTATTTGTTTTAAGAAGTTCATTTTTATTGTCTCTCTCTGCAATCATTGCCTGATATTGTGGTCCTTACAGTAAAGTATTCACAGGTCTTTACGTCTACCTCTAGGTATCGATACTTTTGCAGCTTTGGATATGTTCAAAGAGAATTTTTCCAATTTTTTGTCAATCGTTCTGTGATTTAATTCTTCGTTGCACAGTTCTTCAAGCTTTTCTGTAATTTTTTTCCCAGTGTTCTTCTATTCTGTTGGAAATTCTCAATTTTGAATTTTAGGGTTGTTAAAATTGGTCTATGGTCACTGATTGCACTTTTCAGAATTTTCCATTGTGTTGTGGGTGCGATGTTGTAATTTATCGCTGTGATGTCTATTGCGGATTCTGTGCCTGTGGACTTGGATAGAGAGGTGTTTTTTTTCGTTATTTAACGGCGTAAGGTCGAGGTCGGTTAGCATGTCCTCAACCTGCTGACCTTTGTTATCCTGGACAGGTGATCCCCAAGTTGGTCTTTCGGCGTTAAAATCACCAAGTATGATTGCGATATCCGAAGACGCTTCACTTAATGTCTCTATCAGGCCTGTATTTATGCTAGTATTATCGTGGTGATAAACATTTATGATTGGAATTGTTTTATCAGTAAGATAGATTTCTATTGCCTGAGCTTCTGTCGTGCCTTCTCTAGGCTTACTCTGATTATAGGCGATTTCCTTAAATTTGATTTCTAGAGTTTTAATCAAAACGGCAAGTCCTCCTCCGAATTTTCCCGGTCTGTCCATTCGTAGTGTTGTATAATCTTTGATATTGAATCTCAGATTCTGATTCAATTTTGTCTCCTGAGGACAATTAATATGTACATTGTTGTCACAGAGAAGACAAGCCAGCTCTTTATTTTCCTCTGGGTACCATTTATATTGAGTTGAAGTAGATTGAATTGTGTCCTCGTAGTAGATTTCTCATCATGAGCTCGAATTGCAGCTCCTGACGCGGCGGTTACCCCGGACGCGGTAGCATTACTGGAGATATCAGTTTTGCTCTTCATTTGAAAATGGGTGCCGTTGCAACGTTAGTCATCTTGGAAACGAACCAGAATTTGGTCAAATATTCCAAGGGTCCAGGGGGGACCGCAAGGAGATGTGGTCGAACTTCTACCCTTCCACTTGGAATGCCGTCACTACAGGATAAAGCACTCTTGATGAATTTTTTAAATTGTGATTCAGAATCTGCCACTGAAGCTTTACGAGCGTTCCGTTCCTTTAAAGATATTCGAAGCGGTAAAGGACCAATGAGTTATTACTCTCTAAAGCGATTGATTAAAGGTTTTGAGGAAACTGGATCTCTGGAAGCAAAACCTCGGAGTGGAAGACCATCGACATGCAAGTCAGTGGCTGTTACGGTTTTGCAGAATGCTGAAGCTATTGAAACGTTATCCCCGTATGGAGAAGTAAGTGCTAGACAAGTTTCTCGACAAACGGGGATTTCGTATGGAACAGTTTGGAGAGAACACACATTTATAATTTTTCTATAAAAATATCCTAACAAAATTAAAAGTTTTCATGAGTTGAAAGTCAGCGATTTTGAGAAGCGTCAAGAATTCGCTGCATGGGTTTTCGGCAAATTGATATTGATGAAAACTGGCTGTCAATGGTTCTAAGAACAGATGATGCTCACTTTTATCTAAAGGGATAATTTAACATTCAAAACTGTCTCATTTTGGAAACAGAAAACCCTAGGATTTTTACAGAAATACCACTTCATCAGCACAGAGTTACAGTTTTGTGTGGGTTCACTTCTTCTTTTATTATTGGGTTATTTTTTCTTTGAAAAAAAATCAATGGAAGAACTTTCAAAACCGTTTTTGTAACTGGTGAACGTTATGTTCAACTTTTGAGAGAAAAGGTTATTCCCATATTGCAGGACAGACAAGCACTAAGCGAAATAACATTCATGCAAGATGGAGGACCTCCTCATATCTCCCGCGGTGCCAAACAATTGCTGAAGGATACGTTCGGTGGAATTCGTTGATAAGTCGCCACTTTATATACCAGTGGCCTCCAATATCACCAGACTTGACTTGACTTGACGTCGCGTTTTTATCGATGCCGGCCTACCACATTGGCCATTTTGAAGGCTTCTATCAGATGGCACGTTTTATAAATTTCAACTATTTAATTGTGACCATACTGTCATCTATCGCCTGCAGGCGGTGTTTGAGAATGAAGGGCGCCACATTGAGCAAGGATTGTGACCTAATACAAGAGAGAAGGCAGTTACCTCATGTGTTATATTTTGCAGCTCTTTGTTTTGGGTTATGGGAATAATAAATGCTGTCCTCACATCTTGACTCTTTTTTTCTGTAAACAGTATTTTTTTGTTTGTCATTTGCCCACATTTTATATTATGTCGTGCAGGCCAAAGTGTTATAACTTCTCGAATAACACTGGTATACACAATTTTTCTCCTTATGTTTAGTTTATCGCTTTTCGCTCATTAGAAGAAATAGCATAAGGAATAATCTCTCTATCCCCCCCCCCCAACTTCAGATATTTTGCCCAAAAAATAATACAAAATGATTTTACTACCACGTTTTTCAACGCAAAAGGTCGATTTAAAAATGATTTTTTTTGAGGGGATACATTTTCAAAATTATGTACAGTATAATAAACAATGATAATATTTGACAAACCCATAGAATATTTGGAATAAAGTACGACAAATATATTTTGTCACTCCCCTCTATATTTCATTTTTGGATCATGACAAATATCCAGTTAAATAGTCAAGTGTCGACAATTAGTTAAGAAACTATACATTCCTTATAGCACGAAATCCTATTAGTAGTGCCATCATAATTTTTGCTACTATATTAACATTTCAAAAATCGTGTATTGATATTAGTAGTTATTTTCAAACATTCAATTTATTTCACAAAACTCCATCTAAAATATAAATATTTTTTGATACATGTTTTAATTTGCATATACCTATTTTACATATCTCAGATTGTATTTAAAAATCGTCAACCAATTCTTCTAACTTTTGGCGAAATGGTGTTTTATTAATTTATCATTTGATATTATTAGGGTTCTTTCCTGGTATTCAAAAAGGAAAAATACGTGTCGTTCAGATATATTTTTCAATTTATCAAACAATTTGGCCGCTGAATCTCTGATTCTGGTAGAGCGCCATCTCTAGCGAATAAAGTTGTAACTAAAATCAATTTCGAATTTTTCATTATTTGCCATAAAAAATCCCATTGCATCCTGAACACAATGATGTTTACCGCATTGCTTTAGCGCAAATATTCGCGGAGTTATTAATTTTTAAAGTTGTGCGGGACTTTTGGATCACCCTGTATATTAATATTAAAATGTCAAGTGTTTTTATATACGTCATTGGAATATTATATTAATACATTCTCAAATTAAATTCATTATACTTGGAACACATTTTAAACATTGTTACAATTTATAAATATAATTTCACCAGATTCCGCGAGAGACGCTGCTTGCGAGTGAAAGTAGAAAATTTGCAAATAAAATGGCAAAGAATATTTATTTCAAATCAAATTCGAACCAGAAACCTTCCCAGTAGTATAGTAAATATATAACTTCCTAAAGTTTCAAGGCGATTGGATTATCTTACCTTTTAAAAACATTCATCTTGTAAACAAATTAACATTCATCGTGTAAACAAACCACGTGTAAATTATTAACCAATCAAATTTATTTATCGTCGCGACCAGTGCTGCCCTCAAGCGGTAAAAGGCTGGAACTAACGCTTTTTGGGTTTATATTAAAAAAAAAAGCACATTAACTTTTTTAGTTTTTTGAATAGCCTATATGTTAAACGAAATCTTCAGCTACCTACACGCGAAATTTCATATTGATTTATTCTGTTGATTTTGTGAAACGCGATAACAAACATCGATTTTGAATTACCTAACGTGATTATCATGGCTGAAACAAGTTGTACACTAGGGATATTATATCTTAAATAGATATACACCAAAGAATATTACCTTACCAAGTGTTGGTTATTAGCTGATTCATCCTGAGTGATATACATTCCCAGCTCAGATTGTGGTGTTTCCAAATGTCTCTCTCCAGGTGTGATATCTCTCTACAACACACATCCTCATATTTTAAAATACAAATAACCATGTTAACTAAAAATTCCATGTTAAATAAACAAATTGACCGTTTTGTAAGGACAATTTAACAACAGTGTTGTTTCATGTCACTTATTATCTTAGGGCTTTGTATTTTCTTTACAAATATAAATAATATAATAATAGATGTGAATCTTAATTTTCAAAGGATAGTTGCTTATATAATCTCTCTAGAAATCTGGATTAATAGAGGTGGGTTCCAAATATAAATATAACAAGATTGTGAAATGATAGTTTCATGTTCCAAAAAAAGCCAAATTGTATCCCTATATATATAATAGTCAGTGTATGTATGTATGTTTGTCTGCTATACACGTCCACAATACGTAACTAATCTAGCTGAAATTTTAACAGTATATGGAGTTGAATCTGGAAAAAAATATATAGGCAAATTTTCAGGCTTCTGTCTCGAATATCCATAGAGTTATTAACATTTTATTAACAAATTTTCCCTATTTCACTCGCAACCAGCGCCTCACTGCGGTAACTTCGAGAAGTAAAGTTGAGGAAGAATGGACCACGTGGGGCAACGGTGACTTTGAGTGACGTAATGATAACATACGGGCAAGAGATTGTGGTGTGTCGATTTATTAGTCCAGCGATGGCTCAGAAAGTATTTCAAAGTTAGTGTTTTATTGATATTACTTATTGGCTACATTTATAGAGGAAGACAAAAAGGACAACACCCTGGAATGTCTATTCTGGTTCTCCTTCACTTCCGCTGATCTGCCGCGCCGCACAGCGGTGGTCAACTCCTATTTCATGTCCCCCGTTTGTATGTTTGCTGACGGCGTGATCCGTCATCCCAGTAGGCAGGAAGGAAGTCTCTCGGCCCCCACAGTACTCCCCTTTCAGTGGCGAGGTCACGATTCGGTGCACAAAGTGGCTAATTACAATATATATACATCATCAATGTAGGCAAAAAAAAGGAGAAATATAGTCTATTGCTCCTTAAATCTCACGGGTTTCTTGATTATTCTCCCCGATCTTGTCCTAGTCAGGTCTGGTACTGATCCTGTTCCTTGGAATTCTGTGTACTTCTCCACATCTGGTGGGTCAGGATTCTGTTGGGACGATGTAGAAGGCAGCGCTCCCGACACGATCGGTCTTGTTGCAGTAGGGTGTTCTGAAGTTAGATTGTCCGAATCTGCCAGTAAGTAAGCTGGTCGCAATCGGTTAATCGATATGGTAACATTTCTTCCTTTCACTTTGAGTGTGAAGTACTTGTTTGTTCTAGCAAGGACTGGAAATGGTCCCTCATATGGTGGTTCCAGAGGTTTCTTCACTCGATCTGTTCTGATAAATACATGTGAACATGTTTTCAGATCTTTATGGACAAATGCTTCAGTCTTCGAATGATGTTTTTCATCAAAGGGTTTGAGCAATTCCATTTGCTTTTGAAGCTGTTGAACAAATTCTTCTGCATCCAAGTGATGTTTAGCATCATCAAAGAATTCGCCATGCAGTCTGATGGTTTTGCCATATACCATTTGAGACAAAGAATGGTTGTTATCTTTGTTGATAGCAGCACGCAAGCCTAGGAGAACTGTTGGCAGCGTTTCTGTCCACTTAATATTATTGTGGGCACGAATGGCAGTTTTGATGGTTCTATGAAGCCTTTCGATCTTCCCGTTACACCGAGGGTGGTACGCCGTGGAATGGCGAAGTTTGATACCACACAGCGTTGTTAAATCTTTGAAAAGTTGAGAAGTAAACTGCTTTCCTTGATCTGATATCACTGTATGCGGTGCTCCAAATCTAACAATCCAGTTTTCGTAGAACGCTCTCGCCACCGTTTCAGACTTAATATCTGGTAGCGGAACAACTTCCATCCAGCTGGTGTACCTGTCGATGCAGGTCAGACAGTAGATGTTACCATTCGATGGAGGTGAAAGACCAATTAGATCGATGTGGACAACACTAAATATTTCATCCACTTCTTGATATTTGCCTATTTCTGATTTCGTGTGTATCGACACCTCGCACTTTTGGCAGTTGACACAAACTTGAGCCCATTTCCTTATGTCTTTATTCATATTAGGCCATATAAATCTTGATGTTAATTGTTTTGTAGTGGCTTTGATGCCTGGGTGTGAGAGTTCGTGGAAGTTCCTAAAAATCATCATTCGGAATTTAATTGGAATGAATGGTCTAATATTTTCGGTAGACACGTCACACCATAACAATTTTCCTGATTGTAGTGGGCATTGCTTAAATTTTAAAGAGGTATTCTTTAATATCAGGTTTTGTAGTTATGAATCACCAGTTTGTTCTTTGGCGATCTCTTCATAGTCGATGGTTGTTATAGCATCAACTCTGGACAGAGCATCGGCAACTATGTTGTCAGTACCTTTTATGTACTTATTGTCAGTAGTGAATTGGCAGATGTATTGTAGATGAATTAATTGTATAGGAGAAGCTTTCTCATTTTTTTTGTTTGAATGCGTAAATTAAAGGTTTGTGATCAGTCAAATTTGTAAATTCACGTACCTCAAGCACGTGCTTGAAGAATTTGATAGACAAATATATTGCGAGAAGCTCTCTTTTATATGTACTATAATTGCAATGAGCAGGATTTAATTTAGAGAAAATTGCTATTGGTTTCCATGTATTATTGTCAAGCTGTTGGAAAACTGATCCAACTGCCCGATCTAAAGCATCTGTACAGAGTGAGAGAGGCAGTTCAGCATCGGGGTAGGCTAACAGTGCTGTATTAGCTAGGGCTTGTTTGCATTGTTTAAACTGAACTTCAGCTTCTTCAGTCCATCTTATTTCGCTTCTATCCTTTTTCTTGGCACCCCTCAAGTATTCATGAAGGATTGCCTGAGTCTCTGCTGCATTGCTCAAAAAGGTACGATAAAAGTTTAGCATACCCAAAAATATGCGTAATTCATGAACTGTTTTTGGTTTCTTATATTCTAAAATAGCTTGAACCTTTGTTGGGAGTGGTTTCACACCGTGATAGGTAATTAGGTATCCTAGAAAATCAATTTCTTGTACCAGGAATTTAGATTTAGAAATATTGATTCTTAATCCATAGGAATCTAGTCTGCTGAATAAGGTTTCAAGGTGGCTATAATGCTCTTCTTCCGTTAGAGAGGCTACCAGAATATCATCTAAGTAGACAAATGCAAAGTCCAAGTTTCTTAAAACTTCATGCATGAATCTCTGAAAGGTAGCAGTAGCATTTCTAAGACCGAAACTCATTACATTAAATTCGAATAGCCCAAAAGGAGTAATGATGGAAGTCTTTGGTTTATCCTCTTCAGCAATTGGAATCTGATAGAATGCCTTGCATAGGTCTATTTCTAAGTACACACGAGTACCTTTTGAGATGTGGTGGAAATCGTCCAGTCTAGGGATTGGATAATGATCTGGAAGTGTAACTCCATTGAGTCTTCTATAATCACCACAAGGTCTTAGTGATTCGTCCTTTTTTTAAACTAAATGTAATGGACTCTCCCAAGCAGAAATTGAGGGTCTAATTATTCCACTATTCAACATATATTGAAATTCTGCTTTAGCAAGAGTCAATCTCTGTGGATCTAGACGACGGGCTTTTGAGTGAATTGGCTCACCTCTTGTAGGAATATAATGTTTAACGTTATGTTTTGCTTCTACAAAATCTGATGGTGGCCTACATAGGTTAGGATATTTGGTTAGGATAGCGCTGACCTTGGATGATGAATTTAGAGTGCTAATATTTCCCATGTCTGAGATTGACTGAATGACGCCTTGTTAGCTCAGTTATTATCGTGACGAAATATGCATCCTGGTGTGTTATAATTTCGAACGATATATGCCCTATTTCAATGCATTTTAAAGGATTTATAAATTATATTAAAATATCGGTAAGCTGACAAAAACACACTATGGCAAACACACAAAACACAAAACCAATATATGATCAATATATTCATAAACGCTTGAATAAAAAAATGAGGAATTTCGTTCAAACCATATGTGAATATATACAGGGTGATCCAAAAGTCCCACACAACTTTAAAAATTAATAACTCCGCGAATATTTGCGCTAGAGCAATGCGGTAAACACCATTGTGTTCAGGATGCAATGGGATTTTTTTATGGCAAATAATGAAAAATCCGATATTGATTTTAGTTACAACTTTATTCGCTAGATGGCGCCCTACCAGAATCAGCGATTCAGCGGCAATTGATAAATTGAAAAATATAACTGAACGACACGTATTTTTACTTTTTGAATACCAGGAAAGAACCCTAATAATATCAAATGATAAATTAATAAAACACCATTTCGCCAAAAGTTAGAAGAAATGGTTAACGATTTTTTAATACAATCTGAGATATGTAAAATAGGTATATGCAAATTAAAACATGTAGCAAAAAAAAAAAAACTGATATTTTAGATGTGTTTGCTGGAATCCTCTCAGATATTTATATTTCGAAAATAATAATTTTCTATTTTTTTTAAAATTCAACTCTCTCTCAGTATCGATTATATTTATTTTAATTCATTTGAAAAATATTCATCTATCTCTGATGATTTATTTTACTCTGGAATGCCGTTTTTGTTTTTGTCGTGTCCAATAAAGAGCCTCAGATTCTTTTCGTTTGGCCAACAAAAAATGTCCAATTTATATAAACATATATTCTTAAATAATGAGACTTTAAAGAATGCAAATAATCTTCATCTATTTACATACACAACACATCTCCCCCCTTAATAATACTCCAGCCGGTCTAGGGGTTTCCTGGCACTCTGAAGTCTAGAACTGCGGACGGGCACTTGCACAGCGGCAGCCTCCGGTTTAGAAGTGCAAGAGGGCACGTTCACAGCAACAGGCCCTGGTATAGGAGTGCAAGAGGGTACGTGCACAGAAGCAGTCTCCTCCTTGTTTCCTGATGTAACCTCTGGAACCTCCTCTTCACTTTATTTCTGACTTCCACCTACAGGCTTCTCTCCTGATGTTCGAGGAAGTATCAAATTTCTTGTCTCCACTTGTTTCTTCCTCACAGGTCGCAATTGATTGATATGCCTCTTATACACGACGCCCTCGCAACTTATAAGGTAGTGACGGTAGCTCAATAATTACAAAATGATACCTTTTTTACTGTTTAGGTCCAGTTGCATAGTTGCGGAAATAAACCTCGCAACCTGTAGTAAACTGCTCCTGCCTTCTTACGGCCTTATGAAATACCTCTCGCGGATTTCCCATCTTGGTATTAAATTCGAGAATCTTGATCTTAAACTTCTCTTCATTAGCAGTTCCGCCGGGGAATTCCTTTATTACAGTTTGGGGGAATGCTCTATGAGCAAATAGGAAACTGTAGATTCGTCTCTAAATCATCCTTCCCAATATTCTTTCTCAAAAGGTTTTTAAACTCTCTTACATATCTCTCAGCTTAACCATTTGTACTAGGATTATACGGACTGGTCTTAGTGTGCCGTATACCATTCATTTTGGTAAATTGCTCGAATTCACCGGAGACAAACTGTCTTCCGTTATCTGTAACAAAAAATTAGGGCAATCCAATTCTGGCGAGAATTTCTCTAAGATGACTTATAATCGTTTTTCTGGTAATATCTTTGATGATAAAAATTTCTATCCACTTTGAGTATGCGTCCACGAGAACCAAGAACATTCTTCCCATGAAAGGACCCGCTAGATCAAGATGAAGTCGATGCCATGGTTTTTCGGGCCAAGTCCATTCCGAGATGATAGCCGGGGGCATGCTTGCCGATTCTTGGCATACTCTACATTCTCTAGTTAACTCCTCGATGTTACTGTCTATGCCTGGCCACCAGAAAATACCGTCTGGCAATCATCTTTATTTTAACAATCCCCATGTGTATTTCATGCAAGTAATTTAAAATTAAAGATCTTAATTTTTGGGGAATTACCACTCTTTCACGCCATTGAAGACAACCAAACTCCAAACTTAATCGCTCATTGATCTTATAATGAGGAGCTAGTGGGTTTTCTCTCGGTACCCTTGTGAATTTCCACACACAGTTGCCTTCTCTAACATTCCTTAATACTATAGACAGTATTTTATCTTGGGGCGTCTCATTAGCCACCTCCATAAAAGAGAACGGTACCTCATTCGACTTCCTAAGAAGAAGTACCTGGTCTTCATCAAGAGACTCCCTGACACTCGATTCTAAAGGAAGACGTGACAATGCGTCAACATTGGAATTATCACTAGTTTTTAGAAATTCCACAGCATAATTAAATGCAGATAATTTCAAGGACCATCTTTTAATTCTGGATGATGCACATATGGGAATTGGTTTATGAGGTGAAAATATATGAATTAAGGGTCGGTTGTCTGTGACCAATACAAATTTTCGTCCCAGTAAGTATTGTCTGAATTTTTCAACGCCAAAAGTTATGCTCAACGCTTTCTTTTCTAGTTGATAGAAACGTTTTTCCGCTTCAGTTAATGTTCTAGAAGCAAAATCTATATGGAATTCTTCCTTTCTATCATTTTATGACTCAGAATTACGCATAGTCCATAGTCTATTAATAATGATTTACATTTTTTAAAATAACATTCGATATTTTTTCGTCCAATTCCATCTACAATTTTAATTCAAAAGTTGATAGAATCGCGCTAAAATGTTTGCTATATTCTTTATGAATCGATAAAAATAAATTAAGAGTCCTTTGAAAGATCTCAATTGCGAAACATTCTTTAGGTTCAGGCGCCTCTATCACTGCTTTAATTTTATTTTCTAAGGGATGCAGTCTATATTTATCCATTTCAAACCCTAAATATTCCACCGATTTCTTTTTAAATTTACATTTATATCTGTTTAACTTTAAACCTTTTTCTAGCAATCATCTAAACACTAGATCCAACTTTTGTTCATGATCTTCAAAGTCTTTTCCTGCAACCAAAATATCATCTATGTAGCAGGCCAAACCTGGCAAATCAGAAAATAGGCCTTCCATAATCCTCTGAAATTTATTTGGTGATACCGCTAAGTCATATGGTATTCTTTTATAAGAAAACAACCTCTTTGTTGTGTTTATATCAACAACAGCTTTGGCTTCTTCCGCTAACATTACTTGTAAGTAAGCCTGTGATAGGTCTAGAGTCGAAAATACGGTGCTTCTAGATAATTTTAAAAAGATCTCATCGATCGATGGAAGGGGATACCTATCTAATTCTATTGCTTTATTAGCTGTACATCAAAAGTCACCACATATCCTTACACTATCATCCTTTTTTAATACTGGTACTATTGGAGCGGTCCAATATGCATGAACTATAGGTTATAAAATGCAAGAATTCACTAAACGATTAATTTCATTCTCTACTTTGTTTTTTAGAGAGAAAGGTAAAATTCTGGCCTTACAAAACACAGGAGTCACATCCTTTTTTAAATTAAAATGTATTCTAACGTCCTTTAGACAGCCCAAATCTTTGTTAAACAAATCTGCGTATCTATCAGTCAAAATTTTTAATATTTAAATATATTTCTATTATATTCATTATTTAAAATTTTAATGCTAAACAATATAGAATAATCAAGTTTCAACTGTTTAAGCCATTCTCTTTCTAATAAAATTACCTGGATTTTTTCATTTATAACTATTAATCGTAAATATTGGTTGACTTCTTTTACAAAAACATTTCTTTGATCTATAATCTCTATTGATTTACCACAAAAGGATTTTAATCTTAAATTTGTTGGAAATAATAGTTTACCTTGCCAATAATTCTTATAAATATATTTAGGTATTAACGTAACTGGACTTCCTGTATCTATTGTAAAGCACAAATAATAATTATCTACTGTTAAATTTATTGTGGCATCAGTTTAGCCCTGTACAGAATATATAGAGTCCTTTTGTACAAATTTACATCCCCACATTCTTATTACTAGCTTTGCAGACCCTACTTAAATGACCCTGTTTATTACATTTTAAAACAAGTCTTTGTTCTATGAGGTAAAACAGATGCCACGTGTGAATGTCTTTCACCACATATATAACACACTATTTTGCCTTTGCCACTTTGCCTGAAAGGCCTATACTGCGCCGTACTATTATTGTACTCACCCTTTTTATCCTTTCAATTCACAGGGGATATCTTGGCCACTAATTTATCTTATAATTCTCTTGTATTCATCTCCGCCAATTCGAACGAGATCGCCACTGCAAAAACTGTATCCAGGGTGACATCGTCGTCCTCTTGTAGTAGCTTCTGTTGCAGGATCTCCGACTTGATTCCAGCCACAAAACGGTCTCGCATCATGGTTCCCAACATATCGACGAAATTACAATTTATTGCCAAATGTTTCAATTCTCTAAGATATTCCGAAATTGATTCTCCTTCCTGTTGAATTATCTTTAAAAATCTGCATCGCTGTGGTATCACTTTCTTCTTTTGATCCAAATGCAGCTTAATTCTTTGAATGATAGTATCATAGGGTTGAGCTTTCATTAGACCAGGAAGAAAATGTCGTTTCCCTGCTTCAAAGTTTCAGAATCTGGTAGCCAGGTAAAAATCAGCACTTTAATCTCCTCCTTCAGATGCCAAAAAGAAAGCCTCAAATTTTTGTACAAAAAGATCGAAGTGTCCTCCACTGGGCTATAGCATCTAAAAGGTACTATTAAATTTGAACTTGTTATGCTGATCTTTTCTACTCCTTTTTTTTTCTTGATCCAGATAGTTTAAAAGATGTAATCTTAACCCATTTTCCTATTTTCTCTCCATAATCCGAGAGTCAGATTCGTTTAAAAGATGTAGTTGTTATACTTGCATAGACGCCGTTTTCCTCAGCTTTTTACTGGCTCTGTAGATCGCGCATCCTCGTCGCCACTTTTGTTGTGACGTAATTAGACGTACAAGAGCTCAAACTTGACTATGGCCAACAACAAATGTCCAATTTATATATACATATATTTTTACATAATGAGGCTTTAAATAATACAAATAATATTCATCTATTTACATAAACAACGGTTAATATATAGCGAGAAGAGTAGAGGACTGAGCACAGATCCCTTAGGTACACCAGCCCATGTTCTTCGGTCCTTGGAAAATGTTCCATTGACCCGATCCTTTAAGGTTTTTCCTCTTACTCCGATGTTGTGCAGCCTTTCAAATAATGTCTACAGTCGATCAAAAGCTGAGGTCATATCCAGGAATACGGCCGTTGTCTTCTTTGGCGGTTTTTCCTAGAAATATATTATTGATTGACAGAAGTAGAAAAGTTTATCAGTTGTACAGTGTCTGGATCTTTAGGCAGTTTGGTAAAAGTTTATTTTATTATTGTTAGTGAGCCAGACTATGAGCCTAGAGTGGATAATTCATTCTGTTATTTTACAAAGTATGCTGGTAAGAGCAATTGGCCGATAGTTCTTGCATTCCTTAGCATCTTTGTTTGGTGTCAGTATTGGCACTATAATTGATATCTTCCAATTCTTTGGTAGTTTACCAGTTTGCCATGAAATGTTCAATATTCGTAGGAGTTGATTTTTAGTTTCGTCTCCAAGTGGTTTAATCATTTGACCAAAGATTAGAGCATCTCCAGGTGACATCTTGGATTTAACTTTCCTATTGATGAATTTAGCTCATTCAGTGTGAAGTCTCTCGAGTAAATATCTTGTTGATGGTAATTTCTTGCTTGTTTAACTAACTTGTTTATATTATTTTTAGAGTCCTGCCTTCATTCCTATAGCTGAGTCTGGAAGTGCTTGAAAGATATTCAGCAATTATGTCAGCCATCTGTTTGTTCGTTCTCGCTGTTCATATCGGTTTGAGTATTGGAGGATTAGTGTTGGTTTTGATTGTTTTATAACACTAATTATATTCCAGTGATGGCTTTCCTTTTTTGGATCCATTTTTTTCGCAGAATTCTGCCCATTTTTCTTGTTTGAATATCCAAATTTGTAGTTCTATTTTGTGACTAATTTCAATGAGTTCCTTTATGATTTCTTCTGTTTCATTTGTTTTAAGAAGTTCATTTTTATTGTCTCTTTCTGCAATCATTGCCTCGATATTGTGGTCCTTCCAGTAAAGTTTTCACAGGCCTTTACGTCTACCTCTACTTATCGATACTTTTGCAGCTTTGGATATGTTCAAAGAGAATTTTTCCATTTTTTTGTCAATCGTTCTGTGATTTAATTCTTCGTTGCACAGTTCTTCAAGATTTTCTGTAATTTTTTTCCCAGTGTTCTTCTATTCTGTTGGAAATTCTCAATTTTGAATGTCAGGGTTGTTAAAATTGGTCTGTGGTCACTGATTGCACTTTTCAGAATTTTCCATTGTGTTGTGGGTGCGATGTTGTAATTTGTCGCTGTGATGTCTATTGCGGATTCTGTGCCTGTGGACTTGGATAGATAGGTGTTCTTTTCGGTATTTAACGGCGTAAGGTCGAGGTCGGTTAGCATGTCCTCAACCTGCTGACCTTTGTTATCCTGGACATGGATCCCCAAGTTGGTCTTTCGGCGTTAAAATCACCAAGTATGATTGCGATATCCGAAGACGCTATGATTGGAATTGTTTTACCTGTAAGATAGATTTCTATTGCCTGAGCTTCTGTCGTGCCTTCTCTAGGCTTACTCTTTTATAGGAGATTTCCTTAAATTTAATTTCTAGAGTTTTAATCAAAACGGCAAGTCCTCCTCCAAATTTTCCCGGTCTGTCCATTCGTAGTGTTGTATAATCTTTGATATTGAATCTCAGATTCTGATTCAATTTTGTCTCCTGAGGACAATTAATATGTACATTGTTGTCACAGAGAAGACAAGCCAGCTCTTTATTTTCCTCTGGGTACCATTTATATTGAGTTGAAGTAGATTGAATTGTGTCCTCGTAGTAGATTTCTCATCATGAGCTCGAGCTGTAGCTCCTGACGCGGCGGTTACTCCGGACGCGGTAGCATTACTGGAGATATCAGTTTTGCTCTTCATTTGAAAATGAGTTCCGTTGCAACGTTAGTCATCTTGGAAACAAACAAGAATTTGGTCAAATATTCCAAGGGTCCAGGGTGGACCGCAAGGAGGTGTGGTCGGACTTCTCCCCTTCCCCTGGAATGCCGTCATTACAGGATAAAGCACTCTTGGTGAAATTTTAAAATTGTGATTCAGAATCTGCCACTGAAGCTTTACGAGCGTTTCGTTCCTTTAAAGATATTCGAAGCGGTAAAGGACCAATGAGTTGCTACTCTCTAAAGCGATTGATTAAAAGTTTTGAGGAAACTGGATCTCTGGAAGCAAAACCTCGGAGTGGAAGAACATCGACATGCAAGTCAGTGGCTGTTACGGTTTTGCAGAATGCTGAAGCTATTGAAACGTTATCCCCGTATGGAGAAGTAAGTGCTAGACAAGTTTCTCGACAAACGGGGATTTCGTATCGAACAGTTTGGAGAGAACACACATTTATAATTTTTCTATAAAAATATCCTAACAAAATTCAAAGTTTTCACGAGTTGAAAGTCAGCGATTTTGAGAAGCGTCAAGAATTCGCTGCATGGGTTTTCCGGCAAATTGATATTGATGAAAACTGGCTGTCAAATGTTCTAAGAACAGATGATGCTCACTTTTATCTAAAGGGAGAATTTAACATTCAAAACTGCCTCATTTTGGCAACAGAAAACCCTAGGAGTTTTACAGAAATACCACTTCAACAGCACAGAGTTACAGTTTTGTGTGGGTTCACTTCTTCTTTTATTATTGGGCCATTTTTCTGTGAAAAAATCAATGGAAGAACTTTTAAAACCGTTTTCGTAACTTTTGAACGTTATGTTCAACTTTTGAGAGAAAAGGTTATTCCCATATTGCAGGACAGACAAGCACTAAGCGAAATAACATTCACGCAAGATGGAGGACCTCCTCATATCTCCCGCGGTGCCAAACAATTGCTGAAGGATACGTTCGGTGGAATTCGTTGATAAGTCGCCACTTTATATACCAGTGGCCTCCAATATCACCAGACTTGACGCCTTACAATTTCGGTTATGGGGGTACATTAAGTCGCGTTTTTATCGATGCCGGCCTACCACATTGGCCATGTTGAAGGCTTCTATCAGATGGCACGTTTTATAAATTTCAACTATTTAATTGTGACCATTCTGTCATCTATCGCCTGCAGGCGGTGTTTGAGAATGAAGGGCGCCACTTTGAGCAAGGATTGTGACCTAATGCAAGAGAGAAGGCACTTACCTCATGTGTTATATTTTGCAGCTCTTTGTTTTGGGTTATGGGAATAATAAATGCTGTCCTTACATCTTGACTCTTTTTTTTCTGTGAACAGTATTTTTTTTGTTTGTCATTTGCCCACATTTTATATTATGTCGTGCAGGCCAAATTTAAAAATGATTTTTTTTGAGGGGATACCTTTTCAAAATTATGTACATTATAATAAACAATGATAATATTTGACAAACCCATAGGATATTTGGAATAAAGAACGACAAATATATTTTGTCACTCCCCTCTATATTTCATTTTTGGATCATGACAAATATCCAGTTAAATAGTCAAGTGTCGACAATTAGTCAAGAAACTCTACATTCCTTATAGCACGAAATCCTATTAGTAGTGCCATCATAATTTTTGGTACTATATTAACATTTCAAAAATCGTGTATTGATATCAGTAGTTATTTTCAAACATTCAATTTATTTCACAAAACTCCATTTAAAATATAAATATATTTTGATACATGTTTTAATTTGCATATACCTATTTTACATATCTCAGATTGTATTTAAAAATCGTCAACCAATTCTTATAACTTTTGGCGAAATGGTGTTTTATAAATTTATCATTTGATAGTATTAGGGTTCTTTCCTGGTATTCAAAAAGAAAAAATACGTGTCGTTCAGTTATATTTTTCAATTTATCAAACAATTTGGCCGCTGAATCTCTGATTCTGGTAGAGCGCCATCTAGCGAATAAAGTTGTAACTAAAATCAATTTCGAATTTTTTTATTTGCCATAAAAAATCCCATTGCATCCTGAACACAATGGTGTTTACCGCATTGCTCTAGCGCAAATATTCGCGGAGTTATTAATTTTTAAAGTTGTGCGGGACTTTTGGATCACCCTGTATTCAAGTCTAGAAATTTGTATAATGAATTAAAGTTCCATTTTATGTGAAGTGTCACTCTCCATATCACAACATAGCATTGAAGATAAACTCCAAAGTGGATCAAGAAAAAAAATAATATAATAATATGACTTTTGATCTTATCCAAGGTTTCTTTATAAACTCAACATGTGAGAATCTAACATTTGGGTAAAGGATATTGAGGCTGACTCGACTATCACCATTGCAGCTTTTAATTCCTGATGTGAGGTTACCACTTACGAATACAAAGAAACATCGAGATATGCATGTATTTATATATATATACTTATCACATATAATAAAGCGTCTGTTCGTTGAAGCCGAATAGGATTGGTCCATTCTGTGTCACGTGTTCAAGTTACGTAGTTAAGTGACGTGGCCGGCTGTAGGTCTGTTTGTGTTTTGTTTTCTTCCTTTATTTTATTCTATTCTGACCTTATTAGTCATTTTTTTGCTTTCGGCAATTTATTCGGTGAATATTTGAGTAATAAATTTTAATTCAAAATTATATTTAAGCTTTTAAAAATAACGCAGTTAGCAAAAATACGCATTTAGCTCGACGTTAAGCTCGACGTTAGCGACACGCTCGGCCATTGATTGAAATAAAACGAAATAATTTGATATATAAATATTCGTAATTTACTCTAGCCACATCAGCCACATATTTGATAATATTCATAATTTACACTTTAAATACTTTTCATACTTGCCTTCTCTTTCCTAATTTTTATAGTCTAAATACACTGCGTGACATTGAAAATGGAACACCAAGAAATAGTGGCCAGAAAATTATGCAAATTTCAGGGTAGACGCGCCTAACCTAGTTATGCAAATGATGTAAAATGCGCAGCTCTCGTGCGCACATGGAGTAAGATATAAGGGAAGGAACTTGCAGAAAGGACAGTATTCGTGTCGTTACTTCTTCAAGGAAAATCATTGTAGAAATTTTGTTCTTGTGTCAAAAGACACGTGTAATAACAGAGAATGCCAGGTCATCGTAAACGGAGGCAGTTCAAGCAGACAGACGCTTTTACGAGGGGCATGGTGATCGGACTGAAAAGGGCAGGTTGGTCCATACGTCAAATCGCAGCTGATACACATCTTGGTGCGTCCACGGTGCACCGACTGTGGAGAAGATGGTTGGAACTAGGAAATGTGGCAATTAATAGGAATGTCGGTGCAACCAGAGTGACGTCAGCACGTGTGGATCGGCGTATCCTTCGACAAGCAGTGGCGGCCCCACAAGCCACTTGTACCGCCATCCTGCAACATGTGCAAGACACCCTAGATCATTCCATCTCGACCAGAACCATTTCCCGTCGATTGGTTGCTAATGGCTTGCACTCATGCCGTCCGCTGAGAAGACTGCCATTGACCCCAACGAATAGGCGCCAACGTTTGGAATGGTGCCGGGCTAGATCGACGTGGATGACGGAATGGCACAGGGTCGTGTTCTCAGATGAGTCGCGTTTCTGCTTGTCCAGTGATAGTCGCCGTGTACGCGTGTGGCATCGACGTGGAGAAAGGTCCAATCCGGCAGCAATTGTGGAACGCCCCACCGTGCGACAACGTGGAATCATGGTTTGGGGCGCAATCGCGTAAGATTCCAGGTCACCTTTACTTCGTATTCAGGGCACTATGACGGCCCAACGATACGTTGATGATGTGCTGCGACCGGTGACACTCCCCTACCTTCAGGGGGTACCCAATGCCCTTTATCAGCAGGATAACGCCCGACCGCACACTGGTCGCATTAGCCAACAAGCTCTGCAAGATGTACAGATGCTTCCCTGGCCACCGTACTCTCCTGATCTCTCACCAATCGAGCACGTCTGGGACATCATTGGACGCCGTTTGCATGCCTTGCCACAGCCGCGTTCAGAAGACGAACTGTGGCAAATGGTTGAGAGGGAATGAAGAGCCATCCCTCAGGACGCCATCCGTACTCTGATTGACTCTCTACCTAGACGTGTTGCTGCGTGCATCGCCGTCCGCGGTGGTCCTACTTGCTACTAAGCCGACGCCGTTCTCGCTCTGTATTATGACTATCATTTTGAAATAAATATCACTTATTGTTCGTCCCTGTCTCTCTCTGTCTGCCGAGTTTCATCACTTTCTGGCCACTATTTCTTGGTGTTCCATTTTCAATGTCACGCAGTGTATTTAAATGCGTACTTTTAACGACGACATTTTTCATTTCAGTAAATCATTTTACACTTTAATAACATTTTTCATTTTTCATTTTAGCACCGTTTTAATTTTGTTAAGGTCATTTTTCATATTTTTTATATTTTAAGATTATCTATAATTTCTAATTATCAATGCGCAAAAAATGTCTGTTTGTCTGTATGTATGTTTGTTCCCTAACTACTCTCTTAATATTCTATTTTATACGCCAATATTTAATTACGCCAGAAATTGGCTATTTTAATATTGCTTATATTAAATATGCCTATGCGTATTTTTTATTTTATTGAATATCAATTTTTCAAACATATATGTAGTAATCCCGATGTGGAATGTACTGGGCAGTCGTGGTAGTGGGTGCGTGATGGGATTCCCGCACTGGGACAGCAAGAGACAGAGGCAGGTCTAGATGGTAACTCCAAGAAGGTAGAGGTAGACCACGGACGAAGGCAGTCGAACCACGGGCGCCACGGATGCCTACATCGCGGATAGGGGTGAGAGACCCGACCGTATGACGGCGTCGCTCTGAAAACAACTAACTGAACAACTAACTTTGTCCCATTTCTGGGCTCTTTATATACTGGACGCCCGCATTTGGCGGCGAGTTCTGATTGGCTCCTATAATCACGCCACCTGTCAAGCGCCGGGTTGTTTATCACGTCTGGCCACCTGTTGACGGGGTGATTGAACTCATTATCATAAACACCTGTTCGTCTGGTCTTTGTCTCCGTCTAGACTACCTTTACCTCTTTGTTTATTTGTCACTTTGTTACAAGGTCGATACATATTTTTATATAGAGATGGGGTTATAATAAATATCAGAAGAAGGTTGTGAACTATCTTAACTCAGAATATACTACAGAATGTGTCCCCGGTGATGAAGGTTTGGTTGGGGGAATGACATGTAATGAATCATAACCTAACAAACCTATTATAAAAAAATAAAAGAAATAATTTGTATACAAATTAGTTAAAATTATTATGAAGTTACAAGTTAAAAAGAGGAAGATGTTGTAATGGTGGTGTATCAATGAAATAAAAATTCAAGGTTATAAAAATAAAATGGCACAAAATGAATGATACAAGATTAAGAGAAAGTATATAATACAAAATGGTAAATATGGTAAAATGAATCGTACCAGGAAAATAATATCTTATTGCATGAAAGATGAGAGGAAAAAAAATGAAGTTAGTTTATTGACTGAACGTATAATGTGACGCTAAGGTTGAAAAAGAGAAAGGGGGTATCTGAGCATGTTTCTGCAAAGTAGTATCCCAAGCATTCTGCAATGCAATGCGAACTTGTTAAAGTGAGGCATTGTTTTCATTAACAGAAGGCCTAAGATAATCCGTCTGCATCATTAGTTCAGACAGTGAAAGGAGGTGAGAAGATTGATGGATGTAAAAGGGAGAGGTAGAGGTAAGAGGGGTAAGAGGGATCCCTGTTGTCCATAATGATTGTGCCCGGTTGAATTATGAGAAAAAAAAGTCAAAATTTGAAAAAATGGTGAATTGATATGATGAGTCGGGCGATGAGAAAAAAAAATAAAAAGATCGCGCTGGATATCCTGAACTCACTATTGGGAATGGTATAGCGAGGAAGGATTGTTCCAGTGGGATTAATCAATGAAAAAAAAAATGTTCGGCGAACTGGAATCCCTTGGAAGGTTGGAGGTTTGAAGGATGTGGGAAAGGAGAGGTGGATGTAAGAGATTTATTGCTGTCAATTTTGATTGTGTCCGGCTTGTGTGGTGAAAAGAAAAAGTTGAAAAATGAAAAAATGATGAGCCGGACGATGAGAGAAAATAAAACAAAATTCTAACTGGGTCTCCTGAGCTCACTATTTGGAATGATATAGCGAGGAAGGGTCTTCTAGTTAGTTTAATCAATAAAAAAAAGAAAATGACTGACGAACAATAATCTCTTGATGGATGTAAAAAGTTGGGAGGAAAGGTTCATGGGATAGAGTTAGAGGTTGTAAGGGAAGCGTCAAAAATAACAATTTGAAAATCTATTAAGAAAAAATAAAATGATAAATGTTTTATATGTTTAAGAAATATTATAAATATTGTTAGGCGTAGGTTTTTTTAAAATGGTGTCTAAAATAGTTGAAGTTGTAAAATTCTAAGTCTAAACATGATGAAAAAAAAGGAAAATAAAAATATTAAAGGTAATAATATATAAAGGGTTGATTGGTATTTGATGGCATTAATGTTGATGGTTAATAAACAAAATTATATTATCGATTAATATTGAAATGCTTTATCTACATCTGTAAGTTAAAAAACAAAGTCCAACACCACAAAACTAGTAAAACTGTAAGTCTATTTACAAATAAATGAGAGAAAAGTTAAAAGAAAACAAAAAATATTCGTCCCTGAAAAAAGGGAACATATTTACACACAATGTCTAGGTGTAGGTGCAAGATTACTGATGTATTTCTAATTTGGCCTACGGGGAGGCAATGTGGCCCTATAAATGATTGATGGACAGGCAAGAGTGTTGAAGTAGGAAGGGCTATCTCTGCTAATGATGGATGCTAATGATGAATACAAAGGTCATTCCACCCCTTTAGAAGTAGGGAAGGAAAGACGAAGTAGAAAAAAAACTAGGGGGGAGTTCAGTGCGTGCGTCCTTGAGCTGTCGTTGGGATGAAGATTGGATTTAATTGTCCTTTTAGGAGGCCAAGATGGCGTCTCCTTTGGTCTCATGTACAGGAACGATTTTAGAGATGATGGGGACTACTTCATTATAATATTGTAATTTATAGTTGTATTTGTAATTGTGGGAAATAGGGGAGGCACATTATGAGATGAGATGATTTAAAATTTATATTTATAAAAATACAAATCTAGGACTAGTTTTAAATATTGAGAATTTATTTTAAATATTGAGAAAATCAATTGAAATAGTAATAGGTTAAGTAAAATAAAGAGCGTAATAAATTTAATTATTAATACTATGGCCATAAATAAGGTATTAAAAAAAACACACAAATAAGTTTAGAAAATATGATTCGAGTAATTAAAATATAATACGATTTTTTTTTATGTAAAATTGAAAGTTGCATATTTGGATAATGCCATTTTAGGTGAATTTAAGAAAGGCATGTAAGATTAGTAAATTGGCAAAAATGCGCGATTGAATATTTTTAATAATAAAATTGAAAATGATGAATTAAAATTTATAATTTGATTAAAATAAGGTAAAAATGATAAATGAGAGTGTGAAAGTTTTAAAATTTGAATAAAAATGATATAAAAAAGGTTATAATTGATTTTAAAATGCTTAAAGTGAAAATATAAGTATAAAATTTATGGGGAAAATGGCAGAAAAAGAGTTTAAAGTACCTTGAAATGGCTGATGCTGGCTGGAGTTGATTTCTGGAGATGGCTGTTTGGAAGAAGGCTGCTTGTTGCGTGGGATCCGTCGAAAGAGGAGATGAGGGCTTCCTCCGCACGAGGCACGGCTAGTCCCCGAATGGCGTCTGTTAGGCGGCCTACTAGGTCTTCGTAGTGGGGCTGCATGTTGGTGAGGGCATCCGCGAAGTAGTCCTCTCTGACCTCCGTCATCCTCTGCTTGCTGCTGTCCTCAGTTATCCTGTCGACTTTAACGGGTTCTGTAGTAATCCCGATGTGGAATGTACTGGGCAGTCGTGGTAGTGGGTGCGTGATGGGATTCCCGCACTGGGACAGCAAGAGACAGAGGCAGGTCTAGATGGTAACTCCAAGAAGGTAGAGGTAGACCACGGACGAAGGCAGTCGAACCACGGGCGCCACGGATGCCTACATCGCGGATAGGGGTGAGAGACCCGATCGTATGACGGCGTCGCTCTGAAAACAACTAACTGAACAACTAACTTTGTCCCATTTCTGGGCTCTTTATATACTGGACGCCCGCATATGGCGGCGAGTTCTGATTGGCTCCTATAATCACGCCACCTATCAAGCGCCGGGTTGTTTATCACGTCTGGCCACCTGTTGACGGGGTGATTGAACTCATTATCATAAACACCTGTTCGTCTGGTCTTTGTCTCCGTCTAGACTACCTTTACCTCTTTGTTTATTTGTCACTTTGTTACAAGGTCGATACATATTTTTATATAGAGATGGGGTTATAATAAATATCAGAAGAAGGTTGTGAACTATCTTAACTCAGAATATACTACATATATTTATATTCTTTATTCGATATTTACTTAATATTCATTTCGATATTTAGTTAATATTCATTTCGATATTTAGTGAATATTCAAAATAGACGCTCGAAATAAAATAGAATAAAATTTCAATATATATCGAAAATTGATCTATGTCACATTGTTATATTATTTAGTGTTATATTATAGTGTAACGTTTTTTTTTGCATTTTTACACTATACATTTTTACACCATACTATAAAATGTTGATATTTTGCCGTGAGAGTACAACTGAGAGTACACACTAAATAAAATAGTAAGAATAATATAATTATATAATTATAACTAGCGGATGTGCCCGGCTTCGCCCGGGTTTTACCCGAGTGAATGTTTGTCTAACGAACATTTGTTAAAACAATTCTCTAAAAACTTATAAAACGTACTCGGCTTCGCCCGGGGTTTTACCCGAGTAAAGGTTTGTCTAGCGAACATTTGTTAAAACAATTCTCTAAAAACTTATTTAAAAAAAAAGATATATTTTGATAATTTGAAACTCGTAAATTTGAATCTCTCGATAAAGTGAACATTTTCCCCGGTCCCTGTGTGCCGTGTCATCCTGAATATTGTCTTTCCTAATTTTCTACATTAGAAAATCATAGTTTTATCTAGTGAACATTTTTTCCCGTGTCACATTGCCGTGTCATCCTGAGATAATCTTACTTTTGATAAATAATATTTAAGATAACAAACTTAGTGATAATAAAACTTGTTAACATCGTCACAATGGGGGCGCTGCTTGCGAGTTAAATCTACAAATCTGCAAATAACTCTAAGGATATTCAAGATATTCAGGAAATTATTTTTCAAAAACCTTTCCGGTGATATACCTAATAATATCCCAAAATTTCACGGCGATTGGATGTATGGTTTTTGAATCTATAGAGTACAGACAAACAGACAGACAGACAGACATTCAATTATATATATATAGATATGACGTAACGAATTATATTATCATTATTATCATAATATTCTGTGTGTTCCCGAATATTATTTTCGTTAGGCAAACTTACACTCGGATAAAACCCGGGCGTAGCCGGGTACACATTCGCTATATTATATATAAATACTAGCGGATGTACCCGGCTTCGCCCAGGTTTTTCTCGAGGGAATGTTTGTAGTCTAGTAATAAGAAAATATACTACACCTAAAAACTATCAGAGAAAAGAGAAACCACGGAAGGTGAACAGAAAAATGCTTACAATGGATGTTATGTTTACGATATCAAGCTAAATAAAAACAAAGATAAAATTGCATATGTTGGTCACTATAAATTTGTATATTTGTTAGGCGAAATTAGAAACATGATAAAACAATTGGGTATTTAAAAACAAATGTAGAAATAAAAGTTGAAGTATAATAAACAATGTTAAAGATTAGTTTTAATTATTAATCAAGATTGTGTGTGAATATGTGAGAAAGATGTAATATCGTTGTTGTTTTCTTGGCCGACTGTTTTACATATGGTGTTATCTTAAAATTGCTTGTTTTGAATATTTTTTAGATTGGGATTATTAGCTAGTATGTAAAAAAATTAACTCTGTTGAAATTTAATTTTGTATTTATATATAAATAAAATTAACTCTGTTGATTTTTTTTGTATTTAATCGATAACAGCGAAGTTACGCATGTTAATGTTAGGAAATATATTTTGATGTTGAGCAAAACCTGCTCCATCTCGTTTTACATAAATGTTGAAAATTTGGTTGAAATCGATGCATTGTAACGAAAGTTTTTAGTGATGTCCACTTATGAAATTTCCATTTTATTAATATAGATATAATAATATAATAAAATATAATATAATATATAAATTATAAATATATTATATAATTATAAATGCAATATATTAAAATATTAGAATGTTAACAAAACTAAAACAGTACTCTAAAATAATGTTATTTCCAATTAAGGTTTTTCAATAACGAAAACATATTGATGTTAGAGTTTCAAAGAAAATCTAAAAATGAAAATGTTGTTAAAGTAAAAAATTAAATTGTGCTGTCTTATATTATTGTTTTTTATTGTTGTCTCTTATAAATGTCTTAAAGTTGCAAAACCTATATATAAAGAAAAAAGCATCTCTGGTTCAAATCACATAAATAGGTACCGCTCAGCAAGAGCAACCTAGTTCATGATAATTGAACAATGAATAATATGTGAAGGTTATTCACATATTAAACAAATTTTAACGCGGGATTCAATCCCGGTTCATGACTCGGGAATCGAGGGGGTTACCCACTCGTCCACCGACTTTATTTTGAAAAAAAGCATGACCGTTTCTCTTTATTATATTAATTAATATAATATAGCTCAATTGTTTTTGACTTATAACTTAATATTTGATATTTATCATCATATTTGGTTTGTTTGGTAACAAAAAAAACTGCAAATATATTTTTTTATCTCTGGCTCACTGTTCTTTTTAAATTATAATAACAATTTTGATGTCGATTCTGTGTGACGTGTTCAAACCTGATTGGCTTGGCCGCCCCCCCTCCCACTTAAGTGACGTGGCCGGCTGTAGGTCTGTTTGGTTTTTGTTTTCTTCCTTTATTTCATTCTATTCTGACCTTATTAGTCATTTTTTGCTTTCGGCAATTTATTGGGTGAATATTTGAGGAATAATATTTTTTAAATAATTTTATTTTTTTAATTTAGCTTGATTATTTTATTTTTATAAACAATGTCTCCTAAAAGAGCCCTTTCTATTGTTGAGGCCATCGAAGCAAAGCAACGTCGTATTGAACAGCAGCGACAAAGACGTTTAAATTCACCCGTAAGAGAACGGCATAATGAACAACAACGACAATACCGAATGAATATGAGCGAAAATCAAAGAGCCCTTCAAAGGGAAAACAGTAGGCTGAGGATGCAAAGAATTCAACAGGGAGATAATCTACCTTTGCCAACAGGGACATGTTTCGAGGAAGATCAAATTCCCCTGCACTTTTGTGGCCAACTTGATCAAGTTTGCCCAAAATGTAGAGCAAAGTATTTCGAATTGGAACAAACGACATAGAGTAAAACTTTTCATAAATGCTGTTCCAAAGGAAAAGTCGAACTTGAACCGATTCAAACCTCTGAACTACTTGAAAGTTTAATGACTGGAAAGCATCAACTTTCAAAGAACTTCATGGAAAACATCCGTTCCGTCAACAGTGCCCTAGCATTCGCTTCAATGGGAGCAAACCTTGCACCTCCTCCTGGATATGGGCCCTATTGTTTCCGAATCAACGGACAGATATATCACTGCTCAGGTGCCTTGCATCCTGAAAATGATGATCAAAGAGTTTTTGCTCAATTGTACATTTTAGATCCTGATGAAGCAGCACGACAAAGAATGATTATCTCCAAAAATTCGGGATGCAACCCAGATTTGATGAAATTGTTAGGTTTATACATTGCTGGCATAAATCCCTTTGCGGATGCATGTAAAATGCTCCACGAGGTGGAGAAAGAATGTATGCAAGAGGCAACTGCGAATAATACTGAACCGTCTATTGTATCTCTTGGAATTATCCAAGACAGAAAAAATGATCAGCGACGATACAATCCACCACGCTCAAATGAAGTTGCTATCATTTTCCAGAATGCTGATGGCGAACCACCCCTTGAACGTGACTTGATAATCCTTCGCCGTAGTTTGCCTAATGAAAGGAAAACACAAAGAATCTCAATATTGGATCCAAACTTAGAACCAATGGTTTACCCTATCTTATTTCCACATGGGGACCAAAGTTGGACACCTAACCTCAAACTGAGTTATAACCCCTCATGCGTTAGAAATGTTCAAAGAGCACCCGCAGCGAATCCTAGGACTCGGATTACTCAAATGCAGTATTATGAATATCGACTTTCAATCAGGGATGAATTTAATCCTTTATTAAGCGCTGGGAAATTAACTCAACAGTACTTTGTCGATGCTTATGTTAAATTGGAAAGCAATCGCCTGCAATATATTAGACAAAATCAAAAAAAAAAATGCGCACTGAATTATACACAGGATTATTGGATTATATTCAAAGCGAGGCTGCTGCCCAAGGTGTACCACTGCTGCCAGGTAAAGCAGTAATTCTTCCATCCTCATTCCAAGGTAGCCCAAGAAACATGGCTCAAAATTATCAGGACGCCATGGCAATTGTTCGAAAACATGGGAAGCCTGATTTCTTTGTCACGATGACATGCAATCCGAAATGGCTTGAAATAGT
Source organism: Cordylochernes scorpioides (assembly GCA_030710605.1). NCBI lineage: Eukaryota > Metazoa > Arthropoda > Arachnida > Pseudoscorpiones > Chernetidae > Cordylochernes > Cordylochernes scorpioides. The sequence goes on along the minus strand of CP092872.1, from coordinate 40,381,613 downwards.
TGAAAACTTAGAAGAGGGCCAATCTGTAGAAAACCGACCAGACTTAGTAGTTCGAGTATTTAAAATGAAACTTGACGTTCTTTTGGAACAAATTTAAACAAAATGATTTTTTGGTAAAGCAATTGCAAGTATTCATGTAATTGAATTTCAAAAAAGGGGATCACCTCATGCCCATATACTGATAATATTGACACCTGAAGATAAACCAAACACTGTTGAAAGAATAGATCAATTTATATCTGCTGAAATACCTGACCAAGAAACGCGTCCTCGGCTGTATGAAATAGTCACAAGGCATATGGTACATGGACCATGTGGGGAGCATAATTTAAATTCCCCTTGCATGGTTGATGGCCATTGCTCAAAGGAATTCCCTAAACAATTCCAAGAAGAGACCTTGGTAAATGTTAGCGGGTATCCACGATATAAACGGAGAAACAATGGCGTTGAAGCTATCGTAAATGGCAAATATATCGATAACTCATGGATTGTTCCATACTGTCCAATGCTTAGTCTAAGATATAACTGCCACATTAACGTGGAATGCTGTGCTTCTGTAAAAAGCGTAAAGTACCTCTTTAAATATGTGTACAAGGGACATGACTGCGCCAACATAAGCATTACAGAACATGCAACATTGAATCATGACGAAATCAAATCTCACATGGACTCCAGATACGTCAGTGCCCCAGAAGCCGGCTGGAGACTATTTAGTTTTCCTATGCATCAGCAGAGCCACTCAATTATGAGATTACAGGTGCATTTGCCTGGACAACAATCAATATGCTTCAATGAAGATAACATTGAAGAAGTTGTACAGCAAGCAGGGAACAAAGATACAACGTTGACGGCTTGGTTTAAACTGAACCAAGTAGATGAAAACGCGCGAAACATTCTTTATGAAGATATTCCACAGAAAATAAGTTTTTGACAAAAGACTACGAAAGTGGACCCAAAGACAGAGAGGAGCAGGTAGTACTATTGGTAGAATGTACTCTGTGAATATTCAATCAGATAGTGAACGATTTTGTCTTCGGTTGCTATTACTTCATATATCCGGAGCAACATCTTTTGAAAATCTGAAAACTTTTAACGGTATCCATTACCAAAGTTTCAAAGAGACAGCTCAACCCTGATCTCTTTTTGAAGACGATAAAGTCTGGGATAATACATTGCATGAAGCAGCAGGTGAAAAAAATGACACGTCAATTAAGGGAATTGTTTGCACATATTTGCATTTTAGCTGTGCCTCACAATATCCCTGATCTGTTTTCTAAATACAAAAAGCTTTTATGCGAAGACTTTGCAAGGTTACACGAAGGACACACATCATATTGCCAATATTGTACTGATTGTGTCCAACGAGACATTCAGAATATCTTTACAGCAAATGGCAAAAGTTGCCGGGATTTTGATTTGCCAGTTCCACCTGACGTGTCAGATTTTTCTGTCAGTACTTATAATGCAGAAGCTGAAAAGAATAAAGCAGATGAAATGCGAAAAAAAATCGATCAAAATGCAAAACAAAAATTAGCTTTTGAAGCAATTATGTCTACAATAGACGATAACAGCCTTCCACAAAGGTTATTTTTCTTGGACGGCCCTGGTGGAAGTGGCAAGACTTTTCTTTATAAGACACTGCTGAGCACTATTCGTGGCAACAATGGTATTGCATTACCAGTTGCGTCAACACGAATAGCTGCAAATCTACTAGAAGGTGGAAGAACCTATCACTCGCAGTTTAAACTTCCTGTTCCTCTGTTGGATACATCTACATCATCAATGCGAATGACTTCAGATGACGCCAAACAGATTCGAGAAGCAAATGTAATAATTTATGATGAAGCTACCATGGCACCAAAAGATGCTCTTAGATGCATTAATAATCTCTTGAAAGAAATCATGCAAAATGAAAAACCACTTGGTGGTAAAACCATTGTCTTTGGAGGGGACTTCCGACAGACTTTGCCTGTTGTTCCACATGGAACTCAAGCTGCAATTGTAGAATCAAGTATTAAATTTCATCCTCTATGGAAAAAAAATAATATTTTGAAATTAGACAATAATATCAGGTCAATTGACCCAGAGTTTAGTGCCTGGCTTTTAAAGCTTGGAAATGGCGAGCTAACAAATGATCTTGGCTTAGACTCCGATACATTTGAAATACCATCTGAAATGGTTTGCAATCGCGATTTAGTCAAAGAAATTTATGGAGATAAATTACTTCCTTCTGACTTTGAACAGTATACCGATAAGGCTATACTTTGTCCCAGAAATGTGGATGTTGATGATATCAACAACCGAGTTTTAGATATCCTTGAAGGTGACTCCATAACATATTTCAGCTCAGACTCAATAGATGATGCGACACCTGAAGATAATGAGGGCTATCCACCGGAATTTCTCAACAGCCTTAACCCTTCGGGGATGCCACTTCATAAACTGAAGCTAAAAGTTGGAGCAATCATAATGCTTCTTCGAAACTTAAACACAAAGCGAGGTCTTTGTAACGGGACGAGATTAGTAGTAACTAAATTGTTACCTAATTTAATTATTGCAATAGTTCGGACTGGCACTGCAGTAGATCAATCTGTATTTATTCCGAGAGTTTACTTGGCCCCAATACAATCTGAGATTCCTTTCATTCTCAGAAGGGGACAGTTCCCTGTAAAATTAGCCTTCGCTATGACAATAAATAAATCACAAGGCCAAACCCTTGAAATGGTTGGCATCTATTTACCTGAACCAGTTTTTAGCCATGGTCAGTTATATGTTGCTTTTTCTAGGGTGAAAAGCTCTGAGTGTGTTAAAATAAAAATAATCCACGGAAGCAAGCAAGGAAGGCTTCTTGAAAATAGTTCAGCTTGCTTCACCAAAAATGTTGTTTACAAAGAAATTTATTCATTGTAAGTTCACCTCTTTTAAAGTAAAAATGTTAATTAAAAAAAATATCAATAAAATGACCCGAAAGGTAAAATGTTGCAACGCTCGGAAGGGGATCGATCCCTGACGGACCATGAACGTTATTTTACCTCGAACGCTTCCGATTACATATTATTAAGTATCAAAAGGAATGTGAGAAATAAAATTAGGAATCCACCTGCTCTAGCCGATCCCGTCCTTGGACGGGCTTTTCTACTAGTTTACTTAATAAACATCCTGGAATAGAGAAATGAGCTATTCAAGTTACTAGTCATGTATGCAAATTTTCTACATACAATACATATATAACTTGATGTTTGTTTATATATATATAAATAAACCAAAAGGGGCTCAAATAAAAAAAGGGAAAGGAAGAAAGATAATTAATAAAATGTAAACTATAAATGCTTATTTGAATCCAATGATATATTTTTGCTCACAATTATGATATTGACATACATAAAAGATGATGTTGGCCTAAGTAAATTGTCTAATAAAACAAAAAAACTAAACTAACCAAAAAAAAAAAAGAGAAAAATATAATTCTTAAATTCCTATTGATGACTAAAAAAAAATTCTTACTTACATTTGCAGTTGTTCCCATTGTGGGGGGGGGGGCCTTTGGCCCAAGGCCCCTGTTGTCCTCTCCTTGACTGCCCTAAGACTGACTTGTAACTGACTGACTTTTTCTCCCAGGGTGACCAAAAAAGTCATCATGACAGAAAAATAAAAAATAATAATAAATCATTATCTGGTCACCCTCTGTGATAAAAAATTAATAATAATAATATATCTAGGTGAAAAATATATACAGGGTGATCCAAAAGTCCCGCACAACTTTAAAAATTAATAACTCCGCGAATATTTGCGCTAGAGCAATGCGGTAGACACCATTGTGTTCAGGATGCAATGGGATTTTTTATGGCAAATAATGAAAAATTCGAAATTGATTTTAGTTACAACTTTATTCGCTAGATGGCGCACTACCAGAATCGGCGATTCAGCGGCCAAATTGTTTGATAAATTGAAAAATATAACTGAACGACACGCATTTTTCCTTTTTGAATACCAGGAAAGGACCCTAATAATATCAAATGATAAATTAATAAAACACCATTTCGCCAAAAGTTAGAAGAAATGGTTAACGATTTTTAAATACAATCTGAGATATGTAAAATAGGTTATGCAAATTAAAACATGTAGTAAAAAAAATATATTTTAGATATGGTTTGTTTTCGAGAGAAGATAATAAATTTCTAATATTTTTAATTCAACTCTCTCTCAGTATCGATTATATTTATTTTAATTCATTTGAAAAATATGTATCTATCCCTGATAATTTATTTTACTCTGGAATGCCGTTGTTGCTGTTGTCGTGTCCAATAAAGAGCCTCAGATGTCTCCATGCATCTCCATCACAGCAACAGCAATATCCACTATCTTGGGTGTGTAAAGCTGCTGCTCTGGGTCTGTGTCAATTTTCTTCAAGGCTGCGGCCATTTCTGGGTATGAGAATATGTGGGTAGGTGTTAGTTCCACTAAGGACAGTTGTTGCATATCCTATAGGTTCTTATGCCATCTCGATGTATTGTCATTCCTTTATAGTGTTTTGTTCTGAGTCTTGTTATAGTTTTTGTCATTTTTCTCTCAGAGTTTATTTCGTATTTTGATCTTTTCTTATTTTTTGTTTAATTATCTTGTATTTTGACAAAGCATCAGCGTCAAATAATGACATTTGTTCTATCCTTTGGCCCAACTTTCTGGCTTCCTTAGCCAATTCAAATGCCATTTCATTACCCCCGATCCCAACATGGGCAGGAATCCTTTGTAGAATGCAGTTCTTCTCCAATGGTTCCAGTTGGGTAAGTAACGAGTGTATTTTCTGTGTGATTTTAGTATTGCCCTTCTGAATTGCTTCTAGAGCGGATATTGAGTCGCTGTATATTAAAATTCCTTCTGCTTGATGCAGGGATGGTTGGTTAAGGCATACATCAAGGGCTTTCCAGATAGCTGTCAGTTCACAAGTGAAGTTTGACGAAATCTGTCCTGCTCCTTCTTTGATTTTGATGTGTGTTCCATCTTGCAGTATTATGTTAATTCCGGCCCCTCCATTACTCAGGCTAAGATCTGAAGATCCATCTGTATATGCTGTTAAAGGGGGTGACCTAGCATTTTTAATCAAGGATTTGTACTATGAGGACATAGCTGTTAACACATCAGACCTCGAAGCCCAAGGTATCAAAGTCTACCTCAATCAAAACAAAGCCATCAAGATATACAATATGTATCACCCTACAAACAATAAACTTATTGACGATGAAAAAATGGCTCAATTTCTTACAGACAATACTATTATTGTAGGTGATCTTAATGCCAAAAATCAACTATGGGGATGTTCCACGCCAAACCCAAGAGGCAAAATACTATCAAACATATTTAACGACAATGCCTTCATGTGCTTAAATGATGGGAATCCTACCCATCATTCCTACAGCTATAATACTGCACAAGCACTTGATATAAGTTTTTACTATCCTGACATTTTCCACAAATGCAAATTGCAAATATTAAAAAGCATTGGAAGTGATAATTTGCCTAATTTGATTGAAAGTAGCACCAAGACCAAAACCAGCTCAATTAAAAAAAATTCTGGAACTTCAAAAAGGCTAATTGGATATCTTTCAAAAACACCATTATTAAAGCAGCCAAAGTTTCAATACCAAGAGGTAATATTAAGAATTGGATTCCAAATTATACACACTAGGCAAAAAATATTCAAACACTTATAACTAAAAAAAATGAACTACGGAAAAGTGCACCCAAAACCAAACAAATTGTAGAACTGAACTGAACATTGTGAATACAAAAATAAAAATATTATACGTAAATGTCAAAAGGGAAAAATGAAAACAAACTTGTGAAAACCTGAAACCAAGAAACCCAAATACAAAACTTTGGCATTTGGCAAAACAAATTGAAAGATCCCAGTCACAAATTGAAAAAAAAAATCATTAAGAATACAGTTGGACACCAGCAACTAATGACAAAAATGCTGCCAATCTTTTAGGTAATTCATATCAAAAAGGTAGTAAAATCAAATTTGAAATAAAAGTTGTGAAAGTTGAAAAAAAGGCCCGAAAGATTATTCATGACTGTAAAAATGTCACCAGCACATAATATTTTTCCATGAAAAAATTCAATATGAAAGCGCTAGCTTATGCATTAGAAAACACTGACCTAAACAAGACTCCAGGGCCAGATGGAATCCATAGCCAAATGATATCAAACTTGGGCAAAATTGGCAAAATCAAATTTGAAATAAAAGATAAGAAAGTTGAAAAAAAAAGGCCCGAAAGATTATTCATGACTGTAAAAATGTCACCAGCACTCATAATATTTTTCCATGAAAAAATTCAATATGAAAGAGCTAGCTTATGCATTAGAAAACACTGACCTAAACAAGACTCTTGGGCCAGATGTGTGGAATCCAAAGCCAAATGATATCAAACTTAAGCAAAATTGGCAAAGAAAGACTTCTTAATATTTTCAATAACTCCTGGAAAACTGGATAATTGCCTCAAGACTAAAAACTGCAACAATAATTCCCATTTAAAAACTTGACAAATCTCCTGATGACCCAAAAAACTACCGACCTATCTCCCACAAGTATTTGCTGCGAATTAATGGAAAAATTATACTCAGACGACTCACCTACCACCTCAATACAAGAAATCTCTTACCATAAGAGCAATATGGATTTAGGAAAGGACATGGGACAATAGACCAACTCTAATTTTTCACACAAAAGGTAAAAGATGCACAAAACAGAAAACCAACTAACCACACCATAGCTTCTTTTTTAGACCTTACACAAGCTTTTGATAAAGTATGGAAAAACAAGTTAATTACAAAATAATACACAAGGATCAGTCCTTAGCTCAAATCTCTTCACCCTATTTATTGCAGGCATAGAAGAAAAAAATCACATAAAACCAATATTGGAATTTTCGCTGATGACATTATTCTATGGAGCTGCAGCACTAACTGGAAAAAAGCTGAAAGGGATTCGAACAAGACTCTTCTCCATCTAGAAAAAATTGCTAATTAACATAAATTTGAATTTAACCCCCGATTGGTTCGACACAGGAGAGATAGAGGTTCCTAAAAATAGTACCCCCCCGTTGAGAGCAGGACAAGCTTGCACAAGGCCTCCCTGCCTCTCGCCACCATCTCCTCCGCCTGGTATTGCCAACCCATCTTGTCATCAATGACTACCCCCAGGATGGTCATCCTATTGACCAACGCTACCCTCCGTTTTCCATCTGGATATCCAGCTTGTGTTTCCATTTGATCCCTTTCCTTTTAGTTCTTCTCTCCCTAGATTTAAAGCTGAGGGCTTTAGTTTTGGAGACATTGAACTTAAGGCCAGAGTCATGGGCCCAGTTCGAGAGGATTTGTAATGAAGTTTCAACACACTTCTCTGCCTTCGCTCTCGAAGCAGCCTCAATGATGAGGAACTGGTTGTCAGCATAGAGAACCAGCCTGTCTCCTCCAGGTAGCTCCTCTTGGAAAACGGTGTTTACCAGGAGATTCCACAGAATAGGTCCGCAGCAAGAGCCCTGGGGGCAACCCTTAACACAGTTTCTTTCCAACTTCAGCCCACCAAAACTGAGGCTAATCCGTCTATCCCTCAGGAAGTCATGAACCAAGCTGCACAAATTATCAGGACAACCCATGTCCATCAAATTTCTCATCAGCTTGTTCCAGCTCATGGAGTTGAACGCGCCATCAATGTCCAGGGCCACGAGAATAACCCAAGCACCCTTATTTATGCCCATATCAACCCCCTCTAACACCTCGTTTAGAGCTGTGGTTGTGGATTTTCCTTCCCTAAAACCATGTTGGAAAGAGGAAAGGATCTCATTACTCTCTAGCCAGTGCTTCAGTCGCTGAGCTAGTAGGCTATCCAGAACCTTACCTAGACACGCTAGTAAGGAAAGCGGACGATAATCATTAGGAGAATTACCCTTTCTACCAGACTTTTCTAGAAGCACTACTCGGGCAACCTTCCATGCCTCAGGAAAAGTACCAGTGTCCAGGCACCTATTGAATAACCTGGCAAGAAGCGATAGGTGCATCCTCACCAGGGCTTTCACGACCGTGTTATCGATCCCGTCGGGACCAGGAGATTTCCTTTTCCCGAACTTGAAAGCCGCCAGTTTCACCTGATTCTCAGAAAAGAACGGATCCACCAAACCACAAGTGGTCAGAGAGATCTCGTCCTCTGGTTCTGGTTTCCGAAGTTCCGATCCAAGATGAGGTCCAGGGTCTCCTTCAGGTCCTGAGTTTTGAACCCATCTTCCCCTTCAAGTAGCTTCAAGTTAGTGGAGCACCTTATCTTCCCAGAGATAGCCCTGTAAGGGAGACCGTATGGATTAATCTCCAGTACGGTTTTGCACTGCTCCCTCCAGTGTTTCCTCTTCGCCCTTTTGGTGTGTCTCTTGTACCCTGCTAGGACTTTCTGGAAAGCTATTCTTCTCCTAACTCTCTCTTCGCCCGTACTATTCTGGAATAGCTTCCTCATGGCCCTGACTCTCTTCCTCTCGATCTTCAGCTCCTCGGTCCACCAAGGCTGTTTAAACTTTTTAAATGCGGTAACCTTTCCAGATCCAGGCCCCAAGGTTTTGCACGTTGGTTATATCCTGGTGGAGCTCATTGACCATGCTATTAATAGAAATTCTGTCAACTGCTCCAGCCAATCTATTCCCAAGTGTGCAAGCAAACCGGCGTCTGAATCTTTCAAGGTTAAGCCCCCTGATGCTGTACCGAAGAACTCTCTCCACTGATGGCGGTTCCACTTCACAACTGGTCTCAAACCTGATTAGTATGTGGTCGCTTACGTCTGTGGGGTCCGTTTCCCACCTCAAACGCCGCATCCTGCTCATTCTTGCCAGGGAGAAGTCTATGATGCTTTCACCGTTTTCCGTGGCAAACGTCGATTCACCATAGACGTTCGAAATCTCCAGACTCTGACCAATAACAAGATCGACCACGCCTTTCCTTTAGAATTTTCCTCCCTGTCCCCAAACAGCTGGGTGCGCGCGTTAAAATCTCCGCCAATCACGATCTCATGCCCTTCCCTCCCAACCAAAAAAATCATTTAGGAAGTCCAGCTTACCGAGGTCGTTGTCCTGAGGTGGTATATACGTAGAGAGGCACACCAGTTTTAGATCCGCCGCCTCGATCTGTGCAGCCACTGCCCCTTCCCAGGACCCACAACCCAAACAAGAATCTCCCCGGACCAGTAAGGCGGGTGTGTTGCTCTCGCTAGAGAAAAAACTGTAGCGAGTATCTAGACCCATCCTCCCGTCATCCTCCAGGTACATCTCCTGCACCAGGATAACATGAGGGCGATCACTTTTAATGATCCGGTCTAGCTCCTCGGAGCTCCTCCTCGAAAGAGCGCAATTTAGCTGCACGAACCTCCACACCTCCTTGTTTTGCCCCTCTACCATCGCCTCCCGTTCACGTACCAGGCCTTCACCGAGCACTGCGTACTCCGGGGGCGATGATTATTCCTGCCGTATCTCTTGTTGTCCTCTAAACAGAGCCAACAACCCGGTTTCATATAGCATCCCTTTTCTTGAGAGTGCACGCCCTCGCACCTCCCACACCTCTTAGGGTGTTCGCAGGTCCTTGCGATATGACCGGGCCTAAGGCACCTGAAGCAAGTTGACCCTGCCTCATTCACCCTGATAGGTACCATTCTGGCACCTATCTTCAACCTCTTCTTGCCAAGGAGGGATTTCATGGTGGCCTCCTTTAGGCCTGAAATGACCCAATTCGTTGCGTAGGGCCTCCTTGTACTCTTTGGATAAAATCTCATGTATCCTTCCAAGAAGTTCTCACACCTCGAATTTTGGAGCACCACCATTTCTCTTAGCGTCTCCTCTTTGATGTTAGAGTTGATACCCAAGAGAATCAGCTCCCTTCTGGCCCTCTTGAGGCCTCCTAGCCTCAGTGCAGGCTCTCTATAGCCTCCACGGCCAGTTTCTTGTCATCGGGGTTCTTCAATATGAGAGCCACAGCTCCCCCACCCCGAATCATTTTGAGGTCATAGCAGTACCTAGGAATGCTACCAGCGATGCTTTTCAGCACCGCGAGCATTAACCCGGACCCGGCATCCTCACTCCACTCAACTACCAGGGTCAGGTCCTCCTTCCATCTAGGGGAGGGGCCTTGACCTTTGGGGGTTCTGGCTTGGTAGTCTTGGCCGCCTTGGGGGGATCCTTAACCTCTTTAGCCCTGATCTTCTTCGGGGGAGGAGGTTCTTTCACCTCCTCTGTAGGCTTCGCTCTCGGTGGGTCCTCTTTTGATCCGGCTGTCACCTTAGTCCTACCCTCTTCCTCTTTTGCTGAAGGCTTCTTAACCCTTTTCTTCTTCTTTTTCTTCTTTTCTACCATCTCGCTGTTCCTAGTGTGAAAAGGTTGTTTTGGGGGAGATGTCGGAACAGCTTTCTCGTCTCTAGTTGGTATTTGGACCGAGGCTCCCTCTACCTTGCCCTTGTGGGCTCCTCCGTCTTCTCGTTTCGAGGCGTCTCTCGTTTAGGGAGAACTGGGGAAGCGTCATTGGGAGTACATACCTCGACTTCAGCTAGTTTCAGCGACTCTAAAAGAGCCGCTGCCACTCCCCTCTCTATGCCATACTGCAGGGTGGTCGGACTGAGGATCTTTTCCTCCAGGTTCCGCTTCTCCACCCGCAGGAGCTCGAGCTCTTCAAGAGCCGACCTATGTTTCTTGAGAAGCTTATCAAAGCATTGCTCGAGGATGTTCGGGTGAACATTTCCAATCTTCCTCCCTCGACGTATGGTGTCTAGGGAGTCCTGGAACGCCTCGGCAAGCTCCTTAAGCTTCGTGCACCACTTCTGGGGTGTCAATGCCTTATTTAGAAACTCATTCATTTCATTCAGGTCATTGAGGTACCCTGCCTTGGTGACATCCATCGCAGCCCCCGACTCCTGGACTATTGAGCCGATTCTCGTTTCAGACGAAGGGTCAAACAACAGGAAAGGATCCACAGAGATCTCCATGTTGATGATCCTGTTGAGGCGGATATCAGGGGGGGGGGGTGGACGATCCTTCCTATCCTCTAGCTCTGGGTATCCAGAGCTAGCTGTGCGGAAGGCACCTGAGCTCAAATTCTCAGGCGGCCGCGTCGCTTTTCGAGGACTCAAGTGGGCACCCTACCTATCCTCTCGAGTCGTGTCGACTCTCGCTGTGTGGAGGCTGCCTGCTTCCATAGGGGACTTCCCTGGGCCTTTAGTGGGCGCGGCAGGGGAATTATTAGAAATATCCAACGAGGTATTATTGGGCATACGCTCGGAGACCGAAGAAATTTGAGAGTCCTCGGGCTTACCCTTGTCTTCAGGGTTTTTTTCAAGAAGGATGCATGAGAAGTTACTAGACCCAATACGTCGAGCTGGCCTATCAGCTCTTTCTAGGTCGTTCACTCCACGGCAAGAGGGATCTGCCTCCCACCCGTTCTCAGGCACTTCCTGAGCCTCATTGGTAATGTCAATCTTTATATTTTGTATTGGCATTATTGGGGGGGGGGGGGTGTAACCTGTATTATAATGACACCAGAACGCCACCATGTCACGCAATGCTGAACTAGGCATATCCGTCTTTTCAGACTTGTCAGACGAGCTGTCAGCGTTGGCCACGTTCTTGTTAGAAACGTGCTCAGGACGCACCACGGGAAGGTGCTGATCAGCATATGTAGGTAGCCGTCAAGTCTCCCTACTTTGCGGAATCTGCAACTGGACGTCACTCCTGTCACAGACCCCTATTAGCATCGCTAACTCTTCCACTGAGTTTCACAATGGTCTGTCGTGATCAGTTAGCCCCTACCACCCTCTTTCAGGCAGCCAGGTACAGACCGCTACTACCCGCGAGTCGGGTGCCAAGGGCTGCAGATTCCAGGCACATAGTCCTACCCATTCTCCATGCTCAGAACTAGGGCCCCGGGCCCAGCACAGTTGGTACCTCCCTGGAGCAGTAATGGCTACCCAGACCTCGAAGGTCCACAAGCCGGCTCACAGTTGGTACATCCTAGAAGCAGTGGCCACCCAGACCTTACGTTCCATAAACCGTCACAGTTGGTACAGTGGAGTGGACCCAGGAGGAGCTCTGAACATCAGAAATAGACAGCATCAAACGACACTTACAAGATTTAGAATAGGCCATCTCAAGCCATTGAAGATAGAAAATAACAACAAAATCTACCCCACTTGCCCAAAATGTAGCTTGGCACCTGCAGCTCCAGAAGACATTGTGGCTTGCATTAGATGCACTAAACAGGACCTTTGGGAGAGGCCGCTGCTTATCATAAAACAGCTCGAGGAGCATGAACTCATGGAATTCGTGTAAACTTTACACAAGGGGATAAGAAACAACAACAACAACAAATAATTTCTCTGATCGTTTAAACCAATTGTGCCAAGTCCTTTCTTTTTAAGTATGTTTTTGTTCTTTTTTTGTGCAGGGTTCATTCAAGTTAAGATTGATGATTACATTTGATGGCACTGGGGTAGGAAATATTGCTTCTTCTTGAATTTGAAAGTCATTGTGTTTCATATTTATGCCCTTTCTAATATTGTTGTCGTACTGAAGTGTTGAAGATTTTTTGAGTCTTTCTTTTTGTGTCCAGTTTAAATAGGTTTTATGGGATATGTGTTAGGTTTCTCTACTTTTTAAGCTATTGGTGAATTTTATTGTTTTTATTTTGTCTTCTGCTTTCGAGCGAGTAGGTCTAGACCACATTCTCTCTTAATTTTCTCATTGTTGTGGATGAAACAGCACCAGTGATTATTTTGGCCGCTTTTGCTTGAACACTGTCTAGTCTTCCTTTTAGTGATGAGCTTGAGGGAGCCCAGACGAGTGTTGCATATTCCATTATGGGCCTTATTGAGAGGTGATATATGTTGTTCTGAGAATTCTGGGTTTTGCTCCCCAATTTGTTCCACATAGCCATCTCAGAATGTTTAGTTTTCTGGTAACTCTATTTGAGGTGCTAATTATGTGTTCTGTAAATAGCAATTCCTCATCAATGACAATTAAAATAATTTTATTGACATCTTGTCAATACATGCAAGGTGCACAGTCTGCACTATTTTAAAAAAGATAATATGCATTATATACACTATGTACAATGAATATGGCGCCTCTGCCAGCGCTGCAGAGTTTGGTGGAGAATCGCCAGTGGGTCTCCAGCAACACCACGCATTTTGCGATCTACGATGAATACGTAGATCGCGTTCTTCCCCGCTGAGGAGATGGTGATGGCGTGGTCCTCGAGACCAACTGGAAAGATCCAGGACTGCAGTATCACACCTAGGTATTTTGGATTTCTAATTTTATCAATTATTTGATTGTTTATGCTTATTTTGGGGTTATTTTTATTACTTTTTTCCCTGTCAGTGGAGAAGACGCATATATTTGGTTTTATTGGGTTTATGGTCATTTGGAGTTCCATTGCCCACTTTTCCAGCCCTCTCATTGATGTGTTCAGTATTTTGTCTGATTTTTCTATACTGCTACTTGTGTGCCATATGGCTATATCATCTGCATAACAGGCAACCTTTGTGTCTTCAGTGAGGTAAAGATGGATGTCGTTAATATATAGCAGATAGAGTAGAGGACTGAGCACAGATCCCTAAGGTACACCAGCCCATGTTCTTCGGTCCTTGGAAAATTGTCCATTGACCCGAACCTTTATCCTTCTTCCCCTTGAGAAGTCTGCAATCCAGATTATGGTTTTTCCTCTTACTCCGATGCTGTGCAGCCTTTCAAATAATTTCTCCCTCTACACTCGATCAAAAGCTGAGGTCATATCCAGGAATACGGCCGTTGTCTTCTTTGGCGGTTTTTCCTGGAAAGAATCTATTATTGATTGGCAGAAGTAGAAAAGTTGATCAGCTGTACAGTGTCTGGATCTATAGTCAGTTTGGTAGAAGTTTATTATATTATTGTTAGTGAGCCAGACTATGAGCCTAGAGTGAATAATTCATTCTGTCATTTTACATAGTATGCTGATGAGATCAATTGGCCGATAATTCTTGTATTTCTTGGCATCTTTGTTTGGTTTCAGTATTGGCACTATAATTGATATCTTCCAATTCTTTAGCAGTTTACCAGTTTCAATGGAATGTTCAATATTCGTAGGAGTTGAATTTTTGCTTTGTCTCCAAAGTGTTTAATCATTTGACCAAAGATTAGATCATCTCCTGGTGACCTCTTGAATCTAACTTTTCTATTGATGAGTTTAGCTCATTCAGTGTGAAGTCTCTCGAGAAAATATCTTGTTGATGGTAGTTTCTTGCTTGTTTATATCATTTTTAGAGTCCTGTCTTCATTCGTGTAGTTGAATCTGTAAGTTCTTGAAAGATATTCAGCAATTATGTAAGCCATCTGTTTGCTCGTTCTCGCTGTTCTATTCAAATCGGTTTGAGTATTGGAGGATTGGTGTTGGTTTTGATTGTTTTCTAACACTTTAATCATATTCCAGTGTTGGCTGTCCTTTCCTGGATCCATTTTTTCGCCGAATTCTGCCATTTTTCTTGTTTGCATATCCAAATTTCTTGTTATATTTTGTGAATAATATCAATGAGTTCCTTTCTGTTTTCTTCTGTTCTATTTGTTTTAAGAAGTTCATTGATATTGTTTCTCTCTCTGCAATCATTGCCTCGATGTTGTGGCCCTTCCATTAAGGTATCCACAGGTCTTTACGTCTCCTTCTAGGTATCGATGCTTTTTCAGCTTTGGATACGTTCGAAGATAATTTTTCCAAGTTTTTGTCAAGCGTTCTGAAATTCAATTCTTCGTTGACCAGTTCTTCAAGCTTTTCTGTGAATTTTTCAAGTCGGCTTTCCTAAAGTTCCATGTTCTTTTATTCTGTTGGGCATTCTCAATTTTGAAGTTTAGGGTTGTTAAAATTGGTCTGTGGTCACTGATTTAACCTCTCAGGTTTTTCCATTGTGTTGTGGGTGCGATGTTGAAATTTATCGCTTTTATGTCTATTGCGGATTCTGTTTCTGTGGACTTGGATAGATAGGTGTTCTTTTCGTTATTTAACAGTGTAAGGTTGAGGTCGGTTAGCATGTCCTCAACCTGCTGACCTTTGTTATCCTGGACAGGTGATCCCCAAGTTGAACTTTTGGCGTTAAAATAGCCAAGTATGTTTGTGATATCCGAAGACGCTTCACTTAATGTCTCTATTGTGTGTACCCATACAAAATTCAAAGATTTCACGAGATGAAAGTTGGCGATTTTGAGATGCGTCAAGAATTCACTGCATGGGTTTTCCGGCAAATTGATATTGATGAAAACTGGCTGTCAAATGTTATGTGGACAGATGATGCTCACTTTTCTATAAACGGAGAATTTAACATTCAAAACAGCCGCATTTGGGCAACAGAAAACCCTAGGAATTTTACAGAAATGCCACTTCATCAGTCCAGACTTACAGTTTTGTGTGGGTTCACATCTTTTATTATTGGGCCATTTTCCTTTGAAAAAATCAAAGGAAGAACTTTTAGACTCGTTTTTGTAACTGGGGAACGTTAATTTCAACTTTTAAGAGAAAGGGGTTTTGCATATCGCAGGGCAGACAAGTACTAAACGAAATAACATTCATGAAAGATGGAGGACCTCCTCATATCTCCCGAGGTGCCAAACAATTGCTGAAGAATACGTTCGGTGAAAATCGTGTGATAAGTCGCCACTTTATATACCAGTGGCCTCCAAGATCACCAGACTTGACACCTTGCGATTTTTGGTTATGGGGATACATTAAGTCGTGTGTTTATCGATGCTGGCCTACCACATTGGCCATGTTGAAGGCTTCTATCAGATGGCACGTTTTATCAATTTCAACAGATATGTTATTTAATGTTGTCCAATCTGTCATCTATCGTCTGCAGGCGGTGTTTGAGAATGAAGGGCGCCACATTGAGCAAGGATTGTGACCTAATACAAGAGAGAAGGAAAGTTACCTAATGTGTTATATAAGCTGCCATGTATTATATTATCTAACTATATTTTGCAGCTCTTTGTGTTGGGTTATGGGAATAATAAATGCTGTCCTCCAATGCTGTTATAACTTCGCGAATAACACTGGTACACACAATTTTACCCCTTATGTTTAATTTTTCGCTTTTCGCTCATTAGAAGAAATAGCATAAGGAATATTTTCTGTACACCAATAACTTTAGAATTTTGTGCAAAAAATTAATACAAAATTATTTTACTACCTCGTTTTTAGACGCAAAAGGTCGATTTAAAAATGATTTTTATTTGAGGGGACACATTTTTAAAATTGTGTACAGCCTAATAAGCAATGATAACATTTGACAAGCCCATAGGATATTTGGAATAAAGTACGACAAATATATTTTATCACTCCCCTCTATATTTCACTTGTTGGATCATGACAAATATCCATTTACAGTAGAACTCCTCAAATTCGGAAACTCTGAAATTCGGAAACTCCCAAATTCGGAAAGTATTGTAATGTTTTTTTTACATACAAAAAATCAATTTTCACATGCTTTTATTTTGTTGATATTTCAACATTATTTTATTTTATTTTATTTACTTTTACTTTTGCTTCGCTTTTATTTTATTTAATTTAATTTTTATTAGTAATATTTATTTTTAATTTAAGTGTTTAATTAATTTACTTTTACCGATTGTTTATAATCGCTAATTAGGGGTTTATCCCCTTTTTTAAAAGCTTAAATAAATCAACAGTTTCATTTGACCTTTGTGCTTAGTTTAGGATATTGTCCAATAAGAAGGCAGCATTATTACGCATAAGCCATTCACGCATTTTTTATTGCAAAGTTGATTCACCTAAAGTTCAAATTATCAAACATTTTCAGACATTGTAAGTTTCAAATTCTTTTATTCAACTCTCAATTTTTTGCATTTACAAGTTTGTTCTTCAACAAAATGGCATCCAAAGAGGAGAGGCAAAAACGAGGCAAGTACCGAATTCTTAAGCTTGGTGAAAAGTTAGATGTTCTTAGTGACATTAAAAAAGGATTAAGCTATACAACGATAATGCAAAAGTATAAAATTTCTAAGACAACTGTTTATGATATACAAAAGTCTGAGCTTAAACTTACAAAGTTTGTTGATTCTACCGAAAAATATGTCAAACATTTTTTTAAGTAAAAAATCCGTTATACGAAAATGTTGATAAAGCAGTTAACAGACATTTGGAGCCGGATGTTCCCAGATGCGAAGCGTTGAAAAGTTTGGATGTTGCATTAAAATATTTGGAAAAGCGCACTGAACCAGAAATGCTTGCAAGCTACAACACCATCAATAGTCTTCGAACTATGCTTATGAGAGAAGAAAAAGCTTTGTTAAACAAGCCAAAGAAACATACAACAATCAGCAACTTCTTTGCCAAGCCATAACTTACTTGGCCATCAAAATTTGCGTTTATTGGACTGCATATGTACATAATTGGTTTTTATAGACAAGAATGCAGGTGTGTGTTTATATTACTTTAATACAAATTTATCTATTAGATAATAAAAAGGCATATATTGGATTTAATAAAATATTTATTTTGCCAATATTTCGGCTGGCTGAACGCCAACCTTTATCGAGGCATTACATTTTTGTATACACAAACTCAGCGCCGCATAGTGTTATAATATCACAGTTGAAATCAATTAAAATACAGAGTAGGTGGGAAAAATTTGTGAATGAAAAAATTATTATAAAAATTGCAATCAAATATGTAAAATATATAAAAATATTAAAGGAAAAAAAATGAGTTCTATCTTTATATTTTAAATAATTTGTAATAAGTACATAAAAATAATCTATATAGATAATACCGTAACAGAGTTTTCCATTGTAAAGTCTTGAGCTATCTCCTCCGAAGATTCTGAACTACACATAACAATCTATATACCAAAATTTTCGTTATTTTTTTCTTCGTGTCATAGGCCTGTTTTTATTTTCCTAATGTTAACAGTTATTTTTATTTTTTAATTTAATCTATTTTACAATCGTAGATTTTTTGCATTTATCATCAACGGTTCGTTTGTTTTGAAATCCGTATTTTGTTTACCTTTTACTAATTCTTATTTACTAATTTTTACTAATTTCTGCATTCATTTGATTATTTGTATTTGATTTGTAAGTACTTTGTTATAGTTTTTCATTTAAATAGAGCTCAATTTTTGTGTATGTTTCTTATTTGCATTATCTTTCCTAATGTCTTTGGCAACGTTTTTTTTTTCTCATAAATAGGCTGAGGTTATATTATTTTTCGAATTGTAGATTGAATTATTACTTTTATTCTATATTTATTTTCTTTTATAAATGTTTGTTATAGTTTTTCATTTTAATTTAGCGCAATTTTTGTATCTGGTTATCTTTTTTGGATCAATTTTTGTGTATGTTTCTTATTTGCATTATCTTTCCTAATGTCTTTGGCAACGTTTTTTTTTTCTCATAAATAGGCTGA
Organism: Cordylochernes scorpioides; assembly: GCA_030710605.1. NCBI lineage: Eukaryota > Metazoa > Arthropoda > Arachnida > Pseudoscorpiones > Chernetidae > Cordylochernes > Cordylochernes scorpioides. The sequence continues at coordinate 40,363,145 of CP092872.1, read as the reverse complement.
GGTTATATTATTTTTCGAATTTTAGATTTAATTATTACTTTTATTCTATAGTACTTTTCTTTTATAAGTGTTTGTTATAGTTTTTCATTTTAATTTAGCACAATTTTTGTATCTGGTTATCTTTTTTGGAATCTTTTCATCTCTCTTTGGCATCTTTTTTTTTCTCATTGATAAGACCTAATCCAAATAATTTAATAGTGTGTGACGTTTCAGCAACAGCATCGTACAAAAGAATAAATGAACTCAAGAATAAAATCTCATTTTTTCTTTTGTCTGATGATGGTGACATTTAGATTAGATCTTTTTTTTTTTTATTACTTTGTTATAGTTTTTCATTTGAATTTAGCTCCATTTTTGTGTCTTATTTAATAAATGAACTAAAGAATAAAATCTCATTTATTCTTTTGTCTGATTATTGTGTCTGATTTTCTTTTTTACAGTATCTTTCATAATGCCTGATTTGATTACTTGATATTTTATAGTTTTTCATTTAAATTTAGCTCCATTTTTGTGTCTGTTGTTTTTTTTCTTCTCATAAATAGGCTGATGGCTTTATTTGATAGGCTTTGTGTACTCAATTGTTGCTTTTTGTGTCTGGTTTCTTTTTTGCTGTATTTTTTTGGAATCCTTTTTTTTTTCATCAATTGTTTCCTCACATGCTTGGCATTTTCTTTTTATGCCTGTCCTGGCTTTCAGTTTTATAGTTTTCCTCTGCTTGGTTCTTATTTTACCTTTTTTTTTTCAGCGTCTTCTGTCATGCCTCGAAAAGGCCGTGGAAGATTCACTCCCCTAACAGCTAGGGCGTGCTAATATGCCTCGCCGCAGACACAGAACCCCAATTACTATTTCTCTTGTACAACTATATTGCAGATAAGATAAGAGGACCTTATTAAAAAATAAATAAACAAACTGCAATTCGACACTATCGATAATTCGACCATTTTAAAACTGAAATTTTCAAGGTTGATTGTTGTTTAAATACAACTTTACCGGTAAAAAGGTATTACAGAGGCGAAGGCAGCCACTTTAAAATTAAACACAGGCTCTTGTAGGAAGAACCGAAATATTCAGAATGAATGGAAGTCTGAAATCTGAAGGACCAAAAGATATGGGTCATCTTTACATGTATGCTATCCAATGTTCGCACACTTGAAAAAGCCACTTAAAGTTGTCCGTGCGTAAGCACAGGCTCTTGTAGCCAAGGTTTGTCCTTGAGCCGTGGAAGATTCACTCCCCTAACAGCTAGGGCGTGCTAATATGCCTCGCCGCAGACACAGAACCCCAATTACTATTTCTCTTGTACAACTATATTGCAGATAAGATAAGAGGACCTTATTAAAAAATAAATAAACAAACTGCAATTCGACACTATCGATAATTCGACCATTTTAAAAATGAAATTTTCAAGGTTGATTGTTGTTTAAATACAACTTTACCGGTAAAAAGGTATTACAGAGGCGAAGGCAGCCACTTTAAAATTAAACACAGGCTCTTGTAGGAAGAACCGAAATATTCAGAATGAATGGAAGTCTGAAATCTGAAGGACCAAAAGATATGGGTCATCTTTACATGTATGCTATCCAATGTTCGCACACTTTGTGTACTCAATTGTTGCTTTTTGTGTCTGGTTTCTTTTTTGCTGTATTTTTTTGGAATCCTTTTTTTTTTCATCAATTGTTTCCTCACATGCTTGAAATAGGCTGAGGTTATATTATTTTTCGAATTGTAGATTGACATTTTTTCTTTTGTCTGATGATGGTGACATTTGGATTAGATCTTTTTTTTTTTTATTAATTTGTTATAGTTTTTCATTTGAATTTAGCTCCATTTTTGTGTCTTATTTAATAAATGAACTAAAGAATAAAATCTCATTTATTCTTTTGTCTGATTATTGTGTCTGATTTTCTTTTTTACAGTATCTTTCATAATGCCTGATTTGATTACTTGATATTTTATAGTTTTTCATTTAAATTTAGCTCCATTTTTGTGTCTGTTGTTTTTTTTCTTCTCATAAATAGGCTGATGGCTTTATTTGATAGGCTTTGTGTACTCAATTGTTGCTTTTTGTGTCTGGTTTCTTTTTTGCTGTATTTTTTTGGAATCCTTTTTTTTTTCATCAATTGTTTCCTCACATGCTTGGCATTTTCTTTTTATGCCTGTCCTGGCTTTCAGTTTTATAGTTTTCCTCTGCTTGGTTCTTATTTTACCTTTTTTTTTTCAGCGTCTTCTGTCATGCCTCGAAAAGGCCGTGGAAGATTCACTCCCCTAACAGCTAGGCGTGGTAATATGACTCGCCGCAGACACAGAGAGAGAACCCCAATTACTATTTCTCTTGTACAACTATATTGCAGATAAGATAAGAGGACCTTATTAAAAAATAAATAAACAAACTGCAATTCGACACTATCGATAATTCGACCATTTTAAAACTGAAATTTTCAAGGTTGATTGTTGTTTAAATACAACTTTACCGGTAAAAAGGTATTACAGAGGCGAAGGCAGCCACTTTAAAATTAAACACAGGCTCTTGTAGGAAGAACCGAAATATTCAGAATGAATGGAAGTCTGAAATCTGAAAGACCAAAAGATATGGGTCATCTTTACATGTATGCTATCCAATGTTCGCACACTTGAAAAAGCCACTTAAAGTTGTCCGTGCGTAAACACAGGCTCTTGTAGCCAAGGTTTGTCCTTGAGCCTTATTTATAGTCATAGCAAAAGCCAACCTTAGTGAAAACTAATGCCTCTCTAGAATGAAGCGAAGGTTGGTATCCAAAGGGGCCAAAGATATTTCAGACACTATACAGTGTGTTCAACTTTGGGCACTGTCAGTATATGTGCTTCGAACAATACAACTATATTGCAGATAAGATAAGAGGACCTTATTATTTTACTGTAAGTGCACCACATGTCTACACATGTGAAAAGCAGTTCGACTTTGCACTTACTAATGCCAGAGCCCCGTTTGGTTACTTGCACTCGCTGGTGGGGTTGGAATTTTGCAAGAATCGGGGGCCATTGGAGCATTTTTTTTTTCTTTAAACAGAAAAAAGTGTCCAATGCGGGAATCGAACCCGGGTCCTAGTGGTCGAAAACCAAACGGTTTAACCAGCCTTCCACCGACCCCCAGACAAAAGAATAAATGAACTAAAGAATAAAATCTCATTTTTTCTTTTGTCTGATGATGGTGACATTTGGATTAGGTCTTTTTTTTTTTTATTAATTTGTTAGTTTTTCATTTGAATTTAGCTCCATTATTGTGTCTTATTTAATAAATGAACTAAAGAATAAAATCTCATTTATTCTTTTGTCTGATTATTGTGTCTGATTTTCTTTTTAACAGTATCTTTCATAATGCCTGATTTGATTACTTGATCTTTTATAGTTTTTCATTTAAATTTAGCTCCATTTTTGTGTCTGTTGTTTTTTTTTTTCTTCTCATAAATAGGCTGATGCTGTATTTGTGTACTCAATTGTTGCTTTTTGTGTCTGGTTTCTTTTTTGCTGTATTTTTTTTTTTTTTTTTTGGAATCCTTTTTTTTTTTTCATCAATTGTTTCCTCACATGCTTGGAATTTTCTTTTTATGCCTGTCCTGGCTTTCAGTTTTATAGTTTTCCTCTGCTTGGTTCTTATTTTACCTTTTTTTTTTTCAGCGTCTTCTGTCATGCCTCGAAAAGGCCGTGGAAGATTCACTCCCCTAACAGCTAGGCGTGGTAATATGACTCGCCGCAGACACAGAGAGAGAACCCCAATTACTATTTCTCTTTTTTACTTTTTTACCAATGCCTATAATTTTTCACCTGAAAGATTTTTTATTTTGTTTGTTATTCAATACGGTCCTCTTATCTTATCTGCAATATAGTTGTATTGTTCGAAGCACATATACTGACAGTGCCCAAGGTTGAACACACTGTATAGTGTCTGAAATATCTTTGGCCCCTTTGGATACCAACCTTCGCTTCATTCTAGAGAGGCATTAGTTTTCACTAAGGTTGGCTTTTGCTATGACTATAAATAAGGCTCAAGGACAAACCTTGGCTACAAGAGCCTGTGTTTACGCACGGACAACTTTAAGTGGCTTTTTCAAGTGTGCGAACATTGGATAGCATACATGTAAAGATGACCCATATCTTTTGGTCCTTCAAATTTCAGACTTCCATTCATTCTGAATATTTGGGATCTTCCTACAAGAGCCTGTGTTTAATTTTAAAGTGGCTGCCTTCGCCTCTGTAATACCTTTTTACTGGTAAAGTTGTATTTAAACAACAATCAACCTTGAAAATTTGATTTTTAAAATGGTCGAATTATCGAAAGTGTCGAATTATCGAAAGTGTCGAATTATCGATAGTGTCGAATTATCGATAGTGTCGAATTGCAGTTTATTTATTTTTTAATAAGGTACTCTTATCTTATCTGCAATATAGTTGTATTGTTCGCAGCACATATACTGACAGTGCCCAAAGTTGAACACACTGTATAGTGTCTGAAATATCTTTGGCCCCTTCAGGTACCAACCTTCGCTTCATTCTAGAGAGGCGTTAGTTTTCACTAAGGTTGGCTTTTGCTATGACTATAAATAAGGCTCAAGGACAAACCTTGGCTACAAGAGCCTGTGTTTACGCACGGACAACTTTAAGTGGCTTTTTCAAGTGTGCGAACATTGGATAGCATACATGTAAAGATGACCCATATCTTTTGGTCCTTCAGATTTCAGACTTCCATTCATTCTGAATATTTCGGTTCTTCCTACAAGAGCCTGTGTTTAATTTTAAAGTGGCTGCCTTCGCCTCTGTAATACCTTTTTACCGGTAAAGTTGTATTTAAACAACAATCAACCTTGAAAATTTGATTTTTAAAATGGTCGAATTATCGAAAGTGTCGAATTATCGATAGTGTCGAATTGCAGTTTGTTTATTTATTTTTTAATAAGGTCCTCTTTTCTTATCTGCAATATAGTTGTATTGTTCGAAATTTTATCATCAACGGTTCGTTTGTTTTGAAATCCGTATTTTGTTTACCTTTTACTAATTCTTATTTACTAATTTTTACTAATTTCTGCATTCATTTGATTATTTGTATTTGATTTGTAAGTACTTTGTTATAGTTTTTCATTTAAATAGAGCTCAATTTTTGTGTATGTTTCTTATTTGCATTATCTTTCCTAATGTCTTTGGCAACGTTTTTTTTTTCTCATAAATAGGCTGAGGTTATATTATTTTTCGAATTGTAGATTGAATTATTACTTTTATTCTATATTTATTTTCTTTTATAAATGTTTGTTATAGTTTTTCATTTTAATTTAGCGCAATTTTTGTATCTGGTTATCTTTTTTGGATCAATTTTTGTGTATGTTTCTTATTTGCATTATCTTTCCTAATGTCTTTGGCAACGTTTTTTTTTTCTCATAAATAGGCTGAGGTTATATTATTTTTCGAATTTTAGATTTAATTATTACTTTTATTCTATAGTACTTTTCTTTTATAAGTGTTTGTTATAGTTTTTCATTTTAATTTAGCACAATTTTTGTATCTGGTTATCTTTTTTGGAATCTTTTCATCTCTCTTTGGCATCTTTTTTTTTCTCATTGATAAGACCTAATCCAAATAATTTAATAGTGTGTGACGTTTCAGCAACAGCATCGTACAAAAGAATAAATGAACTCAAGAATAAAATCTCATTTTTTCTTTTGTCTGATGATGGTGACATTTAGATTAGATCTTTTTTTTTTTTATTACTTTGTTATAGTTTTTCATTTGAATTTAGCTCCATTTTTGTGTCTTATTTAATAAATGAACTAAAGAATAAAATCTCATTTATTCTTTTGTCTGATTATTGTGTCTGATTTTCTTTTTTACAGTATCTTTCATAATGCCTGATTTGATTACTTGATATTTTATAGTTTTTCATTTAAATTTAGCTCCATTTTTGTGTCTGTTGTTTTTTTTCTTCTCATAAATAGGCTGATGGCTTTATTTGATAGGCTTTGTGTACTCAATTGTTGCTTTTTGTGTCTGGTTTCTTTTTTGCTGTATTTTTTTGGAATCCTTTTTTTTTTCATCAATTGTTTCCTCACATGCTTGGCATTTTCTTTTTATGCCTGTCCTGGCTTTCAGTTTTATAGTTTTCCTCTGCTTGGTTCTTATTTTACCTTTTTTTTTTCAGCGTCTTCTGTCATGCCTCGAAAAGGCCGTGGAAGATTCACTCCCCTAACAGCTAGGGCGTGCTAATATGCCTCGCCGCAGACACAGAACCCCAATTACTATTTCTCTTGTACAACTATATTGCAGATAAGATAAGAGGACCTTATTAAAAAATAAATAAACAAACTGCAAACACAAAAAGCAACAATTGAGTACACAAAGCCTATCAAATAAAGCCATCAGCCTATTTATGAGAAGAAAAAAAACAACAGACACAAAAATGGAGCTAAATTTAAATGAAAAACTATAAAATATCAAGTAATCAAATCAGGCATTATGAAAGATACTGTAAAAAAGAAAATCAGACACAATAATCAGACAAAAGAATAAATGAGATTTTATTCTTTAGTTCATTTATTAAATAAGACACAAAAATGGAGCTAAATTCAAATGAAAAACTATAACAAAGTAATAAAAAAAAAAAAGATCTAATCTAAATGTCACCATCATCAGACAAAAGAAAAAATGAGATTTTATTCTTGAGTTCATTTATTCTTTTGTACGATGCTGTTGCTGAAACGTCACACACTATTAAATTATTTGGATTAGGTCTTATCAATGAGAAAAAAAAAGATGCCAAAGAGAGATGAAAAGATTCCAAAAAAGATAACCAGATACAAAAATTGTGCTAAATTAAAATGAAAAACTATAACAAACACTTATAAAAGAAAAGTACTATAGAATAAAAGTAATAATTAAATCTAAAATTCGAAAAATAATATAACCTCAGCCTATTTATGAGAAAAAAAAAACGTTGCCAAAGACATTAGGAAAGATAATGCAAATAAGAAACATACACAAAAATTGATCCAAAAAAGATAACCAGATACAAAAATTGCGCTAAATTAAAATGAAAAACTATAACAAACATTTATAAAAGAAAATAAATATAGAATAAAAGTAATAATTCAATCTACAATTCGAAAAATAATATAACCTCAGCCTATTTATGAGAAAAAAAAAACGTTGCCAAAGACATTAGGAAAGATAATGCAAATAAGAAACATACACAAAAATTGAGCTCTATTTAAATGAAAAACTATAACAAAGTACTTACAAATCAAATACAAATAATCAAATGAATGCAGAAATTAGTAAAAATTAGTAAATAAGAATTAGTAAAAGGTAAACAAAATACGGATTTCAAAACAAACGAACCGTTGATGATAAATGCAAAAAATCTACGATTGTAAAATAGATTAAATTAAAAAATAAAAATAACTGTTAACATTAGGAAAATAAAAACAGGCCTATGACACGAAGAAAAAAATAACGAAAATTTTGGTATATAGATTGTTATGTGTAGTTCAGAATCTTCGGAGGAGATAGCTCAAGACTTTACAATGGAAAACATGCTTGGCATTTTCTTTTTATGCCTGTCCTGGCTTTCAGTTTTATAGTTTTCCTCTGCTTGGTTCTTATTTTACCTTTTTTTTTTCAGCGTCTTCTGTCATGCCTCGAAAAGGCCGTGGAAGATTCACTCCCCTAACAGCTAGGGCGTGCTAATATGCCTCGCCGCAGACACAGAACCCCAATTACTATTTCTCTTGTACAACTATATTGCAGATAAGATAAGAGGACCTTATTAAAAAATAAATAAACAAACTGCAATTCGACACTATCGATAATTCGACCATTTTAAAACTGAAATTTTCAAGGTTGATTGTTGTTTAAATACAACTTTACCGGTAAAAAGGTATTACAGAGGCGAAGGCAGCCACTTTAAAATTAAACACAGGCTCTTGTAGGAAGAACCGAAATATTCAGAATGAATGGAAGTCTGAAATCTGAAGGACCAAAAGATATGGGTCATCTTTACATGTATGCTATCCAATGTTCGCACACTTGAAAAAGCCACTTAAAGTTGTCCGTGCGTAAGCACAGGCTCTTGTAGCCAAGGTTTGTCCTTGAGCCGTGGAAGATTCACTCCCCTAACAGCTAGGGCGTGCTAATATGCCTCGCCGCAGACACAGAACCCCAATTACTATTTCTCTTGTACAACTATATTGCAGATAAGATAAGAGGACCTTATTAAAAAATAAATAAACAAACTGCAATTCGACACTATCGATAATTCGACCATTTTAAAAATGAAATTTTCAAGGTTGATTGTTGTTTAAATACAACTTTACCGGTAAAAAGGTATTACAGAGGCGAAGGCAGCCACTTTAAAATTAAACACAGGCTCTTGTAGGAAGAACCGAAATATTCAGAATGAATGGAAGTCTGAAATCTGAAGGACCAAAAGATATGGGTCATCTTTACATGTATGCTATCCAATGTTCGCACACTTTGTGTACTCAATTGTTGCTTTTTGTGTCTGGTTTCTTTTTTGCTGTATTTTTTTGGAATCCTTTTTTTTTTCATCAATTGTTTCCTCACATGCTTGAAATAGGCTGAGGTTATATTATTTTTCGAATTGTAGATTGACATTTTTTCTTTTGTCTGATGATGGTGACATTTGGATTAGATCTTTTTTTTTTTTATTAATTTGTTATAGTTTTTCATTTGAATTTAGCTCCATTTTTGTGTCTTATTTAATAAATGAACTAAAGAATAAAATCTCATTTATTCTTTTGTCTGATTATTGTGTCTGATTTTCTTTTTTACAGTATCTTTCATAATGCCTGATTTGATTACTTGATATTTTATAGTTTTTCATTTAAATTTAGCTCCATTTTTGTGTCTGTTGTTTTTTTTCTTCTCATAAATAGGCTGATGGCTTTATTTGATAGGCTTTGTGTACTCAATTGTTGCTTTTTGTGTCTGGTTTCTTTTTTGCTGTATTTTTTTGGAATCCTTTTTTTTTTCATCAATTGTTTCCTCACATGCTTGGCATTTTCTTTTTATGCCTGTCCTGGCTTTCAGTTTTATAGTTTTCCTCTGCTTGGTTCTTATTTTACCTTTTTTTTTTCAGCGTCTTCTGTCATGCCTCGAAAAGGCCGTGGAAGATTCACTCCCCTAACAGCTAGGCGTGGTAATATGACTCGCCGCAGACACAGAGAGAGAACCCCAATTACTATTTCTCTTGTACAACTATATTGCAGATAAGATAAGAGGACCTTATTAAAAAATAAATAAACAAACTGCAATTCGACACTATCGATAATTCGACCATTTTAAAACTGAAATTTTCAAGGTTGATTGTTGTTTAAATACAACTTTACCGGTAAAAAGGTATTACAGAGGCGAAGGCAGCCACTTTAAAATTAAACACAGGCTCTTGTAGGAAGAACCGAAATATTCAGAATGAATGGAAGTCTGAAATCTGAAAGACCAAAAGATATGGGTCATCTTTACATGTATGCTATCCAATGTTCGCACACTTGAAAAAGCCACTTAAAGTTGTCCGTGCGTAAACACAGGCTCTTGTAGCCAAGGTTTGTCCTTGAGCCTTATTTATAGTCATAGCAAAAGCCAACCTTAGTGAAAACTAATGCCTCTCTAGAATGAAGCGAAGGTTGGTATCCAAAGGGGCCAAAGATATTTCAGACACTATACAGTGTGTTCAACTTTGGGCACTGTCAGTATATGTGCTTCGAACAATACAACTATATTGCAGATAAGATAAGAGGACCTTATTATTTTACTGTAAGTGCACCACATGTCTACACATGTGAAAAGCAGTTCGACTTTGCACTTACTAATGCCAGAGCCCCGTTTGGTTACTTGCACTCGCTGGTGGGGTTGGAATTTTGCAAGAATCGGGGGCCATTGGAGCATTTTTTTTTTCTTTAAACAGAAAAAAGTGTCCAATGCGGGAATCGAACCCGGGTCCTAGTGGTCGAAAACCAAACGGTTTAACCAGCCTTCCACCGACCCCCAGACAAAAGAATAAATGAACTAAAGAATAAAATCTCATTTTTTCTTTTGTCTGATGATGGTGACATTTGGATTAGGTCTTTTTTTTTTTTATTAATTTGTTAGTTTTTCATTTGAATTTAGCTCCATTATTGTGTCTTATTTAATAAATGAACTAAAGAATAAAATCTCATTTATTCTTTTGTCTGATTATTGTGTCTGATTTTCTTTTTAACAGTATCTTTCATAATGCCTGATTTGATTACTTGATCTTTTATAGTTTTTCATTTAAATTTAGCTCCATTTTTGTGTCTGTTGTTTTTTTTTTTCTTCTCATAAATAGGCTGATGCTGTATTTGTGTACTCAATTGTTGCTTTTTGTGTCTGGTTTCTTTTTTGCTGTATTTTTTTTTTTTTTTTTGGAATCCTTTTTTTTTTTTCATCAATTGTTTCCTCACATGCTTGGAATTTTCTTTTTATGCCTGTCCTGGCTTTCAGTTTTATAGTTTTCCTCTGCTTGGTTCTTATTTTACCTTTTTTTTTTTCAGCGTCTTCTGTCATGCCTCGAAAAGGCCGTGGAAGATTCACTCCCCTAACAGCTAGGCGTGGTAATATGACTCGCCGCAGACACAGAGAGAGAACCCCAATTACTATTTCTCTTTTTTACTTTTTTACCAATGCCTATAATTTTTCACCTGAAAGATTTTTTATTTTGTTTGTTATTCAATACGGTCCTCTTATCTTATCTGCAATATAGTTGTATTGTTCGAAGCACATATACTGACAGTGCCCAAGGTTGAACACACTGTATAGTGTCTGAAATATCTTTGGCCCCTTTGGATACCAACCTTCGCTTCATTCTAGAGAGGCATTAGTTTTCACTAAGGTTGGCTTTTGCTATGACTATAAATAAGGCTCAAGGACAAACCTTGGCTACAAGAGCCTGTGTTTACGCACGGACAACTTTAAGTGGCTTTTTCAAGTGTGCGAACATTGGATAGCATACATGTAAAGATGACCCATATCTTTTGGTCCTTCAAATTTCAGACTTCCATTCATTCTGAATATTTGGGATCTTCCTACAAGAGCCTGTGTTTAATTTTAAAGTGGCTGCCTTCGCCTCTGTAATACCTTTTTACTGGTAAAGTTGTATTTAAACAACAATCAACCTTGAAAATTTGATTTTTAAAATGGTCGAATTATCGAAAGTGTCGAATTATCGAAAGTGTCGAATTATCGATAGTGTCGAATTATCGATAGTGTCGAATTGCAGTTTATTTATTTTTTAATAAGGTACTCTTATCTTATCTGCAATATAGTTGTATTGTTCGCAGCACATATACTGACAGTGCCCAAAGTTGAACACACTGTATAGTGTCTGAAATATCTTTGGCCCCTTCAGGTACCAACCTTCGCTTCATTCTAGAGAGGCGTTAGTTTTCACTAAGGTTGGCTTTTGCTATGACTATAAATAAGGCTCAAGGACAAACCTTGGCTACAAGAGCCTGTGTTTACGCACGGACAACTTTAAGTGGCTTTTTCAAGTGTGCGAACATTGGATAGCATACATGTAAAGATGACCCATATCTTTTGGTCCTTCAGATTTCAGACTTCCATTCATTCTGAATATTTCGGTTCTTCCTACAAGAGCCTGTGTTTAATTTTAAAGTGGCTGCCTTCGCCTCTGTAATACCTTTTTACCGGTAAAGTTGTATTTAAACAACAATCAACCTTGAAAATTTGATTTTTAAAATGGTCGAATTATCGAAAGTGTCGAATTATCGATAGTGTCGAATTGCAGTTTGTTTATTTATTTTTTAATAAGGTCCTCTTTTCTTATCTGCAATATAGTTGTATTGTTCGAAATTTTATTTTCTAATTAATTTTTTTCTTTTTTTTCACTCTAATAATATTTATTTAAATCTGATAATATATATATTTTTATTTAATGCAATTTATTTAATAATTTATTCAATCCAATGTCTATAGTTTCTTCCCTGAAATTGCTTACCAAACATGAGTCAGTGTTTCCTCAGTGTTAACAGTTGGAGTGTTAGAATGCGGAGAAGCAAAATAACTCCCTACTGAATTTCTCAAAAGTCTTACTCCCAGAGGAATGCATCCACACCAGTTTAACTCTAGGTTGGTGCTATTGTTATGCTTCTGAGAAGTTTTAATCCTAAGCAGGGTCTTTGAAAATGTTACACGTGTGGTGATACTGTGCATGTGCTCTCATGTCCTTAAAGTAGTGTAGTTCTGTTGTTTGCACTTTCATTTTCTGATTTGTTAAAATTTTTCTACTATAGTTTCTCACCTGCGGGTCCTTCGGGTAAACCTGGGTCGTTGCCCGGGTCACTCGGCTATTTATATCTATATATATCTATACTTTTAAAGTCTCTGCAGGCCCTTTGGGTAAACCCTGGGCGTTGCCCGGGTCACTCGTATTTGAATAAAAGCATTTAATCGGGTAAAACCCGGGCGTTGCCCGGGTCATTCGGCTAGTTCAATAATAATTCAATAAGAGATAAATGTAAAAATATATGTATCTATTAAAACATTTGAAATTAAATATAAAATGATTTAAACAATAAACTGTATGAACTTTTTTAAAACGTTTAACAAAAAAAATGTGGGTATTTAAAAAATTCATTTCAAAATTTAAGGAGATCGATTTATATGTAAGTAAAAAATAAATTATAAAAATGCATTGAAATGGAAGTTAAAACAATTTAGGATGAATAAATGAGAAAAAATAAATTAAAAAGTGGAAACTAAAAAAGTTTAAAGTATTGCATGTAATATGTTATATATTTAATGTATCAATACTTTTGGGTTTTGAAGCGATAAATGTAAAAATATTTTAAACAAGTGGTATGTATTACTTTTACAGGTTATTACTAATGTGTGAAAATATAATTTAAGAAATCGCGTGTATTACAACAAAATTTAAAAATTCATTAAAGCAAAAAAAATTAAATAAAACAAAGTTATGTAATTTTGAAAAACGGCACCTCTCCCTTTAAAATAGTATAAAATAAGTCAATTTAAAATAAAAATTAACTAATTTAAATTAAAATAATTAGACAAAAAATTAAGAAGATCTAAATGGTGTGTAGATGTCTGGTAAATCAATTTTTCTATTTATGCTTTCTGTGTCTTCTGCAGAGGCCCAGCTTTCTAAGAACAATCGGCAGTGTTTTTCTTTAATGTTCTGGTATAAAACAGCTGTATTTTCGAAATCCGGAGTGTGGTTGTTTTTCAGTGCATGATCTACAAGGAGAGACAGTGGGTTGTAATTCCTTAATCCTGATTTGTGTTGATTTAAACGATCTTTAAGTGGTTTGCTGGTTTCACCTATATAATTAGCTTGGCAATTGTTACAAGGTATTTTGTAAATTACGTTGATTTTGTTTTCCATTTTGTTGATTTGTTTAGTATCTGGATGGCGTAGGGCCTTTTTTAAATTTAAAGATGATTGATAGGTAGTTATGATGTTGTATCTCTTTAGGACTCTGGCGATGCGTTCAGAGCCGTAGCTGTAGGGGAGGGAGCAGTAAAGTTTTTTTGATTGATCAGGGGTGTTATTTAAAGGTGGAGATTTTGGTTTATAAAAATGTTTTTCAACAAATTTGCTAGGGTAATTGTTGTTTTTTAATTCTCTGCAGATTCTATTTCTCTCCACTATATCATTAAATTTTGAAGAACAATGTGTATCTAATCTTTTGGAGAGAGCTTTAACCACAGCGATTTTATGATGAACTGGGCCAAAAGAATTGAAATTCAAATAATTTCCTGTGTGGGTTGATTTTCTAAAAATACTAGTTTCTATTTGATTAAACTTTCTTTTAAGCTGTAGATCTAAAAATGCCAGAGAATTATTATTTTCAATTTCATGTGTAAAATTAAAAAATGGTCTTAAATTATTTAAAAATTTTGAAAATACTACAAAATCTGATTCTGTTATGCAAAAAATGTCATCTATGTACCTTTTCCAAAAAATGATTTTGAGTTGTTTTGATTCTGTGACAGCTTGATCAATTTGGTCCATGAAAATGTTGGCTAAAGCCGATGAGATTGGGTTTCCCATCGGTAAGCCTTTGATTTGTCTGTAGAATTTATTTTGGTGGCTAAAATAATTGTGTTCCAAACAAAGTTTAATTAAATCAATCAAAGCCTCTGTGGAGAAAGGGAAATCTAGATTTTGATGGGTTTCTGTAAATTTTTGAAGTGCTAGAATAGCTTCATTGTGTGGGATTGAAGTGTAGAGTGATTCAACGTCGAAAGATACCATACGGCTGTTATTAGAAATTGAAAGGTCTCTGATCGTTTTTGCAGCTACTGTAGAATTAGGGACAGTGTGGGGAAGTAATTTCTGGAGGGGAGAGATGATGGATGAAATAAATTTAGTGAGGGGGTAAAGAGGAGAACCAGCATAGGAAACAATCGGACGTAAAGGTGTGTTCGGCTTATGTACTTTTGGAAGGCCATAAAAATTTGGTAAATTCTTGTCCTCAGCCTTTAAATTTTCAAATGTTTTTTTGTCTAGTTTATGTGAACGTATGATTTTGTTAAGTTTTTTATTAAATTCTTTAGTAAAATTAGGTAAAGGGCTTTTTGTTAATAGTTCATAAATTTCTTTATCTTGAAGTAATTCTTCTACCTTAGTGTTGTAATCAGTTGTGTTCATAATTACTGTATTTCTTCCTTTATCAGAGGGTGTAATAATAATATCTTTATTTTGCTTTAACGATCTAATGGCTTGTCTTTCTCCTTGATTTAAATTAGTCTTGTTTTTTCGTTCTAAATTTTTAATAATAGGAGTAACTTCTGTTCTAATTTTAGCCTTATTATTATCTGGTAAATGTTTTATCGAATTTTCTATAGCAGCTAGAGTTTTAGGAATATCAATTTTTTTGGAAGGTACGAAGTTTAAGCCTTTTGATAGAAGTGTCGTAATTTCGGGTGTAATTGATTGATTAGAAAGATTAATAACAGTATTTTGGTGAGATTGGGGTTGTGTTTTTTGTTGCCACGTGTTTAATTTTTTTGATTGAATGTTGCGAATAGCTGTGGCTTTATTTTGACATTTGGTGTCTAAACACTTATAAAATTTGTCATAAATTTCATCATTTAAAATTCCTTTGAGTTTAGGAACTAATTGTTCAAGGTTTGATTGTAATTTGTTTAAATTATAATGACAATTTTTTATTCTAGCATTTAAAAGTTTCTTTCCCGTTTCAAATAAAATTTTTCTAGAAAAATTTGTGCGGACAGGATCTTTTAAAATTAAAGAAGGTGGAATTATGCTTGCGGCGAGACACTGGTGATTAAAATGTAAGTGTAATTTCCAACTGTTGATAGAAAGTCTAAGCCTTTCCATTGTTCTTGCTAGGCGAAGCGCGTCGGTACCAAAACTGGTTAAAATCGTTTTGAAAATAGAGCAATCCATATTTAATTCATTAGATAATAAAAAGGCATATATTGGATTTAATAAAATATTTATTTTGCCAATATTTCGGCTGGCTGAACGCCAACCTTTATCGAGGCATTACATTTTTGTATACACAAACTCAGCGCCGCATAGTGTTATAATATCACAGTTGAAATCAATTAAAATACAGAGTAGGTGGGAAAAATTTGTGAATGAAAAAATTATTATAAAAATTGCAATCAAATATGTAAAATATATAAAAATATTAAAGGAAAAAAAATGAGTTCTATCTTTATATTTTAAATAATTTGTAATAAGTACATAAAAATAATTCAATAATAATTCAATAAGAGATAAATGTAAAAATATATGTATCTATTAAAACATTTTACACATGAAATTGAAAATAATAATTCTCTGGCATTTTTAGATCTACAGCTTAAAAGAAAGTTTAATCAAATAGAAACTAGTATTTTTAGAAAATCAACCCACACAGGAAATTATTTGAATTTCAATTCTTTTGGCCCAGTTCATCATAAAATCGCTGTGGTTAAAGCTCTCTCCAAAAGATTAGATACACATTGTTCTTCAAAATTTAATGATATAGTGGAGAGAAATAGAATCTGCAGAGAATTAAAAAACAACAATTACCCTAGCAAATTTGTTGAAAAACATTTTTATAAACCAAAATCTCCACCTTTAAATAACACCCCTGATCAATCAAAAAAACTTTACTGCTCCCTCCCCTACAGCTACGGCTCTGAACGCATCGCCAGAGTCCTAAAGAGATACAACATCATAACTACCTATCAATCATCTTTAAATTTAAAAAAGGCCCTACGCCATCCAGATACTAAACAAATCAACAAAATGGAAAACAAAATCAACGTAATTTACAAAATACCTTGTAACAATTGCCAAGCTAATTATATAGGTGAAACCAGCAAACCACTTAAAGATCGTTTAAATCAACACAAATCAGGATTAAGGAATTACAACCCACTGTCTCTCCTTGTAGATCATGCACTGAAAAACAACCACACTCCGGATTTCGAAAATACAGCTGTTTTATACCAGAACATTAAAGAAAAACACTGCCGATTGTTCTTAGAAAGCTGGGCCTCTGCAGAAGACACAGAAAGCATAAATAGAAAAATTGATTTACCAGACATCTACACACCATTTAGATCTTCTTAATTTTTTGTCTAATTATTTTAATTTAAATTAGTTAATTTTTATTTTAAATTGACTTATTTTATACTATTTTAAAGGGAGAGGTGCCGTTTTTCAAAATTACATAACTTTGTTTTATTTAATTTTTTTTGCTTTAATGAATTTTTAAATTTTGTTGTAATACACGCGATTTCTTAAATTATATTTTCACACATTAGTAATAACCTGTAAAAGTAATACATACCACTTGTTTAAAATATTTTTACATTTATCGCTTCAAAACCCAAAAGTATTGATACATTAAATATATAACATATTACATGCAATACTTTAAACTTTTTTAGTTTCCACTTTTTAATTTATTTTTTCTCATTTATTCATCCTAAATTGTTTTAACTTCCATTTCAATGCATTTTTATAATTTATTTTTTACTTACATATAAATCGATCTCCTTAAATTTTGAAATGAATTTTTTAAATACCCACATTTTTTTTGTTAAACGTTTTAAAAAAGTTCATACAGTTTATTGTTTAAATCATTTTATATTTAATTTCAAATGTTTTAATAGATACATATATTTTTACATTTATCTCTTATTGAATTATTATTGAATTATTTTTATGTACTTATTACAAATTATTTAAAATATAAAGATAGAACTCATTTTTTTTCCTTTAATATTTTTATATATTTTACATATTTGATTGCAATTTTTATAATAATTTTTTCATTCACAAATTTTTCCCACCTACTCTGTATTTTAATTGATTTCAACTGTGATATTATAACACTATGCGGCGCTGAGTTTGTGTATACAAAAATGTAATGCCTCGATAAAGGTTGGCGTTCAGCCAGCCGAAATATTGGCAAAATAAATATTTTATTAAATCCAATATATGCCTTTTTATTATCTAATGAATTAAATATGGATTGCTCTATTTTCAAAACGATTTTAACCAGTTTTGGTACCGACGCGCTTCGCCTAGCAAGAACAATGGAAAGGCTTAGACTTTCTATCAACAGTTGGAAATTACACTTACATTTTAATCACCAGTGTCTCGCCGCAAGCATAATTCCACCTTCTTTAATTTTAAAAGATCCTGTCCGCACAAATTTTTCTAGAAAAATTTTATTTGAAACGGGAAAGAAACTTTTAAATGCTAGAATAAAAAATTGTCATTATAATTTAAACAAATTACAATCAAACCTTGAACAATTAGTTCCTAAACTCAAAGGAATTTTAAATGATGAAATTTATGACAAATTTTATAAGTGTTTAGACACCAAATGTCAAAATAAAGCCACAGCTATTCGCAACATTCAATCAAAAAAATTAAACACGTGGCAACAAAAAACACAACCCCAATCTCACCAAAATACTGTTATTAATCTTTCTAATCAATCAATTACACCCGAAATTACGACACTTCTATCAAAAGGCTTAAACTTCGTACCTTCCAAAAAAATTGATATTCCTAAAACTCTAGCTGCTATAGAAAATTCGATAAAACATTTACCAGATAATAATAAGGCTAAAATTAGAACAGAAGTTACTCCTATTATTAAAAATTTAGAACGAAAAAACAAGACTAATTTAAATCAAGGAGAAAGACAAGCCATTAGATCGTTAAAGCAAAATAAAGATATTATTATTACACCCTCTGATAAAGGAAGAAATACAGTAATTATGAACACAACTGATTACAACACTAAGGTAGAAGAATTACTTCAAGATAAAGAAATTTATGAACTATTAACAAAAAGCCCTTTACCTAATTTTACTAAAGAATTTAATAAAAAACTTAACAAAATCATACGTTCACATAAACTAGACAAAAAAACATTTGAAAATTTAAAGGCTGAGGACAAGAATTTACCAAATTTTTATGGCCTTCCAAAAGTACATAAGCCGAACACACCTTTACGTCCGATTGTTTCCTATGCTGGTTCTCCTCTTTACCCCCTCACTAAATTTATTTCATCCATCATCTCTCCCCTCCAGAAATTACTTCCCCACACTGTCCCTAATTCTACAGTAGCTGCAAAAACGATCAGAGACCTTTCAATTTCTAATAACAGCCGTATGGTATCTTTCGACGTTGAATCACTCTACACTTCAATCCCACACAATGAAGCTATTCTAGCACTTCAAAAATTTACAGAAACCCATCAAAATCTAGATTTCCCTTTCTCCACAGAGGCTTTGATTGATTTAATTAAACTTTGTTTGGAACACAATTATTTTAGCCACCAAAATAAATTCTACAGACAAATCAAAGGCTTACCGATGGGAAACCCAATCTCATCGGCTTTAGCCAACATTTTCATGGACCAAATTGATCAAGCTGTCACAGAATCAAAACAACTCAAAATCATTTTTTGGAAAAGGTACATAGATGACATTTTTTGCATAACAGAATCAGATTTTGTAGTATTTTCAAAATTTTTAAATAATTTAAGACCATTTTTTAATTTTACACATGAAATTGAAAATAATAATTCTCTGGCATTTTTAGATCTACAGCTTAAAAGAAAGTTTAATCAAATAGAAACTAGTATTTTTAGAAAATCAACCCACACAGGAAATTATTTGAATTTCAATTCTTTTGGCCCAGTTCATCATAAAATCGCTGTGGTTAAAGCTCTCTCCAAAAGATTAGATACACATTGTTCTTCAAAATTTAATGATATAGTGGAGAGAAATAGAATCTGCAGAGAATTAAAAAACAACAATTACCCTAGCAAATTTGTTGAAAAACATTTTTATAAACCAAAATCTCCACCTTTAAATAACACCCCTGATCAATCAAAAAAACTTTACTGCTCCCTCCCCTACAGCTACGGCTCTGAACGCATCGCCAGAGTCCTAAAGAGATACAACATCATAACTACCTATCAATCATCTTTAAATTTAAAAAAGGCCCTACGCCATCCAGATACTAAACAAATCAACAAAATGGAAAACAAAATCAACGTAATTTACAAAATACCTTGTAACAATTGCCAAGCTAATTATATAGGTGAAACCAGCAAACCACTTAAAGATCGTTTAAATCAACACAAATCAGGATTAAGGAATTACAACCCACTGTCTCTCCTTGTAGATCATGCACTGAAAAACAACCACACTCCGGATTTCGAAAATACAGCTGTTTTATACCAGAACATTAAAGAAAAACACTGCCGATTGTTCTTAGAAAGCTGGGCCTCTGCAGAAGACACAGAAAGCATAAATAGAAAAATTGATTTACCAGACATCTACACACCATTTAGATCTTCTTAATTTTTTGTCTAATTATTTTAATTTAAATTAGTTAATTTTTATTTTAAATTGACTTATTTTATACTATTTTAAAGGGAGAGGTGCCGTTTTTCAAAATTACATAACTTTGTTTTATTTAATTTTTTTTGCTTTAATGAATTTTTAAATTTTGTTGTAATACACGCGATTTCTTAAATTATATTTTCACACATTAGTAATAACCTGTAAAAGTAATACATACCACTTGTTTAAAATATTTTTACATTTATCGCTTCAAAACCCAAAAGTATTGATACATTAAATATATAACATATTACATGCAATACTTTAAACTTTTTTAGTTTCCACTTTTTAATTTATTTTTTCTCATTTATTCATCCTAAATTGTTTTAACTTCCATTTCAATGCATTTTTATAATTTATTTTTTACTTACATATAAATCGATCTCCTTAAATTTTGAAATGAATTTTTTAAATACCCACATTTTTTTTTGTTAAACGTTTTAAAAAAGTTCATACAGTTTATTGTTTAAATCATTTTATATTTAATTTCAAATGTTTTAATAGATACATATATTTTTACATTTATCTCTTATTGAATTATTATTGAATTATTTTTATGTACTTATTACAAATTATTTAAAATATAAAGATAGAACTCATTTTTTTTCCTTTAATATTTTTATATATTTTACATATTTGATTGCAATTTTTATAATAATTTTTTCATTCACAAATTTTTCCCACCTACTCTGTATTTTAATTGATTTCAACTGTGATATTATAACACTATGCGGCGCTGAGTTTGTGTATACAAAAATGTAATGCCTCGATAAAGGTTGGCGTTCAGCCAGCCGAAATATTGGCAAAATAAATATTTTATTAAATCCAATATATGCCTTTTTATTATCTAATGAATTAAATATGGATTGCTCTATTTTCAAAATTTATCTATGTAACACGCATTACATACATAATTAAATATTTTACTATTTTTCATCGGTTTCATGCTCAAAACTCATAAAAGTCAAGGAACATTTGATTAAAAATCGTAATTAAAATTATGTAATGTACATATAATATTCAACCTAAAATTGTTCATATGCTTCAAAATCTTTGTCTCAGTCATCTAAATGCCTATTTATGCCACATAGATATTCACAAATCTAACTCTCTCAAATTCGGAAAATCCTCAAATTCGGAATTCCTTGCGCCCCAAGCTTTCCGAATTTGAGGAGTTCTACTGTAAATAGTCAAGTGTCGCCAATTAGTCAAGAAACTACACATCCTTATAGCAAGAAATCCTATTAATAGTGCCATCATAATTTTTGGTACTATATAAACATTTCAAAAAATCGTGTATAGATATCAGCAGTGTTTTTCAAACATTCAATCTATTTCACAAAACTCCATCTAAAATATAAATATTTTTGCTACATGTTTAAATTTGCATTTACCTATTTTACATATCTCGGATTGAATTTGAAAATTGTCATCCAATTATTCTACTTTTGGCGAAAGGGTGTTTTATTAATTTATCATTTGATATTATTAGGGCTCTTTCCTGGTATTAAAAAAGCAAAAAATACGTGTCGAACATTTATATTTTTCAATTTATCAAACAATTTGGCCACTGAATCTCTGATTCTGGTAGAGCGCCATCTAGCGAATAAAATTGTAACTAAAATCAATTTCGATTTTTTTTCATTATTTGCCATAAAAATCCCATTGCATCCTGAACATAATGGTGTTTACCGCATTGCTCTAGCGCAAATATTCGCGGAGTTATTAATTTTTAAAATAGTGCGGGACTTTTGGATCACCCTGTATATAATGAATTAAAATCTAAAATTATATCCTTATTACAATTAATTAGATAATTCTTGAGAATTATCTAAATCAATATATTCTAATTTGGAAATGAAAAATTAATTTGTAGCGGCTCCCATATATTAACATTAATATCATATTAATTATTGTCATATCAATATAATAAAATAATTATACATCATTTTAAATATAAAACATAAATAATATAAAATGTAAATATTTATCTATAATATATCAAATACATATATCTAACATTATATAATCTAGAAATGATATTTGACCACACACATATATACAAAAAAATAAACTTTAACGTGTAATATACACCAATTTAACCCTTCTGATAATTTGTATAAATAATTGTAATTATAAGTTGATTTTACAATAAATAATTTGTTATATGACTCCGCTTATAAATCAATGCCGCCCACATAAATTGGCGAGTCGCGTATTTAAAATGTAAACTTTAACGAACATTTGCAAGCAATCAAACAAGAATTTCAATTTGATCAAAAGTGAAAAATAAAATTACTCATAATATTAAAATATAAATATTTAAGAAATACATATTAAATATTTATATTTAAAACGAAAAAAATATAACATATTTCGCAATATTTAAAAACAACAAAAACGTACATCGTTTGGTATTTAATTCAAGGCAAATTTTCAACTTAAAACAAAATCGCTATCAAATATAATTTTAAGAAATTATTTATGTGGATTGTAGTTAACCACCACATAAATTGGTGAGCCGAACAAAAGAACCAGCACAACGAATTGATAAAATGAAAAGTGAGGAAACTGAGAAAGTTGAGACCTATAAGGTAAATATTAAACTTCCACCTTTCTGGATTGAAAGACCTGATATATGGTTCCATCAAGTGGAGGCTCAGTTCTTGATTAATAATATAAAGACAGAAAATACGAAATTCAATTATTTAATCGCTCAATTGGAACCAAAGTATGTCGAAAACCTCTGGGATATAATTACCTCTAAAGAAATAAATAAATATTCAGAGGCAAAAGAGAGACTTCTTAGAATATTTAAAGATAGCGAATCAAAACGAATTCGAAAATTGCTATCGGGAATTGAACTAGGTGATCTAAAGCCTAGCCAGCTGTTGCAGAAATTGAAACCATTAGCAACAGAGGACTTATCCGATAAATTTATAAAGACTCTATGGCTTGAAAAACTACCACAGGCAATTCAGCAAATTTTAATAATTAGCGAAGAAGAGCTCGACAAATTGGCAGTAATGGCTGATAGAATAGCCGAATTAAACCCCAAGGCGGAGATTTACGAGGCAGATAAGCCGGAGAATGAAACAAAAATGTTATTAAAAAAATAGAATCTCTGGAACAGAAAATAGAAAGTATAAAAATGGAGCATCAAGGTAGATCTCGTGACCGAAGTTCACGTGATTATCGCTACAATGCACGCTCCCGTTCCCGATCTAAGGGCGGATATAATCCAAAGGGAAAATTTTGCTATTTCCATTATAGGTATGGAAAAAACTGCCTACCTGAAAAATGTAAAAAGCCATGTGAATGGGTCAATGCGGAAAACTCCAACCAGCAGTAAGTGGTGCGACGCACTCTGCTGCTGGACAGAACATACGTCGCAATAGCCGTTTATTTGTAAGTGACAAAAATACTGGCATGCGATTCTTAGTAGATAGTGGAGCTGATGTTTCCTTAATACCTTTCAAAGGAAAAATTGGGACCACCCTGAACGATTTCAAGCTATATGCAGCCAATGGAACCGAAATCTCCACGTACAGTACTCAAATATTATCTTTAGATCTTGGTCTACGGCGACAATTCCAATGGCCATTTGTAATAGCTAAAACCAACAGGGGTATACTTGGAGCCGATTTTCTAAATAATTTCAAATTAATCCTCGATATTAATAGAAGACAATTGATTGACGGTATAACAAACCTGACAATAAAAGGTGATATCTGCTCAATCTCTGAAGAGACTTTTAGCTCTTATAGAACAACATCAAATTTTTCTAAACTATTGGCTAATTACCCAGATATTACGAGGCCCAACGTAGGAATAATGAAAGCTAATCACGATGTGAAGCACTTTATAATAACAAAAGGACCACCAGTGTTCTCTAGAGCTCGACAGTTGGATCCAAAAAGATTAAATGAAGCTAAACAAGAGTTCCAATTTATGCTCGAGCATGAAATAATCAGGCCATCAAAATCACAATGGGCTAGTCCACTTCACCTGGTCACCAAAAAAGACGGCACATTAAGACCTTGTGGTGACTACAGAAAATTAAATTCTCAAACCTTGCCTGATCGCTACCCAATACCTAGATTGGAGGACTTTCAGCATATTTTAAGTGGAAAGATGATTTTTTCTAGACTTGATTTGTTTAAAGCCTATTACCAGATCCCCATTGCCGAGGAGGACAAGCCTAAAACAGCCATAATAACTCCATTTGGGCTTTATGAGTTTAACGTCATGAGCTTTGGTCTTAGGAATGCACCAGCTACGTTTCAGCGTTTTATTCATGAAGTACTTCGTGGCTTGGATTTTACATTTCCCTATTTGGACGATATATTAGTGGCTTCAGAAACTTGGGAAGAACATGAAACCCATTTAAAATTGGTTCTCGAGAAACTACAAAACTATGGATTACGCATAAACATCGCTAAATCTATCTTAGGAGTTGACCAATTGGAATTTCTAGGGCACTGGATAACTAATGGAGGGTCTCAACCGCTTCCAACAAAAGTTCAAACAATTCTAGATTATAAACTGCCAACGACGAATCGGGAATTGCGTACCTTCCTAGGTATGTTAAATTTTTATCGTATATATCTTGAGAACGCAGCTTCTACGCAGGCTCTTCTTCGTGATTATCTGAAAGATTCAAAAAAGAATGATAAAAGAAAAATCGATTGGTCAGAAGAGGCCAAGTTGCAGTTTGAAAGATGTAAACAAGACTTAGCAAGTGCTGCATTATTATGCTACCCCAATCCTGCACTTCCATTATCGCTCTGTATATACGCATCTAATAATGCTATTGGTTCAGTTTTGCAGCAATGTGAAAATAGTTGTTGGAAGCCAATAGCATTATTTTCGAAGAAGTTAAATAATGCTCAAAAGGTATACAGTACCTATGATAGAGAATTACTTGGAATTTATTTGAGTATTAAAAAAAATAAATATATGTTGGAAGGAAGAGAATTCTATATATTCACTGATCATAAGCCATTAGTATATGCTTTCAAACAAAATAATGAAAAAGCTTCGCCAAGACAACAGAGACAGCTTCAATATATTTCGCAATTTTCCACAGACATCCGGCATATTAGTGGTAAAGAAAACATTGTTGCAGATACATTGTCTAGAATAGAAGCAGTTACAAGTATTGATTATGATAAAATTGCAGAGGAACAAAATAATAGTGATGAATTACTTAATCTACGCAATGAAAATACATCGCTAAAATTTAAACAATATCCATTACAATCTGGCAAAATGCTTTGGTGTAATGTGTCAACAGAAAATATAAGACCGTTTATTCCAGAAAAATTTCGAATTCAAATCTTTCATCAATTTCACGATTTAAATCATCCGGGTATAAAGGCTACAATTAATCAACTTAAATCAAAATTTATCTGGAAAGAAATAAAAAAAGACGTTCGAAAATGGTCCCAGGCTTGCATTAATTGTCAAAAAACAAAGGTAACGAGGCACACAAAATCCAAAATTGGTACATTTCAAGAGCCCGACGAAAGATTCAGTGTGATTCATATTGATTTAATTGGGCCACTACCTCCATCAAATGGAAAGTATTATTGCCTCACTTGCATTGACAGATATACGTCCTGGATGGAAGTGATACCCTTGGAGAACATAACATCTGAGAGTGTAGCCTTAGCCTTTTATAATAACTGGGTGTCAAGATTCGGAACTCCCTACACTATAGTTTCAGATCTGGGAAGACAATTTACATCTCAAGTATTCAAAGATCTTGCAGCTATATGCGGTACGAAACTGCTACATACTACTCCTTACCATCCTCAAAGTAATGGTAAAATTGAACGTTTTAATCGGACACTTAAAACTGCTATTAAAGCTCATAATTCAGTCGAATGGACCGATTCTCTGCCGACAATACTTCTAGCGTTACGCGCTGCTATTCCAGAGGATACGGGTTTTTCAATATCACAGATGGTTTATGGAAAAACCATTAAATTACCTGGAGAAATTTTTGAGAAGCCTGTAAGTCGAGTTGATTCCAGTTTATTTATATCGAACCTCATAGCGTATATGCATATGGTTAGACCAATAACAACGAATCACAATGTAACCAAAGGTATTTTTATCCATAAAGATTTATTTAAATCTGATCAAGTTTTCTTGAGAATCAATAGAATTAGAAAGCCTTTAGAACCATATTACGAAGGACCTTATCCAGTTCTTGAAAAATCTGATAAATATTTTACGCTAAAAATTAAGAACAGGGAAGTGAAGATATCGATATATCGATTAAAGCCCGCTTATATCTTGAGAACACTAGATCAACCTGCAGCAGTGGAGTACCCATCATACCTGCCAGCAGAGAAGATCCCATCATACCTGCCAGCAGAGAAGATCCCATCATACCTGCCAGCAGAGAAGATCCCATAGGGCCTTCCAGTAAACCGCAACCCTCTAAGCCTGGGGTGCGGTTCGAATTGCCAAAGGAGACCCGCAGCGGAAGACGGATAAAAACTCCTTCCAGGTACAATGAGTCTATTGGACGTGACTTCCGTCACTGGAAGGGGAGTGATGTAGCGGCTCCCATATATTAACATTAATATCATATTAATTGTTGTCATATCAATATAATAAAATAATTATACATCATTTTAAATATAAAACATAAATAATATAAAATGTAAATATTTATCTATAATATATCAAACACATATATCTAACATTATATAATCTAGAAATGATATTTGACCACACACATATATACAAAAAATAAACTTTAACGTGTAATATACACCAATTTAACCCTTCTGATAATTTGTATAAATAAATGTAATTAAAAGTTGATTTTACAATAAATAATTTGTTATATGACTCCGCTTAAAAATCAATGCCGCCCACATAAATTGGCGAACCGCGTATTTAAAATATAAACTTTAACGAACATTTGCAAGCAATCAAACAAGAATTTCAATTTGATCAAAAGTGAAAAATAAAATTACTCATAATATTAAAATATAAATATTTAAGAAATACATATTAAATATTTATATTTAAAACGAAAAAAAAATATAACATATTTCGCAATATTTAAAAACAACGAAAACGTACATCTTTGGTATTTAATTCAAGGCAAATTTTCAACTTAAAACAAAATCGCTATCAAATATAATTTTAAGAAATTATTTATGTGGATTGTAGTTAACCACCACAAATTTATCAATTCTCATGAATCATAAAACCAATGCAAAATAATCTTAAAATTATTTAAAAAATAATTCAGATGAATTATTTAGAATCTACCCCTACTATTAAACAAAAATATAGCCTAGGCCAACATGAAAAAAATATATACATAAAAGAACAAATAAGGCATGCGTTAGAAATTTGTATGTTGTAATTTGACGTTCCCCTCAGGTCTTTAAAAGGTTCTCCTCAGGCTGTAGGATGCATAAGCCACTGGATTTCAGGCCATATGATGGGTCAGCGTATGATGTGCCAGTGTTCTGCAGAATCCGGCCAGGGGCATCCTGAACATACAACATCCAGCCGAGAACCTTGTTTCCTTAGTTCACTCATAATGTTTTTATTGTTGGGTCTGAGTCCAAAATGGACCCAACAATTTCCTCCCCTTGCCAGAGTGAAAAATGTGTTTCATTCCGATTCAGATCTGCTCATAACATATGATTAATATGATTTGGGAATAAATTACATTTTTTTACGATACACCAGGATGAACAGTCACCTACACTCAGGCAAATGGAGAAACAAGAAAACAGGCCAGGGTATCTAAAGCAGGTTATTATATGGTAGCATTGAAAAATATCACCCTACCATTTAGTGGGCAATATACTAAGCCCATCTTCATGCTTGGCTGTGCCTTGCATGCCAGTAATTTGGGACTAGCTGTGAAGTGACCCCATTCATTCCCCGCTGCAGTCCTTATAGGGGGAGTGGTCTAGACCCATGTTCTGCATAAACAGACATTTAGACCATCCCAAGTAAGACATGGTTATATGGGCGCCAAGGGGTTGAACCAGGGTGAGATTAGAGACACACAACCCCTAAAATATCTCTAATTCATTCTAAACACTTTGTACCTATTATCCCTTTCGTATCTGACATCTGGTTCCACACTCTCTCTTTAAATAACTTCTCCTACTCTTAGAAGTAACTTAACTGAAAAAAAAATTATTGTTATCAATCATGTCCTATTCGCTATTCTTCCTAATTTCGAATCTGACCCATTGGCTTGTTCTGGCAATCTGCTTTGAAATTCATTTAGGTGTCCTAATAGTTTTAATTCCTATCTCATCGTGGAATGAGTTACGCTCATAAAAAAACTAATCGATTCTACTTACTAATTGATATTTAGACTAGAACTCATTCTAACTGAAACGTAGGGCAGACAATAGTCTTTAATAGGTGTTTACTTCTGCTAGGCTGCGGCGATAAAAGGAAAATCTGGACAGTCCATCTGTCACTTTGCTATTTGGTACCTAAAATCAGTAGACGGAATCGCCTCGTCTAATCGTAACTTATCTTGGTTAGATCTCAATTGTTAACTTTCATTAGAAACCCTCTTTGAGCCACAACATTGAAACAATGAATTATAGGGCGTCCAATTTACCCAACGCATGTTTCAAGTTTGTCCATAGAGAATTGGTTCCAAGCTGCGCAATATAGAAGAGCATCTAAACGTGCCAATTTCTCCCAACCTCCCGTCTGAATCATCATCATCCCAGTCACGCTTAAGGCGTCGAAAACTACGATGCCAGAGCGGTTACCCGGGGTTTGTCGTTATGCCCCTGGCTTTACGACATTGGCAACTAAATCCCCCATCTAGCACCAAGTTCACATGGTACCTCTCCGTTCCCTCTTGCGAGGAGAAGATCTGTAGGCTTTCTGGTCTGACCGTGATCTCCCACAAACTTCTAGTCTGAGAGTCGAGATATGGTCATTTACCTATGACCCTTAGAATTCAAGTCGATTAAAAATAAAAAAATGAAGTATTAACTTAAAGGTTAAAATTAAAATTTATACTCTCTGAAAGAGAGATCTAACAAAAGGAGCGAATATATATTCCTATTTAGAATAGAGTTGTAGCTGTCCTGTTTGAGGCTTCTCGGTCCTAACAAAAAATTGAAATCAAATAAAAACGATCCTATTAAACTCCCTAACACTATTCTATCTGTACTCTGGGCCCACAACATAATAGTTTTCAACCTTTTTACATATTCATTAAACCAATCCATTCATACACCCTCCCCCCATCATTCACGGTTTGCATACAAACTAAAGTTAAAAGCTTCTACAAAAGCCAAAATACTCATTTATCATTATCAATAAGCCTTAACAATAATGAAATCTTCCAGGACAAAATGTGAAATGAAATAAAATTAACAAATTAAAACAAATTGGGGGACTAAAGCCTTAGTTTACTCAAAAGAAAATGGCTCATACAAACGCATATATTTTGGTCAATTTTTAAGATTTTATAGAATCAACAATATTGAAACAAACTTTATTAAAGACATTAAAAATCTTAATAAAGAGTATTTAAACAATGGTTTTAAATACAAAACAGTAAAGTTTTACAATAGGCTGTCAATACACAAATACCTAAGCAATAATAAATATAATTATAAATTTGAAACTTCAAACTTCTCCAATTAATCTAACCAACAACTTATATTCTACTCTTATACTAAAACAAATGATAGAATAACTGAATATATTTCCTATGACTTTAAATAAATTAATTATATGATAACGATTATAAACCATTAATTTGAACCAATGAATTTGAAGCATATTAAATGTTTTATTATTCAATTAATTTTTAATTTTAATAAAAAATGTAACTTATATCAATGGAAACAAAATTTTAATACATATTTTCACAATCTTTAAAATTTCTAATGAATCTTTTCTCACAGCTTTTCTGTTGGAATAATCAATTTCAACATTTTACTCTTCTTTTATTTTTTGACCAATTGACCGCTGTATATAATAATTTCTACCATTGTTGTGTTTGAGTATGTAAAGTAAGCTGCTTTAAGTTTATGTAAAATTTGAGCATAACTAATTAAACTTTCTTTCTTTAAAGACTATTTCTCGGCCTTCTCCTTCCTTTTTTTCAACAGGTTATGGGCCCAGGGCTGATTGTCTAAGAAATTAAGAATCAAGAATGTCCAGTCTATATCAAATTGAGAAGTTGAATAAGCAAAACTTTGAGACATGGAGGCTTCAAATGCAAATGATTCTTATTCACTCTGATCTGTGGAATTATGTTAATGAAGCTAATATTAAACCTGAACCCGGTAACCAAGAGTTTACTAATTGGCAAAATAAGGATCAGAAGGCTCTCGCTACAATTGTATTGAGCTTGAATCCATCAGAACTAGTTCATGTTAATAATTGTAAGACTCCCGAGGAGGCCTGAAAAAGATAGAAGAAGTTTATCGACCAAAAGGACCTGCGACGAGAGTTTTCCTGACCAAAAGGCTAATACAGATGAAAATGAGGCCTAATGATGATTTAAAAGATTACCTGAGTAAATTTACTTCATTGGTAGACAATTTAGGTGAAATTGGGGCTCAAGTACCCGAAGACCTTTTAGTTATACTCTTGTTGTGCAGTCTTCCAGAATCGTACGAAAGATTCAGAACTGCAATAGAAACCAGAGATGAGCTCCCGAAACTTGAAACTCTAAAGGTGAAGATTATAGAAGAAGATCAAAGACAACGTGACATGGAGGGAACTTCGTCTGGAGAACAAAATGCCCTTTTTGGAAATCCAGAAAGAAAAACTACTAATTCCACTAAACCATCAAATCGGAAGGATTTCAAATTTAACTGCTATTACTGTGGCAAGAAAGGCCACAAAGCGGCTGACTGCTGGTCAAAAAGGAACTCTAAAAGGAACAATACTCAAATGGCTGCTTCTCTGGGAATTAGAGATGAAAATATTATTGATGTTGACGAGTGGTGCCTGGATAGCGGCGCGACTGCACACATGTGCTGCTTAAGAAAAGCATTTTCAAATTTAAGAGAAACAGAGCCAATAGCCGTTAAATTAGCGAACGACCAAAGGATAGAAGCTTTAGGTACAGGAACGGTAGAATTGGAAGTTTTCGAACACGGTGAACCATTTTTATTAAAATTAGAAAATGTGTTGTTTGTCCCAGGACTGAAGGGAAATTTGTTTTCAGTCCGCACCTGTGCAGAAAAATCATTCTTTGTGAAATTTATGAGAGGAAAAGCGGAAATTGTGAATCCATTGAGGAAAATTTGCATAGAAGCTTACAAAAGAAACGGACTTTATATATTGCGTCAAACTAAATATGCAAAAACACAATTTACCAGAATGTGTATAGACAGAAATAGCAGTGAAATTTGGCATAGTAGATTTGGTCATCTTAATTTTGATGACCTTAAGAAATTGCAGAGAGAAAATTTAGTCAATGGGTTACCCAAGGGTGAATTTAAAAGTATATCAAGTTGTGAAATTTGTATTAGGGGTAAACAGACTCGATTGCCATTCCAAGAAGTCTCACTGACAAAGTCAACAGAGCCACTGCAACTTATTCATTCTGACATATGTGGACCGATGAGAACAAAGTCATATGGCGGTGCATTGTACTTCGCAACTTTTATTGACGATTTCTCACGAATGATATTTACTTTTGTTATGAAACGAAAAAGTGAAGTTTTCAATGGATTTAAAGTCTTTAAAAGATTTGCTGAGAAACAAACTGGCAAGAAAATTAAAGCAATCAGAAGTGACAATGCAGCAGAGTATTTGAGCACAGATTTTAAAGAATATTTATTGGAGGAAGGAATTAGACATCAGCTCTCAGTTGAATATTCTCCGCAACAAAATGGAGTTGCTGAAAGAGCGAACAGAACTCTGGTAGAAATGACTAGATGTTTCATAATTCAAGCGAACCTCCCAGATCCACTTTGGGCTGAACTTGTCCATACATCTACATACATCAGAAACAGATGCCCAAGAACAAATGAAAGTCGAACTCCGCATGAAATATTTACGGGAAGAAAACCAACCGTTTCTCATTTAAGAATGATTGGATGTAAATGTTTCGCTGTTGACAACCGTCCGAGAAGAGGAAAATTCGCTCCTCGTAGTGAAGAATATCGACTGGTTGGCTATTCTCCCGAATCAAAGGCGTACAGATTATGGAATCCTGGAACAAACATGATGATAAAAAGTCGAGATATACGTTTCCTCGAATCTGAAAACTCTACCTTAAGGAATGACGTGGTGCAAATTGAAGCTATACCACAGAAAAAGGAAGATATATAATTGGAGGAGGAAAGTCTTCAGGATGATGAAAAAACTTTGCCCGGAACTGATTCGGAGTTTTTAAGCGAACCATCAGAAACAACGGAAGTCATCTCGCAGAGAGGAAGAGGAAGACCGAGAATTTTACGTATTGAAAAACCGGGAAGACCACGAAAGGAATACGCTGAAGCTAACTTGTCTAAGGATTTTAGACAGAACACCAGTTTGCCAGATCCAAAGGATTTAGATCAAGCCTTGTCTAGTGAAGATTCGCATCTATGGAAAAGGGCAATGAAGGAAGAGTACAGTTCCCTTTTGAAGAATGGAACTTGGGAACTTGTCGATCCTTCTAAAAACAAAAATATAATTGGAAATAAATGGGTCTTCCGAAAGAAATTTAGAGCCGACGGATCTATTGAACGGTATAAGGCTCGACTTGTAGCAAAAGGTTATTCCCAAAAATACGGTATTGATTATGAGGAAACCTTTGCACCAGTTGTACGCCACAGTACGATCAGAACAGTTTTAGCCTTGGCCGTTGAATATGATTTACTAGTCCATCAAATGGATGTTCAGTCTGCCTTCTTGAATGGTGATGTTAAAGAAGAAATTTACATGACACAACCAGAAAATTTCGAGTCAAAGAAATATCCAAGAAGGGTATGTAAACTAAAGAAGGCTATATATGGTCTGAAACAGGCTGGAATGACTTGGCATGCAAAGCTCGATTCAGTATTAAAAGAAATGGGCCTAGCACAGATGAAAACTGATAACTGTGTCTACATTAAAAGAGAAGAAGGAGTTCTTCTGGTTGCAATATATGTTGATGATATGATTGTTGCTGCAGAAGAAGAGAACACGCTGATTTGCTTCAAAGAAAGTATGAAGAAGTTGTTTAAGATAAATGATCTTGGAGCATTGAATTATTGTCTCGGGATACGGATACAGATAGGAGTGGATGGATCTATATCTCTCGATCAGGAAAGATACATTGAAGAACTTCTAGAGAAATATGAGATGAAAGAATCAAAACCGATCTCTACGCCCATGGACCCTAATTACAAAGTGACAAAAATATCACCTATAGATGGTGAGAATGAGCCAGTAGATAAGGTAGAGTATCAATCTTTGATAGGATCACTGATCTACCTATCTGTCTCAACAAGGCCTGATATTGCCTATACGATCAGTACTTTTGGACAATTTAGCAACGATCCTAGAAGACAACATTGGAATATTGCAAGGCGTGTTCTCCGCTACTTGAGAAAAACATCAGGCCTAAAGATTACTTTCAAAAAATCGATGAAGGAACTTTATGGTTATGTAGACGCGGATTGGGGTGGAAACCTCATGGACAGAAAGTCTCATTCATGATTTGTGTTTTACCTCTGCGGTCCAATAGCGTGGGAATCCAAAAAACAACACACTGTTTCCCTTTCAAGCATTGAATCGGAATACATCGCACTTTGTGAAGCTGGTAAGGAGGCTGTTCACATAAGGATGCTTTTAGATGGATTGGGATTTGGTGAAATATTGGAAGGACCTACAGTTTTGAGGACTGACAATCAGGGAGCTCGGCAATTGACAAGGAATCCTGTGTACCATGCGCAAACAAAGCACATTGACATCAAATGGCATTACATCAGAAAT
The DNA here is from genome assembly GCA_030710605.1 of Cordylochernes scorpioides. Lineage (NCBI taxonomy): Eukaryota > Metazoa > Arthropoda > Arachnida > Pseudoscorpiones > Chernetidae > Cordylochernes > Cordylochernes scorpioides. The sequence goes on along the minus strand of CP092872.1, from coordinate 40,329,266 downwards.
ATTTATAATGAAGGTCTTGTCGAGGTCGTCCATACACCAACCCAGGAGAATGTTGCGGATATCTTCACCAAGAGTCTGACAAAGGTCTCTCATGAGAAATTTATTCGTGAATTAGGAATGTAGAAATTGAGGGAGGGTGTTGGAATAATCAATTTCAACATTTTACCCTTCTTTTATTTTTTGACCAATTGACCGCTGTTTATAATAATTTCTACCATTGTTGTATTTGAGTATGTAAAGTAAGCTGCTTTAAGTTTATGTAAAATTTGAGCATAACTAATTAAACTTTCTTTCTTTAAAGACTATTTCTCAGCCTTCTCCTTCCTTTTTTTCAACATTTTCTAACTTCAAACAAATTTTAAAATAAGATTTCCTAGAAGAGGGAAGGTTAATTTTAGAACAAAGTTGGCGTGCCCCAAACAGACACATGTTACTAGTTCACACATGTGCACTGTCTCTAGGGAGCAACAGACGCCACTTTGAATAAGTAAGTAAACAACCTCATTCTATGTTATCTAATATTAATTTAATTATACAGTTTAATGGTCGAAGAGAAATCAATCCATAATGAAGTAAGGGTGAAATGGGATGTGATATTTTCATCTGAAGAGCCCTGATACCATAGATTTATCTTTCCAATAGATTTTCCAATCTCCTTTTGTGTAATGTCCTGGTCTACCATTAGGGTTCAAAAAAAAATGTCTAATAGGCAAAGATTTAAAATATGTTAATCTATCCTTAACTAGGCAAAACATTATATCATATTATTCTTACTATTTAAAAAAAATAAATCAAAAATTATATAGAAAAAAATTATATAAAAAATTACAAAAACTATTAATTAACTAGAAAAAACTAAAACCCTTTCAATTCTCTACCTGTTTGAAATAAAAGTGTATGGTTCTTTCTTCATCTCTTTCCTCTCTTTTACTAAAAAATAAATATATAATCATTATAAATCTCTTCTTTATTCCTATTTATTTTTAGAGTATGTCTACATGAAGGGTAAAAGCCGATGCTAAAAGATGTTACGTTGTTAAATATTCTTTTCTTGTTAAATTTTCTTTTTATTTTTCAATTTTTTTTTCTATTTAAAATAAAAACATATTATTCTAACATAAAATTACTTTTAATACATTTTTCTCTTCTAAATAAGATATAAAAATAATACATATAAACAACTTTTTAATCATCTAAATTAGACACAAAAAAAATCAACTTTTATCTTATATAATTAATTTAGATTTAGCTTGCAAATCTAATAGAATTTCCTTTTTATATATGAAATATTACTATTATTAAAAGTTTTAAATATAGTTCTATCAATATATAAATCCATGTTAACTTACTCTATAATATCAACTTAATTTAAATTATATTTAAGATTTAAATTTTTATTTGATAAACTTTATTATTTACATTTCATATAAATTCATACGAGCTAGCTCTATGATAATAACTTAATTTAAGTTATATTTTAGATTTCAATTTTCAATAGACAAACTCTGTTATTTACATATCCAAAAGGTATAATTTATATCTTAAAGGAAAGATTTAAATATAAAAGTAATTATAATCACATAATACTCACAGAATTATTTTTTCTCGGTGTTTTAGTCAGTTTAAATATGTTTTTATTAGTTATTCTTACAATTACTACAGACATACTGTTGTAAGATTTAGGTACTTACAGCTTGTAGGAAGGCATGAGGACGTTGAGGATTATATGATAATAATCTTTATTATCCGTTTAGCAAGAAAGACAAAGTTATGGTAGCGAACAGTTATTGAAGTATAGAGAAGAAAGGTAAACAAACAGTTGTAATGATGATTAGTCCAGTGTGGCGCTAGCTGTCGTAGCATTCAGTTATCCAACAAATCCCCGGCATGAATGTGGAGACATCACGAGGTTGTAGCGTAACTTCTCAAATGTCGGCCTTGGTAGCGGCTTGGTCAGAATGTCCGCCTTCATGTCGCCAGTTGGGCAGTAGATCGTTTTTATCACTGTCTTCTTCTGAAGATCCTTCAGGTGATGGATCTTGGTTGCGATGTGCTTGGTTCTAGAAGACACTTTTTCGGATGAACATATCTTGAGACATGATTGATTGTCTTGGTGAAAGTAGATTGGAGCTTTCTGTTCCAGTTCGAGATCCTTTAGCAAGTCGAGAAGCCATAACAGTTCTTGTGAGGCTTCAGCTGCGGAGATTAGTTCCGCTTCGGTGGATGAGAGAGATACGCAACCTTGTTTCCCAGTCATCCATGAGATGGGGTTTGATCCCAGTAGGAACAAGTTTCCGCTTAGTGGTTTTCTGTCGGTGTTGTCGCTTGCCCATGTGGCATCACTGTATGCTTCCAGCGTGGGAGGTTTTTGGTTAGATATGCGTAGCTCGAGTTCTTTAGTAGTTTTTAGATATCTTACGATTCTTTTTGCTGCATTCCAGTCACAATTTCTAGGATTCTGGTTTCTGCTGCTGAGTATGCAGACTGGAGCTGCGATATCTGGTCTGGATACTACGCTTAGGTACAATAGTGAGCCTATCAGTTGTTGGTATTGGACGTTGTTTGGTAGAAGTTTTACGTCAGATATATTGGGGTATCCGCTTTCCATGGGAGTGAAAGTAGGTTTCACTTCTTGGAGATTGTACCTTTCAACTAATTCTTGGATTTTATTCTTTTGGCTCAGAAGGAGTTCACCTTCTCTGTTCCTTGATATGTCTATACCAATGAATTGAGTGGGGTCTCCAAGGTTCTTTATTTCGAATTCTTTTTCGAGAGTTTTTACAGTGTTTTGGATGATTATTTCGGAATCGGTTGCGAGGAGCATGTCATCCACATATAGAATCAAGTAGATGGAATGGTTTTCTTCATTCTTGGTGAATAGGCATGGGTCTACAATGCTCTGGTCGAAGTTATTTTTAATTAGAGTGCTTGCTATTTTTGTGTTCCAAGATCTTCCAGCTTGTTTTAGACCGTAAATCGCCTTCTTTAGTTTGCAGACTTCGTTTGTTTGTTTTGTATGGAGTCCTTCTGGGAGTTCCATGTAGAGTTCTTTATCTAGGTCGCCGTGTAGGAACGCTGTCTTGACATCGAGGTGGTTCACTCGCATCCCTTTGTAGACTGATGCAGCTAGGAAGGCTCTAATTGTAGAATGCTTCACAATTGGTGCAAAGGTTTCTTCGTAGTCTCGGCCAAATTTCTGATTGAACCCTTTTGCTACGAGTCTGGCTTTGTACCGCTCTATTTCTCCTTTGGAATTGAGTTTTTGTTTATAGGTCCATTTACATCCTATGATCTTTTTGTCCTTAGGTAGAGGCGTTAGTTCCCATACATTGTTCTTCTCAAGAGAATTTAGTTCTTCGTTCATTGCTTGTAGCCATTTATCTCTTTCTATTTTTGGTAATTGTAGGACTTCCGAGTAGTTGGTAGGTGTCTGAATGTCTTGAGCTTCAGTTTTGTACAGCATGTAGTCATTTCTTATGGGAGGTATTCCCTTTGTTGGTCTCGTGGATCTTCTTTGTGTGACCACTTGTGTTCCTGTGCTTGTACCGGGTTGAATGTAATCCTCGGTTTCTGAGTCCTCAAGGTTTTCGGATTGTGTTCCTGGTTCCTGACTTTCCTCTGCATTACCAATATGATTGGAGGAAGTTAGATCTGTACTTAGTACTTGTGGTGAAGTTGTTTTTGTGGAAGCGTGGTGAAACCCATTTTCTTTTTCTATAAATTTTACGGATCTGCTGATTGTGATGTTGTCTGTATCGTGCAGGATTCTGTATCCTTTGCTTCGATCATCGTATCCAAGAAAGATCCCTTCGATAACTTTGCTATCCAACTTGTTTCTTTTTATCTTGGGAATATAGGCGAAGGCTTTACATCCGAATCTTTTTAGATGCTTCAGACTGGGCTTCCTGTTGGTCCATAGTTCAAAAGGAGTCTTGTCTGTAGCTTTCGAGGGTATTCGGTTGTGTAGGTAATTAGCTGTGGTAACCGCTTCCGCCCATAGAGATTGTGGGAGTCCTGAGTCAAACAGCATGCATCTTGTCATCTCCATTAGTGATCGATTTTTCCGTTCGGCTACTCCGTTCTGGGCTGGTGAGTAGGGGACTGTTAGCTGATGTTTGATTCCGCTTTGGTTCAGGAAATCTTCGACTTGTCGGTTTACGTACTCACGACCGTTGTCTGTCCGTATGGTTTGGATATTTTTTCCAAATTCCGTGTGTGCTGAGATGACGTAGTCTTTTATTTTTTCATAGGCTTCGTCTTTTCCTTTCAGGAGGTAGATCTTCGTGTATCTGCTGTAGTCATCAGTGAAGGTGATGAAGTATCTCTTACCGCTGAGAGAGTTAGTTGGTAATGGACCGCAGATATCACTGTGGACAAGTTGAAGCGTTTCAGTTGCTCTGTACTCTGTCTTCTTTGGAAATGGGGTTTCGGTGAGTTTTCCTTGAATGCACTGAACGCAGTCTGTGCTGTGCGAACAGTTATTTAGACTTAGTCCTCTTGCTAGGTTCTCATTTCGAATCTTCTTAATTGATTCTATATTTCTGTGTCCTAGTCTGTCGTGCCAGAGCATGAGGCAATTTTTGTTCTTGCAGTGGTTTTGTTTTGCTACATTTGCTTTGAATGTGCGAGTTTGGGGGTTGTCATCCAGGTGGAGTCGGTACATTCCATTGTCAAGTATACCGTTCGCGAGGGCTGTGTTGTCTCTTTCGATGGTACACCAATCTCTGTTGAACGTTACTTTACATCCGTTGGAGGTGGCCGCACTCACTGACAGAAGGTTGTCTGTTAGTTCCGGGATGTAGAGAACTTTTGTGAGAAGTAAGGTGTCAGTCTTTCCTTGGGGTGTGATGACTTTGATTTCTCCTTGTCCTATCCCTTTGACCTGCAGCTTATTGCCATTAGCAACCACAACATTTTGTGTTTGTTCTCTGTTAAGTTCAGTGAAGAAGCTTTCATCGTACGCCATATGAGATGTGGCTCCAGAGTCGACGAACCAGTTGTGTACACTTGCTTCTCGTTGAGTGCAATTGAGAGCTTTTGGGTTAGGTCCTTTTGTTGTTCTCTGATTTGTGGGTTGTTCGTGGGTGACACTCGACTGATTTGTGTACTTTGGTACGTTTCCTCTTCTGAAGTTTTCATATTTGTACTCTTTGTTGCTGTTGTTTCGCTTTTGATAGTGCCAACATTCTTCTTTGGGTGGTTTGGTTTGTGGCAGAAAGAACAGAATTTCTTCTCTTTTTCTCTTCTTTGGCTTGAAGCTCCGTGGAGGCTTTTTAAGGCTTTTGATCCGGTGCTTTCGTCTTTCGAGCTTTCTACTCTGCGTGTGTGTTCATCAAGGAGTTTGTTCTTGGTGAATTCAAGCGTTAGCTCGTCATCAGGTCTTGATTCCAACATCGTGATGAGATTTGAGTAGCTCTTTGGAAGCGAGCAAAGCAGTATAGCCGTGATGTGAGAGTCCTTTAGTGTTTCGCCAATGGTTCGCAGTTTGTCAACTAGTTCCATCATGGTAGTGATGTGCTGCTGCATGTCTTTGTCTTCTTCGAGTTTTAAGCTGTATAGTTTCCTTAGCAAATAAATTTTTCCTGAGAGTGTTTTTCTTTCATAGATATTTTTAAGAGTGTCCCAGGTAGCTTTGGCTGTTAGTAGGTTTTAAACGTGCACTATTTGTGAGTCGGCGATGCTTAGATTAATGATAGTTCTAGCTTTTGAGTCTTTCTTTTTCCATTCGATTTTAGGTTCATCTGGAATATTTTCGGTGACAACTTCCCAAAGATCTTCCTTTTGCAAGAGCATTTCAATTTTGAAAGATCATAGTGAGTAGTTATAGCCGTCGAGCTTATTTAGGGTTACATCGTGGCTCGGGAGTGACGCCATTTTTGCTAAGCCTTTTTTCTTTGTCTTAACTCGTTAGTTGAATTTAATGCAATACTCAGTCTCATAATCTAATTGTTGTAAGATTTAGGTACTTACAGCTTGTAGGAAGGCATGAGGACGTTGAGGATAATATGATAATAATCTTTATTATCCGTTTAGCAAGAAAGACAAAGTTATGGTAGCGAACAGTTATTGAAGTATAGAGAAGAAAGGTAAACAAACAGTTGTAATGATGATTAGTCCAGTGTGGCGCTAGCTGTCGTAGCATTCAGTTATCCAACACATACATACAACAATCTATATTTATTATTAAACAAATTATTAATTATTTCAACTAACATCTATAACAAATAATTTTTAATAAAAAAAAAACAAAAAACGTTTTAAAGATTAACAAACTAAAAAACTTTTAAAAATCTCCAAACATTTTTGGGTTAGCACCCCTTCTATGTTCTCTAAACTCGCTAAAAATTGTCTGAATAAGAAATGTCAAACTTGCCCAACTTTCAAGAACCATGACACATTTCAAACACCTAGTTGTAAGATAGTAAACACTATTTATAAATTAACTTGCCAAACTTGTCAACTTTCATATATAGGACAAACTTGCAATCCATTAAACATAAGAATAAATTTACATAGAAACAACTCCAAAAAATCAATTGGTAACACATACAAGAAACAACACAATATAAAATACATACCTTTAACAATTACATGATAGAAATACTCGACATTTGTCAAGGCAAAAAACAACGATTATTATTAGAAAACAATTACATTTATCAACACAACACTTTATACCCTTATGGACTTAACGACGAACTTAACCACACATACACACCACAACACCACAATAATTCAGTCAAAACCAGAGGTAAAACTACCAACAAATTAGGCTTTATAAACTTTAATAACTTATTAGACACAAACAAAATGTACACAAAAAAATTCATTGAAAATTTTATTAAAACATTATTCAAATTAAATAATAGCAAACTTATAAAACTTGTAGAACACATTGAAATTCACAATCTTTCTAATAGATTAATAGATATCACAAAAGACATCTTCAAATACAGAAAAATTAAACAAAAAAATAACCAAATTAATATTATTATTAAATTCAATAACAAATTATTTGATCATTTCAAATTTAATGATATATATAATGACCAATCTATTAACAGTTTATTTCGTATAAAAGGTTTAAATTTTAAAACTACCTGGAAATATAACAAGAATATAGGCAGTATATTATGCAATTATAACCCGTTTATTGATAATCTAACAAATTTTAAAAAATCTAAATGTAATTGCCACAATGTTCTAGATAAATATAAATTTACAGGACATATTTTAACTAGCGATTATTCTTTTTTGGAACCAAAACTCCAAAACATTTTAAATAAAGGATATAAATATATACCTCAGAACAAACACAATTTCAATAATACAATTAAATCTATATTAAAAGACATCGATATATTCATTAATAAAACTAGTATAAAACACAGAATTCCTGAATTTACTTTCCTAGAATGGAAATATAAATTAAGTAAAGAAATAAAAAACTATTATAACAACTTAGAAGGAAGAATCATATATCGCCGCAACTCTTTTTATTAATTAAAAATATAAATTTACAGGACATATTTTAACTAGCGATTATTCTTTTTTGGAACCAAAACTCCAAAACATTTTAAATAAAGGATATAAATATATACCTCAGAACAAACACAATTTCAATAATACAATTAAATCTATATTAAAAGACATCGATATATTCATTAATAAAACTAGTATAAAACACAGAATTCCTGAATTTACTTTCCTAGAAATTAATAAAAAGAGTTGCGGCGATATATGATTCTTCCTTCTAATTTGTCGAAATCCGCAAACCGTTTACCATGAATATTATAACAACACACTAAAATACACAAAACCTAATGAATCGGAAATTAATTCCTTAAAAGACACTTTTGAAAACTTACAAAAAGATTTTATCATATGTCCAATAGATAAATGTTCAAATAATTTATCTATTATATGTAAAAACTTATATCATGAACTTCTAAAAAATGAAATTAATAACAATAGTAAATACACTTTCATAAGAACAACTGAAACTGATATCAAAAAAGATATTAAAAATGTAGAACACTCACTAAAAATTATTAATTACAACAAAAACACAAACATACCGAAATTTTATATTATTCCTAAATTACATAAAACAACCATCTCATTTAGAACAATCGCATCAGGAATAAACTCAGTCATAAAAAACATAGATTTAAGACTAACTTCAACACTTCAATTCATAATAAATAAAATAACTAACAAACATGATTATAAATTCATAGATTCTAATAAAAAAATCATTAACTTCCTAACGAATAACCTACAAAAGATCAATACAGTTCATACATTTGATTTTGAAGATCTTTACTCTAACATACGTTTAGAAGACCTTAATAATAAAATACACAGCTCAATAAACGAATTCATTAATGATAAAACATTCTATATTCAAATTTTCCACAACAAATACAAAACATTTAAATTAGATAACAACACAGCAAAAACATTACTTGAAACCTTCTAAAACTTCAATTATATTAATTTTAAAAACAAAATATATATTCAATCTAAAGGTGTTCCAATGGGAACTTCATCCAGTCCTCTAATAGACAACTTATTACTATTTTGGTATGAAAGATAATTCTTTCTACAGAATGATGTAAATTGGCATATATTCCGCTATTTAGATGACATTATTATCTTGAATAACCCACAATTCAATAATGTCCTTTACAAAATATACCCTAAATATTTGAAACTTAAAAATAATGAAAAGATAACTAATAACAAAAAAGTTAAATTTTAGACTTAAATATAAACCTTGCAAACATATCAGTTGGAACATATGACAAAAGAAATTGTTATAATTTTGAAATTATTAAATTCTGTAATGTCAATTCCAACATATCATCAAATTGCTGCAAAGGCATATATTTTGGTCAATTTTTAAGATTTTATAGAATCAACAACATTAAAACAAACTTTATTAAAGACATTAAAAATATTAATAAAGAGTATTTAAATAATGGTTTTAAATACAAAACAGTAAAGGTTTACAATAGGCTGTCAATACACAAATACCTAAACAATAATAAATATAATTATAAATTTGAAACTTCAAACTTCTCCAATTAATCTAACCAACAACTTATATTCTACTTTTATAGTAAAACAAATGATAGAATAACTGAATATATTTCTTATGACTTTAAATAAATTAATTATATGATAACGATTATAAAGCATTAAATTCATTCATTTTGATCTCCAGTTACTGTGGGAGGGAACAGGAAAACAAATATAAATGAATTTGAAGCATAATAAATGTTTTATCATTCAATTAATTTATAATTTTAATAAAAATGTAACTTATATCAATGGAAACAAAATTTTAATGAATATTTTCACAATCTTTAAAATTTCTAATGATTCTTTTCTGACAGCTTTTCTAACTTCAAACAATTTTAAAAATAAGATTTCCTAGAAGAGGGAAGGTTACTTTTAGAACAATGTTGGCGGGTCCCTGGCAGACAGATGTTACATCCACACATGTGCGCTGTCTCTAGGGAGCAGCAAACGCCACTTTGAATAAGTAAGTAAACAACCTCCTTCTATGTTATCTAATATTAATTTAATTATACAGTTTAATAGTCGAAGAGAAATCAATCCATAATGAAGTAAGGGTGAAATGGGATGTGGTATTTTCATCTGAAGAGCCCTGGTACCACAGATTTCTCTCTCCAATAGATTTTCCAATCTCCTTTTGTGTAATGTCCTGGTCTACCATTAGGGTTCCGAAAAATAATTTCTAATAGGCAAAGATTTAAAATATGTTTATCTATCCTTAACTAGGCAAAAACATTATATCATATTATTCCTACTCTTAGGGGGAAAAAAAAAATCTAAAATTATATATAAAAAAAAAATAAATAAAAAAATTACAAAAACTATTAATTAACTAAAAAAATACTAACACCCTTTCAATTCTCTACCTGTTTGAAATAAAAGTGAATGGTTCTTTCTTTATCTCTTTCCTCTCTTTTACTAAAAAATAAATATATAATCATTATAAATCTCTTCTTTATTCCTATTTATTTTAAGAGTATGTCTAAATGACGGGTAAAAGCCGATGCTAAAAGACGTTACGTTGTTAAATCTTCTTTTCTTGTTAAATTTTCTTTTTATTTTCAATTTTTTTTTCTATTTAAAATAAAAACATATTATTCTAACATATGATTACTTTTATTACATTTTTCTCTTCTAAATAAGATATAAATATAATACATATAAACAACATTTTAATCATCTAAATTAAACACAAAAAATTATCAACTTTTATCTTATAAAATTAATTTAGATTTAGCTTGCTAATCTAATAGAATTTCCTTTATATATATATAATTTTACTATCATTAAAAGTTTTAAATATAGTTCTATCAATATTTAAATCCATGTTAACTTACTCTATAATATCAACTTAATTTAAATTATATTCAAGATTTAAATTTTTATTTGATAAAAATTGATGGTCTTCCCGCACGCGGACAACAAGAAGCAGAGGCAGGGCTAGCTGTTAGCACAGAGAGTGATCGGGGATAGCCCACGGGACAGAGATAGAGGCCATGACACCAACTAGGATGTTTATTCCCGAGACATGGAGGGAGAGACTGTGTGTTAGACAGAAGCAGTCTGTCGAGAGACACCCTCTAGAACATCTTCTGACCCCCTGCCAAAACTTGTCCTGCTTACAGGGGGGTCTCTATAAGAATGTCCCTCGGGACCCCACATGGGCTGGGCGTTGCCTTTTTCCACCCCTCTGTCCCTGCTGCCACCAGCTGACCGCTCTCTCTTTGGATCTTTATTTTGACGTCACCAATTTTAGTTTATATACAAAAAGGATGTACAGGTTATATTAATAAAGATATAGCATATATACAAAATATGGGGGTGGTATCAAATAGAAAGTGTCATTATTATATAGTTTAAAATATACGATAGAATGTGCCCCCGATGATGAAGGTTTGTTTGGGGGAAATGAAATAACATGAATGATGACCTAACAAACCTATTATAAAATTAAAAGAAATAATTTGAGCACAAATTAGTTAAAATTATTATAAGTATAGGATAATAAAATTGGACAATAATGATGACATCTCAATAAGATATGGAATATGATGAAAGAAAAATACATAAGTTAAATGATAAAATTGAGAAAATATGCAAAATAAAATTAGAAATGCCGTAAAAGTAATTCATTTATAAAAAAAAATTGAGAACCAATTGAATGAAAAAATAACTAAAAGAAAAGCATAAAACTATTAAGTTGAACTAATATTATAAGTTGACGCAGAGAGTTAATGAGGGTTTATGGGATGCCTGAGTATGTCCTGCAAAGAAATAGCTTAATGAGTTCTGCAATGCAGTACGAACTTGTGTTAGTGAGGAACTGTTTTCATTAACAGAAAGTTCCTGATTTTTCGAGTGCATCATCAGTTCAGACCAGCAGGGAGAGGTATGTAGGTTGAAGAATGTGGAAAGGGAAAGGTAAACGCAAAAGGTTTACTGCTTCCAAAAATGATGTTACCCGGCTTGTATGATGAAAAAAAAAAGATAAAAATGATGAACTGGAAAAAAAATAATCTAGCTGGGTATCCTGTACTCACTATTGGGAACGATATAGCGAGGAAGGATGTTTCCAGTTGGATTAAAAAAAATTCTGGCGAGCAAGAATCTCTTGGGGGGAGTATATGAGATTGGGGAATGAAGAAAGGGAACGTAGTTTCAAGGGTTGTTCTGTTGCCAATGATGATTTCACCCGGCTTGAATGATGAAAATTAAAAAAAAGAGAGAAAAAAGATGAGTGGCTGTTGAATTTAAAAAAAATGGGGGAAGGTCAATTTTACCCAGATTGAAAATAGAGATTCACCAGTTGTGTTTGCACAAGTTGTGGAAATGCAATTTAACAAAAATGGCATAAATATATATTTTATTTTGCTTATCAAAAATGACTGGTCATCAAAAGAAAAAATGAAATAGATAAAAAGGGTGATAATCAAATTGGCCAAAAAGTTAAATATATTTAAAATTAGAAAAAAAAAAACAAGTGCTATAAGATAAATATACATACAAACAAAATAATGTAGAGAGCAAAATAACTAGGGTTGGAAAGGCAAAATCTTTTTCAATCAAAGTTTACAAATACTCATCTAAGCTTCTGTTTAGAAAAACAAATCTTGTTTTCAATTCTGTCGATAAATCCGATCATGAGTTATTGTAGTATTCTTCACTTGAGATAATTATCCGGATCAATTCTTCTGTTCCATAACAGGAAACTATATCGCAACCCACTTAATTGGTGCGCAATTCTATAACGACGCTCTTCTCGTTATCTTCTTTGTTTCTTCAACACGTGGCTACTCATTCCTTCTGAGGCAGGGAGCTCATATTTCTCCCGAGCCTATACACCAGTGCTGCCGGTTGTCCTTTTTTCTTTTTTTCTCTCAGTCACCGCGCATAGGTGCTCGCGCATGGAATGGGGGGCGATGTCTTGTTTGTTTACAAATTTTGCTCCTTCCATTCTTTATTCCTTTCCACCCATTAAGAGAAAGAGGCAACAAAAATAAAATAAAAATATATATACATAATAATAATAGGGGAAAATCTATAAAACATACAATTATAAATTATTTATTTTTAACAGTGGTAATGATGAGAATGATGAGCCGGGTGATAAGAAAAATAATCTGGCTGGGTATCCTGAACTCACTATTGTGAATGATATAGCGAGGAAGGATTTCTCAGTTGGATTAATCAATGAAAAAAAAATGTTTGGCGAACAGGAAGCCCTTGGGGTAATGCATGAGAAGGTGTGGGTGGGGAGTTTAGGAGACGTGAACGATAAAATTAGAAAAACGAAATAGATAAAATATGTAAATTCAAAAATATCTTAAACTATTAAAAAATATTTATTAACGTTGTCAATATATTAAACGTTTAAAAATGATTAGAAAGATGGTCGAAGTTATAATATGGTTGAAATAAGCCTAGAGATGGTAAAGATTACGATTTGAATGGAAAAAAAATAGTTGTTGATGGCTGACGGAATTACTAATGATGGTTAAATGAATTACAAAATAATAATAATTAATTATATAACTTATTAATGTTAAAATGTTTTATACATATATAAAGTTATAATAATTTAAATCGAATTGGGGCAGGTAAAATTAATAACTTAATGAATATATAATAAAAATACTATTGCCATAAATAGGGTATCGATTGAGTAGCTAATATGGTGGGAAAAACGGAGATAGTGTTACATTAAAGAGTTCTGTAGAGAAGATTCTCCTACCAGATGGATGATGTCTTGGATGGGTCTTGTGGAGTGGGCTGCGATGAGGCTTGGTGATCACTTTTTGCGGTGGTTGCCATGGGACATCGTCGGTGCTGGTTGGCGGGGCAATGCCAGGATTTCTCGATGGATCTTGTCTGCTTGTTCGAGCCGATGGAAGAAGGTCCTCGTGGCGCAGGATCTGTCGATGGGGGAGATGATGAATTCCTCGGTGCGAGTTACAGTTAGTCCTCGCATGGCGTCTTTGAGATGGTCCACTGAATAGTCAAGGTGGAGGGCAAGTAGAAGGAACATCCACACGAATGCGCCGTTGAACACCGGTGTCTCTGTCATCCTCTGCATGCCGCTGTCCTCAGTTATCCTGTCGACTTTCTGTAATATTGTTGCAAATGTCGATGTATGGATAAGCTGGCAGTCGTGTACGTGAGGCGAGTGTTGATGGTCTTCCCCCACGCGGACAACAAGAAGCAGAGGCAGGGCTAGCTGTTAGCACAGAGAGTGATGGGGGATAGCCCACGGGACAGAGGTAGAGGCCATGACACCAACTAGGATGTTTATTCCCGAGACATGGAGGGAGAGACTGTGTGTTAGACAGAAGCAGTCTGTCGAGAGACACCCTCTAGAACATCTGCTGACCCCCTGCCAAAACTTGTCCTGCTTACAGGGGGGTCTCTATAAGAATGTACCTCGGGACCCCACATGGGCTGGGCGATGCCTTTTTCCACCCCTCTGTCCCTGCTGCCACCAGCTGACCTCTCTCTATTTGGATCATTATTTTGACGTCACCAATTTTAGTTTATATACAAAAAGGGTGTACAGGTTATATTAATAAAGATATACCATATATACAAAATATGGGGGTGATAGCAAATAGAAAGTGTCATTATTATACAGTTTAAAATATACGATATATATATATATATATATATTATAAAAATAAATAGTTGTATAGTTTTATAGTTAAGTATTCTATTAAAATTATCTTAATTATTTTGATTATTTAAATTCAAATTATAAAATTAGTAAATTGTTATTATTTAGTATAGATAGAGAGAAAAAAAAATTCTTTACTTCTAAAACATCATCTAGTTAATTATATATTTATAATTAATAACAATAAAATTTAACAACGTAACGTCTTTTGCATCGGCTTTTACACGTCATTTAGACATACTCTAATCCTATATATAGAATAATCGAAGTGAGAATATATATAATAGTTAGAAAAAAGAGAGAAAGACAGAACCATGTACTTTTGATCAAACTAATAATAAGAAGACAAAAGGTTTTGTAAATAAGGTAGTTAAGATTGTTAGTATATATATATATATTTTTATAATTTTATATTTTATCCTTTTTTTTTTTTAAATGATTTTTTAAATTTTTTTATTTTAAAATATGAATATAAATAGTTGTATTTAGTAATATATCTATACTATGAATTAACTTTTATTATAAGTTTGGTTATTATGTTTTGAAACCCTAATGGTAGACCAGACATATACAAAAAAATTTAAATTGGAGTAATTATTGAAAAAAGAGGTCTGCTGAACCGGGAATTCTCAAATAGAAGTTCAGCGGCGTTTCATCCCTTCTCTATTACGTCATAGACCTCTTTTCAACCTGATTTTATGTGTTAATATAAAGTTACTTTAGTGAAACATTTATATGAACAGATATAAAGAATATAAGTGTTACCAAATTCTTACTGTGAACCTACCTTGACCGCGCCGCCTTCAACTGTAAACATCTATTTCTGGATGACACATGTTGTGGGGGGTGGGGGACAAAATTAGATCGTCCATTCTGAAGTTTTAGAACAACAAGATATTCGAAGAAGAAATAAGAGATAGTTATGGGAAGAAATCCAAACTTTATAATCTTTACAGCCAGTTATATTAAAATAACTGATTCAACACTTATTCATCTTTCAATATTCCTTTAAAAAGGCAAACTATTAGAGTTTAATAAAGCTATTAATTGTGAAAATTCACTTTTATTTAATTTCCATTTTCCTCCCCAGAAATTGGAGATTAAACAAAATGAATTCTATACAATATTACTTTAAAAATCTTGTGAAAAAAATCTTCAAATCAGCTATTTAATTTAAGTTTAACTAATTGTTAAAGATTATAAATTTGTAGTATTTATTATTGAGAAATATTATAGAAAGTTGATTTAATAAATGGATACTTCCATTTATTTTTTTTAAGTATTTTATAATTGATATACTGTTGAAATATTTTACTTGTCTGATACTAAATTTGTTTTTAATAAATTCCATGTTTACATTTTTAACATCTTCTATGAAATTTTCTAATATATTATTTATTCTATAAAATCTTAGAAACTGACTAAAATATATACCTTTACAACAATTTAATGAAATATTAGAATTCATATTACAGTATTTTATAATATTGAAATTATAATTACTTTTTTTATTATAAATTTTAATAGCATTATTTGTAAGTTCTATATTTAGGTCTAAAAAGTTAACTTTTTTTTTCTATAAATTTTTTCATTGTTCTTAAGTTTTAAGTATTTAGGATAAATTTTAGGTATTAAGTTTTTGAACTGTGGATTATTAAATATTATGATGTCATCTACATAGCGGAATATTTGCCAGTTAACATTATTTTGTAGAAAGTATTCTCTTTCGTACCAGAATAATATTAAGTTTGCTAATAAAGGACTAGAAGATCTTCCCATGGGAACGCCTTCTGATTGAATATATATTTTATTTTTAAATTCTATATAGTTAAAATTTAAAAATGTTTCCAGTAGAGTTTTTGCTGTTTTAAGATCTAATTTAATTGTTTTATATCTGTTATGAATAATTTTAATGTGGAAAGTTTTGTCATTAATGATTTCGTTAAATAAATTGGTTATTTTATTATTTAGATCTCTTAAATTTATTTTAGAATATAGGTCCTCAAAGTCAAATGTGTGTACTGTTTCCATGTTTGTCCAATTGTTCATTAAATAGTTAATGATTTTTTTATTTGAGTCGATAAATTTATAATTATATTTATTAGTTAATTTATTTATAATAAATTGTAGTGTTGAAGCTAATTGTATATCAATGTTTTTTATAACTGAATTTATACCAGATGTGATTGTTCTGAAAGAAATAGGTTTTTTGTGTAGTTTTGGAATTATATAGAACTTTGGTATGTTTGGATTTTTGTAGTGATTATAAATTTTTAGTGAATTTTCAACGTTTTTGATGTTTTTTTTAATTTTTGTGGCTGTATTTCTAGCAAAAGTGTATTTATGATTATTATCAATTTCCTTTTTTAGTATATCGTGGTATAGATTTTTACAAATTATAGATGAGTTATTGGAACATTTATCTATAGGAGTGATAATAAAGTCCTTCTGTAATTTAATTATATTTTCTTTAAAAGAAGGAATATCTGAATTAGGTTTTGTGTATTTAAGTGTATTATTATAATAATTTGTAATTTCCTTTTTAATATTATGTTTCCATTCTAGAAAAGTAAATTCTGGAATACTGTATTTTATACTAGTTTTATTTATGAAAATATCTATATCTTTTAATATAGATTTAATTGTATTATTATAATTGTGTTTAATTTGAGGTATATATTTATACCCTTTATTTAAAATATCCTGATATTCTGGATTTAAAAAAGAAAAATTGCTAGTTAATATATGACCAGAAAGCTTATATCTATCGATATAGTTGCTGCAATTACATTTAATTTTTTTTAAATTTGCCAAATTATTAATAAATTGGTTATAATTGCAAACTAAATTACCTATATTTTTGTTGTATCTCCAGATTGTTTTGAAATTTAAATTTTTTATAGGGAAAAGATTATTAATGTTTTGGTTATTAAATATATCATTAAACTTAATATGATTAAATAAATTGTTATTAAATTTAATGATAATATTAATGTTATTAGTAGATTGTTTAATTTTTATGTATTTAAAGATGTCGTGTGTAATATCTATTAATCTGTTAGTCAGATTATGAATTTTAATATATTCTATAAGTTTGATAAATTTATTATTATTTAGTTTAAATAATGTTTTAATAAATTTATCGACGAAGTTGTTAGTGTACATTTGTTTTGGGTCCAGTAATTCTTCAAATTCAATGTAACCTAATTTATTGGTAGTTTTACCTCTAGTTTTATTAGGTTTAGTTTTAAATTCATTTTTTTTTGTATTTGCAGCTGATTTCATAAGTTGAAATTTCTTCTGTTTGTGGTTTGTATGTGTAGTTTAATCCATCATTAAGTCCATAAGGGAATAATGTGTTGTGTTTAAAATGTAGTTGTTTTCTAATAATAGTAGTTGTTTTTTGTTTTGACATATGTCTAGTATTTCTATCTTAAAGTTGTTAAAAGAATGTAATTGATTGTGTTCTTTCATATATATATAACCAATTGATTTTTTAGCGTGGTTTCTATGTAGGTTTATTCGTATATTTAATGGATTACACGTTTGTCCTATATATGATAATTGACAAATTTGGCATGTTAATTTATAAATAGTATTTACTAATTTACAACTAGTCGTTTGAAAAGTGTCATGGTTCTTAAGAGAGGGACAAGTTTGACAATTGTTTCTTAGGCAATTCTTAGCGAGTTTAAATTAACATAAAAGAGGTGCTAACCCTAATATGCTGGTAGTTTTTTTTTAGTTTTTTAGTTTGTTATTCTATTGAAAAAATTTTTTTTTTTAAATATATTTATCTTAATTGTTTTTGTGATGATTAAATTTGTAATAAAATGAATAATTAATCTATAAAAATATAGATATTACTGTTTGTTATCTGTTATATTTTTAAGAATAACTAATAAAAAACATATTTAAACTATCTAAACACTGAAAAAAAACAAAAGTTCTGAAGTTATTTTTTTTTAAATTACTTTTATAATTTGCTTTTTCATAATCAAACAATAAAAGATAATTATAATCTGTATGAAGTTTTATTTATATTAGAATATCTAATATATAATTAAATTTGTATATTATATTATATATAAAAATATATCATAGAGCAAGCTCATATGAATTAATATAGTGTAAAAACTATATAATAAAAATATAACAGTGATTCTACATTTAAAACTTAAGGAGCAAACTTATAAGAATGATAAATCATATCAAGTAGATTTGGTTAGATTAGCAAGCTAAATCTAAATTAATTATAAAAATAAATAGTTGTATAGTTTTATAGTTAAGTATTCTATTAAAATTATCTTAATTATTTTGATTATTTAAATTCAAATTATAAAATTAGTAAATTGTTATTATTTAGTATAGATAGAGAGAAAAAAAAATCCTTTACTTCTAAAACATCATCTAGTTAATTATATATTTATAATTAATAACAATAAAATTTAACAACGTAACGTCTTTTGCATCGGCTTTTACACATCATTTAGACATACTCTAATCCTATATATAGAATAATCGAATTGAGAATATATATAATAGTTAGAAAAAAGAGAGAAAGACAGAACCATGTACTTTTGATCAAACTAATAATAAGAAGACAAAAAGTTTAGTAAAGAAGTTATTTAAGATTGTTAGTATATATATATATTTTTATAATTTTATATTTTATCCTTTTTTTTTTTTAATGATTTTTAATTTTTTTTTATTTTAAAATATGAATATAAATAGTTGTATTTAGTAATATATCTATACTATGAATTAACTTTTATTATAAGTTTAGTTATTATGTTTTGAAACCCTAATGGTAGACCAGACATATACAAAAAAATTTAAATTGGAGTAATTATTGAAAAAAGAGGTCTGCTGAACCGGGAATTCTCAAAAAGAAGTTCAGCGGCGTTTCATCCCTTCTCTATTACGTCATAGACCTCTTTTTAACCTGATTTTATGTGTTAATATAAAGTTACTTCAGTGAAACATTTATATGAACATATATAAAGAATATGAGTGTTACCAAATTCTTACTGTGAACCTACCTTGACCGCGCCGCCTTCAACTGTAAACATCTATTTCTGGATGACACATGTTGTGGGGGGTGGGGGACAAAATTAGATCGTCCATTCTGAAGTTTTAGAACAACAAGATATTCAAAGAATAAATAAAAGATGGTTAAGAGAAGAAATCCAAACTTTATAATCTTTACAGCCAGTTATATTAAAATAACTGATTCAACACTTATTCATCTTTCAATATAACTTTAAAAAGGCAAACTATTAGAGTTCAATAAAGCTATTAATTGTGAAACATAATAACCGAACTTATAATAAAAGTTAATTCATAGTATAGATATATTACTAAATACAACTATTTATATTCATATTTTAAAATAAAAAAAAATAAAAATCATTTAAAAAAAAAGGATAAAATATAAAATTATAAAAATATATATATATATACTAACAATCTTAACTACCTTCTTTACAAAACTTTTTGTCTTCTTATTATTAGTTTGATCAAAAGTACATGGTTGTGTCTTTCTCTCTTTTTTCTAACTATTATATATATTCTCACTTCGATTATTCTATATATAGGATTAGAGTATGTCTAAATGACGTGTAAAAGCCGATGCAAAAGACGTTACGTTGTTAAATTTTATTGTTATTAATTATAAATATATAATTAACTAGATGATGTTTTAGAAGTAAAGGATTTTTTTTTCTCTCTATCTATACTAAATAATAACAATTTACTAATTTTATAATTTGAATTTAAATAATCGAAATAATTAAGATAATTTTAATAGAATACTTAACTATAAAACTATACAACTATTTATTTTTATAATTAATTTAGATTTAGCTTGCTAATCTAACCAAATCTACTTGATATGATTTATCATTCTTATAAGTTTGCTCCTTAAGTTTTAAATGTAGAATCACTGTTATATTTTTATTATATAGTTTTTTACACTATATTAATTCATATGAGCTTGCTCTATGATATATTTTTATATATAATATAATATACAAATTTAATTATATATTAGATATTCTAATATAAATAAAACTTCATACAGATTATAATTATCTTTTATTGTTTGATTATGAAAAAGTAAATTATAAAAGTAATTTTAAAAAAAATAACTTCAGAACTTTTGTTTTTTTCAGTGTTTAGATAGTTTAAATATGTTTTTTATTAGTTATTCTTAAAAATATAACAGATAACAAACAGTAATATCTATATTTTTATAGATTAATTATTCATTTTATTACAAATTTAATCATCACAAAAACAATTAAGATAAATATATTTAAAAAAAAAATTTTTTTCAATAGAATAACAAACTAAAAAAAAACTACCAGCATATTAGGGTTAGCACCTCTTTTATGTTAATTTAAACTCGCTAAGAATTGCCTAAGAAAGAATTGTCAAACTTGTCCCTCTCTTAAGAACCATGACACTTTTCAAACGACTAGTTGTAAATTAGTAAATACTATTTATAAATTAACATGCCAAATTTGTCAATTATCATATATAGGACAAACGTGTAATCCATTAAATATACGAATAAACCTACATAGAAACCACGCTAAAAATCAATTGGTAATATATATATGAAAGAACACAATCAATTACATTCTTTTAACAACTTTAAGATAGAAATACTAGACATATGTCAAAACAAAAAACAACGACTATTATTAGAAAACAACTACATTTATAAACACAACACATTATTCACTTATGGACTTAATGATGAATTAAACTACACATACAAACCACAAACAGAAGAAATTTCAACTTATGAAATCAGCTGCAAATACAAAAAAAAAAAGAATTTAAAACTAAACCTAATAAAACTAGAGGTAAAACTACCAATAAATTAGGTTACATTGAATTTGAAGGATTACTGGACCCAAAACAAATGTACACTAACAACTTCGTCGATAAATTTATTAAAACATTATTTAAACTAAATAATAATAAATTTATCAAACTTATAGAATTTATTAAAATTCATAATCTGACTAACAGATTAATAGATATTACACACGACATCTTTAAATACAGAAAAATTAAACAATCTACTAATAACATTAATATTATCATTAAATTTAATAACAATTTATTTAATCATATTAAGTTTAATGATATATTTAATAACCAAAACATTAATAATCTTTTCCCTATAAAAAATTTAAATTTCAAAACAATCTGGAGATACAACAAAAATATAGGTAATTTAGTTTGCAATTATAACCAATTTATTAATAATTTGGCAAATTTTAAAAAAATTAAATGTAATTGCAGCAACTATATCGATAGATATAAGCTTTCTGGTCATATATTAACTAGCAATTTTTCTTTTTTAAATCCAGAATATCAGGATATTTTAAATAAAGGGTATAAATTTATACCTCAAATTAAACACAATTATAATAATACAATTAAATCTATATAAAAAGATATAGATATTTTCATAAATAAAACTAGTATAAAATACAGTATTCCAGAATTTACCTTTCTAGAATGGAAACATAATATTAAAAAGGAAATTATAAATTATTATAATAATACACTTAAATACACAAAACCTAATTCAGATATTCCTTCTTTTAAAGAAAATATAATTAAATTACAGAAGGACTTTATTATCACTCCTATAGATAAATGTTCCAATAACTCATCTATAATTTGTAAAAATCTATACCACGATATACTAAAAAAGGAAATTGATAATAATCATAAATACACTTTTGCTAGAACTACAGCCACAAAAATCAAAAAAGACATCAAAAACGTTGAAAATTCACTAAAAATTTATAATCACTACAAAAATCCAAACATACCAAAGTTCTATATAATTCCTAAACTACACAAAAAACCTATTTCTTTCAGAACAATCACATCTGGTATAAATTCAGTTATAAAAAACATTGATATACAATTAGCTTTAACACTACAATTTATTATAAATAAATTAACTAATAAATATAATTATAAATTTATCGACTCAAATAAAAAAATCATTAACTATTTAATGAACAATTGGACAAACATGGAAACAGTACACACATTTGACTTTGAGGACCTATATTCTAAAATAAATTTAAGAGATCTAAATAATAAAATAACCAATTTATTTAAAGAAATCATCAATGACAAAACTTTCCACATTAAAATTATTCATAACAGATATAAAACAATTAAATTAGATTTTAAAACAGCAAAAACTCTACTGGAAACATTTTTAAATTTTAACTATATAGAATTTAAAAATAAAATATATATTCAATCAGAAGGCGTTCCCATGGGAACATCTTCTAGTCCTTTATTAGCAAACTTAATATTATTCTGGTACGAAAGAGAATACTTTCTACAAAATAATGTTAACTGGCAAATATTCCGCTATGTAGATGACATCATAATATTTAATAATCCACAGTTCAAAAACTTAATACCTAAAATTTATCCTAAATACTTAAAACTTAAGAACAATGAAAAAATTTATAGAAACAAAAAAGTTAACTTTTTAGACCTAAATATAGACCTTACAAATAATGCTATTAAAATTTATAATAAAAAAAGTAATTATAATTTCAATATTATAAAATACTGTAATATGAATTCTAATACAATATAACGCGGCTGATGATTGTAAAACGAAAATTAAAATTATACCGCGAATGTTTCTTTTAAAAAACCGAAATTTATTTTCAAAGAGAAATAACGACATTTCTAACTTTGAGGATGAAGTATGGAAAGGTGAAACATGAAGAGTAATGGCGAACGGAAAAATAAAAAGTGTCCAGGGGCGGGAATCGAACCCACACCCTTCTGCTTACCGGGCAGGTGCCTTGTCCACTCGGCTACCCTGGACGTATTTTTCCGTTCATAACTTATATTTAAAGTAACATTTAAAATACAATATAACGCGGCTGATGATTGTAAAACGAAAATTAAAATTATACCGCGAATGTTTCTTTAAAAAATCGAAATTTATTTTCAAAGAGAAATAACGACATTTCTAACTTTGAGGATGAAGTATAGAAAGGTGAAACATGAAGAGTAATGGCGAACGGAAAAATAAAAAGTGTCCAGGGGCGGGAATCGAACCCACACCCTTCTGCTTACCGGGCAGGTGCCTTGTCCACTCGGCTACCCTGGACGTATTTTTCCGTTCATAACTTATATTTAAAGTAACATTTAAAATACAATATAACGCGGCTGATGATTGTAAAACGAAAATTAAAATTATACCGCGAATGTTTCTTTTAAAAATCGAAATTTATTTTCAAAGAGAAATAACGACATTTCTAACTTTGAGGATGAAGTATGGAAAGGTGAAACATGAAGAGTAATGGCGAACGGAAAAATAAAAAGTGTCCAGGGGCGGGAATCGAACCCACACCCTTCTGCTTACCGGGCAGGTGCCTTGTCCACTCGGCTACCCTGAACGTATTTTTCCGTTCATAACTTATATTTAAAGTAACATTTAAAATACAATATAACGCGGCTGATGATTGTAAAACGAAAATTAAAATTATACCGCGAATGTTTCTTTTAAAAATCGAAATTTATTTTCAAAGAGGAATAACGACATTTCTAACTTTGAGGATGAAGTATGGAAAGGTGAAACATGAAGAGTAATGGCGAACGGAAAAATAAAAAGTGTCCAGGGGCGGGAATCGAACCCACACCCTTCTGCTTACCGGGCAGGTGCCTTGTCCACTCGGCTACCCTGGACGTATTTTTCCGTTCGTAACTAATACTTAAAGTAACATTTAAAATACAATATAACGAATGTTTCTTTTAAAAATTGAAATTTATTTTCAAAGAGAAATAGCGACATTTCTAACTTTGAGGGTGAGGTATGGAAAGGTGAAACATGAAGAGTAATGGAGAACGGAAAAATAAAAAGTGTCCAGGGGCGGGAATCGAACCCACACCCTTCACCTTTCCATACCTCATCCTCAAAGTTAGAAATGTCGCTATTTCTCTTTGAAAATAAATTTCAATTTTTAAAAGAAACATTCGCGGTATAATTTTAATTTTCGTTTTACAATCATCAGCCGCGTTATATTGTATTTTAAATGTTACTTTAAATATAAGTTATGAACGGAAAAATACGTCCAGGGTAGCCGAGTGGACAAGGCACCTGCCCGGTAAGCAGAAGGGTGTGGGTTCGATTCCCGCCCCTGGACACTTTTTTTTTTTCCGTTCGCCATTACTCTTCATGTTTCACCTTTCCATACTTCATCCTCAAAGTTAGAAATGTCGTTATTTCTCTTTGAAAATAAATTTCGATTTTTAAAAGAAACATTCGCGGTATAATTTTAATTTTCGTTTTACAATCATCAGCCGCGTTATATTGTATTTTAAATGTTACTTTAAATATAAGTTATGAACGTAAAAATACGTCCAGGGTAGCCGAGTGGACAAGGCACCTGCCCGGTAAGCAGAAGGGTGTGGGTTCGATTCCCGCCCCTGGACACTTTTTATTTTTCCGTTCGCCATTACTCTTCATGTTTCACCTTTCCATACTTCATCCTCAAAGTTAGAAATGTCGTTATTTCTCTTTGAAAATAAATTTCGATTTTTAAAAGAAACATTCGCGGTATAATTTTAATTTTCGTTTTACAATCATCAGCCGCGTTATATTGTATTTTAAATGTTACTTTAAATATAAGTTATGAACGGAAAAATACGTCCAGGGTAGCTGAGTGGACAAGGCACCTGCCCGGTAAGCAGAAGGGTGTTGGTTCGATTCCCGCCCCTGGACACTTTTTATTTTTCCGTTCGCCATTACTCTTCATGTTTCACCTTTCCATACTTCATCCTCAAAGTTAGAAATGTCGTTATTTCTCTTTAAAAATAAATTTCGATTTTTAAAAGAAACATTCGCGGTATAATTTTAATTTTCGTTTTACAATCATCAGCCGCGTTATATTGTATTCTAAATGTTACTTTAAATATAAGTTATGAACGGAAAAATACGTCCAGGGTAGCCGAGTGGACAAGGCACCTGCCCGGTAAGCAGAAGGGTGTGGGTTCGATTCCCGCCCCTGGACACTTTTTATTTTTCCATTCGCCATTACTCTTCATGTTTCACCTTTCCATACTTCATCCTCAAAGTTAGAAATGTCGTTATTTCTCTTTGAAAATAAATTTCGATTTTTAAAAGAAACATTCGCGGTATAATTTTAATTTTCGTTTTACAATCATCAGCCGCGTTATATTGTATTTTAAATGTTACTTTAAATATAAGTTATGAACGGAAAAATACGTCCAGGGTAGCCGAGTGGACAAGGCACCTGCCCGGTAAGCAGAAGGGTGTGGGTTCGATTCCCGCCCCTGGACACTTTTTATTTTTCCGTTCGCCATTACTCTTCATGTTTCACCTTTCCATACTTCATCCTCAAAGTTAGAAATGTCGTTATTTCTCTTTGAAAATAAATTTCGATTTTTAAAAGACACATTCGCGGTATAATTTTAATTTTCGTTTTACAATCATCAGCCGCGTTATATTGTATTTTAAATGTTACTTTAAATATAAGTTATAAACGGAAAAATACGTCCAGGGTAGCCGAGGGGACAAGGCACCTGCCCGGTAAGCAGAAGGGTGTGGGTTCGATTCCCGCCCCTGGACACTTTTTATTTTTCCGTTCGCCATTACTCTTCATGTTTCACCTTTCCATACTTCATCCTCAAAGTTAGAAATGTCGATATTTCTCTTTGAAAATAAATTTCGATTTTTAAAAGAAACATTCGCGGTATAATTTTAATTTTCGTTTTATGAATTCTAATATTTCATTAAATTGTTGTAAAGGTATATATTTTAGTCAGTTTCTAAGATTTTATAGAATAAATAATATATTAGAAAATTTCATAGAAGATGTTAAAAATTTAAACATGGAATTTATTAAAAACAAATTTAGTATCAGACAAGTAAAATATTTCAACAGTATATCAATTATAAAATACTTAAAAAAAATAAATGGAAGTATCCATTTATTAAATCAACTTTCTATAATATCTCTCAATAATAAATACTACAAATTTATAATCTTTAACAATTAGTTAAACTTAAATTAAATAGCTGATTTGAAGATTTTTTCACGAGATTTTTAAAGTAATATTGTATAGAATTCATTTTGTTTAATCTCCAATTTCTGGGGAGGAAAATGGAAATTAAATAAAAGTGAATTTTCACAATTAATAGCTTAATTAAACTCTAATAGTTTGCCTTTTTAAAAGAATATTGAAAGATGAATAAGTGTTGAATCAGTTATTTTAATATAACTGGCTGTAAAGATTATAAAGTTTGGATTTCTTCCCTTAACTATCTTTTATTTCTTCTTTGAATATCTTGTTGTTCTAAAACTTCAGAATGGACGATCTAATTTTGTCCCCCACCCCCCACAACATGTGTCATCCAGAAATAGATGTTTACAGTTGAAGGCGGCGAGGTCAAGGTAGGTTCACAGTAAGAATTTGGTAACACTTATATTCTTTATATCTGTTCATATAAATGTTTCACTGAAGTAACTTTATATTAACACATAAAATCAGGTTGAAAAGAAGTCTATGACGTAATAGAGAAGGGATGAAACGCCGCTGAACTTCTATTCGAGAATTCCCGGTTCAGCAGACCTCTTTTTTCAATAATTACTCCAATTTAAGTTTTTTGTATATGTCTGGTCTACCATTAGGGTTTCAAAACATAATAACCAAACTTATAATAAAAGTTAATTCATAGTATAGATATATTACTAAATACAACTATTTATATTCATATTTTAAAATAAAAAAATTTAAAAAATAATTTAAAAAAAAAGGATAAAATATAAAATTATAAAAATATATATATATATACTAACAATCTTAACTACCTTCTTTACAAAACCTTTTGTCTTCTTATTATTAGTTTGATCTAAAGTACATGGTTCTGTCTTTCTCTCTTTTTTCTAACTATTATATATATTCTCACTTCGATTATTCTATATATAGGATTAGAGTATGTCTAAATGACGTGTAAAAGCCGATGCAAAAGACGTTACGTTGTTAAATTTTATTGTTATTAATTATAAATATATAATTAACTAGATGATGTTTTAGAAGTAAAGGATTTTTTTTTCTCTCTATCTATACTAAATAATAACAATTTACTAATTTTATAATTTGAATTTAAATAATCGAAATAATTAAGATAATTTTAATAGAATACTTAACTATAAAACTATACAACTATTTATTTTTATAATTAATTTAGATTTAGCTTGCTAATCTAACCAAATCTACTTGATATGATTTATCATTCTTATAAGTTTGCTCCTTAAGTTTTAAATGTAGAATCACTGTTATATTTTTATTATATAGTTTTTACACTATATTAATTCATATGAGCTTGCTCTATGATATATTTTTATATATAATATAATATACAAATTTAATTATATATTAGATATTCTAATATAAATAAAACTTCATACAGATTATAATTATCTTTTATTGTTTGATTATGAAAAAGTAAATTATAAAAGTAATTTTAAAAAAAATAACTTCAGAACTTTTGTTTTTTTCAGTGTTTAGATAGTTTAAATATGTTTTTTATTAGTTATTCTTAAAAATATAACAGATAACAAACAGTAATATCTATATTTTTATAGATTAATTATTCATTTTATTACAAATTTAATCATCACAAAAACAATTAAGATAAATATATTTAAAAAAAAAATTTTTTTCAATAGAATAACAAACTAAAAAAAACTACCAGCATATTAGGGTTAGCACCTCTTTTATGTTAATTTAAACTCGCTAAGAATTGCCTAAGAAAGAATTGTCAAACTTGTCCCTCTCTTAAGAACCATGACACTTTTCAAACGACTAGTTGTAAATTAGTAAATACTATTTATAAATTAACATGCCAAATTTGTCAATTATCATATATAGGACAAACGTGTAATCCATTAAATATACGAATAAACCTACATAGAAACCACGCTAAAAATCAATTGGTAATATATATATGAAAGAACACAATCAATTACATTCTTTTAACAACTTTAAGATAGAAATACTAGACATATGTCAAAACAAAAAACAACGACTATTATTAGAAAACAACTACATTTATAAACACAACACATTATTCACTTATGGACTTAATGATGAATTAAACTACACATACAAACCACAAACAGAAGAAATTTCAACTTATGAAATCAGCTGCAAATACAAAAAAAAAAAGAATTTAAAACTAAACCTAATAAAACTAGAGGTAAAACTACCAATAAATTAGGTTACATTGAATTTGAAGGATTACTGGACCCAAAACAAATGTACACTAACAACTTCGTCGATAAATTTATTAAAACATTATTTAAACTAAATAATAATAAATTTATCAAACTTATAGAATTTATTAAAATTCATAATCTGACTAACAGATTAATAGATATTACACACGACATCTTTAAATACAGAAAAATTAAACAATCTACTAATAACATTAATATTATCATTAAATTTAATAACAATTTATTTAATCATATTAAGTTTAATGATATATTTAATAACCAAAACATTAATAATCTTTTCCCTATAAAAAATTTAAATTTCAAAACAATCTGGAGATACAACAAAAATATAGGTAATTTAGTTTGCAATTATAACCAATTTATTAATAATTTGGCAAATTTTAAAAAAATTAAATGTAATTGCAGCAACTATATCGATAGATATAAGCTTTCTGGTCATATATTAACTAGCAATTTTTCTTTTTTAAATCCAGAATATCAGGATATTTTAAATAAAGGGTATAAATTTATACCTCAAATTAAACACAATTATAATAATACAATTAAATCTATATAAAAAGATATAGATATTTTCATAAATAAAACTAGTATAAAATACAGTATTCCAGAATTTACCTTTCTAGAATGGAAACATAATATTAAAAAGGAAATTATAAATTATTATAATAATACACTTAAATACACAAAACCTAATTCAGATATTCCTTCTTTTAAAGAAAATATAATTAAATTACAGAAGGACTTTATTATCACTCCTATAGATAAATGTTCCAATAACTCATCTATAATTTGTAAAAATCTATACCACGATATACTAAAAAAGGAAATTGATAATAATCATAAATACACTTTTGCTAGAACTACAGCCACAAAAATCAAAAAAGACATCAAAAACGTTGAAAATTCACTAAAAATTTATAATCACTACAAAAATCCAAACATACCAAAGTTCTATATAATTCCTAAACTACACAAAAAACCTATTTCTTTCAGAACAATCACATCTGGTATAAATTCAGTTATAAAAAACATTGATATACAATTAGCTTTAACACTACAATTTATTATAAATAAATTAACTAATAAATATAATTATAAATTTATCGACTCAAATAAAAAAATCATTAACTATTTAATGAACAATTGGACAAACATGGAAACAGTACACACATTTGACTTTGAGGACCTATATTCTAAAATAAATTTAAGAGATCTAAATAATAAAATAACCAATTTATTTAAAGAAATCATCAATGACAAAACTTTCCACATTAAAATTATTCATAACAGATATAAAACAATTAAATTAGATTTTAAAACAGCAAAAACTCTACTGGAAACATTTTTAAATTTTAACTATATAGAATTTAAAAATAAAATATATATTCAATCAGAAGGCGTTCCCATGGGAACATCTTCTAGTCCTTTATTAGCAAACTTAATATTATTCTGGTACGAAAGAGAATACTTTCTACAAAATAATGTTAACTGGCAAATATTCCGCTATGTAGATGACATCATAATATTTAATAATCCACAGTTCAAAAACTTAATACCTAAAATTTATCCTAAATACTTAAAACTTAAGAACAATGAAAAAATTTATAGAAACAAAAAAGTTAACTTTTTAGACCTAAATATAGACCTTACAAATAATGCTATTAAAATTTATAATAAAAAAAGTAATTATAATTTCAATATTATAAAATACTGTAATATGAATTCTAATACAATATAACGCGGCTGATGATTGTAAAACGAAAATTAAAATTATACCGCGAATGTTTCTTTTAAAAAACCGAAATTTATTTTCAAAGAGAAATAACGACATTTCTAACTTTGAGGATGAAGTATGGAAAGGTGAAACATGAAGAGTAATGGCGAACGGAAAAATAAAAAGTGTCCAGGGGCGGGAATCGAACCCACACCCTTCTGCTTACCGGGCAGGTGCCTTGTCCACTCGGCTACCCTGGACGTATTTTTCCGTTCATAACTTATATTTAAAGTAACATTTAAAATACAATATAACGCGGCTGATGATTGTAAAACGAAAATTAAAATTATACCGCGAATGTTTCTTTAAAAAATCGAAATTTATTTTCAAAGAGAAATAACGACATTTCTAACTTTGAGGATGAAGTATAGAAAGGTGAAACATGAAGAGTAATGGCGAACGGAAAAATAAAAAGTGTCCAGGGGCGGGAATCGAACCCACACCCTTCTGCTTACCGGGCAGGTGCCTTGTCCACTCGGCTACCCTGGACGTATTTTTCCGTTCATAACTTATATTTAAAGTAACATTTAAAATACAATATAACGCGGCTGATGATTGTAAAACGAAAATTAAAATTATACCGCGAATGTTTCTTTTAAAAATCGAAATTTATTTTCAAAGAGAAATAACGACATTTCTAACTTTGAGGATGAAGTATGGAAAGGTGAAACATGAAGAGTAATGGCGAACGGAAAAATAAAAAGTGTCCAGGGGCGGGAATCGAACCCACACCCTTCTGCTTACCGGGCAGGTGCCTTGTCCACTCGGCTACCCTGAACGTATTTTTCCGTTCATAACTTATATTTAAAGTAACATTTAAAATACAATATAACGCGGCTGATGATTGTAAAACGAAAATTAAAATTATACCGCGAATGTTTCTTTTAAAAATCGAAATTTATTTTCAAAGAGGAATAACGACATTTCTAACTTTGAGGATGAAGTATGGAAAGGTGAAACATGAAGAGTAATGGCGAACGGAAAAATAAAAAGTGTCCAGGGGCGGGAATCGAACCCACACCCTTCTGCTTACCGGGCAGGTGCCTTGTCCACTCGGCTACCCTGGACGTATTTTTCCGTTCGTAACTAATACTTAAAGTAACATTTAAAATACAATATAACGAATGTTTCTTTTAAAAATTGAAATTTATTTTCAAAGAGAAATAGCGACATTTCTAACTTTGAGGGTGAGGTATGGAAAGGTGAAACATGAAGAGTAATGGAGAACGGAAAAATAAAAAGTGTCCAGGGGCGGGAATCGAACCCACACCCTTCACCTTTCCATACCTCATCCTCAAAGTTAGAAATGTCGCTATTTCTCTTTGAAAATAAATTTCAATTTTTAAAAGAAACATTCGCGGTATAATTTTAATTTTCGTTTTACAATCATCAGCCGCGTTATATTGTATTTTAAATGTTACTTTAAATATAAGTTATGAACGGAAAAATACGTCCAGGGTAGCCGAGTGGACAAGGCACCTGCCCGGTAAGCAGAAGGGTGTGGGTTCGATTCCCGCCCCTGGACACTTTTTTTTTTTCCGTTCGCCATTACTCTTCATGTTTCACCTTTCCATACTTCATCCTCAAAGTTAGAAATGTCGTTATTTCTCTTTGAAAATAAATTTCGATTTTTAAAAGAAACATTCGCGGTATAATTTTAATTTTCGTTTTACAATCATCAGCCGCGTTATATTGTATTTTAAATGTTACTTTAAATATAAGTTATGAACGTAAAAATACGTCCAGGGTAGCCGAGTGGACAAGGCACCTGCCCGGTAAGCAGAAGGGTGTGGGTTCGATTCCCGCCCCTGGACACTTTTTATTTTTCCGTTCGCCATTACTCTTCATGTTTCACCTTTCCATACTTCATCCTCAAAGTTAGAAATGTCGTTATTTCTCTTTGAAAATAAATTTCGATTTTTAAAAGAAACATTCGCGGTATAATTTTAATTTTCGTTTTACAATCATCAGCCGCGTTATATTGTATTTTAAATGTTACTTTAAATATAAGTTATGAACGGAAAAATACGTCCAGGGTAGCTGAGTGGACAAGGCACCTGCCCGGTAAGCAGAAGGGTGTTGGTTCGATTCCCGCCCCTGGACACTTTTTATTTTTCCGTTCGCCATTACTCTTCATGTTTCACCTTTCCATACTTCATCCTCAAAGTTAGAAATGTCGTTATTTCTCTTTAAAAATAAATTTCGATTTTTAAAAGAAACATTCGCGGTATAATTTTAATTTTCGTTTTACAATCATCAGCCGCGTTATATTGTATTCTAAATGTTACTTTAAATATAAGTTATGAACGGAAAAATACGTCCAGGGTAGCCGAGTGGACAAGGCACCTGCCCGGTAAGCAGAAGGGTGTGGGTTCGATTCCCGCCCCTGGACACTTTTTATTTTTCCATTCGCCATTACTCTTCATGTTTCACCTTTCCATACTTCATCCTCAAAGTTAGAAATGTCGTTATTTCTCTTTGAAAATAAATTTCGATTTTTAAAAGAAACATTCGCGGTATAATTTTAATTTTCGTTTTACAATCATCAGCCGCGTTATATTGTATTTTAAATGTTACTTTAAATATAAGTTATGAACGGAAAAATACGTCCAGGGTAGCCGAGTGGACAAGGCACCTGCCCGGTAAGCAGAAGGGTGTGGGTTCGATTCCCGCCCCTGGACACTTTTTATTTTTCCGTTCGCCATTACTCTTCATGTTTCACCTTTCCATACTTCATCCTCAAAGTTAGAAATGTCGTTATTTCTCTTTGAAAATAAATTTCGATTTTTAAAAGACACATTCGCGGTATAATTTTAATTTTCGTTTTACAATCATCAGCCGCGTTATATTGTATTTTAAATGTTACTTTAAATATAAGTTATAAACGGAAAAATACGTCCAGGGTAGCCGAGGGGACAAGGCACCTGCCCGGTAAGCAGAAGGGTGTGGGTTCGATTCCCGCCCCTGGACACTTTTTATTTTTCCGTTCGCCATTACTCTTCATGTTTCACCTTTCCATACTTCATCCTCAAAGTTAGAAATGTCGATATTTCTCTTTGAAAATAAATTTCGATTTTTAAAAGAAACATTCGCGGTATAATTTTAATTTTCGTTTTATGAATTCTAATATTTCATTAAATTGTTGTAAAGGTATATATTTTAGTCAGTTTCTAAGATTTTATAGAATAAATAATATATTAGAAAATTTCATAGAAGATGTTAAAAATTTAAACATGGAATTTATTAAAAACAAATTTAGTATCAGACAAGTAAAATATTTCAACAGTATATCAATTATAAAATACTTAAAAAAAATAAATGGAAGTATCCATTTATTAAATCAACTTTCTATAATATCTCTCAATAATAAATACTACAAATTTATAATCTTTAACAATTAGTTAAACTTAAATTAAATAGCTGATTTGAAGATTTTTTCACGAGATTTTTAAAGTAATATTGTATAGAATTCATTTTGTTTAATCTCCAATTTCTGGGGAGGAAAATGGAAATTAAATAAAAGTGAATTTTCACAATTAATAGCTTAATTAAACTCTAATAGTTTGCCTTTTTAAAAGAATATTGAAAGATGAATAAGTGTTGAATCAGTTATTTTAATATAACTGGCTGTAAAGATTATAAAGTTTGGATTTCTTCCCTTAACTATCTTTTATTTCTTCTTTGAATATCTTGTTGTTCTAAAACTTCAGAATGGACGATCTAATTTTGTCCCCCACCCCCCACAACATGTGTCATCCAGAAATAGATGTTTACAGTTGAAGGCGGCGAGGTCAAGGTAGGTTCACAGTAAGAATTTGGTAACACTTATATTCTTTATATCTGTTCATATAAATGTTTCACTGAAGTAACTTTATATTAACACATAAAATCAGGTTGAAAAGAAGTCTATGACGTAATAGAGAAGGGATGAAACGCCGCTGAACTTCTATTCGAGAATTCCCGGTTCAGCAGACCTCTTTTTTCAATAATTACTCCAATTTAAGTTTTTTGTATATGTCTGGTCTACCATTAGGGTTTCAAAACATAATAACCAAACTTATAATAAAAGTTAATTCATAGTATAGATATATTACTAAATACAACTATTTATATTCATATTTTAAAATAAAAAAATTTAAAAAATAATTTAAAAAAAAAGGATAAAATATAAAATTATAAAAATATATATATATATACTAACAATCTTAACTACCTTCTTTACAAAACCTTTTGTCTTCTTATTATTAGTTTGATCTAAAGTACATGGTTCTGTCTTTCTCTCTTTTTTCTAACTATTATATATATTCTCACTTCGATTATTCTATATATAGGATTAGAGTATGTCTAAATGACGTGTAAAAGCCGATGCAAAAGACGTTACGTTGTTAAATTTTATTGTTATTAATTATAAATATATAATTAACTAGATGATGTTTTAGAAGTAAAGGATTTTTTTTTCTCTCTATCTATACTAAATAATAACAATTTACTAATTTTATAATTTGAATTTAAATAATCAAGATAATTTTAATAGAATACTTAACTATAAAACTATACAACTATTTATTTTTATAATTAATTTAGATTTAGCTTGCTAATCTAACCAAATCTACTTGATATGATTTATCATTCTTATAAGTTTGCCTCTTAAGTTTTAAATGTAGAATCACTGTTATATTTTTATAATATAGTTTTTACACTATATAAATTCATATGAGCTTGCTCTATGATATATTTTTATATATAATATAATATACAAATTTAATTTTATATTAGATATTCTAATATAAATAAAACTTCATACAGATTATAATTATCTTTTATTGTTTGATTATGAAAAAGTAAATTATAAAAGTAATTTTAAAAAAAATAACTTCAGAACTTTTGTTTTTTTCAGTGTTTAGATAGTTTAAAGATGTTTTTTATTAGTTATTCTTAAAAATATAACAGATAACAAACAGTAATATCTATATTTTTATAGATTAATTATTCATTTTATTACAAATTTAATCATCACAAAAACAATTAAGATAAATATATATAAAAAAAAATTTTTTTCAATAGAATAACAAACTAAAAAACTAAAAAAAACTATCAGCATATTAGGGTTAGCACCTCTTTTATGTTAATTTAAACTCGCTAAGAATTGCCTAAGAAAGAATTGTCAAACTTGTCCCTCTCTTAAGAACCATGACACTTTTCAAACGACTAGTTGTAAATTAGTAAATACTATTTATAAATTAACATGCCAAATTTGTCAATTATCATATATAGGACAAACGTGTAATCCATTAAATATACGAATAAACCTACATAGAAATCACGCTAAAAAATCAATTGGTAATATATATATGAAAGAACACAATCAATTACATTCTTTTAACAACTTTAAGATAGAAATACTAGAAATATGTCAAAACAAAAAACAACTACTATTATTAGAAAACAACTACATTTTTAAACACAACACATTATTCCCTTATGGACTTAATGATGAATTAAACTACACATACAAACCACAAACAGAAGAAATTTCAACTTATGAAATCAGCTGCAAATACAAAAAAAAATGAATTTAAAACTAAACCTAATAAAACTAGAGGTAAAACTACCAATAAATTAGGTTACATTGAATTTGAAGAATTACTGGACCCAAAACAAATGTACACTAACAACTTCGTCGATAAATTTATTAAAACATTATTTAAACTAAATAATAATAAATTTATCAAACTTATAGAATATATTAAAATTCATAATCTGACTAACAGATTAATAGATATTACACACGACATCTTTAAATACAGAAAAATTAAACAATCTACTAATAACATTAATATTATCATTAAATTTAATAACAATTTATTTAATCATATTAAGTTTAATGATATATTTAATAACCAAAACATTAATAATCTTTTCCCTATAAAAAATTTAAATTTCAAAACAATCTGGAGATACAACAAAAATATAGGTAATTTAGTTTGCAATTATAACCAATTTATTAATAATTTGGCAAATTTTAAAAAAATTAAATGTAATTGCAGCAACTATATCGATAGATATAAGCTTTCTGGTCATATATTAACTAGCAATTTTTCTTTTTTAAATCCAGAATATCAGGATATTTTAAATAAAGGGTATAAATATATACCTCAAATTAAACACAATTATAATAATACAATTAAATCTATATTAAAAGATATAGATATTTTCATAAATAAAACTAGCATAAAATACAGTATTCCAGAATTTACTTTTCTAAAATGGAAACATAATATTAAAAAGGAAATTATAAATTATTATAATAATACACTTAAATACACAAAACCTAATTCAGATATTCCTTCTTTTAAAGAAAATATAATTAAATTACAGAAGGACTTTATTATCACTCCAATAGATAAATGTTCCAATAACTTATCTATAATTTGTAAAAATCTATACCACGATATACTAAAAAAGGAAATTGATAATAATCTTAAATACACTTTTGCTAGAACTACAGCCACAAAAATCAAAAAAAGACATCAAAAACGTTGAAAATTCACTAAAAATTTATAATCACTACAAAAATCCAAACATACCAAAGTTCTATATAATTCCTAAACTACACAAAAAACCTATTTCTTTCAGAACAATCACATCTGGTATAAATTCAGTTATAAAAAACATTGATATACAATTAGCTTCAACACTACAATTTATTATAAATAAATTAACTAATAAATATAATTATAAATATATCGACTCAAATAAAAAAAATCATTAACTATTTAATGAACAATTGGACAAACATGGAAACAGTACACACATTTGACTTTGAGGACCTATATTCTAAAATAAATTTAAGAGATCTAAATAATAAAATAACCAATTTATTTAACGAAATCATTAATGACAAAACTTTCCACATTAAAATTATTCATAACAGATATAAAACAATTAAATTAGATCTTAAAACAGCAAAAACTCTACTGGAAACATTTTTAAATTTTAACTATATAGAATTTAAAAATAAAATATATATTCAATCAGAAGGCGTTCCCATGGGAACATCTTCTAGTCCTTTATTAGCAAACTTAATATTATTCTGGTACGAAAGAGAATACTTTCTACAAAATAATGTTAACTGGCAAATATTCCGCTATGTAGATGACATCATAATATTTAATAATCCACAGTTCAAAAACTTAATACCTAAAATTTATCCTAAATACTTAAAACTTAAGAACAATGAAAAAATTTATAGAAACAAAAAAGTCAACTTTTTAGACCTAAATATAGACCTTACAAATAATGCTATTAAAATTTATAATAAAAAAAGTAATTATAATTTCAATATTATAAAATACTGTAATATGAATTCTAATATTTCATTAAATTGTTGTAAAGGTATATATTTTAGTCAGTTTCTAAGATTTTATAGAATAAATAATATATTAGAAAATTTCATAGAAGATGTTAGATATTTAAACATGGAATTTATTAAAAACAAATTTAGTATCAGACAAGTAAAATATTTAAACAGTATATCAATTATAAAATAATTTAAAAAAATAAATGGAAGTATCCATTTATTAAATCAACTTTCTATAATTTCTCTCAATAATAAATACTACAAATTTATAATCTTTAACAATTAGTTAAACTTAAATTAAATAGCTGATTTGAAGATTTTTTCACAAGATTTTTAAAGTAATATTGTATAGAATTCATTTTGTTTAATCTCCAATTTCTGGGGAGGAAAATGGAAATTAAATAAAAGTGAATTTTCACAATTAATAGCTTTATTAAACTCTAATAGTTTGCCTTTTTAAAGGAATATTGAAAGATGAATAAGTGTTGAATCAGTTATTTTAATATAACTGGCTGTAAAGATTATAAAGTTTGGATTTCTTCCCTAAACTATCTTTTATTTCTTCTTTGAATATCTTGTTGTTCTAAAACTTCAGAATGGACGATCTAATTTTGTCCCCCACCCCCCACAACATGTGTCATCCAGAAATAGATGATTACAGGTGAAGGCGGCGCGGTCAAGGTAGGTTCACAGTAAGAATTTGGTAACACTTATATTCTTTATATCTGTTCATATAAATGTTTCACTGAAGTAACTTTATATTAACACATAAAATCAGGTTGAAAAGAGGTCTATGACGTAATAGAGAAGGGATGAAACGCCGCTGAACTTCTATTTGAGAATTCCCGGTTCAGCAGACCTCTTTTTTCAATAATTACTCCAATTTAAATTTTTTGTATATGTCTGGTCTACCATTAGGGTTTCAAAACATAATAACCAAACTTATAATAAAAGTTAATTCATAGTATAGATATATTACTAAATACAACTATTTATATTCATATTTTAAAATAAAAAAAATTAAAAAATCATTTAGAAAAAAAAAAAGGATAAATATAAAATTATAAATATATATATATATATACTAACAATCTTAACTACCTTCTTTACAAAACTTTTTGTCTTCTTATTATTAGTTTGATCAAAAGTACATGGTTCTGTCTTTCTCTCTTTTTTCTAACTATTATATATATTCTCACTTCGATTATTCTATATATAGGATTAGAGTATGTCTAAATGACGTGTAAAAGCCGATGCAAAAGACGTTACGTTGTTAAATTTTATTGTTATTAATTATAAATATATATCTATCGAAAAGATAGCGGTTGCCTGGCCGGCATTCATATTTATATAAAAAGTAGACACTTCGGCCAGTTGGAGTTTTTTATTTTCTCAACGTTTCAACAAAAATCTTTTGTCTTCGTCAGGAGAAGTAAATAAAAATAAACATTTGGCAAGGCGTTAAAAATTGTTCTGAGGTTTGCAAGGGCGTTCTCACGTGATTCTTCGAATTTAGTACAACATCTAAAGCGCGAGTCAAAAACAAATATTAAACTCGTCAAAGACTATGATCTTAGAAATAAAAATATATATTAATAAAATTATAACAAATTAAGTAAAAATAAATAAATAAAGTAATATAATAATAATCACAAAGATTATTATATAGATTTATAACTATTATGTTCAATTTTTTATCTAGCTTATTAACTACTTTTTAAATTTAAAAATGAAGCATATTGTTGCGGAATATCTTCAAAAGTATTTATAGTTCTTTTCCCAAATTCTCGTGATACCCATCCCTCTAAAAATAATCTTTCCTTTTTAAATTTTATATTCCTATGAAATATCTCAATATCATTCCAATCTGGCCTATGTCCTGAAAATAATGCATGTTCCCCAATTTTGCTTAACGCCCTTCTCCCCAATAAACCCTGTTGGTGTTCCTTAATTCTGGTCTCTAAATTTCGGCCTGTTTCTCCTACATAAATTTTGTCACATTCTGTGCATTTGATCCCATAAATTACGTTATTTGGTTTTGATGTGCCTATGTTATCCTTCATTATGTTATTTCTAGTTAAAAATTCCCTTTTTGTCCCAGTACTATACCAAATATTATATTTACATTTTTTCAAAATTCTAGATATTTCGTTATCCACTTCTCTAATATAAGGAATTATTATATTATTGTAACCTTCTGTAGTTCTATTCAAATTTGGCCTATCTATTTCATATCTTCTAATCCATTTATTTATGAAGCCAACTGGATATTCGGATTGTTTTAACTCTGCTCTAATTTTCTTTATCTCTTTTTTATAAATGTCTTGGTCTGTACATACCTGTTTGGCTCTTTGTACAAGAGATTTTATCACCTGCCTTTTGTGTAATATAGGATTGTTAGAATTAAAATTTAGATGTATCCCACAGTCTGTTGGCTTTCTGTAAACGCTGGTTAGAATAGATCCATCTTCTTTACGGCTTAATCCTACATCTAAGAATGGTAAAAATCCTTCTTTTTCTGTTTCAACGGTGAATTCTATTCCTATTTCTAAATTATTTAATTTGACAATGATCTCGTTAAGTTTTTCTTTTTGGATCACTGCGAAAACATCATCTATATACCGTCCCCATATCTTTATTCCCTCTATTAAAATTGCCTTTCTATCTATTGATGCCATTACAATGTCAGCTATGATCATACTGGTAGGGCAACCCATAGCAGTACCGTCTTTTTGTCTGTAAAATTTAGCCCCATATCTAAAATAAATATTTTCTAAACATAACCTAAACCCTTCTATCATTTCATCGATTTCTAATCCCTTGATTGTGCAATCTTGTCTTTTTACCTCGAAATATTCTTTTAGCTCTTTAAGAGCTAGACTTCTATTAATATTGGTAAAAAGCGATTTGATGTCAAAGGATACCATTATTTCATGTTCATTCAGCTTTAAATTTTTTGTGATATCTAATAACTCTTTCCTATTTCTAATTTCTAACCCAGAAATCTTTCTTGTAGTCGGAATTTGGTTTTTAAGCCAGTCCGCCAAACCTCTGGTGGGGGCCTTGAATCCTGATACAATGGGCCGTAGGGGAACTCCTTCCTTGTGAATCTTTGGAAGTCCTTTGAAGAGAGGTGCAGCGACATCTTCTAGCTTCAATTTTCTTTTGTCTAAGGCCTTAGATTTCATGCTTCTGATAAATTGAGATATTTTAAGCTTTATCTTTTTAGTAGGGTCTCCTTGAATTTCTTCATATGTGTTGTTATCGTTGAGGAGGCTCGTGATTTTATCGTTGTAATCTTCTCTCTTCATCACGACTGTCTTGGGATCAAATGCACAGAATGTGACAAAATTTATGTAGGAGAAACAGGCCGAAATTTAGAGACCAGAATTAAGGAACACCAACAGGGTTTATTGGGGAGAAGGGCGTTAAGCAAAATTGGGGAACATGCATTATTTTCAGGACATAGGCCAGATTGGAATGATATTGAGATATTTCATAGGAATATAAAAATTTAAAAAGGAAAGATTATTTTTAGAGGGATGGGTATCACGAGAATTTGGGAAAAGAACTATAAATACTTTTGAAGATATTCCGCAACAATATGCTTCATTTTTAAATTTAAAAAGTAGTTAATAAGCTAGATAA
Source organism: Cordylochernes scorpioides (assembly GCA_030710605.1). Lineage (NCBI taxonomy): Eukaryota > Metazoa > Arthropoda > Arachnida > Pseudoscorpiones > Chernetidae > Cordylochernes > Cordylochernes scorpioides. The sequence continues at coordinate 40,287,906 of CP092872.1, read as the reverse complement.
AAAATTGAACATAATAGTTATAAATCTATATAATAATCTTTGTGATTATTATTATATTACTTTATTTATTTATTTTTACTTAATTTGTTATAATTTTATTAATATATATTTTTATTTCTAAGATCATAGTCTTTGACGAGTTTAATATTTGTTTTTGACTCGCGCTTTAGATGTTGTACTAAATTCGAAGAATCACGTGAGAACGCCCTTGCAAACCTCAGAACAATTTTTAACGCCTTGCCAAATGTTTATTTTTATTTACTTCTCCTGACGAAGACAAAAGATTTTTGTTGAAACGTTGAGAAAATAAAAAACTCCAACTGGCCGAAGTGTCTACTTTTTATATAAATATAAATATATAATTAACTAGATGATGTTTTAGAAGTAAAGGATTTTTTTTTTCTCTCTATCTATACTAAATAATAACAATTTACTAATTTTATAATTTGAATTTAAATAATCAAAATAATTAAGATAATTTTAATAGAATACTTAACTATAAAACTATACAACTATTTATTTTTATAATTAATTTAGATTTAGCTTGCTAATCTAACCAAATCTACTTGATATGATTTATCATTCTTATAAGTTTGCTCCTTAAGTTTTAAATGTAGAATCACTGTTATATTTTTATTATATAGTTTTTACACTATATATATATATATTAAAAAACGAAATAAAAAAATAAAAGATAAAAAGATCAGGTGTTGAAATCAATATAAAAAAATGGCATATCCTGACCAGGAGCACATGTGCTTTACAGAAGGCAGAGCGCCATCTGGTGGAACAGAAATCAACTAAACATTGATTTAGCCTGTTCCCTGATATTTGGCCAACCCAATTTCTTGATATTTCAAGAAAAGCCATCCACGAACGCGTTTCGCGCTTTTTGGCGCTCGTCAGCGTGGAGTAGGCTGAACCATTGAGACCAAAAAAGATTTTTTGATCCCAATGGCTTCCCGAAAAACCAAGAAATGGGTATTTATGGCCAAACTTGCGTAAATACGCTTAGCACATTAAAAAACGAAATAAAAAAATAAAAGATAAAAAGATCAGGTGTTGAAATCAATATAAAAAAATGGCATATCCTGACCAGGAGCACATGTGCTTTACAGAAGGCAGAGCGCCATCTGGTGGAACAGAAATCAACTAAACATTGATTTAGCCTGTTCCCTGATATTTGGCCAACCCAATTTCTTGATATTTCAAGAAAAGCCATCCACGAACGCGTTTCGCGCTTTTTGGCGCTCGTCAGCGTGGAGTAGGCTGAACCATTGAGACCAAAAAAGATTTTTTGATCCCAATGGCTTCCCGAAAAACCAAGAAATGGGTATTTATGGCCAAACTTGCGTAAATACGCTTAGCACATTAAAAAACGAAATAAAAAAATAAAAGATAAAAAGATCAGGTGTTGAAATCAATATAAAAAAATGGCATATCCTGACCAGGAGCACATGTGCTTTACAGAAGGCAGAGCGCCATCTGGTGGAACAGAAATCAACTAAACATTGATTTAGCCTGTTCCCTGATATTTGGCCAACCCAATTTCTTGATATTTCAAGAAAAGCCATCCACGAACGCGTTTCGCGCTTTTTGGCGCTCGTCAGCGTGGAGTAGGCTGAACCATTGAAAAAAAAAAGATTTTTTGATCCCAATGGCTTCCCGAAAAACCAAGAAATGGGTATTTATGGCCAAACTTGCGTAAATACGCTTAGCACATTAAAAAACGAAATAAAAAAATAAAAGATAAAAAGATCAGGTGTTGAAATCAATATAAAAAATGGCATATCCTGACCAGGAGCACATGTGCTTTACAGAAGGCAGAGCGCCATCTGGTGGAACAGAAATCAACTAAACATTGATTTAGCCTGTTCCCTGATATTTGGCCAACCCAATTTCTTGATATTTCAAGAAAAGCCATCCACGAACGCGTTTCGCGCTTTTTGGCGCTCGTCAGCGTGGAGTAGGCTGAACCATTGAGACCAAAAAAGATTTTTTGATCCCAAAGGCTTCCCGAAAAACCAAGAAATGGGTATTTATGGCCAAACTTGCGTAAATACACTTAGCACATTAAAAAACGAAATAAAAAAATAAAAGATAAAAAGATCAGGTGTTGAAATCAATATAAAAAAATGGCATATCCTGACCAGGAGCACATGTGCTTTACAGAAGGCAGAGCGCCATCTGGTGGAACAGAAATCAACTAAACATTGATTTAGCCTGTTCCCTGATATTTGGCCAACCCAATTTCTTGATATTTCAAGAAAAGCCATCCACGAACGCGTTTCGCGCTTTTTGGCGCTCGTCAGCGTGGAGTAGGCTGAACCATTGAGACCAAAAAAGATTTTTTTGATCCCAATGGCTTCCCGAAAAACCAAGAAATGGGTATTTATGGCCAAACTTGCGTAAATACGCTTAGCACATTAAAAAACGAAATAAAAAATAAAAGATAAAAAGATCAGGTGTTGAAATCAATATAAAAAAATGGCATATCCTGACCAGGAGCACATGTGCTTTACAGAAGGCAGAGCGCCATCTGGTGGAACAGAAATCAACTAAACATTGATTTAGCCTGTTCCCTGATATTTGGCCAACCCAATTTCTTGATATTTCAAGAAAAGCCATCCACGAACGCGTTTCGCGCTTTTTGGCGCTCGTCAGCGTGGAGTAGGCTGAACCATTGAGACCAAAAAAGATTTTTTGATCCCAATGGCTTCCCGAAAAACCAAGAAATGGGTATTTATGGCCAAACTTGCGTAAATACGCTTAGCACATTAAAAAACGAAATAAAAAAATAAAAGATAAAAAGATCAGGTGTTGAAATCAATATAAAAAAATGGCATATCCTGATCAGGAGCACATGTGCTTTACAGAAGGCAGAGCGCCATCTGGTGGAACAGAAATCAACTAAACATTGATTTAGCCTGTTCCCTGATATTTGGCCAACCCAATTTCTTGATATTTCAAGAAAAGCCATCCACGAACGCGTTTCGCGCTTTTTGGCGCTCGTCAGCGTGGAGTAGGCTGAACCATTGAGACCAAAAAAGTTTTTTGATCCCAATGGCTTCCCGAAAAACCAAGAAATGGGTATTTATGGCCAAACTTGCGTAAATACGCTTAGCACATTAAAAAACGAAATAAAAAAATAAAAGATAAAAAGATCAGGTGTTGAAATCAATATAAAAAATGGCATATCCTGACCAGGAGCACATGTGCTTTACAGAAGGCAGAGCGCCATCTGGTGGAACAGAAATCAACTAAACATTGATTTAGCCTGTTCCCTGATATTTGACCAACCAATTGATTTCTGTTCCACCAGATGGCGCTCTGCCTTCTGTAAAGCACATGTGCTCCTGGTCAGGATATGCCATTTTTTTATATTGATTTCAACACCTGATCTTTTTATCTTTTATTTTTTTATTTCGTTTTTTAATGTGCTAAGCGTATTTACGCAAGTTTGGCCATAAATACCCATTTCTTGGTTTTTCGGGAAGCCATTGGGATCAAAAAATCTTTTTTGGTCTCAATGGTTCAGCCTACTCCACGCTGACGAGCGCCAAAAAGCGCGAAACGCGTTCGTGGATGGCTTTTCTTGAAATATCAAGAAATTGGGTTGGCCAAATATCAGGGAACAGGCTAAATCAATGTTTAGTTGATTTCTGTTCCACCAGATGGCGCTCTGCCTTCTGTAAAGCACATGTGCTCCTGGTCAGGATATGCCATTTTTTTATATTGATTTCAACACCTGATCTTTTTATCTTTTATTTTTTTATTTCGTTTTTTAATGTGCTAAGCGTATTTACGCAAGTTTGGCCATAAATACCCATTTCTTGGTTTTTCGGGAAGCCATTGGGATCAAAAAATCTTTTTTGGTCTCAATGGTTCAGCCTACTCCACGCTGACGAGCGCCAAAAAGCGCGAAACGCGTTCGTGGATGGCTTTTCTTGAAATATCAAGAAATTGGGTTGGCCAAATATCAGGGAACAGGCTAAATCAATGTTTAGTTGATTTCTGTTCCACCAGATGGCGCTCTGCCTTCTGTAAAGCACATGTGCTCCTGGTCAGGATATGCCATTTTTTTATATTGATTTCAACACCTGATCTTTTTATCTTTTATTTTTTTATTTCGTTTTTTAATGTGCTAAGCGTATTTACGCAAGTTTGGCCATAAATACCCATTTCTTGGTTTTTCGGGAAGCCATTGGGATCAAAAAATCTTTTTTGGTCTCAATGGTTCAGCCTACTCCACGCTGACGAGCGCCAAAAAGCGCGAAACGCGTTCGTGGATGGCTTTTCTTGAAATATCAAGAAATTGGGTTGGCCAAATATCAGGGAACAGGCTAAATCAATGTTTAGTTGATTTCTGTTCCACCAGATGGCGCTCTGCCTTCTGTAAAGCACATGTGCTCCTGGTCAGGATATGCCATTTTTTTATATTGATTTCAACACCTGATCTTTTTATCTTTTATTTTTTTTATTTCGTTTTTTAATGTGCTAAGCGTATTTACGCAAGTTTGGCCATAAATACCCATTTCTTGGTTTTTCGGGAAGCCATTGGGATCAAAAAATCTTTTTTGGTCTCAATGGTTCAGCCTACTCCACGCTGACGAGCGCCAAAAAGCGCGAAACGCGTTCGTGGATGGCTTTTCTTGAAATATCAAGAAATTGGGTTGGCCAAATATCAGGGAACAGGCTAAATCAATGTTTAGTTGATTTCTGTTCCACCAGATGGCGCTCTGCCTTCTGTAAAGCACATGTGCTCCTGGTCAGGATATGCCATTTTTTTATATTGATTTCAACACCTGATCTTTTTATCTTTTATTTTTTTATTTCGTTTTTTAATGTGCTAAGCGTATTTACGCAAGTTTGGCCATAAATACCCATTTCTTGGTTTTTCGGGAAGCCATTGGGATCAAAAAATCTTTTTTGGTCTCAATGGTTCAGCCTACTCCACGCTGACGAGCGCCAAAAAGCGCGAAACGCGTTCGTGGATGGCTTTTCTTGAAATATCAAGAAATTGGGTTGGCCAAATATCAGGGAACAGGCTAAATCAATGTTTAGTTGATTTCTGTTCCACCAGATGGCGCTCTGCCTTCTGTAAAGCACATGTGCTCCTGGTCAGGATATGCCATTTTTTTATATTGATTTCAACACCTGATCTTTTTATCTTTTATTTTTTTATTTCGTTTTTTAATGTGCTAAGCGTATTTACGCAAGTTTGGCCATAAATACCCATTTCTTGGTTTTTCGGGAAGCCATTGGGATCAAAAAATCTTTTTTGGTCTCAATGGTTCAGCCTACTCCACGCTGACGAGCGCCAAAAAGCGCGAAACGCGTTCGTGGATGGCTTTTCTTGAAATATCAAGAAATTGGGTTGGCCAAATATCAGGGAACAGGCTAAATCAATGTTTAGTTGATTTCTGTTCCACCAGATGGCGCTCTGCCTTCTGTAAAGCACATGTGCTCCTGGTCAGGATATGCCATTTTTTTATATTGATTTCAACACCTGATCTTTTTATCTTTTATTTTTTTTATTTCGTTTTTTAATGTGCTAAGCGTATTTACGCAAGTTTGGCCATAAATACCCATTTCTTGGTTTTTCGGGAAGCCATTGGGATCAAAAAATCTTTTTTGGTCTCAATGGTTCAGCCTACTCCACGCTGACGAGCGCCAAAAAGCGCGAAACGCGTTCGTGGATGGCTTTTCTTGAAATATCAAGAAATTGGGTTGGCCAAATATCAGGGAACAGGCTAAATCAATGTTTAGTTGATTTCTGTTCCACCAGATGGCGCTCTGCCTTCTGTAAAGCACATGTGCTCCTGGTCAGGATATGCCATTTTTTTATATTGATTTCAACACCTGATCTTTTTATCTTTTATTTTTTTATTTCGTTTTTTAATGTGCTAAGCGTATTTACGCAAGTTTGGCCATAAATACCCATTTCTTGGTTTTTCGGGAAGCCATTGGGATCAAAAAATCTTTTTTGGTCTCAATGGTTCAGCCTACTCCACGCTGACGAGCGCCAAAAAGCGCGAAACGCGTTCGTGGATGGCTTTTCTTGAAATATCAAGAAATTGGGTTGGCCAAATATCAGGGAACAGGCTAAATCAATGTTTAGTTGATTTCTGTTCCACCAGATGGCGCTCTGCCTTCTGTAAAGCACATGTGCTCCTGGTCAGGATATGCCATTTTTTTATATTGATTTCAACACCTGATCTTTTTATCTTTTATTTTTTTATTTCGTTTTTTAATGTGCTAAGCGTATTTACGCAAGTTTGGCCATAAATACCCATTTCTTGGTTTTTCGGGAAGCCATTGGGATCAAAAAATCTTTTTTGGTCTCAATGGTTCAGCCTACTCCACGCTGACGAGCGCCAAAAAGCGCGAAACGCGTTCGTGGATGGCTTTTTTTGAAATATCAAGAAATTGGGTTGGCCAAATATCAGGGAACAGGCTAAATCAATGTTTAGTTGATTTCTGTTCCACCAGATGGCGCTCTGCCTTCTGTAAAGCACATGTGCTCCTGGTCAGGATATGCCATTTTTTTTTATATATATATATATATGAAAAAACAATAGAAAAAATAAAAGATAAGTGGGTCAGATGTTGATATTAAAAATAAAAAAGGCATCTCCTGACCACGAGCACATGTGCTTTTTAGATGGCCGAGCGCCATCTAGTGGAGCAAAAATAAACTAAACGTTTATTTAGCTTGCTCCGTGATATTTGGCCAACCCAATTTCTTGATAAATCAAGAAAAGCCATCCACAAAGGCCTTTCGCGCTGTTGGCGCTCGTCAGCGTGGAGAAGGCTGTAACCACTGCGACCAAAAAGATTTTTGGTCCCAATGGCTTCCTGAAAAATCAAGAAATGGGTATTCAAGGCCAAATTTGCGCAAAGACGCTTTATACATGAAAAAACAATAGAAAAAAATAAAAGATAAGTGGGTCAGGTGTTGATATTAAAAATAAAAAAGGCATCTCCTGACCACGAGCACATGCAGTGAGTGATAAAAATATAACAGAGATAATTAATATTTATCCTTATTTTTTCCAAAAAAAAGGTTTTTCAAACTAATAATTAGATAAAGACCTTTCTGGTAGTATATTAAACAATTTCTCAAAGTTAAATTGCGATGAAATGAGTAGTTTGGTCCGGCATAAAGAAGAGGCATATTAACATTTTTTTCTATATGCATGATAATATTTAGAGCAGATTGTTGAATTATAACAGATAAATTAGAATATTTATCTTGATTATTTTTAGGCGAAAAGTTATTTCAAAAATTTTATTTGCTAGAAACCTTCCCAGTACTATACTAAATAACTTCCCAAAGTTTCATGGCGTTCCAATGAGTGGTTTGGTCAGGCATAAAGGACAGACACACCACACACACACACACACTCGGCCGTGCGGCCACGCGTCGCGCGAGCTCCGCGTATTTCACCTCTGGCGAGCGATGAAATGTTTTTAAGCATGCCGAGTTCGGCATCGCCAGGGACCTCGGGATCTGCTGGACAAGAGCCTGGAAGGCCCAGCATCCCATCTCCTACTGGTGTGAAGAAATCAAACAAAAACGAAATTCAGAGAATAATCTTAAGAGAAAACTCTGAAAATCGTATTCATGCAAATCCGCCGGCAGGCGTTAAAGATGTAAATCTGGCCGCCGCGCGTGACGTCACGCTCGACTTGCCGGCCGGTACGTCATCCAATGGCGCTGCCCGTGCCCTGAGAAACTGGGCGGACTGCCCTGAAGATCAAGGCCCTGGAGCGGACGACGACTTTACCGTCGTGAGGACCAAAAAGAGGCGCCGCGAATCTGCGAACTCGCCTACAGCGGCTGCACCTTCCTCCAACATCGGGAGTGCAAGAATCAGTCGCCGACCGCAATCTTCGGCAGGATCTGTGCCCCGGGCACAGGAAGTAAGAACAACCAGGGCCCACATCACAGAGGCCCGGGCGCGGCAGGCATCTTCTTCTGAGGACCACTGCATCTACCTGGAGCACGGCCCCGAGCTACAGCCCTTCCACTACCTGAGGGCACTAGACAGGATGCTCGGGGGAACCGCCGGAGTTATCCAAGTCTCCAAGGTGAACGGCCACCAACTCCTGGGACTGGCGAACAGAGGCCTGGCCGAGCGCCTCATAAACGAGGGCCTCGAGGTTGAGGGCACACTCCTCAGGGCCTTTCCTTTCCGCAAAAGAGCGGAGAGGATTACAGTCGGCAACCTCCCCTTCTTCGTGGAGGACTCCGCCATCATCAGCGCCCTAAAACCTTATGGGCGCGTAACATCAATTGCGCCCAAACTGATGAAGGCCGGCCCATACACCTACAACGACGGCCGCCGCGAGGCATTCATTGTCCTCCGCGAGGGAATGACAACTGAGAGGCTCCCCACCCGCCTTGAGATCCCTATTAAAGGCGAGGCCTGGCCCGCATATTTGTCCTCGGGCATCAAGTGCTCCAGGTGCCACGGCCAAGGACATCGCAGGGCCAACTGCCCCCTGCTTGCAGGGCGAGCCAACAACTACAGATTGGCCCCACCAACCTCTCCTGCTGGCGTCCCATCAACGACCACCTCTGCCCCACCTCAGCGGTCAGCGGCCCAGCCTCCTGCACCGGCGCCCTCCAGTACAGCCATGGAGATCCCCGGCGCTTCTCACGCGGCCCGAGCTGTGACCCCATCTGCAGCACCTCGGCCATCTACACCAGTGGCCTCGGCCGTACCTATGGAGATGGCGCCTCCTGCCCCTCCACCTGTCGCCCCTGCTCCGTCTCCGCGGGCTCCTGGGAGTCACGGGCCTGCAGTCCCTACACTGGACGTTGAGATGTCAATCGAGGAGACATCGACATTTAGGGCGGCGCTCAAGACCTCGCCAGCCGCAGTGCCTCCAACACCCCCACTGCCCGCGCCTCAGCCTGCCGGGCCGATACCACCTGCTCCCGACGAGGAGGAGATGACGCCGACCATGAGGGAGGAGTGCATGGTTATTGAAATCCTCAAGAAACTGAAGCACTTAACCTGCCTACGGCCCTTATATCAATCAGGGATCCAACCGAATGACATCAAGGATGCCATTCTCTTCTTCGATGAAAGAGAGTCCTTCATGGCGAGACTGACACCTGCGATGAGGGGAGTCCTCGCTGAGTTCCTCAGCGCGGCCATAGAACCGGCTCGGGGCAAACATCCCGATGTTAGCTCCGATTTGGCCAGTCTTAGGCGGCGATGCCTTGATTCCTGACAATTGTCAAATGTAAATATTTCTTTTTCACCCTCCTGGTTGAGATGTAACATTGTCTAGAGGACAATAAACTATTTTCAATTGTCACACACACACACACACGCCGACTGAGCGGCACGCTTTTGTCGCGCTCCACCTTTTTCTCACCCTGGCGGGTGTATGGCAACTGGCACTGTGCCGAAAACTATACGGGCGGATAGCCCTTTAAAAGCCGAACAGATGCCTGGTAGGCTCGGCCTAAAAGCTCATCCCTGTGGGGAGAAATCTGCAAATTTCGATTTGCAGAGCAAATGTTCTATTAATCTAAGAACAATTGAGAATCATGCAAATTCGCCGGCTGGCGGTAAAGATGCAAATTCGCCGACGTCGTCCGACTTTGCGATTAATACGCCTTTCAATGGCGCCATCAAGGCCCAACGAAGCAGGGCGGATTCTTCAAAGGATGTGAATCCTGCATCCGAGGACGGCTTCACCATCGTCCAAGGCAAAAAGAGACGCCGCGGCTCGGCGGAATCGCCTGCAACAGCCGCACATTCCAGCAACGCCAGACGCTTTGGATCCACTCGCCGTCAACGATCATCGACGGAACGGGTGCCTCGGGCACAAGAAATTAAGACCACGAGAGCACACATCGTGGAGGTTAGGGCGCGGCAGGCGTCCTCTACAGAGGAGCAGTGTCTCTATATTGAGCACTACCCTGAACTCGAGCCATACCATTATCTCAGGGCAATTGATGAAATGGTCGGAGGGACCAGTGACGTCGTCCAGGTCACGAAGATGAATGGCCACTGCCTGTTGGGACTGGCAAACAAGGCCCTGGCGGAGCGCCTGATCAATGAAGGGCTCGAGGTTGAGGGCATGCTCCTCAAGACCTTACCCTTCTACAGAAGAGCCGCTAAAATAACCATAGGGAACCTCCCCTTCTTTGTGAAGGATGCTTCCGTCATCGACGCCCTTCTACCTTATGGGCGGGTCACTTCCATCGTCCCTAAACAGCTAAAAGCTGGTAAATACGTCTACACCGACGGCCGCGGAGAGCCGTTTATTGTCCCACATGACGGCATGAACATCGAGTCCATCCCTGCCCGCCTCGATATAAGAATAAAAGGCGAGGCCTGGCCTATGTACCTGACATCCGGGATCAGGTGCTCTAGATGCCGCGGCCAGGGACACAGAAGAGCCAACTGCCCCATGCTTACTGGGCAGTCCACCGGCCCCAGACGGGCTTCGCCACCCTCTACCACCAATGTTCCACAACCAACCGCGCCTGAGCTGCCTCGACAGGCATCAGCCGCGTCTCCTGCGTCACCGCCTCCAGTTCCAACCATGGAGGTTTCTGGCGTTCTTCCTGCGGCCCCAGCTGCGCCTCATCAGCCTGCTGTGCTTGGACAACCTCCACCGGCACCCATGGCTCTACCTATGGATATATCAACTCCTGTACCAGCGCCCCCCGCCCCATCTCGGGAGAAGCCTAGTAATAGCCCCACGGCCCACACTGCGCCTCAGCCTGCTGAGTCGACGCCGCCTACTCCCCACAGGGAGGAGTCAACCCCAGACTTCGTTACATATACGCCTCCACTTCCTCCCCCGTTGACCAAGGAGGAGCAGGAAGCGCTGGAGTTTCAGTACGAGGCTCAATTGTGTGACTTGCTAGAGAAACTGAATTGGGAACAGGCCCTGGAGCCCCTGTTCGAGAATGGGATGGAAGAAAATGACGTCCCATTTGCGGTAATTTGGCCCGAGTGTAGGGAGCAACTCCTCCCGTATGTCTCACGCAGACATAAACCCATTCTTGCCGAGTTTCTCGGCACTGTCGCTGAGCATGCTCGCGACTGCCACCCAATTGTTCAAAAGGGATTGTCCGAGGTCAGGCTGGCTCTGGGCTCCTGACAGAATCAAGAAGATTGTAAATTTTACTCTTGATGGAGTGTAATTGTTGACTGGATTGTCAATAAAGTCTATTTTAATTGTCAATTGTCACACACACACATACATTCATTTTTATATATATAGATGATCTGTTATATTACGATGCACTAGCGCGCCATCTGTTATCAAATTACAAAACTATTTTAGAGGCGTAATATTCTTTTTAAAATAAAACAATTTCTACTGTCCTTACTGCAATGGAAAAATTAAAGGTAGGGCCTGGCTCATCAGTGGCGAAACCGCTGGGAGGGTTCACCACTGATGAGCCAGGCCCTCCCTTTAATTTTTCCATTGCAGTAAGGACAGTAGAAATTGTTTTATTTTAAAACGAATATTACGCCTCTAAAATAGTTTTGTAATTTAATAGATAATCTGGCTTTGTGTCTTCTACTCGAATGAATGTTTTCTGTTAGAATTTTGTTTCTGCATACTAAAAGTGACTCGCTTCACCCGTGGTCTCTGCTCTTTGGGAATTTTTTCCCTATATAATTTTGTATCTGATTATCAAACATGATACAGCAATATTTTCATTATCATTTTCTGACTAAAACAAATAACTATTTTTTTCCCAGAACCTGTCAATTCCAATTTTTCTTGGCTGAAAATGCGACAATGCTGGAGGTTGTGAAATGATTTTTTCAATAAATGTTCAAGACATGGAAGGAATTAGAAATCCAAATATTCAGATTCCTATCTAAAACGTCATTGGAATTACAAGCAAATAAATTAGAAAAGCCAACAAATATATTAATTTTATCTGTTATAATTTAGTCATCTTATTCCAATATCATCACGCATATATTTATATTCATTATATATATATAGGTGTGTGTGTAACAATATACCACGATACATTTCACGACACCTTTTTAAATATTTCCCTTTTTTCAATTAGTATGTTGTTAACTCTTAACTATTTAATCAATTGTTTAATTATAATTCATATTTTATATGTACCAATTATCCCCTAACAATAATCCACTGGGTGTCTCTAACTTTGTAATATAATTTAATAAATTTAGGGTTCCCAAAAGCAAAGAGACGCAGTTCTGTTAGTAACGGATTTTGCTTACGTCACTTCCGACCTCCCACGAGGAATTAACCAATTTGCTGCGAGCAGGCTTGCAGCTATTTAAGGTCAACGTCGTCTCAGTGATAAGGCTTTTTTTTTGGACTGACAAGAAAATAGCGTGAATAATTAATTATAAAAACACTTTTAAAAAAATGTTTTTTTTTTTAAATGCACTAAAAATAACAAAATAAATATTTTTGAAGTATTGCTTTTTTTTTTTGAAGGTACCATTTAACAAATAAAATAATATACTTAGAAATAAAAGCGGTGGGGTACAATAATAATAAATTTGATATCAATGTGATTTTATATGAAGCAAATGATTAGCAAGATTATGCCTTTCAATAAATTTATACCTATTTGCTGCATAAATGATTATCATCCCCCAACGCTTTTATTTTTTAGTCTATTATTTTATTTGTTAAATGGTACCTTCAGAAAAAAGCAATACTTCAGAAATATTTATTTTGTTATTTTTAGTGCATTTTAAATAAAAGATTTTTTTTTTAAGTAATTTTTATAATTAATTATTAAGTATGTTTTTGTTCTTTTTTTTATTGCAGGGTTCATTCAGGTTAAGATTGATGATTACATTTGATGGCAATGGGGTAGGAAATATTGGTTATTCTCGAATTTGAAATTCATTATGTTTCATATTTATTCTCTTTCTAATATTGTTGTCGTACTGAAGTGTTGAAGATCTTTTGAGCCTTTCTTTTTGTGTCCAGTTTAAATAGGTTCTATGGGATATGTGTTCGGTTTCTTTAGTTTTTAAGCTATTGGTGAATTTTATTGTTTTTAATTGTCTTCTGCTTTCAAGTAGGTCTAGACCACATTCTCTCTGAATTTTCTAGTTGTTGGTATTTGAAACAGAACCAGTGATTAATTTGGCCGCTTTTGCTTGAACCCTGTCTAGTCTTATTTTTAGTGATGAACTTGAGGGAGCCCAAACAGGTGTTTCATATTCCATTATTGGCCTTATTAAGGTGATATATGTTGTTCTGAGAATTTTGGGTTTTGCTCCCTAATTTGTTCCACATAGCCTTCTCAGAATGTTTAGGTTTCTGGTAGCTCAATTTGAGGTGCTAATTATGTGTTCTGTAAATCGCATTTACTCATCAAGTATCACACCTAGGTATTTTGGAGATCTAATTTTATCAATTATATGGTTGTTTATGCCTATTTTGGAGTTAAATTCATGCCTTTTTTCCTGTCAGTGAAGGAGCCTTATAGGTTTATGTTAATTGGGTTTATAGTAATTTTGAGTTTCATTGCCCACTTCTCCAGTCCTCTCATGATGTGTTCAGTATTTTTCTGATATTTCTATACTGCTACTTGTGTGCCATATGGCTATATAATCTGCATAACAGGCAAATTTTGTGTCTTCAGTGAGGATGGATGTTGTTAAGTTTGTGTTGTAATTAGACGTACAACAACTCAAACTTGACCATGACTCTTTTTTTATTTCTTATTCTTTTTGTTTAGCCAACAAAAAATGTCCAATTTATATACACATATATTCTTACATAATGAGATTTTAAATGATGCAAATAATCTTAATCTATTTACATACACAACACATCACCCCCCTTAAAAATACTCCAGTCGTTCTGGGAGTTTCCTGGCTCTCTGAGGTCTAGGACTGCGGACGGGCACTTGCACAGCGGCAGGCTCCGGTTTAGGAGTGCAAGAGGGCACATGCACAGCAGCAGGCTCTGGTCTAGGAGTGCAAGGGGGTACGTGCACAGAAGCAGTCTCCTCGTTTCCTGATGTAACCTCTGGAACCTCCTCTTCACTTTATTTCTGACTTCCACCTACAGGCTTCTCTCCTGATGTTCGAGGAAGTATCCAATTTCTTGTCTCCACTTGTTTCTTTCTCACAGGTCGCATTTGATTGATATGCCTCTTATACACGATGCCCTCGCAACTTTTAAGGTAGTTGTTTATGTTATTTTTTGTTCCTCTTTGATCACGCAGCATGCAACTGAACTCTTAATCTTTATTTATTTTACATTTGTCCTTTTTATATCAATGTTATTTACATATCCTAATGTTTTTCAATCGAGTCTGCCGTGTTGCCGGATCAACTTGTCAGTTCAATCATAACAGCAGTAACGGTAGCTCAATAATTTCAAAATGGTACCTTTACACCGTTTAGGTCTAGTTGCATAGTTGCGGTGATAAACCTCGCAACCTGTAGTAAATTGTTCCTGCCTTCTTACGGCCTCATGAAATACCTCTCGCGGATTTCCCATCTCGGTATTAAATTCGAGAATCTTGATCTTAAACTTCTCTTCATTAGAAGTTCCGCGGGGGAATTCCCTTATTACAGTTTGAGGAATTGCTCTATGAGCAAATAGGAATATTTGTAGATTCGTCTCTTTAATCATCCTTCCCATTATTCTTTCTCAAAAGGTTTTTAAACTCTCTTACATATCTCTCACCTAACCCATTTGTACTAGGATTATACGGACTGGTCTTAGTGTGCCGTATACCATTCATTTTGGTAAATTGCTCGAATTCACCGGAGACAAACTGTCTTCCGTTATCTGTAACCAAAAATTCGGGCAATCCAAATCTGGCGAAAATTTCTCTAAGATGACTTATAATCGTTTTTCTGGTAATATCTTTGATGATAAAAATTTCTATCCACTTTGAGTATGCGTCCACGAGAACCAAAAACATTATTTCCATGAACGGTCCCGCTAGATCAAGATGAAGTCGATGCCACGGTTTTTCGGGCCAAGTCCATTCCGAGATGGTAACCGGGGGCATGCTTGCCGATTCTTGGCATATTCTACATTCTCTAGTTAACTCCTCGATGTTACTGTCTATGTCTGGCCACCAGAAAATACCGTCTGGCAATCATCTTCATTTTAACAATCCCCATGTGTATTTCATGCAAGTCATTTATAATTAAAGATCTTAATTTTTGGGGAATTACCTCTCTTTCACGCCATTGAAGACAACCAAACTCCAAACTTAATTCCTCATTGATCTTATAATGAGGAGCTAGTGGGTTTTCCATCGGTACCCTTGTGAATTTCCAGTTGCCTTCTATAACATTCCTTAATACTATAGACAGTATTTTATCTTGGGGCGTCTCAGATGCCACCTCCATAAAAGAGAACGGTACCTCATTCAACTTCCTGAGAAGAAGTACCTTGTCTTCATCAAGAGACTCCCTGACACTCGATTCTAAATGAAGACGTGACAATGCGTCAACATTGGAATTATCACTAGTTTTTCGAAATTCCACAGTATAATTAAATGCAGCTAATTCTAAACACCATCTTTTAATTCTGGATGATGCACATATGGGAATTGGTTTATGAAGTGAAAATATATGAATTAAGGGTCGGTTGTCTGTGACCAATACAAATTTCGTCCCAGTAATTATTGTCTGAATTTCTCAACGCAAAAGTTATGCTCAACGCTTTCTTTTCTAGTTGAAAGAAACGTTTTTCCGCTTCAGTTAATGTTCTAGAAACAAAAGCTATAGGGCTTTCTTCCTTTCTATCATTTCTATGACTCAGAATTACGCCTAGTCCATAATAGTCCATTAATAATGATTTACATTTTTTAAATAACATTCTATATTCTTTCGTCCAATTCCATCTACAATTTTTATTCAAAGGTTGATAGAATAGCGCTAAAATGTTTGCTATATTCTTTATGAATCTATAATAATAAATTAAGAGTCCTTAGAAAGATATTAATTGCGAAACATTCTTTAGGTTCAGGCGTCTCTATCACTGCTTTAATTTTATTTTCTAAGGGATGCAGTCCATATTTATCCATTTTAAACCCTAAATATTCCACCGATTTCTTTTCAAATTTACATTTATATCTGTTTAACTTTAAACCTTATTTTAGCAATCATCTAAACACTAGATCCAACTTTTGTTCATGATCTTCAGTCTTTTCCTGCAACCAAATTATCATCTATGTAGCAGGCCACACCTGGCAAATCAGCAAATAGACCTCCATAATCCTCTGAGATTTATTTGGTGCTACCGCTACGTCATATGGTAGTATTTTATAAGAAAACAACCCTTTGTTGTGTTTATATTAACAACTGCTTTGGCTTCTTCCGCTAACATTACTTGTAAGTAAGCCTGTGATAGGTCTCGAGTCGAAAGTATGGTTCTTGTAGATAATTTTAAAAAATCTCATCGATCGATGGAATGGGATACCTATCTAATTCTATTGCTTTATTAGCTGTAAATCTAAAATCACCACATATACTTACATTACCATCCTTTTTTAATACTGGTACTATTGTAGCGGTCCAATATGCATGAACTATAGGTTATAAAATGCAAGAAATAACTAAACGATTAATTTCATTCTCTACTTTGTTTTTAGAGAGAAAGGTAAACTTCTGGAGTAACATCCTTTATTAAATTAAAATTTATTTTAACATCCTTAGACAGCCCAAATCTAAATGTTTCAATTCTCTAAGATATTCCGAAATTGATTCTCCTTCCTGTTGAATTCTCTTTAAAAATCTGCATCGCTGTGGTATCACTTTCTTCTTTGGATCCAAATGCAGCTTAATTCCTTGAATGATAGTATCATAGGGTTGATCCTTCATTAGTCCAGGAAGAAAATGTCGTTTCCCAGCTTCAAAGTTTCAGAATCTGGTAGCAAGGTAAAAATCAGCACTTTAATTTCCCCCTTCAGATGCCAAAAAGAAAACTTCAAATTTTTGTACAAAAAGATCGAAGTGTCCTCCACTGGGCTATAGCATCTAAAAGGTACTATTAACTTTGAACTTGTCATGCTGATATTTTATACTCCTTTGTTTTCTTGATCCAGATAGTTTGAAATATGTAGTTGTTATACTTGCATAGACGCCGTTTACCTCAGCCATTTACTGGCTCTATAGATCGCGCATCCTCGTCGCCACATTTATTGCGTCGTAATTAGACGTACAACAGCTCAAACTTGACCATGGCCAACAACAAATGTCTAATTTATATACACATATATTTTTACATAATGAGGCTTTAAATAATACAAATAATCTTCATCTATTTACATACAAAACAGTTAATATATAACGAGAAGAGTAGAGATCCCTGAGGTACACCAGCCCATGTTCTTCGGTCCTTGGAAAATGTTCCATTTACCCGAACCTTTATCCTTCTCCCCCTTAAGAAGTCTGCAATCCAGATTAAGTTTTTTCCTCTTACTCCGATGTTGTAGAGCCTTTCAAATAATTTCTACATTCGATCAAAAGCTGAGGTCATATCCAGGAATACGGCCGTTGTATTCTTTGGCGGTTTTTCCTAGAAATCTATAATTGATTGGAAGAAGTAGAACAGTTGATCAGTTGTACAGTGTCTGGATCTATAGGCTGTTTGGTAGAAGTTTTTTTATTATTGTTAGAGAGCCAGACTATGAGCCTAGAGTGTATAATTCATTCTTTTATTTTTCAAAGTATGCTGGTAAGAGGAATTGGCCGATAGTTCTTGCATTCTTTGGAATCTTTGTTTGGTTTCAGTATTGGCACTATAATTGATATATTCCAATTCTTTGGTAGTTTACCAGTTTGCCATGAAATCTTCAGTATTCGTGGGAGTTGAATTTTAGCTTCGTCTTCAAAGTGTTTAATCATTTGACCAAAGATTAGACCATCTCCAGGTGACATATTGGATTTAACTTTCCTATTGATGAGTTTAGCTCATTCAGTGTGAAGTCTCTCGAGTAAATATATTGTTGATGGTAATTTCTTGCTTGTTTAATTAACCTGTTTACATTATTTTTTAGAGTCCTGCCTTCATTCGTATAACTGAGTCTGGAAGTGCTTGAAAGATATTCAGCAATTATTTCAGCCATCTGTTTGTTCGTTCTCGCTATTCATATCGGTTAGAGTATTGGAGGATTAGTGTTGGTTTTGATTGTTTTTATAACACTAATTATATTCCAGTGATGGCTTTCCTTTTTTGGAACCATTTTTTCGCAGAATTCTGCCCATTTTTCTCTTTCTCTTTCTTTTGTTTGAATATCCAAATTTCTTGTTCTATTTTGTGACTAATTCCAATGAGTTCCTTTATGATTTCTTCTGTTTTATTTGTTTTAAGAAGTTCATTGATATTGTCTCTCTCTGCAATCTTTGCCACGATATTGTGGTCCTTCCAGTAAAGTATTTACAAGTCTTTACGTCTACCTCTAGGTATCAATACTTTTGCAGCTTTGGATATGTTCGAAGAGAATTTTTCAATTTTCTGTCAATCGTTCTGTGATTTAATTCTTCGTTGCACAGTTCTTCAAGCTTTTCTGTGAATTTTTTCCAGTGTTCTTCCATTCTGTTGGAAATTCTCAATTTTGAATTTTAGGATTGTTAAAATTGGTCTGTGGTCACTGATTGCACTTTTCAGAATTTTCCATTGTGTTGTGGGTGCGATGTTGTGATGTATCGCTGTGATTTCTATTGCGGATTCTGTGCTTGTGGACTTGGATAGATAGGTGTTCTTTTCGTTATTCAACCTGCTGACCTTTGTTATCCTGGACAGGTGATCCCCAAGTTGGTCTTTCGGCGTTAAAATCACCAAGTATGATTGCGATATCCAAAGACGCTTCACTTAATGTCTCTATCAGGCCTGTATTGATGCTAGTATTATCGTGTTGATAAACATTTATGATTGGAATTGTTTTATCTGTAAGATAGATTTCTATTGCCTGAGCTTCTGTCGTGCTTTCTCTAGGCTTACCCTGATTATAGGCGATTTCCTTAAATTTGATTTCTAGAGTTTTAATCAAAACGGCAAGTCCTCCTCCGAATTTTCCCGGTCTGTCCATTCGTAGTGTTGTATAATCTTTGATATTGAATCTCAGATTCTGATTCAATTTTGTCTCCTGAGGACAATAAATATGTACCTTGTTGTCACAGAGAAGACAAGTCAGCTCTTTATTTTCCTCTGGGTACCATTTATATTGAGTTGTAGTAGATTGAATTGTGTCCTCGTAGTAGATTTCTCATCATGAGCTCGAGCTGCAGCTCCTGACGCGGCGGGTACCCCGGACGCGGTAGCATTACTGGAGATATCAGTTTTACTCTTCATTTGAAAATGGGCGCCGTTGCATCGTTAGTCACCTTGGAAACGAACAGAATTTGGTCAAATATTCCAAGGGTCCAGGGGGAACCGCGAGGAGGTGTCGTCGGACTTCCCTCCCCCTCCCCCCCGCCCCCTGGAATGCCGTTACTACAGTAACGTGTGATTCAGAATCTGCCACTGAAGCTTTACGAGCGTTTCGTTCCTTTAAAGATATTCGAAGCGGTAAAGGAACAATGAGTTGCTACTCTCCAAAGCGATTGAACAAAGGTTTTGAGGAAACTGGATCTCTGGAAGCAAAACCTCAGAGTTGAAGATCATCGACATGCAAGTCAGTGGCTGTTACGGTTTTGCAGAATGCTGAAGCTATTGAAACGTTATCCACGTATGGAGAAATAAGTGCTAGACAAGTTTCTCGACAAACGGGGATTTCGTATGGAACAGTTTGAGAGAACACACATTCAGAATTTTTCTATAAAAATACCCTAACAAAATTCAAAGTTTCCATGAGTTGAAAGTCAGCGATTTTGAGAAGCGTCAAAAATTCGCTGCATGGGTTTTCCGGCAAATTGATATTGATGAAAACTGGCTGTCAAATGTTCTAAGAACAGATGATGCTCACTTTTATCTAAAGGGAGAATTTAACATTCAAAACTGCCTCATTTTGGCAACATAAAACCCTAGGATATTCACAGAAATACCACTTCATCAGCCCAGAGTTACAGTTTTGTGTGGGTTCACTTCTTCTTTTATTTTTTGGCCATTTCGTTTGAATAAATCAAAGGAAGAACTTTTAAAACCGTTTTTGTTACTGTTTGGTGAACGTTATGTTCAACTTTTGAGAGAAAAGGTTATTCCCATATTGCAGGACAGACAAGCACTAAGCGAAATAACATTCATGCAAGATGGAGGGCCTCCTCATATCTCCCGCGGTGCCAAACAATTTCTGAAGGATACGTTCGGTGAAATTCGTTGATAAGTCGCCACTTTATATATCAGTGGCCTTCAATATCACCAGACTTGACGCCTTACAATTTCGGTTATGGGGGTACATTAAGTCGCGTTTTTATCGATGCCGGCCTACCACATTGGCCATGTTGAAGGCTTCTATCAGATGGCACGTTTTATAAATTTCAACTATTTAATTGTGACCATCCTGTCATCTATCGTCTGCAGGCGGTGTTTGAGAATGAAGGGCGCCACAGTGAGCAAGGATTGTGACCTAATACAAAAGAGAAGGCAGTTACCTGATGTGTTATATTTTGCAGCTCTTTGTTTTGGGTTATGGGAATAGTAAAAGCTGTCCTCACATCTTGACTCTTTTTTTTTTCTGTGAACAGTAATTTTTTGTTTGTCATTTGCCCACATCTTATATTATGTCGTGCAGGCCAAAGTTTTATAACTTCTCGAATAACACTGGTATACACAATTTTACCCTTTATGTTAGTTTATCGCCTTTCGCTCATTAGAAGAAATAGCATAAGGAATATTCTCTGTATCCCCCCCTCCCCCCAATTTTTTTGCGCACAATTTCTAAAGTTGTACAGAGAATATTCCTTATGAGCAAAAAGCGATAAAATGAAAATAAGGGATAAAATTGTGTGTACCAGTTTTATTCGAGAAGTTATACCACTTTGAGTCTGCACGACATAATATGAGATGTGAGAAAATGACAAACAAAAAATTACTATTCACAAAAAAAAAGAGCCAGATGTGAGGACATAATTATTTATCCTCTAACCCAACACAAAGAGCTGCAAAATATTGGTATGTAATATAATACATGACAGCTTATATAACACATGAGGTAACTGCCTTTTCTCTTGTATTAGGTCACAGTCCTTGCTCAATGTGGCGCCCTTCATTCTAAAACACCGACTGCAGACCGATTGATAGATGACAGGTTATTATGTATCTAATTTCAAATATTAAACGCAACGCAAGTTATTTTTGCATACCACTATTTTATTAAAACCAAGTATTTATACACAGCAAACGATGATGATAAACAATCTCAATGAAAATATGAATATATAACAACTTCTCCCCACAACAAAAATTTACATTTCAAAAAATTTCGAAGGCCTTCTTAATCTTGAGGACCTTCTCAAAATAGGACTCGTTGCTTCACCAGTAGGATATTTTTCCTGACCAGCTTGAGGGTCTTCAATTTTAGTTGACTCTTGTGGAGTTGACGATGTAGACGGAGTTGCTTCACTTTCCCCACAACCTCTGACTTGATCTAAATGCCGGTTTGAAATTTATCCGTCATCTGTCTCTACCTTAATAGAAACAGGACCAGTTTTTCTTGCAATACACCTGGTAGCCATCTGGGGCCATGGTACCCTCTTGCTATAACTGCCTGTCCTTCATTTACTACTCTATGGGGTTTCCAATTTCTTATAAACCTGTCTTCCTGTCGCATCCTTCTCTCCGACACACTTTCAGGATGAAATTTATTTATGAGACTCTTCAGGTTTCTGTTCATCAACAACTGAGCTGGGGATTTTTGCGTCGTGCTGTTTATCGCTATTCTCATCGATAACAAAGATCTAGATAACCTAGTCGTCCAATTTCCCGAGCTGTTCTTTCTTAGCAGATTTTTAAGCGTCAGAATAGCTCTCTCCACCTGCCCATTTGACGCTGCATGATAAGGCGCACACAAGATGTGCCTTACGCAATTTCCTTTTAAGAAAGTCTTGAAAAGTTCCGATGTGAAGGACGTACCATTATCTGAAACTATCACATCCGGCAACCCGTGAGTTGCGAAGATTTCTTTTAGACTATTGATGGTAGTTTCAGTAGATGTTGTAGATACGATTTTAGCCTCAATCCACTTAGAATAGGCATCTACTACAACCAGAAAAAGTTTTCCTTGAAAAGGACCCGCATGATCAATATGTAGTCTCGACCAAGGGCTTGATGGCCAAATCCAAGGATATACCTCAGTTTTTGGCGGATCGTGACTACACGACAAACAAACTGCACAACTGGATATCATCCGTTCAATATCTCTATCCATCCCGGGCCACCAGCATAATCCTCGAGCTAACGCTTTTGTCCCCACTATGCCAATATGAGTATCATGTAACAGATTTAAAATATCTTTTCTTAATCTTTCAGGTATAATCACCTTGCTCCCTCACAATAAACAATCTTTATGAACTGATATTTTATTAGATTTGGAGACAAAATCTTTAAATTTATCATCAACTCTCCTTTCAGGCCACCCATTCATTGCCCAGAATTCAATCTTAGAAAGGATTGGATCTTTACTAGTTAGTTTTGCCACTTCCGAAGAATTAATTGTAGCATGCTCCGATTCTATAAAAAACACCTCTGAAGGGTTCGGAACTACACTTGGACATTCATTTAAAGGAAGTCTACTTAATGCATCGGCATTACAATTTACTTTTCCCGGTTTATACTCTATAGTATAAGTATACGCAGCCAGAGTCAAACACCATCTCAACATGCGCGGCGATAGCACTTGAGTTATCGGCTTTTTTGGGTTGAATATTCCAACTAGGGGCTTATGATCAGTTAATATTTTAAATTTTCTCCCTAGAAGATACTGTGAAAATTTTGATACACCAAAAATAACCGCTAATGCCTCTTTATTAATTACTGCATATCTTCTTTCGGTTTTATTTAAAGTCCGGGAGGCGAACATAACTGGTTTTTCCACTCCATGGTGTATTTGAGACAAAACGGCGCCAATGCCATAATCTGATGCGTCACAGTTGATTAAAATAGGTAAATTGTCATCAAAAAGAGCCAACACCGATTCAGAACTAATCAAATCTTTAGCCTTATCAAAAGATCTTTGGTGTTCTCTTCTCCATTTCCAAGGTGAATTACTATCCAACAGTCTATGAAGCGGTTCAACCACTGTGGACTTGTTTTTTAAAAACCTTTCATAGTAATTCATAAGTCCAAGGAAAGACATTAACTCTTTTTTTATTACATGGCGGTCTAGCGTCTTTAATAGCTCTTAGCTTTTCATCAGATGGATGAACTCCCCTATAGTCAATTTTTAGTCCTAAAAAATCGATTTCAGACACGAAGAATTTGCATTTGTCTCTTTTAAGCCGAAATCCTGCTTCTTTGAAACGCAAAAGAACCTTTTCAGTTTTCTTTTTTAAGTCTTCAAAATTACTTCCTGCGATAAGGACATCATTCAAATATACCGCTACTCCATCAATTCCACTCAAAAGCGTGTCCATAAACCTCTGGAAAGTTCCAACGGCAGAATTCAAACCAAAAGGTAGACGTTTCATCCTATATAAGCCTCTATGTGTATTAATAGCCAGGATTTCTGAAGATTCCTCATCAACTTTTAACTGCTGGTACGCTTGAGCCATATCTACTTTAGTAAACAATTTGCCTCCTCTCAATTTATCTAATAGTTGCGGGATTGTAGGCAACGGATATTTTTCAGGATTAGAATATAAATTAACTGTTGATTTATTATCGTGGCAAATTCTTATGGAACCATCATTCTTCAGAACTGTAACAATTGGAGAAGCCCATTTAGTAAATTTTACCGGTTCGATAACACCTTGTTCCTCTAGTACTTTCAATTTTTCATCCACTAAATTTCGTAGAGCAAACGGCACGGTTCTGGCCTTCACAAATTTGGGCTCAGCATTATCAGGAATATCGATGTGAATTAATGGCCCATTATAGACATCAATTTCCTTCTTAAACAATTCCTCGAAATCAGGTGAAATAGGATTAGTTTCCAATGAATTTAAAAAGTTTAACTTCAGGCGAAAAGCTGCACAAACCTTGCCTTTCCAGAATGTTGGGACCTAATCCATCAGCCACTAAAATTGGTAAACTTCTACTAGCATGGGATTGTCTTGCTTTAACATAGAGTTTCCCAAGAATTTTTACTTGACTGGATGACCATGTATTTAGAAGTATCTCAGATTTTTTAAGTTGCGTCAATTTCCAATATTCAAGAAAAGTTTATTTATTTAATAATGAGTATGCACTTCCCGAGTCAATTAACATGTGTACATCGTGGTTTTCCAAATTTGCTGTTATATAATAAGGATTTAAAATACAATATAACGCGGCTGATGAGTGTAAAACGAAAATTGAAATTATACCGCGAATGTTTCTTTTATGAAAATCGAAATTTATTTTCAAGAGAAATAGTGACATTTCTAACTTTGAGGATGAGGTATGGAAAGGTGAAACATGAAGAGTAATGGCGGAACGGAAAAATAAAAGTGTCCAGGGGCGGGAATCGAACCCACATGTTACTTTAAGTATTAGTTACGAACGGAAAAATACGTCCAGGGTAGCCGAGTGAACAAGGCACCTGCCCGGTAAGCAGAAGGGTGTGGGTTCGATTCCCGCCCCTGGACACTTTTTATTTTTCCGTTCGCCATTACTCTTCATGTTTCACCTTTCCATACCTCATCCTCAAAGTTAGAAATGTCACTATTTCTCTTTGAAAATAAATTTCGATTTTTATAAAAGAAACATTCGCAGTATAATTTCAATTTTCGTTTTACAATCATCAGCCGCGTTATATTGTTTTTAAATGTTACTTTAAGTATTAGTTACGAACGGAAAAATACGTCCAGGGTAGCCGAGTGGACAAGGCACCTGCCCGGTAAGCAGAAGAGTGTGGGTTCGATTCCCGCCCCTGGACACTTTTTATTTTCCGTTCGCCATTACTCTTCATGTTTCACCTTTCCATACCTCATCCTCAAAGTTAGAAATGTCACTATTTCTCTTTGAAAATAAATTTCGATTTTTATAAAAGAAACATTCGCGGTATAATTTCAATTTTCGTTTTACAATCATCAGCCGCGTTATATTGTATTTTAAATGTTACTTTAAGTATTAGTTACGAACGGAAAAATACGTCCAGGGTAGCCGAGTGGACAAGGCACCTGCCCGGTAAGCAGAAGGGTGTGGGTACGATTCCCGCCCCTGGACACTTTTTATTTTTCCGTTCGCCATTACTCTTCATGTTTCACCTTTCCATACCTCATCCTCAAAGTTAGAAATGTCACTATTTCTCTTTGAAAATAAATTTCGATTTTTATAAAAGAAACACTCGCGGTATAATTTCAATTTTCGTTTTATAATAAGGATTGCTTATCTCTTCCCTTCTCAGGCAACATAAAGTTGGATTACTATTAGCCCTATATAGGTTTCCAGATTTACCAACATTTGTTAAGCAAGCTTTTTGAACATGACCAATCTTGTCACATTTAAAACATTTAGCATTTCGGAATTTACATACATTTGGCATATGATTTCCTTTACAACGTATACAAATATTTTTATTATTATTCATTTTCTTGAATTCCTTAAAATGAACTTTGCCCGATTTAAATTTTGGTGGTTCAGTTTTGCTAGCTTTTTTCATCATATTTACTTCTGTAATTTTTTCTTGCAAAACACTGGCGTCTGCACTAGCCGATTCATCACATATAGCAATGTTTAAGTCCTTTTTAAAAGTTAAATTACTTTCAGATAATAATCTTTTCACTATTGATTCGTTTCTCAATCCACACACCAGTCTATCTCTCAATCGATCCTCTAAATCAACAAATTCACAATTTTCACTCAACTTTCTTAGCTCTGCTACATAGGCACTAACTGATTCATCACCCTGATATCTTTTATTGAAAAATAATCTTTGGACTATTATATTTGGCTTAGGACAAAAATGATCCGTCAATAATTTAAATAAGTCATCATATTCCACGAAAGATAATTCTTTTGGCGAGGCCAACGATCTTGCTATAGCATAAGTTTCAGCGCCTATTAGCGTAAGAAATAAAGCCTTTCGTCTTTCAAGTTTTACAATATCGTTAGCCAGGAAGAAAAAATTCATTCTCTCCAAGTACGTTATCCATTTCTCTGGATTTTTAGGATAAAAAGATTCTATATTTCCAAAATTCGCCATTTTAAAAATAAAATTCAACTTACCTAAGCTTTAACTTAGTAACAATAAAAGATTTACCTTCGTCGCCAATTATTATGTATCTAATCTAAAATATTAAACGCAACGCAAGTTATTTTTGCATACCACTATTTTAATTAAAAACAAAGTATTTATACAGCAAACGATGATGATAAACAATCTCAATGAAAATATGAATATATAACACAGGTTGAACAGTATTAAATAACATATCTGTTGAAAATCATTAAACGTGCCGTCTGATAGAAGCCTTCAACATGGTCAATGTAGTAGGCCGGCAACGATAAACACGCGACTTAATGTACTCCCATTGCCGAAAATCGCAAAGCTTCAAGTCTGGTGATCTTGGAGGTCACAGGTGTATAAAGTGACGACTTATCATACGATCTTCACCGAACGTATCCTTCAGCAATTGATTGGCTCCGCGGAAGATATGAGGAGGTCCTCCATCTTGTTTGTCTGTCATGAAATATGGGAATAACCTTTTCTCTCAAAAGTTGAACATAATATTCACCAAACAGTTACAAAAACGGTTTTGAAAGTTTTTCCATTAATTTTTTCAAATAAAAATGGCCAAAAAAAAAATAAAAAGTGAACCCACACAAAACTGTAACTCTGCGCTGATGAAGTGGCATTTGTGTAAAAATCCTAAGGTCTTTCTTCTGTTGCCCAAATGCGGCTGTTTTGAATGTTAAATTTTCCGTTTAAAGAAAAGTGAGCATCATCTGTCCACACAACATTCGACAGCCAGTTTAAATCAATATCAATTTGCCGGAAAACCCATGCAGTACATTTGTTGTCTTGTCTTAAATTTGAAAAAAAAAGACAATACAACGTCCCGATGGCTTAACCTGAACTAAAGGCTCCTAGCTTTACAGTAATGCTGGAAACTGACTTGAAAATAATAAATTGATAATTCAATATATTTGTTGCAGTGATCAGAAGAATTGAGTCAAAACGCTGGATGGCGAGGCCTAAAGTAGAAAACAGTGATGAATAATTTAATACTTATTGAAAGAAATATTTATTCAAAATCACACAAATTAATATTAATACAAATATTATTCAAAACCAATTATTAAAATTTATGAGAGATAGTTCTTTTTCAGGCCTGTCAAAACCAAACGTTGGCGTCGAGACAGCTTTGTTTACCGGAGTTGTGGGGGTATTCTTTTTTGCTCGCGCATGCGCGGGGGGCAGCGGGTGCAGTGTTGCCAGAGCTCGGTTGGCCCAAAAGTACCTATGGTCGCGTCATTCTCCCACCTTGACCTTTTAAACTTTGCTCGAAGGTCAATATTAATAAAAAAAAAACAAAGAAGGAATTATCTCAAATCTAACAGAATGTTTTATGATTAAAATTTCTCTCAAACTTCACTTAAACCTAATCGGTAACTTGACTTTTCTTCCAGAACGCGTGTAAACTTTCCCTACTTTTACTGGAGTAGTTTTCTCTTGCACTGACACGGACTCCACACCGGGTGTTTTCTCCCTGACGATCTCATCCTCCGCTGGCTTAAGCTCCCCGTCGCCTTGCTCTACGTCCTCAGATGGTACTTCAAGTGGGAACAATCGTTGAACTGCACGCTTCATGAATCCAGACTTAGTCTTAACTTCCACAAGTCTTCGCACATTGTCAGTTCCAGGAAACACCTTCGTAATCTTTCCCATAGGCCAGTTTATTTGCTTCCTGTTTTCAACCTCCACAAGGACGATATCTCCAACTTTTAACTGTCGTTGTTTCTTGCGATTGTCGTGATGCACCAACAATCCTAGGTACTCGCTTCTGAACCTCTTACGGAATTCCTTCAGGAGTCGTTTGCGTTTCTCATAGCTCTTCACAAAGTTACACCTGAATTCATTTAGATCAATCTCTCCTTCAGTTCTTGGTTCTCGAAGGAACATCTCTGGGGTTAATGGCACAAGGTCATCATTGTCCTCAGCAATGTAGGTGAGTGGTCGCGCGTTGATAACTCGTTCACAGTTTTCGAGGATCGTCACCATTTCTTCGTAGTTAACAACACGTTTTCCCAGCAATCTTCGAAGCAGCTTTTTGGTGAGTCCAACAATTCTCTCGATCCAACCTCCCCACCACGGTGCTGCCGGAGGATTGAGCTTCCATTTCACTCCAAAATTAACTCGATAAAGCTCGTTCCGGAGTCCAACTATATTCGTCCCATTATCTGAGTAGATGACTGCAGGGCAACCTCGTCTTGCTACGAACCTCTCTACTGCTCCCACCAAATGCTTCCGTCGATAAGGAAGTCACCAGTTCGAGGTGGACGGCACGGTATACGCCACAGGTGAAGATGACGAACCAAACCTTCTGTCCATCTTCCAGATATAAAGGCCCTCCGAGGTCAATTCCTGTCACCTCAAAAACCACAACATCTCGTACGCGATGTTGAGGCAACGATGCTTCTGGTACGTCGACTCGCTTGGTTTCAAATCGTCGACAGCGAGGACATTTATGAATTACATGACGAACTAGTTGTCGAGCTTTTGGAATCCAGAACTTCTCTCTTAGTACTGATCGCAGCGTCTGGGCTCCACAGTGGTATATTTTCTCGTGGACTGATTTCACAATTAGCTCTTTGACCGGATGATTCGTTGGGATCAAAATTGGCAATCGGAACAGTTCATCGTCATTTCGATTCACTATCCTCGTTTTCACTCTCCGTAATCCTTCTTTATCTTGGAACGCGTGTAGCTGCTTCATCTTGGGATCTTCCTCACCGATCGATTCACTCTGTATTATCTTAACTAGGGACTTTTAAGCAATGTCTAGCTCCTCTTGTGAGATGATATCTCCTTTGTATTCAGAGGGCTTGAAACGTAGTATCCACGCGATTACTCTCAGTATTTGTGTTAGAGTCACTTCACGTTTTCCCTCGTATAGATTCAGATACCATGGATTCTCCTCGGGCTTTTTGGCTACAAATCCAGCCACCACAGTCTTCCTCCTCTCTTCTTCAATGGCTTCCAGATTATACTCTACTTTTGATACTGGCCAGTCTTCTTTCTTTTCCTGAAGCCATTTTGGTCCCTCCCACCATCCGGATTTTGTGAATTTCGATGGGAATTCACCACGGGATGGGAGATCTGCTGGATTGTGTTCCCCTGCGACATGGTTCCAATCTTCACTCTTCGTAAGTGTTGTGATCTCCTTGACACGGTTGGAAACGAACTGAGCCCAATTCTCTTGTTGTTGTATCCAGTATAGGGCAGGCCTGGAGTCTGTCCAACATCGAATCTTCTCCGGACTTTCTTCTAAATTTTCCAGAACATGCACCAACAGTCGTGCTCCAATCAAACAGGCTAATAGTTCCAGTCGTGGAATCGTGATCCTCTTAATAATTGCCAGTCGATTTCCTGCTTCAACGAATCGCACTACTATGACTGACGCATTCTCTATTCGCATGAAGATCACTGTTGCTTACGCTATAGCTGAAGCGTCACAAAACACGTGCAATGTTTTTCTTCCTTTGATAGGTAAGATCCATCGAGGTATCTTGATCTGATCCAATTCTAAAGTTTGCTTCCTCCAATTTATGAACTCGACTTGTCTGCCTTCGTTCAGCTGTTCATCCCATGATTTATTCTCCTTCCAAGCATCTTGAACCATCTTCTTAATCTTGATTGTAGCTGGCCAGGTAAATTGAATCGGATCAAAAATGCGATGGCAGGCTGACAAGATACTTCTCTTTGTGATTGATTTTTCTTCATCTATATTTTTTATTGACTGCACATTAATGGCAATAGTGTCAGTCTGAAGGTGCCATTTCATACCCAAAATAGAGGCTGGATCTTGTTCTGTGTTTCCAGGTTCATTCCACATCCAGTCTCGTAACTCAAATTTGGCTTGCATCATGATGTCGGAGGATTCCTTGATAATTTTTTTGACATCATGTGTAGATGACAAACTAAGAATGCAGTTGTCAACGTAAAAACTTCGGGCAAGAAGTTCTGCGCACCTATTATCTTGAAACTGCGGCAGGCTCAAATGATACTTAATGGTTGCAGCTAGCAGAAAAGGACTTGAGGTAAGGCCAAAGACTACTCGGCAATGCCTGTAAAATTTTAGTGTCTTCTTGTCCTTTTTCCACCAAAGGAACCGAAGGAATTCACGATCTTCTTCTTGAACATGAATCTGGAGAAAAGCTTTTCGCATGTCTGCAATGATGCCATACTTTCCAAGTCTAAACCGCAAGAGCAAATCAGGAATGAGCTCAATCAGGTTGACTCCTTCTTCCAGACATTGATTTAATGATGGGAGCCCCTTTTTCTTGCAACTTGCGTCGAATACTGGACGAATAGGAGTGGTGTGACTATCTTTGAGCACTGGGCGGTGAGGAAGATAACTGCACTCCTCCCATTTATCCTCAACTTCCTCGATGAATCTCTCTTTTTCCCATTCCTCAAAAATAGTATCATACTACTCATACAGCATCTTGCCCTGGACATTCCTTGTTGTAGTCAGCAATCTATTTTCTGTAGTTCGGCGATTGACCGGAAATGGTGGATGTCCAGCCATCCATGGTAGTGACACGATGTACCTTCCGCTTTCGTCTCGTTTCACAGTCTCCTTGAAATGAGTGTTGGAGGCTTCGATTAAATCTTTCCTAGATTTTGTTTCTGCTGCATCCATGATGCCAAGCACATCTAATTTCCATAAATCCTGAACGTCGAAACTGTTAACGTGAAATGAAGTCACGATCAGGCATGAATCTTCCATGTCTTTCCCTATTGCTGGTCCCATTACTGTCCACCCCAACTTGGTTTCTGTTGCCACAACTCCATTTTGCAATATTTGCATTCTGCCTGTCAGAATGCTGCTAAGCAAGTCTGAACCAATCAACATGTGGATTGATATCTCTTCACCTTGGCATATGTCAGTTAAGTTGATCCCTCGAGCTTTTAACTCATTGAGTATAGTATGATCCTGTACATGACTGATGTGTCCGCAAATTACTTCCTGATCCAAGAATTTGAGATCATCCATGTATTCGTTGTTGAGGCTGGAAACATTTACTTTGTACACATTGTGCTTCTTTTGACGAATTTCTCCGCCTCCAAACAGATTGTGGGTTAGTGTAACTTGCTGCACTCTCTTTAGGCCCAGTGCGTCCACCATTCTCTTTGAAATATAGGACCGCTGGGATCCACAGTCAAGCAACACTCGAACATTATGCTTCCCCTTTGGTCCGCTTAACTTGACTATTAGAGTTTGTAGATAGACTCCTCCCACGGTAGCGTTGTTTAAAGTTGTTGACGTTAATTGATTGGCGGTCTCTTGCTTTGTTGCAGGACTTTCCCTTGAAACCTTTAGTTCCGCTTTTTGGAGATGAGAAGTCTTCTGGGCTTCCAAAGTAGGACACATAATGGGGTAATGCTTCCCTCCGCAGACAGGGCAACTTGGCTTAATCCGGCATTTCTTGAATCCGTGGCCAGGAAGCAGGCACCAAAAACAAACATTTTTCCCTTTAGCCTTATCTTTCTTCTCAGGTAGATGCATCCGCTGTCCACTGTAGCATTCTTGACTCGGGTGACCATTCCCACAAAAGATGCAGTTGTTTCGCATCTGAGTGGTGTTGGCGAGGTCAGTAGCCGTCGGCATTTTACTTCCAGTATTCTTCTTAGAAAGAGATTTCCTGTTTAATCGATCATCCTTCGCATCTTGATTGTTGTCGATCTTGAACGCTGCTTTGGCCATATTCACTCGACTCCTGCCCTTCACTTCTGTCTTCAAAAACGTCATGAGTTGTGTCAACTTATCCTGTACTCCTCTTCCGCTCACCTTATATTGACTTCGTTCCCATACTCTAAGGGTGTCCTCTGGTAGCGCTGATTCGGCGAGTGGGTACAGCATAGCCGCAAACTTTTCACGAGCGACGCCCAATGTTTCTAATGCTCGCAGTTGTGTCTCCAGTCTATCGTAAAGCTTCACTACAGACATCTTACCTCGGCTCTCACATTTGGAAGCACATTCTGAAGCAGGTCACGTACATAAATCTCAACAAGCATTTCATCCTCTCCAAAACGTGATTTGATATACTCGATGACTTTAGGGTAGTTGTCGACACTCGGTGGAAAACTTTCGATTGCTTCTCTTGCCTCGGAGTTCTCGGCAGTGGCTTGGAATAGATACTGAAACTTAGTTTCTGGAGGCATCTGTGGATCCCGGTCAATCGTGCTGAACTGACTCCAGAATGTAATCCATTCTCTTGGTTCTCCGTCAAACTTCTTGAACTCCAGCTTCGGTAGTCGATAGTTCATTGCTGCTGTGCCGCTGATTGTACTAACGTCATCCTTTTCCGCAAGAGCCTCGTAATCAGTCATAATGTTACTGAAATTATCATCGTATTCACAAACGGATTCGTACTCGGCAGTGAAAATGTCTTCAGACGCTGATTCTCGTAGCAGAGCTTCTTCCATCCTCATGTTCAATATTGAAAGCTTTTCATGGTGGGTCTGGAGTCGGCGGAGGATTTTCTCTACATCTGCTTTCTTGAATTCCTTCTTCTTGATCTCTGTTTCGAGCTCATTGAACGCCTTGGTGAACCTTGCACGCACTGGCGTCCTAAGCTTTTTCAGTTCAGCACTACTAACTGGTTGGTCAGCCATCCTGAGAAGTAATCACTGGTTCACAGTTGCACCTTTGTGTAATCAGTAATTCTTCAATCTGTATCCTGCAGGCCTGCGCCAAAATGTTGTCTTGTCTTAAATTTGAAAAAAAAAAAAAGACAATACAAGGTCCCGATGGCTTAACCTGAACTAAAAGCTCCTAGCTTTACAGTTATGCTGGAAACTGACTTGAAAATTATAAATTGATAAATCAATATCTTTGTTGCAGTGATCAGAAGAATTGAGTCACAACGCTGGATGGCGAGGCCTAAAGTAGAAAACAGTGATGAATAATTTAATACTTATTGAAAGAAATATTTATTTAAAATCACACAAATTGATATTAATACAAATATTATTCAAAACCAATTATAAAAATTTATGAGAGATAGTTATTTTTCAGGCCTGTCAAAACCAAACGTTGGCATCGAGACAGCTTTGTTTACCGGAGATGTGGGGGTATTATTTTTTGCTCGCGCATGCGCGGGGGGCAGCGGGTGCAGTGTTGCCAGCGCTCGGTTGGCCCAAAAGTACCTATGGTCGCGTCAACATTCTTGTCGCTTCTCAAAATCGCCGACTTTTAGCTCGTGAAATCTTTGAATTTTGTACGGGTATTTTTAAAGAAATATTCTTAGTGTTCTCCAAACTATTCTATACGAAATCCCCGTTTGTCGAGAAACTTGTCGAGCACTTACTTCTCCATACGTGGATAACGTTTCAATAGCTTCAACATTCTGCGAAACCGTAACAACCACTGACTTGCATGTCGATGGTCTTCCACTCTGAGGTTTTGCTTCCAGAGATCCAGTCTTCTCAAAAATATTTATCATTCGCCTTAGAGAGTAGCAACTTATGGGTTCTTTACCGCTTCGAATACCTTTAAAGGTACGAAATGCTCGTAAAGCTTCAGTGATAGATTCCGAATTGCACTAAAATAATTCACCAAGAGTGCTTTATACTGTAGTGATGGCATTCTAGAGTAAAATAAATTATCAGAGATAGATAAATATTTTTCAAATGAATTAAAATAGATATAATTGTTAATGAGAAAGAGTTGAATTAAAAAAATCTAAATTTATTATCTTCGAAATTTAAATCGCTAAGAGGATTCCAGCAAACAGCATCTAAATATATTTTTATACATGTTTTAATTTGCATTTACCTATTTTACATATCTCGGATTACATTCAGAAATCGTCATCCGATTCTTCTACTTTTGGCAAAAAGGTTTTTTTTTTAATTTATCATTTCATATTATTAGGGTTCTTTCCTGGTTTTCAAAAATGAAAAATACGTGTCGATCAGTTATATTTATCAAACAATTTGGCCGCTGAATCTCTTATTCTGATAGAGCGCCATCTAGCGAATAAAATTGTAACTAAAATCAATTTCGATTTTTTTTTATTATTTGCCATATAAAATCCCATTGCGTCCTGAACACAATGGTGTTTACCGCCTTGCTCTAGCGCAAATATTCGCGGAGGTATTAATATTTAAAGTTGTGCGAGACTTTTAGATCACCCTGTATATATTTAGATGAAGGGACAGTTTAAAATATAGGATATACGAGGCCTATTAAAATCATACCATTATCAAATTTACATATTTTGTCATTGAAAAATGATGGATACATATGAAAAGAATTTGACACTAGAATTTGAAAATATTCGAATATCAGACTAATTTGTTAAGTGTCAGAAACTATATTTATTATAATAATTTCATGTAGAATAAAAATCCCATATCGAAATAGAACGTTTCAGAACGTTCAAAAATAATGTAGAAAATCGGAGAACAACTGATTGGCCAATTTAAAGCGATTGAGCAAGGCTTAGCGCTGGCGGCTTTCTGATTGGCTGACCAATTATGAAAGTTCTGGAAAGATCTACTTCGGGATATATAGGGATGAGGAACTCATGATAAGAAAAAAATAAGAACGAAGCTACGTAGTGCTAGCAAACGCTGCTGTCTCAAGAGGTCGGATTGCTGCTTACCGCCGACGCCGGTGTACTTCGTTCAAAACTCTAGAAGGTTCTACCATCTTCTGTCTTCTGTTCTGCTCCTGTTTTCCTTCATTGTGCTGCAGTTGGTGAGTTTGTAACTGCTGTTTTCTTTGTTGTTGTTATTCTGCACTTTTCTGTAATTATTTTATATGTATTAGGCTTAAATAAAGTCCTAAAGATCCTTTGTACCCACGGAAGTTATTCTTTGCCAACCAACAACGCAACAATAATATTAAAACATTAATCCATTCTAAGAACAAGTTCAGAATGGCGGCATGTTCCAAGATTTATTGAGGTTTTATATACAACAACAACAAAAAGCTTTATTAAGACAATTTAGTCTTATACAGATTCTCCAAACACAGAAATGTAGGGTACATACAAGAAAAACAGTGGTAACAACAATAAAAGTCCCTGTTATGACCCTTTGGTCTTATACAACTTTTCCACGTAGTAGAGGGTATATACAGGAATAACAGCAATAGTTACAATAATTAGCAAGGCTATTTACAATGTGTCAAGGTGGAGAGAATCAAGAAAGGGCTTACTGGGGAACTATAGTATTAACATAGGTAGATGTTATTATATCTCTTGAGGAAAGATTACGCGACAATGAAGTTGGGATATCCAGCAGGTTAAGAAAGTCTCCAAGGTGGTTGGTGCGAATGTTTAGTTCACCATATAAAATTATCTCCAGTCCATTGTGTATCTTGATCGTAATATATATATTCTCTAGTTGGAGTTCGTTAGGAGGTAGATACGTAAAAGTTATACAAGTCATCAATAATTCTTAGTTTGGGTTCATTTTAAGTAACCGAAATCCAATTAGTTTTCTCTCAAGATTGTCTAGTATGTGTTTATTTTTGTTATCAATTCCTACAATGATGCCATCAGAGCTTCTTCCCTGACCCAAGGTTTTTCTGGAAAGTGATTGGAAAACCTGGAAATCCTCGATCTCGAGTTTTAGAACAAATTGGCACGAAGTTTCCGTTATAGCAAATATTTCAAACTGCTTTACATAATTAATGAAAGAAAAAACGGAATTTATTCTAAAGAAACCATTGATATTCCAATACATAATTTCTACATAATTGTGGCCAAGTTTTAACAGTTGTTCGATCAAGTAGTTTAGTTTTCCATTCCTATTAGCTATATGTGGTTGATGATGATATTTTCTTGCCTGTAAAAAGAGATATCATGTGATCCTTCCAGTTCATTTCTGTGTGTTTGCTATATCTCAGTTCCTTCTGAACTCATGATCTTATCATTTATCACTTGGTAAACAATACTTCCAACAATCAACTTGCTATCTCGAAGTTTAGATGAGATTCCTTTAGCCAAGAGTTATTTTCTCTTATTAATCAGCAATCGACGCTGTTCTCTAACTTTTAAGGTGTAATCCTTATTTATGTAAATCCTTGATTCCTTAAGCTTGAATGCATTCCTAAATAATTTTATTCTGTCTTCATATTTGGGTATTTCCACCAGTAGGGGTGCACTCGGCTTTTTAGACAATCGATGACATTTAAGGATCTAAATATTATCGAAAATTTGCATATTATCCGCAATTATCTGTTTTATTTTTGCGAGAGATTCATCGCTTGTTTCATTTTCTTTCTTTTCGACTCCGTAAAAAATCAAATTACTTTTTCAGATTTTTATCTCCGTGAATTCTATTCTTTTCTCAATTTCTTGGATCCTTTCAGAATTCTTCGAGACAGATTTTACCGTGTTTTCCATAGTATTCTCCAGTTGTTGTATGCGTCGATTTAATTTCTCAACTCCTTGCTCTATAGAAAGTAACCTTTTCTCTAATTTCTCTTCCTAGTCATCCATTTTGTTCGAGAGTGCACCAATCAATTGTCGAATATCATCTTCCCTACATGACTCGAGCGTAGTTTGCCTGGTGGGCCTAGGTCCCGGGTTTTGCTCTATGCCAGATATCAGTAATAAAATCAAAATTATACATCTAAGATTTGGCCTTCTGTACTGAATCTGAATCTTGAATTTCAGATTCTTAGCATAACCCAGATCCATTGCCAAACTATAATTTGCATAATTTTCACACGAATCGAAATTTGCATAGCTAAAAGTTGAATGAAGCTTGTTTCGCTGTAAATTTAAATAAATTGTGATATTTCGCGCAACCTTTCCGTTTGGCCACCTGGCGGAGAATCTTGAGGTTTTATATTAGTAAAACTAAAATAAAGTATAAGATATATGTTCTTCCTCAATATATTTTAACTCTACTTGAATATATGAATATTGATGAATCGGATTATCAGGAAATAATGTTTCACATACAGTATAACCTCCCTGTAAACGACACCTAATTGCAGAGCCAAAGTGTCCTTTAGGGAGATGTGTCCTCTTATTGGAGAGTTTCTATAGAGTAAAAATGGTAATTTTGCAAATGAAAACTGTCCTTTGTAGAGATGTGTCCTCTAGAGGGGTGTCCGCTAAACGGAGATTATACTGTAACTGGAAATTTAATTAAAAATACCTATATTGGATAAAAAATAATTTATTTACCAATATTTCATTTGGCTGAACGCCAAACATTTTCAAGGTATAACAACGTATTTATGTCAAAAACCAACTCAGCGCCACATTATGTCATTATAATTAAGTTTTAAAATCTTGCGCCTATACTCAATGTGGAGAGATAAAATGTTTAAGAGTCGGTGGACGAGTCGGTAAAACCCTCGATTCCCGACAGCCATGAACCTGGATCGAATCCCGCGTTGGACCCTTTGTTTCAATATGTAAATAACCCTCACATATTATTCATCGTTGCAAATGTCATTAACTAGGTTACTCTTTTGAGCGGTACCTAATAAAGTGATTTTTGAACAAGAACAAGAAAAAATGTTTTTAAAAAATACAGTAGAACCTCCCTGTAAAGGACACTTAATTGCAGAGTCAAAGTGTCCTTTAGGGAGAGGTGTCCTCTTACTGAAGAGTTGATAAATTGTAAAAACGGTAATTTTTCAAATAAAAACTGTTCTTTGTGGAGAGGTGTCCGCTAGCGGGGTGTCCGCTAAAAGGATGTTCTACTGTATATAAATATTACAGACAAAATAAATTTTGTAAAAAAAATAAGGGCGTGAATATTTTAGTAATTAGCAATAACGCCTATTTTAAGAAATTGTAATCCTTTATCATTTCTTGTAGACCACGCTTTGAATAACAACACCACACAGCGGTTTTTGATTAAATCAGATATTTCATACCAGAACATTAAAGAAAACATTGCCGATTATCTTGGCCACATATGGTCACTCAACCCAATGTTTGTATAGAAAACTGAAGGAAATTTACAAACGTTTATCACGATGGAAAGGACAAAGATGTTTTCATGTGATCTACAAGAATTTGTAAATTAAGTTTATTGCGAAATAAATTGATAAAGAGAGATAGTTAGAGAGGGATCAATTTCTCGAAATATTTTGAGATTTTTTTTCTTTACAGAATCAGGTACGCTCTTTTTTATATAAACTTATTTCTGGAAAGTTCAAAAGTTCCTAATTGTAACGAGTATTATTCGAATAGAAGCATTTTTATAGATATGCACTCGGGGAAAAATGCCTTCTGGTAAAACCCGGGCGTTGCCCGGGGCATTCGGCTGGTATTTCAATAATGATTTGGGATGTAGCCGGTAGAATGAAATTCTTGATGAACAATCCATATTAATCAGATGACGATATGCATAGGAATTGTCCTTAGAGATTGTTAATGAGTGGATTATAAGTATTTTTGATGTTGTTGTCGTGTCCAATGAAGAGCCTCAGATGTCTCCATGCATTTCTCTCACAGAAGTCGCAATGTCCTCTATCTTGGGTGTGTAAAGTTTCTGTTCTGGGTCAATTTTCTGTTGTTGTCGTGTCCAATGAATAGATTCGGATGTCTCCATGCATCTCTATCACAGCAGTCGCAATGTCCTTTATCTTGGGTGTGTAAAGTTGCTGTTCTGGGTCCTTATAAATTTTCTGCTGTTTTCGTGTCCAATGATGAGCCTCATATCTCTGCATACATCTCTATTAAAGCAGTCGTAATTGGAAAATGGGTGCCGTTGCCACGTTAGTCACCTTGGACCAGAATTTTGTCAATTATTCCAAGAGTCCAGGGAGGACAGCATGGAGGTGTGCTCGGACATCTCCCCAGAATTATCGATCAAAGATCAATACACAGCATATTATAAGATTCATAGACTCCTTCAGTATATATACATCGCTTCCAGTGTCATTCTCATCTAACAAAGACCTAACGGTTGGCCTCCTTCAGGATGTCCATTAGAACCTCGGTTAAAGCCTCTTTGACTTTGTCAATTCTTCCGAAATTATGTTCTTTTCTGGTTGTTTTTAAGCGTATAAAAATAAGTCTGGGGAGCCTCGTTAGGACTTTAGAGTGGTTGGGTAACTGTTGACACTTTGGAATTTGCAAGAAAGCAGGTCATGACGAAGGCGGTGTGGACTGTGGCCGTGTCAGGGTGAAGTTTCCAATCGTCTGCGATGTCAGGGTGAAGTTTCCAATCGTCTGCGAAGTCAGGCTGGATGCGGTTATTCTTTCCTTTCAGTCTCTTCAGCACTTCCAACTATAATTGACGGTTTGTAGCAGCTGGTACTCACAGGAATTAACCTCCTAGTGTTAAATTAAACAACAAGGCATGTTCTATAACATTGAATTTCTTATTCTGAATTTTTGGCGTGAGAGATGGTTGAGGTGTACCACTCTGACCTTTTTGTTTCGGAGACGTATTCGAACATCCAAAACTTATCAATTGTGATGACTTTATCTGAAATGTGGCCCTGCTTATGGGCAAAAAGAATTGAATGGCCATATGATTCTAAGATGACTGAAATGTGGAGATTTCTTTTATCCAAGTCCCCAAAAAAAAAAAAAATGCTATCACTCTTCAACTTTAAAACTTCGATCTCACTTTTTATATATGCTAATTGTTCGTGAAAATATCATGAACGATCTTTTTGGAATGTGTAATATATTTTTATTAGGTAGACACTGAAAATACGTTCTCTCTCTCTCTCTCTGAGTTTACTATATATTTCAAGCGTACCACATTTTCGTCGATAATGGTCATAGCAGGCGAATAGATGCATCCCCAAAATACTCTCATTGCGATCCTACACAAAATGAAATATTGTGGCACCGCCGCTACAATCCTCACAGGTCACGGCTTTGTCAAAGCCGATGCTGCAAAAATATCTAAAGATGATCGTACCTGCCCACACTGTCACCAGAAAAGCCAAACTGTCGACCACCACAGATGTCCCGCCTTCATAGGTTCCAAACAGCCATCCTCCTAGGAATATTCATCCCTGAAGACCTACAGAACCAAGTACAGTACATCTGATAAACTGGATGTCAACCATTAGACGTGAAGCCTCAATCCGGATAGTTGGCGTCTTTAGTACGTGGTGGCTCCAGGAACCCGGGTTACCTCAAGAGAGAGATAGAGTGACAATTGACAATTGAAACAAATTTTATTGACTTCTTGTCAATGATTTATATTAAAAATGGTAATAATGAATAAACAAATATACAGATGATCATGTGGGGGATGTGCCCCGGCGGGTGAGCCCTCTTTCCCAGGCGATGAGCGGGTCCTCTGCTCTTCCGGTCAGCCCAACCTGTACGGAGTACCGGTAGATGATGTATTTGGCCGACGCCAGGATGGCCAGGTCGTCATCTTCGAGGCCAGTCCCGAATATCCAGGCCCGCAGGTCAAGGGGTCGCCCGAGGACACTGAAGGCTTCGATGATGAAGGGCCTGATGCGCCTGCAGTTCCAGGAGCGTTGGTCAAGGGAGCAATCCACGGAACCGCAGGCTTGGCATGATGAACTGGTCAAGGCCGTTTGGTACGGTTGGGGCAGGGCATGGAGAGCCAACCTAAGCGCAATGTCGGCGTCGTGGTTCGAGAAGGCGCAGCGCCTCAGTGAAGTACAATCGAGCTTGGCCGGCGCGTCAACCACGGATGTCTATCTGGAGAGAAGCCTGGTGATCGGCTGTGCCGCGAGGCGCGGACGCTCCAAAGCTCGACGGGGCGAGCGGGTGGTGAGCCTCGAGAAGGGCGTGGTCCTCCCGCGCAGGACCACAGCCTCAACCAGGCAGGCAGCCCTGGTGCTCTCCGGGAGGTTCTCCTCCAACGTCGTCCGGCAGAAGGCAACAAAGGCAGCGGCGTCCGCGAGAGAGGAGCGAGTAGGGCGGATGTCGGGGGCATCCCTCAGGTCAGCGACACAGACCCCGGACCAGCGCGAAGGGGCCAGGAGGTTAGGAAGGCGAAGGAATCGGCAGCCACCAATAATGGGGAGTCCAATATCTGGGATGTGGGAACAGCCCGGTGGTCGAGGCCAAGGATCTTGGAGGCCTCCTTCCAGAGCCTCAGTAGCCGTAGGCGGCGGAGCCAGAGCGGAGTACTGTCAGGAGGGGGACGGAGCCAGACGCCACCCAACACCAGCCAGGAGACGCCATTCTTTCCCCTACGGAGCGCAGCCTGAACGCCCTTGAGGGAGGCCAGATGGAGTTGGGCGCCGATGTCCAGAAGCCCGAGACCCCGATGGAAACAGGCCTCGATACGATGTCTGCGGGAAACCAAGCTTTGCGGTCAGGGCCCCAGATAAACCTTCGCAAGCGAGCCTGTAGCTTGGTGATGGTAGTCTCTCCGGGCAGGTAGCCATGAAGGTGGTGCTGGGTGGTTGAGAGTACCAGGGTATTGGCGGCTTTGGCTTGGCCGACAAGAGAAAGGCCGCGCGTGAAGGGCGTTCACTTCCTGCAGACAGAATCCAGCAGGATCAGAAGATGCTTTTCTGGCGGGCGACAGATCTGAAGGGGGGCAATGTCCGTCCCCAGGACTTTGATGGAAAATGTCGACCAGGAGACACCTAGGAGGGGGGGTCACCGCGAGCGCGCCACATACCGCACCAAAGGCCGGCACTCTTCCCGAATTTACAGCTATGCCCAAAGCCCGACGTATGTCCAGAAGAACGTCCTCTACCCGCTCAAACTGCTCGTTGCGGCGAATCAGGAGGGTGATGTCGTCGACGTAAGCGATGACATTGCCCGCGCCGAGGAAGAACTCGAGGCAACGAAGCAGCGGCCCCGTCGCGATGCTAAGAGTGTAGCACTGACGGCGCAGCCCTGCCAAAGGTGGTTTAGTAGGTGGTGGTGTGGAAGTCTCCGGCCCTGATCGTCGCATCCGCCTCAGCGTACAGGAGCGGAATATATTTCATAAATGCCGGTGGAAGGCGCAGGAATTCCAGGAGCGTCCACAGGAAGTCTCGGTCCAGGGAGTCGAAGGCGGACTCAAGGACTACGAGACGACGGCCAGCGGCAGGCCTCCAGCCGTCGCCTCCTCAACAGTATCGGTAACCCAGGTGATATTCCAGGATGGTGCCTTCCCGGGGACGACGTAGGTCTGGCACTCCGGCACCAGCGCTGGTAAATGGTGTTTGAGGCGACGA
Source organism: Cordylochernes scorpioides (assembly GCA_030710605.1). Taxonomy (NCBI): domain Eukaryota; kingdom Metazoa; phylum Arthropoda; class Arachnida; order Pseudoscorpiones; family Chernetidae; genus Cordylochernes; species Cordylochernes scorpioides. Next base: position 40,245,541 of record CP092872.1, on the reverse strand, counting down.
AAGAGGATACCCGCTAGGACACAATAGCCGGCCGAGGGCAGCGAAATGGGTCTATAGCCACTGAAGCCGCGACCGCCGCAGGTCTTCGGAACAAGATAGATGGAGCTACGCCGCGTGGATGGTGGCAGGGCGCCGCGGTAGTGGGAGGCCGTAAACACACGCCACAAGGCTCTCGCGAAGAATTCCACAAAGGCAACTAGGAGCTCGCAGGGCAAACCGTCACAGCCTGAGGCCCTTCCGCGAGGGAGACGGGAGATGGCGGCGGCAATCTCGGCCAAGGTGATATCTTCCCTGTGGAGGAGGTCGTCCTCATCGATGTCGAGGGGGATGGAAGTCCCCTCATTGAAGGCCGCGCAAGCAGCCGGGTCACAGGAGCCGGGTCACAGGCCGCGCGGACAAAGCGAGGCGGGAAAGTATCATAGTCCCTACGCCGCAGTTCAGGACCATCGATGACCGCGCCGTCCTCGTTTCTGATTGTGACAGCTGGGCGGCGGTGGCGCACAAGGCGCGCAAGGTCCGGGAGGGATGGGTAGTCGGCATTGATCGACGAGGCCTCAAGCTGCGCCCTGATGAGGCGTTGAGCCCTGCCAATGTAGCTGTCATCACAAGTGTAGTGGCGAAGAATGTGGAGTGATCGAGCTTCCGCGAGCAGTCCGGCCTTGATGAACGACCAGCGGTCCCACGACTGAGAAGTATCAAGCTGGAATAGGTCCTCCCTAATCTCAACTAGATAGTTATTTAAATGCTCTAGAACCAGCCCAGAGCGGAGCATAGCGGCCACTCGAGGTTGAGAGGGGGCGGCGGTGGGGCCCACACGGAGCAGCACCATGCGATGATCGGATAGGTTGTAGAACGTGGTCGCATAAGATGTTGTTCTCTCCAGGAAACGCGCTGGAACAAGGATCCTGTCGAGGCGACTGTTCTCGATCTGGTCGCTAGCGACCCTGGTGGGGAGGTGAGCGGCGTCAAACTCGGTAGCCGCGTAAACAGCGCGGCCGATTCATGAAGAACTCTGAGGGCCCCCACGGAGAGAGAGTCGCTGTTCCGGTCCTCCCTGACGTTAAAATCCTCAAGGACCCAGACTTCCTCTTCGACCGCAGCCACCTCGATGACGCCGAGCTGCTCGACTCGCTCACGAGGATCATGTGAAAGGGGGACATTTATGAATGCTATCTCCTGGTCATGGACGTCGAGGTCAATCAAAGCAATGTGACCCGGCCACAGGACGCGGTGTCGCGAGACGGTGACGCCCGGCGCGAAGACGCAGGAGAGGCCCGAACCCGAGATGGCGTCGGGTGGTGCGACGACGGCGTTGTAGCCGAGGCAGAGGTCTTGGGCGCTTTCGAGATGGTGGGCGTTCGTTTCTTGGATGAATGTTATGTTCACGCGATGTTGCCGCATGAGATGGCAAAGGTTTAGGCTCCTCTTCCGAGTAGCGAGCCCGTGCGCGTTGATGGAGGCAATGGTGAGGTTTATGAAGACTACGGGCGGAGCAGGCCTAGGGCCTGACGAAGGCGCTTGTAGAGGGAGCTACTTGAGTCGGGCTTTATCTTACAGAGGGCATCGACCAGGTCGAGCGAAGAAGTCTTCTGGGCGGATGTTATTACAGAGATGAGCTTTTTGAGGGCGGCTGTGGAGATAAGGACGCCACAGACCTTCTCCCTTTTTAGATCTAGGTTATCAGTTCCGCCGAATAGCGTGCTGGGAGCCCGCCGCAGGAGGATATCGAGCTGGGTTCTGATAACTCGCCTTCCCTCTGGAGTGGAGTTAGTGCGTTCCCCCTCGGTCTGCGCCACCTCCATTGGCTCGGTAGGTGTCGGGGGGATGGGGGGTCAGGGAACACAGGGCTGGTGTAGGCGGGATAGAGACCGTGCCGGCTGAACTTGGCGCCTCTCCAGGTGGCAGAAGTCGCGCAGGATGGGGCGCTGGGGATCCCGGGGCAACAGTGGCGGCCACTGGGGCAGTGCTTAGCACCTCCTCTGATGGAGCAGGAGGCGCTGGTGGAGAGGGCACAGACACTGGCAGACCGGTTCGTTTGGGCACGGTGGGAGGCGCTACGTCAACCTGGGATAGAGAAGCCGGTCGCTTGAGGTCGATTTTCGCCTAGCGAGTGTAGGACAGTTGGCTCTGCGGTTACCCTGCTTTCCGCATTTCGAGCACTTTATACCGAAGGATAGGAAGGCTGGCAGAGAATCGCCTTTCGATTTTAAGTCAAGGCGAGTTGGCAGCTTGTCCAGCCTTATGCCTTCGTGGAGTAGGATGTAGGTCTCCTTGCGGCCGTCGGTGAAGGTGTACTCACCCATTTTGACCTGGATAGGGGCGATAGAGGTCACCCGTCCATAGGGCTTTTATAATGGCGGCGTCTTCCACCGCCCGGGAGGTTTACCGCGATTATTCTCTCCGCCCTTTTGCGATAGAGGATGATCTTGAGGGTCGTGCCCTCGATTTCCAGGCCCTGGTCGATCAATCGGTACGCAAGGGCTTTGCTGGACAGGCCCACGAGGACGTGTCCATTCATCCTGTTGAATTGGATGATGTTCTTGGGTCCCCCGACCAACTTGTTCACGGATTGAAAGTACTGGTAGGGCGCAAAGTCAGGGCAGTGCTCGATGGAGACCTAGTTGTCCTGGTTTAATGAAGCCTGCCTTGCTCTAGTATCAGCGATGTTTGCCCGTGTGGCTTTTACCTCTTGGAAATGCCTTGTCCGCAGCCCTGTAGGTCGCTTTCGCGGCTGGGAGTTGTCTAACCTCTGGCGCTACTGGCTGCGCCGCAGATGTTCTGAAGGCGCTGAGCCGCAACACCTTTCCTTATTTTTTATGATGGATTAGTCATATTCTGAACCATCCTCCACTTCCATGGTCTCAGCCCAGCTTCTCGGGGCCTGATTAGCGCCAGTGGATGACATGGGTGCCGTGAGGTCGCGCGCAGCGGCGGGATTTGCATGATTGTTGCTGGCTGGCAAATTTGCATAGCAAGCAGTTTTTTCATTGATTTCTGAAAAATAAATTTCTAAAGCTTCTTTTGCTGAATTTTCAGCTGAGGCCCCACAATTCGAGCCCAGACTTTCAGGCATTTGTAGAGCTCCTCCAGGGCTTTCAGCCGGTGCCATATTAGCCGAAATTTTTGGTATTTTCACACACGCCAAAGGCGAGAAGGGAGGAGCAAAAGAGGCAGTTGAGATGTTCCAATACCTCACCGGAGTGTATGTGTTAATTCTACTGGGTCGAAGACGACAAAGGTATTGCAGGAAATGAACTGGTGGACCAGATGGGAAAAGCCGCACCACACTCTAAACGATCACTATCTTTTACCACCCTGCCAAAGAGTGTCGAACACGGGAAAAAATAACAGATAGCCCATAAAAAGTGAACAGACCTCTACCAGACTCCACCAGTAATCTACTGAGATTTGCTGCTACTTCGAAACTACAGCTCTCAATGCTTCAAACATCAAACATGGATTTATCTCAACAACAATTTTGACTGGTCATGGTTACATCCAGGCAGACTTTGCAAAGGTATTGAGAGATTAACAAATTTACCCCCTTTGCCAAGATGAAGACCAAACCGTGGACCACCTCCACTTCATCTGCCCAACTTTCCAATAAAGATTCCTGATAGCCGCCTTCCTAGGGATCACCAACCTAAGTACAGCATCCTTAGAAAATCTCCCAAGAAAGAAATTTTCATGACGCCACCTAATGAATTGGACTTCTACCTGCATTGTAAATAAAACCTAGAAGACATAGGTCAGGAAAACAGCCCTAGTAGTTGGTGACTTCTATACATGGCCTCAAGAACCAGGTTTCTATATCTAAATAAATAAATAATAAGTATTATGATGCATCAGCGCGCCATCTGTTATGGATATTTGAAACTATTATAGACGCGTATGATTATTTTGAAAAATAAACAATTTCTACTGCCCTTACTGCAATGGAAAAATAAAAGGGGGGGGGGGGGGCTGGCTCATCAGTGGTGAACCCTCCCAACGGCAGCGGTTTCGCCAGTTTAATCTACCATACCGCTGTTATATTGCATTTTTCGAAACTTTCTTTTATAGTGAGCTTGAGCTGGATTCTTGGAATGGGTATTTTAGATGAACTATGGAAATAAGCTTTGAGGACGGCAGAATTACATACAATCATAAATATATAAAATGCTTCGAGCAATCGCTCTTCCGCAAACTTTAAATTGATTATATAAAGCTCACTATAAAAGGAAGTTCCGAAAAATGCAATATAACAGCGGTATGGTAGATTAAACTGGCGAAACCGCTGGGATGGTTCACCACTGATTAGCCAGGCCCTCCCTTTAATATTTCCATTGCAGTAAGGGCAGTAGAAATTGTTTATTTTTCAAAAGGATCATACGCGTCTATAATAGTTTCAAATATTCAAATAATAAGTGTGTTGATTTGTTCTTGCTTTAAATAAATTGCGGTGTCATCCTTTTCTTTCCTTATTTCTACATGAAAATATTATCAATTTAGTTTACCCCACACAAACTTTATTATAATAGTGAAAAGAGATCGGTTTTCAACTAATGTTATGAAATTTTATGAAAAGAGTCTTGAGTTTACATCAACACGTCATATTTTTTACAACACATAATTGATAAAAAAAAAGAAAAAGAATTTTGGTTCGATTCCAATGGGGGGATCATCCTCAGTAGAGGGCTGGCTAGGAGGCAAGGTCCTCAGCAGAAGTGGTCCAGAGGACGTCCTCGGCTGCGCCGGAACTGGAGATACACGGCCAGGGTGAGTCCAGCCAAGACCGCGGACTCCACGATGGTAATGGCCAGCTCGGGATGGTGGGCCAGGAAGACGAAGGGGGGCTCCCGGTGGACTCGAGGCACGGGAGACTCCCGTAGTAGTCGCTGGCCACTTTCGAATGGGCATGGTCTCGCCCAGGCTCAACAAGAGCAGCAGAAAGGTTGCGCAGAGCATCGTTATGGTCTTTTAAAGCGTCAAGAGATTCAACTTATAGTAACGTCCTTTGTTGCTGCTTAAACTAATCTTAGATAGCGAGTGAAACAATGGAGATTTTTATTTATTTCAAAACTTGAGACTCAGTAAGATTTGTAATCCAATAAATAATAATTTGTATATCAATTATAAAGTGAGAGAGAAAATGTCATGCTACTAGGGATAAGTTTCGTTATAAAAAATGTATCGTGTTTTATTTTGTTGAAGAGCCTTCATGCCTGAGAAAGCTAAAGATTTTTATACATTTTTAAATTGAAATTTATCCCTAGAATTCTTAATTTTTTTCAACTTAAGATTTGAAATTTTTGTAAACCAAATAATGTAGTTTTGATAGATGTTGGTTCAATGCCAATTGCTAATACATATATAAAGTGTTGGGATATTCTTAAGATCAAACACAGTATAAGTCAATTATAAAACTAAACATACAACTAAATGAAATAGATAATTGGTGGTACTTGCCTACATGTATCAAAATCTGTATTATCCTGAGTGATATATCGACTTTTAAAAGAAAACAGGTCTCTACTGAATATTATTGTAATACGATAGCAATTCTATAGTTTCAAATCTCAAACCTTTATTAAAATATAGAAACCTTTTGATATGAGCTAATAAAGAAATATTGCCAAATATATGAATAAAATTTTACTTTTATAACGAGAATAACAAACTTGTCTACGATTATATATTGTTTCGAAGCTTTTCAGCGGTCGTTGTTTGCGTACAAGGTTCAATGTAGGTTTGTTATGGATACAGCTTAGTTCGATATACTTTATTGCCAAGAGCTGTTAATGGAATGGGGAACTAAGTAGATGGACTTGTCTCAAAAATCCTCATCAGAAGGATTCTCCTTGTCTACGGCAGGCTCCCGTCTAGGTCGGGCAAGCTTCTCTGGTACCCTCTTGCAGGATCATCCACACGCCCGGAGGCAACTCGAAGCTGATGTGACTAGACTAGGTCGTCCCCCATAAATTAAGGCCGTTTTTGGCGCCTGTCACTCTGACACATGGCAGCTGGAGTAGCCAGAGTCCACTCATATGCACCCAACTTTACTCTGGAATATTTTCTTCTCGAAAAGTTTGTCCTCCATTTTACAATATAATCAATATTTTAATCAAAATATTTAATGTGAAATTGATATGTAATTTGTGGAAAAACAAAGTAAATAAATTTTCACGAATAAAAAAAACTACAATTTTGTCAGGTGGTGTATTTAATAGTGAGTAGCATCTTTCAAAGGTTACCTAGAGATAACTACGTATATACAATTATCAATTTATATACTTATATATACAACACAAATTTGCGGGAGAATATTATTCATGTACCAAAAGAGGCACCTCCCTCTTTAATTCTGTATCAGTACGATAGCAAATTGCATCACCCTAGTATAAACTTTACTAGTGATGATGAAGAACGATCCACAATACCAGTTTTGGCAAATTCAGACAAAATGCTAACCTGTATACAATGGGTTCGGGCTTTGGCCCTCATCAGTACGTGGATGGCCTAGCTGCCCCTGTACTGATAAGGGCCAGAGTATTAAACCATGGAATACAGCTTGTACTTTTGTCTGAATTTGCCAAAACTGGAATTGGGCCTCATTCTTCTTCATCACTAGTCTTCTTCTTTCTCATCTCCTCTCAATCAAATTAGGGTAATTTGAAAACCATCATGACTGGGTGAAGTAGAATGCGTCTGCGTTTGTCATTAACACTGGGAGCACTACTCAGTGGCAGGCCGACTTAGCTCCAAAAGAAATGGCCGCCTCTAACATGAGGAACAGACGACATGTGCAGCCGCTCCTAACATGAAGTACAAACGCTGCTCATTCCGTAACACTGGATCAGGAGCCTTTACAGGATACTATCAGCCGGGCCAGCTGACCCCAGGTTTTTTACCGAGCTTGTTACTGCTCTCCCTCTTCCTTTTTCATCCGGGCTTGGGACCGGCAAAGGCGGATTTTTCATCGCTTGTAACGTTTTCTACTATACTGCTGCACAGTGCTATCGTTCTGATTCAAAATTAAAGTGAGAGGTGCCTCTTTTGCCACATACATTCACTATTAAAAATCTAGATACAGCTCAGTCAACAACAGATACTAAATGACAGAATCAAGTAGAACAACAGGAACACCTTTTTAGATTTTTGAATAGCCTATATGTTAAACGAAATCTTCAGCCACCTACATGCGAAATTTTATAATGATTTATTCTGTAGGTTTTGCGCAACGCGATAACAAACATCGATTTTGTATTTCATTTTTATAGATATAAGGATATTGGATAAAAATATAATTTATTTATGAATATTTCAGCTTGACGAACGCCAATCTTTTTCAAAGTACAACAACATATTTATGTCAACAACGTTGTTACACTTATAAAAATAGCAAAAAAATCGTAAAATATGGTTGGCTTTTCTTGATTAATAAAGAATGGGCATTTGGCCATTTCTGGAATAATTTAATTTCAATGAATACTTGATATTTATTCCAAGAAATGGCTCAAGTCATCAGTAACTTTCAGTTGCACGATAAGGAGATTCACTTTTCGTAATTCAATCATATTTTCTATTTGATTGAAGAATATCTGTGGTTCGTTATCCAATTTTTTTTTGGACAAGCACATGACGTGTCAAGGCCGATATAAATGCTTGATTCCGTTGTTAAAAAAAAAAAAATCTTGACATTAAACATTTTACATATTTATTGATACATATTCCTAATATTCATCTCAAAAATAGCATTTGTGTTAGAAATGGCATATTGTATGTATATATGTAAATATTACAAATATTTTCATATTTTTTGTTTTTTTTTTGTGTGTCTGACCCCTCAGCGAAGGGGAATCTATTTTTTGCTGTTTCTTCTCCTCCTTTCACACACCGCCCCCTCCCCCTGTCGAGAGAATGTAATCGCCCGCCGACCGGATGGACAGTCCAAGTACCCACCAACCAATCGGAGGGGCAGAGGGGTCAAGAGAGCAGGGCGCGCGGGCAGAGTTGGTGTCACAGCTGTGCCAAGTAGACAAGAAAAAAGCCTCGCGGGGGCTTGCCCAAGATGAGCTCCGGGAACTTCGTCCATCTTCCATAAACAACCATACATGCGGTCTGAGAAGGGACTGGGTGGCTGACATCTCAAAGAAAGGTGAAGCCGAGACGAATCGTTGAGAGATTCGCATAGTGGTTGGAGTACGTCAAGAGCGACGAATTGTGCTTCATCTGAAGATACCAGGAAGTTCGTCGAGAACGACGAATTGTGCTTCGAACGCAGGGGGGCTCGGGCAAGCCGACCTAACAACTGAGAGGAACTGTTTTTGGTGAGCACTCTCTCACAAGCTTTTATTTCCTAAATTGATATATTTTTTTATGTTAATCTAGCGTATTTTTTTTTTGTATTTTCTTTTCTTATTTTTACTAAGTTTCTTCTATTTCGTCAATATCATCATTTTATATATTTTCTTTTGTTAAAAAACATTTAAGTTGCATGCAAAACTTTGGAATACACAAAAATAATAAGTTTTTCATATATTTTTTATCCTTCATTTTAAAGCTTACATTAAACAAAACTTTATATGTGTAACCTTTTGTTGTCTTCCTTTTTTCTTGCTTGAACACCCAAGGCAGCCCAAAACAATATCAAACTTTAAGGTTAAAGTTTTTATTTGTTAAAAAGGGGGTTTGTGGAGCGTTCCGAATTTTTCTTTTCCTCCACGAGCTTTTTTTAATTACCCCTTTCTAAACAATAAGTTTCTATGTACTCCTCTAGATTACGTTTAATGATGATTAAGAAATTCATCTTCAGAATCCTGTAGCATCTGCCTAATCCTTGTATATATGTTGATATGTACCTGGTTCCTTTGGTATTATTGCTTCTATGTAATAAATACTGAAGAGAGATATAGAGTAAAATGCCTTCACTATATATAAAAATTCAATATTTTAATTTCTCGAGAGATAAGATTTGTAATAATTCGGCAAGGTGTTTCTATTTATATATACTCGTATAATCAAAGGCGCCAAAGGTATTGCAGGAAATGAACTGGTGGACCAGACGACAAAACCGTAGCACATTCTAAACGGCCACAATATTTTACCACTCTCCCAAAGAGTGTCGCACGCGGTGAAAAAAACAGATAGCCCATAAAATGTGGACAGACCTCTACACCCAAGATGACTCCACCAGATATATACAAAGATGTTCTGCTACAACAAAACTCCTGCTCTCAATGCTTCAAAACATTGAACATGGATTCACCTCAACAATAATCCATGGTTAAATTCAGGTAGACTTTGCAAAGGTATTGAGAGAAGACCCAACTTGCCCACATTCCCAAGATGAAGACCAAACCTTGGACCACCTCCTCTTCCCCTGTCCAACCTTCCAATACTAAGAATTCCTGAGGCCATCTCTTAGAGATCATTAAACTAAGTGCAGAATCCCTATTCTTACTTGAAATAAATTGCCGTGTCACCCTTGTCTTTTCTTATTTCTACGTGACATTATCAATTTAGTTTACCGCACACAAACTTCATTATAATAGTGAAAAGAGATCGGTTTTTAACTAATGTTATGAAATTTTAAGCGAAGAGTCTTAAGTTTACTTCAACACGTCACAATATTTATTACAACATCGAAAAAATTAAAGAAGAATTTTGGTTCGATTCAAATGGGGGGATGATCCTAAGTAGAGGGCAGGTTAGGAGGCAGGGTCCTCAGCAGACGTGGTTCAGGGGACGTCCTTGGCGGAGCCGGAACTGGAGGTACACGGCCAGCTCGGGACGGTGGGCCAGGGAGGCGAGGGTGCTCCTGGGGCACGGGGGACTTCTGTAGTGGTCGCTGGCCACTTTCGAATGGACATGGTCTCGCCCAGGCTCAACAAGAGCAGTAGAAAGGTTGTGCGGAGCATCGTCATTGTCGTATCAAGCGTCAAGAGATTCAACTTATAGTAACGTCCTTTGTTGCTGCTTGAACTATTCTTAGATACCGAGTGAAACAATGGAGAATTTTGTTCATTTCAAAGCTTGAGACTCAGTAATATTTGTAATCCAATAAAATAATCATTTCCCCCTGATTTATAATATTATAAAATAAATAAAGCTTCCAGGGCTAAGTTTCTCATACAACTTTTAATTTTCAAGCTTTCGGACTTGTCAGTCCTTCAACAGGAGTTCAACTTATATTGTTCAACTATAATGATTATAAAATAATCATTTGCAATATCAATATTAAAGTGAGAGAGAGAGAAAAGGTCAGGCTTCTAGGGATAAGTTTCTTTATAAAAAATGTATCGTGTTTCATCCAGTAGAAGATTTTTTTATGTCCGAGAAAGATAGAGATTTTTATATATTTTTAAATTGAAATTTATCCCATGTAGTCTAATATTTTCACCTCAAGATTTGAAATGTTTGTAAACCAAATAATGTAGTTTTTAATAGATGCTGGTTCAATGCTATTTACTAATACATATATAACGTGTTGGGATATTCTTAAGATCAAACACAGCATAAAACTAAACATACACCTAAATGAAATAGATAATTGGTGGTACTTGCCTATAGGTAACAAAATCTGTTTTATCCTGAGGGATATATCGACTTTTAACAGTGTAATATACCTCATAATAATATTATAATATACTCTGTTTAATTATTTTATTTTTGATTGTTTGGATTTGGCAGCACTGTAATTATTGTTGTTGTTATGAATATATTAAAAAAGATATGTTTAACATTAGAAAGATATATTATAAAAATTCGTTTCTTAATTAGGTAAAGCATATTAATTTATTTGATCGAAGGAATATCACAACAATGGCGCAGCCGACAGGATCGATCATCCTGCATTTTGAGAATAAAAAGGTAATTGGCTATAACTCTAACCTTGATGCTAATGTTCTATCTATCTCTGAAGAATTTTAATTGCCCATTTATCACGAGCTCGTGTTCAAATGTGGAAAGAATCTAACTTCTTACTATTTAGAAAATAATTCTAATAGATTTGTTGAAGTTCCATCAAAAATAATTGATATATACAAAAATCGATCATTTGAAGATTTACAAATTCGCGCAATGGATGAGGAGGAAATAAATGCAAAATCTCTATTAACAGAAGACACTTTTAGCAAATTGATAACTACTGTAGCAGAACAACAAAAACTAGTTAATTCTTTTGTTCAAAATTTGAGTTTAAACCAGCATGAATATGCACCAAGGCATGTCGAAATGAAAGCACCTGAATTCTCCGGTAATAACTTAGATCCAGCCACTTGGATAACCCTATATGAAAATGTCTGTGCAAATAATGGTTGGGTAAAAAATCAATCCAAAATCTATGGTATGAGAAAATACCTAGGGAGAACTGCACAATTGTGCTTCTATAGCAGACTTGCTGATGAATGCAACTTTAGCTGGGAAACATGGAAAGAAGATTTTGTATCCTCATTTGGGGATAACCCCATAGATAAATATGATAGGGCGTTAAAGTGGAGATATCGAGGCGGCTCTCTGATCGATTACTTCCAACAAAAACAAAGGAAAATGCCCGGCTTGAGTGAAAAGCTATTGATAATTGGAGTGATTCACGGGCTACCCCCAGATATGCGGAATCAGTTGTCCACTGCGAAAATCGAAAACAAAGAGACTCTTCTTCAGCTGCTGAAAAATATCCGTCCCAGTTTGGAGAAATAAACCTTTTGAACCCAAGCCCTACCAGACAACTGGTAACACAGTGGTCAAGAAGCCAGCCTATTTCGCCAAACTTGATCAAATTGAGGAGGCATCACAGACAATCACAATCAAAATAATTCTGTGCCTTCTCTTCAAAAAATTAAATTTAGAGGGTTGTTCGATCCCGATGACAAAATCGATCCTATTTTTGTCTTGCAAAAGTCCCGATTCTATGTTGCCCGTTATTATAAATGGTGTAAAACTTGTTGTGTTTTCTTGGATTCAGGTTCTTCTATCAATCTAATGAGATGGGACCTTTTGGTCGAATATAAATGAAAAGTTATCCATCAGAGACCACAATAACAACGATTGACGAAAGTCATGTCCGACCTACTGAGAATATTGAGGTAGAACCTCAGGTTGACGAACAACCTATAATGATGACGGCCACAATATTGAGGGAGATGCCATTCGAACTGTTAATAGGAAAGCCCACCATGAGGGATCTCCGAATTCAATGGAACTTTGGAACTGATGAGATTAAGTGCTGGTCTTTGCGGTCAAAAGAAGTTATTTTTACCAGTGATGACCTGATCACTATCTTCCCCAAGCTTTGCAATGTCTCAAAAAAGGAATTACCAATGCACGAGATCGACTTTCTATTAAAGCCCAATAATATTATCGTGGCGTGCAAACCTTACCCTATGTCGGATCACAAGAGAGCATGGACTGCTGGAAAAATCAAGGAGATTTGCTAGATGGGGGTATTATTATTCCTTCTACTTCAGAGTACGCATCACCTTGTATTCTAGTTTCTAAAAAGGACTCGTCCTACCGACTCTGTATTGACTATCGACAGTTTTCCTTTCCTAAAATCGACTCAATCATTAATAAATTATGGGGTTGTCGATACTTTACAAAAATTGATTTGAAGGATGGGTTTTGGCAAGTCGGTCTAACTAAAGCCACGAGAAAGTTTTCTGCTTTAGTAACACCTGTGGACTTTATGGGTTTAAGAGACTACCGTTCGGGTGTAAACTTCAACTCAGAGTGATTAGTTATTATTCCTATACATTTTCCAAGGCTGAACAAAATTATTTCATCACTGAAAAAGAATGCCTTGCTGTGTTGAAGGCTGTCAAACACTTCAGATGGTATTTGGAAGGCATGTCTTTTGTTGTCCACACGAATCATTGCGCATTAACACAGCTACTTTCCTGTGGCCATCTCCGGGATCGACTTGCGAGGTGGCAGCTGTTTCTGAGCTTATTCGAAATGAGAGTGAACCACCGTTCTGGCAGAGAGCTCAGCGATGCAGACGCGCTGTCTAGAATGGCTGTATAAACCCCTAATTACAGCGATCAAACCGTACTATTTGTTAAAAATCAGAGTATTCCTTTAAAATTAGAAGATCACGGAAAATATTTGTCCCTCACGAACATCGAATTTCGATTTTATCTAGGTACCATGATGATCCCTTATCAGGAGGACATCGGGGTTTTGGAGGACATATTATAAAATGAAGCAACGCTTTGTTTGACCTGGTATGAAGAATGACATAAGGAAATATGTATCCTCTTGTCCTATCTGTCAAAGGGCCAACTTCAAGTATAAGAGCCTTCCTTCAAAGATGAGTTTGCCCCATCAATCAAGGGTACTTTTCCATACTTCCGAGGCTCCTTCTAACATCAAGGATAAAAATTCAACATTTTTACTAATTATTGACGAGGCTACTAGGGTGGGTCAAGCAAAGGCAATGAAACAACATGGTCATGCTCTAATAAAATATTTCAACGGACATGATGATCTGAAATCAGTGAGAACTATAGTCTCCGATCAAGGGAGATCATTTGTGTATGGAGAATTCCCTAGGCGGGCAGCCTCCAAAGACATCCGATTAATAACTACTTCTCCTAATCACCCTGCAGGAAATGGTTTAGCGGAACGAGCTATACGAGATTTAAAGACCTTTCTCTCGTGCTATCCTCACTTCAAGGGTGGATGGAAAATGCCTTAGAAGCGGCAGTACGCTACCATAATAGATCCTACAACTCCTACCTGGGTTGCTCCCCTTTATTCAAAATTACAAAAAATTACCGTTTTACCTGCCGATAAAGAACCTAATCTTCACTGTCCCCTTTATGAAACAGAAAAAAGTCAAATTGAGCAAAACCTCTACCGACAAAGAACAAATTTTTATTTTAACAGTCGTAAAAAGGCCCTGCCACCAGAGATGAGTATCGACGATTATATTCTGGTATGACACCAGGAGGTTGGAAAGGAATGGAAGCTATCTGGTCCGCATCGAGTGACAAGGGTAACCAAAATGGATGGCCACCCCAAATATGTTGAATATGAGTGTGATGATAAAACTCCAATAACGGCTCACATCTCCAATATCCAACCTTATCTGCATCGACATTCCAGGAGGGATGAAGTCGCTTGACGTCGGGGAAGTTGTAATATTATAAAATACTTTGTTTAATTATTTCATTTTTGATTGTTTGGATATGGCAACACTGTAATTTTTGTTGTTGTTATGAATATATTAAAAATTGTATGTTTAACATTAGAAAGATATATAATTAAAATTTGTTTCTTAGTTTGGTAAAGCATATTTATTTATTTAAACGAAGAGAGAGAGAGAGAGAGGAACATCACAAACAGAAAACAGGTTTTTTTTCGCTACTGAATATTTCTGTAATACGATAGCAGTTCTATAGTTTCACATCTCAAACCTTTATTAAAATATAGAAACCTTTTGATATGTACTCTTAATAAATAAAAAACAAATATATGAATAAAAATTTGATTTTTATTCGAAAATAACTAACTTCTCTGCGATTATATATTGTTAAGGAACTTTTCAGCGGTCGTTGTTTGCGTACAAGAATCAATGTAGGTTCTTTGTGGATACAGCTTAGTTCGATATACTCTATTGCCAGTAGCTGTTAATGGAATAGGGAACTAGGTATACCTAGTTGGATTTCTCTCAAATACCCGCCATCAGAAGGATGCTGCTTGTCTACGGCAGGCTTCCGTCCAGGTCGGGCAAGTTTCTCTGGTACCGTCTTGTAGGGTCATCCACTCGATGGAGGCAACTCGCCGCAGATGTGCCCAGACTATCCTCCCGCACAAACGATGGCCGTTTTTGGCGCCTGTACACCTGACACATGGCCATCTTCCGCAGCTGTAGTCCACTTATATTTCCCCAACTTTACACTGGAATCCAGGCTTCACGGATAGCTTGTCCACCATTTCACAATATAAAGCTGTAGTAGAGGTTGTTACTGTGGACCATACCAACCAGTATGTTTATCTAGCAGCGTTTATTAATACATTGATGTTTTGGGATGTTAGAAATTCTAGATTAAATCGATATTTTCATCAAAATTTTTGATGTAAAAATGAGATGTTTAATTTGTGAAAAAACAAAAGAAATAAATTTTCACGAAAAAAGAAACAAAATCTTGTCAGGCGGTGTATTTACGAGTAGTAGTGAGTAGTATCTTTCAAACGTTACTCAGAGATATCTACGTATATAAAATTATTAATTTATATACTTGTATATATAACATAAATTTGCGGGAGAATAATATTCATGTACCAAAAGAGGCACCTCCCTCTTTAATTGTGTATCAGTACGATAGCAATGTGCATCACCCTAGTATAAACTTTACTAGTGATGATGAAGAATGATCCACAATACCAGTTTTGGCAAATTCAGACAAAATGCTAACCTGTATACAATGGTTTCGGGCTTAGGCCCTCATCAGTACAGGGATGGCTTTGATTTCATGACATCCTAGCAGCCTATGTACTGATTAGGGTCAGAACAAGAAGCTATGGTATACAGATTTGCTTTTTTTTTGAGTTTGCCAAAACTGGTGTTGTGGCTCATTCATTTTCACCATTTATCATACTATAGTGCTGAACAGTGCTATCGTTCTGTTGTACAAGTAAAGTGAGAGGTCCTCTTTTGTCACATACATTCACTATTAAAAATCTAGATACAGCTCAGTCAAAAACAGATACCAAATGACAGCAGTAAGTAGAACAACAGAAAATAGTCTACAGGACATATACATCGAGTCCTCGTCGTATCCAAATTTAGCGAGGCTCTGTCGGAATCCCGAGAATGATTATTTTCTGTCTCGTCCTCAAGTTGCAAAGCAGTGTTGGCCTAAGCCGATACCCACAGATATCTCTACCTACGGCGGACTACAGAATCGTCAGCGGCGTTATTCTGGGTCGCCTGTGTCGCTACCTGCCAGCCATCGTGCCAGTCATACTCCGTTCCTGGAAAATGTCCTACCTTTAAATATTGCGTGCGACGAAGCGCCCTGGATTTCACGAACAGGTCCCCGCGGGCAGTCATCACCACCGCCCAGCAGTCTGTCTTTGAGAACGTGGGCCGAGAGTTCCGTAGAGTACGATGATGTTATCAAGGATAGTGTATTAGGAATGAACGATTGTTGAAGGTTAGTTGATCTGGAAATTTTGTTATTTTGAATACTCCGAATAAATGCTAAAATATCTATAAGAAATATATACTTGAAAATAATAAAGTCACTTATAGACTTTGTTATTATGTACTTAACATATGATAAAGATATGATTTCAGAAAAAAAAACTATTTTTAAAAATATAATCCAATATCTCATTGCTCCTCAGAGTTGATATTTGAAAAAAGAAGGCTCATGAGCCATATATAGGGAAAAAGATTAACTACACATAAGTATGTGTGGCGATGTTTCTGTGTGGATAATGACTAGATTCTGAAGGCTTGAATTGCAGGAGCCACAACACGACTCTGGCCCGGGTACCTAGCTGTGGTGTTGACAATATTTTCTTGACAATATCTCAATGAACTATATGGATATAAGTGATCGCATATTTTAAATTAATTTGAATGTATACTTTGAAACCCATATCGCACATGTAAACAGTATATGTCATGATAATCATGGTAGATAGGGATTTATGCTTGCTTTACATAATAATGAATGACGGATAGCAATAAATGAATTAAATTATTTTTACTAAAAGAGTCAGACATAAAATATGCAAAGTAAGCATTAGATATTGACAGAATAAATTCTGGCGTTGTCAAACTTTATCTTCCAATTCTAGAAATTATGTTATTAAAATTTACAAATACTTATATAGAAAAGAAATTCTATATATCGAAAATAAAGTACAATATATTGAGGCTTTTGAATATTAGACACACCGTTATTATTCTTACGAAATTTTCTAAATTTAAATCATTTAAATTCCCCTTTTTTTTTAAATAAAACTACAACCTTTCGCAATATGTTTCTTTTATTATGATATCCTAATGATATCATAATAAAAGAAATTATTGCGAAAGGTTGTAGTTTTATTTTAAAATTTGTAGCGCAATTTTTTCGTTTACTTCAAATAAGTCCCCTTTTTTTCAAGGATAATATTTTATTTAAAATAATTTATAATTATTGTATTTGAAGGAAAACATTTCAACTGAAATTTTATGGAGGGATGAGCCGCGCTCAGTTTGCTTTTTAAAAAAAGCAAATAGTTAATGTGACTTTGCTCAAAGTGCGCCAAACGAAATTTTGGAATTGAAAAAAGATTAAATCTAAAATAAGCTCCACATAAAACATTCAAATCATTCACTCAAGTTAAAAAAATTGTAAAAAAAAAGTCACAACCGGGACTCGAAACCATTCAACATTAATATTGATACATAAATGGATGTCACTTTTGTGAAACCTTTTGCTCCACACTAACACGTCCAAGACTCTGTCCCCCCCCACACAGGAATGCTGTTTTTGCCGCCTGCCCCCCTGACAACATAAAACCATCCCCTACTCATCTCCTTTCAACTTTACTCTGAAATATTGGCCTTGTCATACATTTTCGAATATATATTTTTACAAATCAGAGTATAGACTCAGATTCAGGTGCTGCGCATTAAGTAACTAAAAGGTCGTTATTTATGGCCTGTTCTATATTATTATAGAAAACCTTTGAATCTATATGTGATAAATTATAAAATATGTTACTATTATTGAAATATATCTCTCTTCTATTTCTCTTAAATAATAATAAATATTAAAAGAGATGGCACACATATTTTAAATAATATCATAAAAGAGTTTAATGAAGGAGAAATTAGAAAATATTTTGTAAATATGTATTTTAAAAAATAGTATTTTACCTTCTATACAAATATTGCAAAAAAATTTTGAAAAGAATACAGTGGAGGTGACTCTGATAAATAAACTGATTATAAAAGTTTTAACACTGGATCAAACTAAAGAGCAAGAAAGGGGTTTAAAAATAACGGCGATATTTCATTATGAACAAAGAGTCTTGTATATTCAATTAAATTTTGCTGAAAAACTTCTTAACAATATTTTTAGAAGGCAAATTGTCTTTATGAAACTTTTCTTTTGTTTTAGTAAGAAATTGTTCGATTTATATTGTTGCATCATGGCTAATGAACCTATTTTATTCTAATTTGTAATATTATTTTTCATATATTTCAAATTCAAAATTATATTTTATATTTATTCATTTTATTGAACAGAATATATATTATAGAATCATCATTTGTATTTAGATACACGTGGGACTTCACTGCTCTCTTTGATGTGAAAATGAATAAATTATTCTGGAGGCTACTTAAAGTAGAGTTATCTCATTATTCGCTTATATAAATTTGTAGGATGGTTGAAACACGCTCTGGTAAGATGCAAGACCCAGCATAGGAGAGGACCAAGTTTGAAGAGTCTGCCAAGCCGCAACCTGGTGCAACAATTGGTAGAGATGCAAGTTCCGACCCAGTTGTCCTGAATCCCATAATCGACATCCCCAAGTATGATGGAACGGAAGACCCTCGCCCATTGGCTTCCTGTACCATTGGGCAGACTACATTATCTCCCGTTATGCTGCCATGAATATGATTGGTAGCGCCAAGACCTGGCTGAACCTACACAAGATAAGTTTCACCAGCTGGAAAAATTTCAAGACCCGCCTAATTGAGGATTTTGCCTCAGACGCTAACAGAGAAGAAATTAAGATGAGACTAAACAGGAAGCGACAGTGGAATGAACCTGCAATCAGGTTCCAAGGTGACTAACGTGGCAACGGAACCTATTTTCCAATAAAGAGCAAAATCGATATCTCCAGCAATGTTACCGCGTCCAGGGTAACCGCCGCGTCAGGAGCTGCAGCCCGGGCTCCTGATAAGAAATCTACTACGAGGACACAATTGAATCTACTACAGCTCAATATAAATGGCACCCAGAGGAAAACTGAAGAGCTGAATTGTCTTCTCCGTGACATCAATGTACATATTGCTTGTCTTCAGAAGACAAAATTGAATCAGAATTTGAGATTCAATATAAAAGGTTATACAACACTACGAAAGGACAGACCGGGAAAATTTGGAGGAGGATTTGCCGTTTTGATTAAAACACCAGAAACCAAATTTAAGGAAATAGCCTATAATCAGAGTAAGCCTACAGAAAGCACGACAGAAGCTCAGGCAATAGAAATCTACCTCCCAGAAAAAAACAATAACAATCATGAATGTTTATCACCCCCGATAACACTAGCATCAATACAGGCCTGATAGAGACATTAAGTGAAGCGTCTTCGAATATCACAATCATACTCGGCGATTTTAACGCCAAAGGTCCAACTTGGGGATCGCCTGTCCAGGATAACAAAGGTCAGCAGGTTGAGGACATGCTAACCGACCTCGACCTTACACCGTTAAATAATGGAGAGAACACCTATCTATCCGAATCCACAGAAACAGAATCCGCAATAGACATCACAGCGATAAATTACAACATCGCACCCACAACACAATGGAAAATCCTGAAAAGTGCAATCAGTGACCACAGACCAATTTTAACAACCCTAAACTTCAAAATTGAGAATGTCCAACAAAATAAAAGAACATGGAACTTTAGGAAAGCCGACTGGAAAAAATTCACAGAAAAGCTCGAAGAACTGTGCAACGATGAATCAAATTACAGAACGCTCGACAACAACTTGGAAAAATTCTCTTCGAACATATCTAAAGCTGCAAAAGCATCGATACCTAGAGGCAGACGTAAAGACCTGTGGATACCTTTCTGGAAGGACCACAACATCGAGGCAATGATGGAAGAGAGAGACAATATCAATGAACTTCTCAAAACAAATAAAACAGAAGAAAACAGAAAGAAACTCATTGAAATTAGTCACAAAATAGAACAAGAAATTTGGATATGCAAACAAGAAAAATGGGCAAAATTCTGCGGAAAAATGGATCCAAAAAAGGACAGCCAACACTGAAATATAATTAGAGTGTTAGGAAACAATCAAAATCAACACCAATCCTCCAATACTCTAACCGATATGAATAGAACAGCGAGAACGAACAAACAGATGGCTGACATAATTGCTGAATATCTATCAAGCAATTCTAGACTCAACTACACGAATGAAGACAGGACTCTGAAAAATAATATAAACAAGTTAGTTAAACAAGCAAGAAATTACCATCAACAAGATATTTTTCCAGAGACTTCACACTGAATGACCTAAACTCATCAATAGAAATGTTAGATCCCAAGAGGACACGAGGAGATGATCTAATCTTTGGTCAAATGATTAATAACTTTGGAGACAAAGCTAAAAATCAACTCCTTCGAATACTGAACATTTCATGGCAAACTGGTAATCTACCAAAGAATTGGAAGATATCAATTATAGTGCCAATACTGAAGCCAAACAAAGATGCCAAGGAATACAAGAACTATCGGCCAATTGCCCTCACCAGCATACTTTGTAAAATAACAGAACGAATTATCCACTCTAGGCTCAAAGTCTGGCTTACTAACAATAATAAAATAAATTTCTTAAAACTGCCTATAGATCCAGACATTGTACAACTGATCAACTGTTCTACTTCTTCCAATCAATAATAGATTCTTTCCAGGAAAAACCAACAAAGAAGACAACGGCCGTATTCCTGGATATGACCTCAGCTTTTGATCGAGTGTGAAGGGAGAAATTACTTGAAAGGCTGTACAACATCGGAGTAAGAGGAAAAGCCTTGATCTGGATTGCAGACTTCTTAAAGGGAAGAAGGATAAAGGTTCGGGTTAATGGAGCATTTTCCAAGGACAGAAGAACATGGGCTGGTGTACCTCAGGGATCTGTGCTCAGTCCTCTACTCTTTCTGCTATATATTAACGACATCCATTCTTACCTCACTGAAGACACAAAGGTTGCCTGTTGTGCAGATGATATAGCCATATGGCACACAAGTAGCAGTATAGAAAAATCAGAAAAAATACTGAACACTTCAATGAGAGGACTGAAGAAGTGGGCAATGGAACTCAAAATGACCATAAATCTAATAAAAATAAACCTATGCGTCTTCTCCACTGACAGGAAAAACAGGAATAAATTTAATCCCAAAATAAGCATAAACAACCAAATAATTGATAAAATTAGAAATCCAAAATACCTAGGTGTGATACTTGATGAGGAATTGCGATTTACAGAACACATAATTAGCACATCAAATAAGAGCTACCAGAAAACTAAATATTCTGAGAGGGTTATGTGGAACAAATTGGGGAGCAAAACCCAAAACCCTCAGAACAACATATACCACCTTAATAAGGCCAATAATGGAATATGCAACACCTGTCTGGGCTCTCTCAAGCTCATCACTAAAAGGAAGACTAGACAGTGTTCAAGCAAAAGCGGCCAAAATAATCACTGGTGCTGTTTCTTCAACCAACAATGAGAAAATTCAAAGAGAATGTGGCCTAGACCTACTCGAAAACAGAAGACAATTAAAAACAATAAAATTCACAAATAGCTTAGAAAGTAAAAAAAAAAACCGAACACATATCCCATAGAACCTATTTAAACTGGACACAAAAAGAAAGACTTAAAAGATCTTCAACACTTCATTACGACAACAATAGTAGCAAAGGCATAAACATGAAACACAGTGACTTTCAAATTCAAGAAGAACCAACATTTCCTACCCTATTACCATCAAATATAATCATCAATCTCAACAGAACAAACCCTGCAATAAAAAAGAGAACAAAATCATATGTGAAAAAGAAGGGACTTGATACAATTGATTTATATGATCAGAATAATTATTTATTAGCATACACAGATGGATAATCAGACCTTACTCTGAGTAATGGAGGGGCCGGAATTAACATAATACTCCAAGATGGAACACACATCAAAATCAAAGAAGGAGCAGGAAAAATTTCGTCAAACTTCACTTGTGAACTGACAGCTATCTGGAAAGCCCTTGATGTATGCCTGAACCAACCATCCCTGCATCAAGCAGAAGGAATCATAATATACAGCAACTCCAGATCCGCTCTAGAAGCAATTCAGAAGGGCAATACTAGAATCACGCAGAAAATACACTCATTACTTACTCAACTAGAAACATTGGAGAAGAACTGCATTCTACAATGGATTCCTGCCCATGTTGGGATCGAGGGTAATGAAATAGCAGATGAATTGGCAAAGGAAGCCAGAAAGCTGAGCCAAAGGAAAGAACAAATGTCAGTATTTGACGCTGATGCTTTGGTAAAATACAAGATAATCAAACAAAAATTAAGAAAATATCAAATATGTGAAATAAACTCTGAGAGAAAACTGACAAAAACTATAACAAGACTTTGGAACGAAACACTATAAAGGAATGACAATACATCCAGATGGCACAAGAACTTATAAAGCGTGCAACAATTGTCCTGGTGTAGAACTAACACCTACTCACATATTCTCATGCCCAGCAATGGGCGCAGCCTTGCAGAAAATTGACTTAGACCCAGAGCAGCAGCTTTACACACCCAAGATAGTGGATATTGCTGCTGCTGTGATGGAGATGCATGGAGACATCTGAGACTTTTCTTTGGACACGACAACAACAACAACATTGGAGGGTTAAAGAAGGAATACTATTTTGCCCTCCACCTCAACCCTCCTAGAAATACCAACGAACTTCTAGAAATTTGTAAAAAGCTGGATTTGTTCGAAAATAATTACCAAGAACGTGCAGAAAAATCAAAAGCTCTATATAATGGACCACGCTCTCCTCGTCCCCATCATCAAGAGCAATGGAAGAATGCTACGTCGTTCAGAAGACCATATCAGAACACCTCCAAGCCCCAGACCCCCGCTCCGAGGTACTACCAGAGCATCTCCAAGCCCCAGGCCCCCACTCCGAGGTACTACCACAACAAGTATCTGCCCCTTGTCGATCTTACACTCCCAATCCTGAGCCAAAACTGGTCTACCCAAGGAAAACAAACAATAAGAGTCCAGATTCAAACAGGAATAGGACAGAAGACGGGAGACCAATATGTTTCAAGTGTAACGAGCCAGGACACGTAGCGCGGTATTGCAGAATCAGGTTTGTAAGAATTGTGGAAGAGGACCCCATAGTTACACAAGACAAGGTCGAAGAAGAAATCCGAATGGATAATGGAACTGAGAAGTCGAGACCTCTGCTCTACCCTGACGTAAGTAATAACACGTACTCAAGTATCCCTACAAGAAATAGATATGCCGCATTGGAAGATTTAAACTAAGCATCGCGCCTGAGTCCGTCAATCAAAGCAAGTCGACCATAAATGGAATTAAAAAGTTGGACCCCAAATATAAAATAAACATTAACGTGGATAGAATCGTTATCTGCGAAGCTTTGATTGATACAGGCGCCGATCTTTCAGTGGTCGACCTTAGTACAGTTCTTAATACAGGTCTTGAAATAATAAATCCTGATAAAATGTGCTCCGGACCCGATGGCAAAAAATGAGATATCGTAGGAAATATTGTTTAAATATAAAATTTGATGACAAAACGATTACCCATCAATTTGTGATAATGAGAACACATTTGCGAATATTCATACTTGGACGAGATTTTCTTAAGAAAATAAACGCAAAAATTAATTGTCACCGTGAAATAATCAAATATGACTTGACAGGAAATCGTGACGTAATCAAATATCAACAGGAAAAAATAAAAAGTGCAAAGGATGCCATTATACCAGAACTTTCTATTAAATTGATTAAGGCATTTGTAGAAGCATATGATGGCGAATACATCGTCGAGGAAAACCATAAAATGTTTCAAACAAATGGACTTGACTAGCGAGAAGCTTAATAAATGTTGCGAATAAAAAAACATATATCTGGATAACAAACCCTTACCCTCGACCATTGGAAATATTAAAAAACCAAACATTGTGCTTTGGAAGCCAGCCAGCCGAAGTGAATCTTATGGAAGAAAGTGAACAAAAGGAGCATGAAGAACCTCAATTTCAGATAAACCAAAATTTATCATATAAGCAAAAGGAGCAATTGAAACAAGTTTTGGAAAAGTACGCGGATTTGTTTTCGTCGGGATTAGAAAGATCCAACTTAGCGAAACATCGGATTGATACAGAAGGCGCGAAACCGATCAAACACAAGCCGTATAGGGTGAGCGCGAAAGAGCGAGAAATCATAAAAGAGCAAATTGATGAAATGCTCAGAGACGGCATAATCAGACCATCCTCGACTCCATGGTCCTCCCCCGTAATATTGGTCAAGAAGCGAGATGGTAAGTACAGATTCTGCGTTGACTACAGAAAATTGTATGATGTAACAGTGAATGATGTTTAACCAATTCCCAGAATTGATGAAGTATTGGACACACTTCAAGGATCCAAATAATTTCCAGAAATTGACCTTAAATCAGGATATTGGCAAGTAGAGGTTGAGGAGAAAGATAAAGAAAAGACAGCCTTCACTACAGCACATGGCCTATATGAGTTCAACGTAATGCCCTTTGAACTATGCAATGCCCCTGCTGCATTTGAGAGGAACATGGAAAATATGCTTGGTAATCTTAGATGGCAAATTTGCTTATGTTATCTAGATGACGTAATCATATATAGCTCGGATTTTTCAACACATCTCAAAAGAATAGAAGCTGTTCTAAGATGTTTTCGCGAGGCTAATTTAAAATTGAACAACAAAAAATGCCAATTTGCTTTCGAAGAACTGGAGATTCTTGGCCATATAACTAATCAACATGGTATAAAACCAGCGGACCATAATATCAAGGCTATTAGAAATTTTCCTCGACCCAAAAAGATAAAAGAAGTTCAATCATTTTTAGGAATGTGTTCATATTATAGAACACTAAGCAAACCTGATCAAAATTATTCGACTAACGAAAAAGAATGTCTAGCTGTTGTGTGGTCAATGTCCAAGTTACGACCCTACCTATATGGAAGGCACTTCAAAATCGTGACTGATCATCACGCACTATGCTGGCTTAAGAATCTGAAAGATCCGACCGGCCGATTAGCACGATGGGCACTGAAGATTCAGGAATATAATTTCGAAATTATACACAAATCTGGTAAAAAAACATCTGGACGCTGATGGTCTATCTAAAGGACCCATACCGGAAAACGAATGGGACGAAGATTATGAGAGGCTATTTCTGAATCAAATAATAGACGAAAAGAATGATTTTATTAGGAATATTAAGGAAAACCTTAGTGGAAACAAGCGTTCAATTACACAGAACTTTGAAGAAGAAAATGGGCGTCTCTACAAGAAAAATCCAAATCCTGAAGGTAGGGCATGGTTGCTGTAGTGCCAAAGAAGAGAAGGAAAGAAATCATGAGTGAATACCACAACCATATGCTGAATGGCCATCTGGGCGTCGCCAGAACCACTTACCGATTGAAGAATAAATACTATTGGCCTTTAATGCTGAAAGATGTTTCCGAATTTGTAAAGACGTGCCATCTTTGCCAAAGTCGGAAAGGTTCAAATCACTTGCCTTCTGGACTTTTACAACCTATTCCCCCAGCTAACTACCCTTTTGAAAGAATCGGAATTGACTTTGTTGGCCCCTTGCCATCAACAAAAAAAAAAAGAAGGAAGTGGATAATTGTGTTGACTGATTATTATACCAAGTATGCTGAAACAAAGGCAGTATCAGAAGCAACCGTGAAAGAAGTCTCTACATTTTTAATCGAACATATTATTTTACGTCACAGGGCCCCAATATTTCTTTTTAGAGATAGAGGTCCACAATTCACTAGCAATTTGATGAAGGAGGTAATGAAAATGTGCAAAGTTAAACACTGCTTCACAACGAGCTACCACCCCCAGACTAACGGACTAACGGAACGGATAAATAGAACTTTAATCAATATGATCAGCATGTATGTGAATACGGATCAGAAGAACTGGGACGAAATCCTCCCTTTTATCACCCACGCGTATAATACCACGATTTAAGAAACCACAGGCTACTCTCCATTTTTCCTGTTGTTTGGAAGGGAACCCATGTCCCTCTTAGACGACGAGAATATCCCAACGGACAGTAACATGGACGATTACAACGAATATATAGTAAACTACTTAGATAAAATAACAAGGGCGAGACAGGTAGTCATTAACAACACAGAGAAGACTCGGGAAAGAATGAAAAGAAACTATGATAAAAAACACAATGAGAAAATCTATGAATCAGGACATTTAGTGGCAGTTTGGACACCAGTCAGGAAAATAGGAAAATGTGAAAAACTATTGAGAAAATATTTTGGCCCATATCGATTATTAAAGAAGCTGTCTAACGTAAATTACTTAATTGAGCCGGAAGATAATCCTGGCCAAGACCCATTGATTGTCCATGTCTCAAGACTCAAACCCTATTTTGAGAGAATTGATGAGGTAAATCACGAGGACGTGACGACCTCTGGAGAGGGGGAAGTGTTGCATCATGGCTAATGAACCTATTTTATTTTAATTTGTAATAATATATTTCATATATTTTAAATTCAAAATTATAATTTATATTTATTTATTTTATTAAACAGAATATATGTATTATAAACAGAATATATGTATTATAGATTCATCATTTGTATTTAGATACACGTGTGACTTCACTGCTCTCTTTGATGTGAGAAATAAATAAATTATTCTGGAGGCTACTTAAAGTAGAGTTATCTCATTATTCGCTTATATAAATTTGTAGGATGGTTGAAAAACACGCTCTGGTAAGATGCAAGACCCAGCACAGTAGAGGACCAAGTTTGAAGAGTCTGCCAAGCCGCAACCGGGTGCAACAATATGCACTTTGGTTATATTTTAAATTATAAATTTTACTTTTTTAAATATTTATATAGAATAGAGAATACTATCTTCTGTAGGTTATGTGTGTTATCAATTCAAATATTTGTTATATCACTTTGGTATTCTAAATATTTTGACTCAACTGCGGTACGAAAATATTCTCTGTGCATCAATTATATGCTTGAAATTTCAATATTCATATGGCACTATGATAAATTAATTTGATTATAGGAAAATTAGAACTATTCAAGAATATTAAAACAATTTCCATCCCACGTTACTTCAATGAAACTTTGAGAAAGTCTGGGCCTATGTTGTCTGCGTGACAAAAATTGGTCACATGTGATGATGTGTGCTAGTCAGCCAGTATTGTGTATGTTGGGAAGATTGGGTCTGTTATAAATCTCGAGCTGTGATGTCATTTTTTGTCACGTCATTGTGATAATGCTCATTGTCTAGTTTGTATATTATATTGAGGGTCGTATATATATAGTTCAAACTGTTTATAATCGAGTCATTGTGGTATTCATCATGATATTGAGCCAATTGGAGACCTGTCAAGAGAAAGGTTAGGTTTAGGTGGAAATGAAAAACGATATAAATAAACGTAGGAGAAAGGGGGTAGAAAAAAGAAGGAATATAAATATGCCGCTGTCGTCTAACCAGGAACGAAAGGCGCATTTATTTTCTACGAGTTAATGGGGGATATTGAGAAGAAATAGCTGGTAAAATATGGAAATTTCACTCATTGTCACGCAGAAAACATAGGCCCAGACTCTCTCAATGTTTCATTGAAATAAAGAGAGATGGAAATTGTTTTAATATTTTTGAAGTGTTTTAATTTTCCTATAATCGAATTAATTTATCATAGTGCAAAATGAATATTGAAATTTCAAGCATATAATTAATGCGCAGAGAATTTTTTTTTCGTACCGCAGTTGAGTCAAAATATTCAGAATATCAATGTGATATATCAACCGTTAATATCCGACTGTGGGTTGATGAGGTCACATTTTGAAATGATAACACACATAACCTAAAAATGAGTCGGGTCTTGATAGGAAAATGTTTTGGAAACTTTCTCCTAAAATCTTACGGTAAGGAGAGAGAGAGCAACCCATATGTGCTGATAAGGAAAGTTCGTAGCTTCTTATATTGGATATAGGCGGAATCGTGGTAGAAGGAAGATACCGAAGTACAATGAAATAACAACGGGTAAACTGAGGCTGGGTAGTGTTAAAAGAATAATCAGGAAGATCAAATATAATAAAATGAAGATTTCAAAATTATATAGGACTATTAATAATTGGGCGTTTGGTGTTTGGAATTGATTGGAAGTTGAGTTCGGTGCCTGCTAATATACAGAGGGTTTTCACACTTATAGGAAACAAGTTTTATTATAAAATATTAAAAATTAACACCATATTTGAAAATTTTCAAATGTTCTATTTGAAAGCCTTTTTGTTTATTTACAGAACGGCACCTGATTTTCCACGATAGCAGACACTTTCTGATCATGGTCATACTCAAAAGATCCAATTCTTCCTTTACCACTTTCCAGAGTTAATCTTACCTATTTGGACATAATTAAAATATGCAAACAAGATGATATCAGCATTTCTAAAAAAGGTATTTATAATATTATTCACGACATAAATATCAAGTTTTTATTCAAAGCACCTACGGAGAAATGGACAAAAGATTATCACCCTATATCTGTGAGAACTCCTGCAACTGTCAAAAAAGTGAAAAAATATATTACAAAAGAAAATCCTATGCCACAAAGAGATATAGCCAAATTAATAGGAACATCAGTATCAACAATAAATAAAATAATAAATAAAGATTTAGGCCTAAAAGCTACAAAAAACATGCGGTTCACAAATTGTTTCAGAGCCATATTCGTCAGCGACACACTATCAGCAGATATTTTTATGAAAATTTCTTGGCTGCTGAGAGATGGAAATTTATTGTTACATATGACGCGGCATGGGTATATTTAACCGATTGCGACAGAAAAAGAGCTATATACTATCAAAAAAGGGTGGAAAAATCTAGGCCAATTTGGTTGAAGTAATGTGCCGAAAGTAACCCCAAAGGATTTATGATGGCATGCGGTATATCATATGAAGGAAAATTAAAAATAAGAAAGTTGAAAGAAATGTCCAAATAAACTCGGAGTACTATCAAAACAACATTTTAGAACCTATATTGTTAAATGATATTCCCTCTATCTATGGAAAACAGAGCAACAAAGTCTGGTTTCACCATGATAACGCCACAAGTCATACCTCATCTTCAACCCAAGCTTATTTGGAAGATCAAAGGCAAAGAACAGGAATCAACACTATTCCAAAGAACAGAACCCCTGTAAAATCTCCTGATTTAGCCCCGATGGATTTTTGCATTTTTGGATGCCTTAAAAGAGCACTTGGAAAGAGACACCCTATGACAATTGAAGGTCTCAGGAAAGTAGCAAAGGAAGAATGGGATCTTTTGAGTATGACCATGATCAGAAAGTGTCTGCTATCGTGGAAAATCAGGTGCCGTTCTTTAAATAAACAAAAAGGCTTTCAAATAGAACATTTGAAAATTTTCAAATATGGTGTTAATTTTTAATATTTCATAATAAAACTTGTTTCCTATAAGTGTGAACACCCTCTGTATATTCAGGAAGATGGATGCGGAGTGAAGTGGAATTATTTGGTTGTACTGTGGTTAACTTGGATGTCGGTATTTCGGATGGAAAGTGAGCGTGGCTGTAAATATATTCGGTGAGAGATGTCTGAAAAGATCGCTGTCTATAGTCGTGAGATTTTTCACTAGTTTACAATAGAACTAGGGTGAGATGTCTGAATTGAATTAAATCGGGGGTGTTATGTGTACAGTGAGAGGTGGTAATTGCTGTTGGGTCTATTAAGCGTACATTTTGGTTTTTTATTGTAATTTGTTGACGTGGACGGTATCGACCTATTGGTTGAGCGGTTTGATAGGTATATTTCATTTTGAGACATTGGGGAAACGACCTCCAGGATTTCATATAGGCATTTAAAATGCGGAGTTAATTCACCTGTATTCGTGTAGTGGTTAGTCTTAACTAAAACGAGGTTTCCTGCTCAAATGAGGTTTTGTAAGTCTGTCGAAAATCTGTCGCGTGAGTGTCTGTATTGGTTGCATTTGGCGTGCGGTGTAGAGATCAGAGTATGATTTGATGTGTTCTGCGAGTTCGGAGGGTAATGTTCCAAACATTAAATATTTCAGAGGAAACCAGATAACTGTGTGCGGCGTGCGACCTGCCAACGAACTTTTTTCCATGCGACCTTAGGATTCTCCAAATGGAATAGCCTAAGCTTGCCTGTTGGGGTGGCGTCTAGATGCTCACATAAACCCTCAGCTCTCTGGTTGTTACTAGGTGATATGATCAAAGTGAATGTTTTCATTAATGTGAAATATCCTGACTTTGAGAAACGAATGCAGGGGATCTATCCTTGAGAAGGTGTTTCGTAGTAATATCCTTCCATATCCATAAATGACCTGTTAGTAGGTTCGAATGCTGGTTGACCTAGAGGCAACCACGTATATCTCGTTAGATGGTCTACGGCTAGGTGTAAGTAGATATAGAGTCTCCATATTTGGCGAATACTGCGATAGTGTCGAGAAAGACTAGGTCAAATGGTTTCGTTGTCACAGGCATTTGTTCTAGCTACCTGAAAATAGTACCTCTTTGAGAGTTGGTCTGCTGGCAAACCGAAAGGGTTTTGAATGTAAGTATCTTTGACATCTCTCCCTTTCCTGTAGTACTGGGCGGAGATGAGTCGATTCGTTTGGGAGAGGCCTGAGTGATTGTATTGTGTGTGTGCTGTGTGGAGGAGTTTGTTTGTAAGTTTAGGGTGAAATATCAGGCTTACAGAGAAAAGTTTCTTTTCAAAAAATTATTTTTAAAATCTTCAGCTTTCGAGCATGATAGCCTTTATAGAAATGTGGAATAAAATACATTTTCATTTTCATTTTTCAAAAACGGCGGCAAAAATATATACCATTAAATAAGGCATAAAACAGTAAAACTGGGATATGACTTTGGATGAATAGTTTTTAATAAATCGTAGTTACTGTGATGAGTATTCTTCTCGGTTTTTACTGTAGATCTTCAGATGGGATTTCTCTATTTTGAAGCTTTGAGGTAGGCTCAGGGAAAGTAAATTGTAAATATCAGGAAGGTCAGTTTATATTATTGAATTTTCTTTATAAGATCGAAAATTTATTTATTAGTCTCTATGTTTTTTATTCTGTCATTTCAATAGAGCAATTCATGGCACTGAATCTGTATCCGCCTGTGGCAAAATTAAGAAAATTAAAATAAAATTTTGAATATATATATTTAGATCATATAGGTTGAGATATAGGCTGGTGTGTGGTCTAAGAAATTAATCTCTGTTTAAAAGGCTATTGTCTGAGAGAAAGATATTTAACCTTTTCAAAAGCTATGAACTTAGAATTTTGTGATGAATCATCTAGTACAGATGCAAATATCCAAAATGAAAAATTAAATATCAAGAAATAAATGCGATTAATAAATTATATAAATTTAATTCGCCTAAGTTTACAACACTGAGAAGCGATATTTTATAGAGAGATGATCTGGGTTTGTGTCTTCTGCTCGAATGAATGTTTTTCTGTTATAATTTTGTTCTTGCATACTAAAAATGAACTGTCTTCACCCATGGTCTATGCTTTTTAGAATTTTCCCCGATATAATTTTGTATCTGATAATCAAACATGATACAACAATATTGTCATCATCATTTTCTGACTGAAAAACAAATATTTTTACCCAGAACCTGTCAATTTCAATTTTTCTTGGCTTAAAATATGACAAATATCGCTTCCAGATTATTCTCTATGTATTGTTAAAACACGTTCTACATTTACATTAGGTCAGCTGACATTACCTCCCATCTTCACCGCTAGAGGCGCTGCTTGCGAGAAAAAGAGCAAATTTTCAAATAACTCCAAAAATATTCCGGAAAGAGACCTGAAATATTTACTATAAGTTTTTCTAGATTCTACTCTATATAATGTTAAAATTTCAGTCAGGTTAGTTAAGTATTGTGGACGTGTATAGCCGACAAACATTCATACACTGACTTTTATATATATAGGGATTATATTATATATATATCTATATATACAGGGTGTAACAGGTAAATTGGGAATTTAACAATGGTATTTTAACTGAAATTTTTTGCAAGTAAAAATTAAAAGTAGTAGATAAAAGGATATAGTTTTTATTTATTCAATGTAGTTTCCATTATTAGCTACAACAGTCTCGAGGCGAGTGCGGAATGAAGCACAGGCCTTGGCGACGATGACCTTGTCCATTTGGGTCATCACCGTGTGAACTGCTTTCTTGACAGACTGGATGGTGGTATGAGGAGCTTTGTTGACATCTCTCTCAACAACACCCCATACATAGTAGTCGAGGGGATTGCAATCTGGAGAATTAGGGGGCCAAATATCAGGACCCCAGTGACTAGGGACGTTAAGTGTCAGCCACGATTGTGTCTTTTTTGCCTTATGGGCTGGAGCTGAGTCCTGTTGGAAGACATACTTCCTTCCTGCGGCCACCATGTCCATCCAAGGCTTCACAACGGTCTCCAGAATATTGATGTAGGTGTCAGCGTTCATCCTAAGGCCCTTCTCAAAGAAATGGGGAGGCATGACATCACCTTCACTGCTGATAACGCCAAGGACCATTACGGAGGCAGGAAATTTCGTGTGCATCACGACAGGTATCTCTAAGGGGGCTTTACAGATCCAGCGATCATTCCTGGGATTTACCTTTTGGTCCACGTCAAAGTTCTTTTCGTCAGAGAAGAACCTTAGCATGCCAAAAGAGTCGTGTTTCAGGTTGTTGAGGAGGGCAGCAGCCTTTCCTTTTCTGTTATTCTTCATATTCTCAGTCAGCAACTGACCTTTCCGAAGGGCATAAGACTTGAGACCAAGGTCCTCATGGATAGTTCTGACAATTGTCATAGAGCCAACGTCCATTTCCTTGGCTATGGCCCTCATGCTCTTCCCAGGGTTTCCATCAATCTTCTCCTTGACATTTTTGACAAATTCTTCGCCTCTTACCCTGTCCGATCGACGCGAGTGCTTTTTCCTTGTAGCTATCCCCTCTTTGTTACTGTCGGCCTCATCAAACTGCTTCTTGACACGATAAATAGTGGTTCTGGGCAACTTAAGAAAATCCACTATCTCTTTGAGGCTCCTTCCGGCGCGCAGAGCAACGATGATGGCAGCTCGATTTTCAAATTCTCGGTTACTCTTCATCACTACACTGCGCACACATGTACTGTTGCATTTTACATGAATATGGCTACGTAATAAAAAAAAATAAGTTTTTAATCTCAAGTAGTTTTTGTTTTATGGACTGTCAAAGTTAGTCCCAATTTACCTGGTACACCCTGTATAAAAATGAATGTTTGTTGGTCCGTCCGTAAGTGATAATCTTCTACATCGCTCAACCGATCGTGATGAAACTTTGGGAAGTTGTTTAGTATACTACCGGGATGGTTTCTGGCTAATTACTCTTTAGAAATAACCTTTCGTTGCATTTTTATTTACAATAAAACGTAAATTCACTCGCAATCAGCGCCCCCTCGCGGTAGGCGTATGGCCTGAAATAGCCTCGCAAAATTAACATAAACAATTTTTAAATAATATTTATAACAAACCTAGGTTCGTGGCTCAGCGTGGGTGTCTTTTTTATTTTCATTTCTTTTATATAATTGTAGCAAAGTCTTTTTTTACAGCATTATTATATTTTAATTGGTTTATTTTAAATATGTTTGTTATGAAGGCTCTATGTAATACTATTTAGAGCACATTTTACATTTTAAACACCTAAGCACCCCTCTTTTTAATATTGTAGCAAAGTATTAAAAGTATTATTTTATTTTAGATGTTTGCCATGAAACTTTGGGAAGTTGTTTAGTATACTACCGGGACGATTTCTGGCGAATTATTTTAAAATAATATTTATAACAATAATTATAGCAAATTTTAAGACATATTTTTAAATTCTGTGTTTGTGCATATATAAATATTTTACAAAAATTGTGAGAACGTTCAATTAGAATATCTCAAAAACAAAAAACAATACATATAAACAAGTTCACTGACATTTATTATAAAGTGATTATAAAGGGCTATATTATCTATATATATAAAAATCACTTTCAAATTTTAACCTAACGTTCCATTTTCAATCCCGTAGGGCTTTAGATCGGCTGAAACATTTTTATCTTTATAAGTGAATATTAACTTTACTGTACTGAATAGTTTAGTATAATATTAATTTAACATATTACAACTTGGCCACAGCAACGCGTGGCCGGGTTCGCTAGTATATTATATATCTTATATACAGTATATTAATTTAATTTGTAAATTTAAAATCAGAAACTAATATAGTTTCAAGCAAAATTATATGTTTTAAACTTATCAAGAATATTTTTAAATTAACAGTACACTGATTAAAACACAGAATACCTATTTGAAAAGTCAAGGGAGGGCAAAAATAAAAACAATATATCTGAGAAAATAGATGAACATTGCCTATTATAATAAATCGATATTAAAAATATATTAAAAGAAATTAAAAAATTATGGTATATAATAGCATTATGATTGATATATCCTCATTTGTTAAAATTGCTTAGAATTTTTAATGAAACTGATTCAAAGAATATAACCAAACATTATATTTATTGATTTACACGAGAGAGAACAAAATAAAAAAGAGAAACTAATTTAATATTAGTTTTATTCGGTTAACGCCTATTATCTGGTGATCTTACGCACATACTCTAAGGGAATAATTAATCAATTTAAATATAACCTCATTATATACATAAAACATATGATTTTACCAAATTTAAGTAAATTTGATCACAATTTTGAAAAAAAAAAACACGCATTTATTTCTAAATAATCTGAATATAATATATATTTGTCAGCTCTCTCCTCGAGAACATCATATTAGAATTTCTGAATAAAAGCCTGGGTCAGCCCTATAATGTTTATTATATATAAAATATATAAGCACACATTTTGATCGTAAATCTCTGTTTAATTAAAAAAAACTCCAAGCAAAATATACTCCAACAAATTTATACTTTCTGAAAAAGCCCGATGTGTTCACGGAAAGCAGAAAAAAAATATTTCAACCTTTTTAGATCAATCCAAAATAAAAGTTATTCCATTATTTTGAAAATACATTCACTTTCTTTTCTAATAGTTGGAAATTATTAAAATCAATATTATTGCGCGTATTGAAATCTGATTATTATTATTATTTTTAAAAATAGTTAATATGTTTTTCAATTTTGTATAAGTTAATTTAATATTTTGACTTTTTAATACACTTTGATCTTAGCAAATATGCCAAGAAGCGATATTAGTTAGCTAACGAAAATGATGTGCTATTTTTCAACCAAAGCCGCTTTGGGGAATGTAATAACTTATGATTCTAACGAAAGTGTTATAAAACAAAGTCTTATGACAAAGATAAATATGTTCAGTCTTATATATACAATTTAAACAAAAGTATAGGTTGAACCTTCCTAATTGGTTGCAACTCTTTCCTTCCATACAATCATCCAAGAGCACATTTTGAATTTTCTTACATCAAAACTATTCTCTAACTATCACCAACTTGTTTATTGGCATAATCGTTTGAATCAATATTAAAGGGCCGAATTTTGGATGCATTGCCTTTTTTTTAATACGTGTTGCAAAATGCCTATAAAAATAAATAAATCTATCCTTCTTTAAAAATATTATGCATTTTTTTCAAATATTTGGCTCTTTGGCAATATCTAAAACAATATTTTAAAATTTCTTTAATTTAGTTGTATTTAATTGGATGAGAAAGTAGATGGCGCTTATCTCTGAGTAACGATCTTCTATATACATAACATACGATGTGTGCGTTATTTTAGACATAATTTAAACATGATTTAATAACGCGCACCATCTGTATTTAAAAATATAAACAATTCGCAAAAGATACTCCTCTTCAATCTCCGTTTTCTATAAACTATTTATAAAACGCCGCCGTTTCCTTTTTAAAATGAGGCAAATACATTTGCTATTCTCTTTCAGTGCGATGAGTATATCTACCATACCGCAATAATATTATATTGGGCTCTTTAGTTCTTGTATCCAGTACTGGAGAATAACTCTTTGCGGAGGTATTTACAAGAAGTATGGTTGCGAAATTATCAAAAGGATTTGAAGATTCTTCACGCTCGCGCTTCGAAGGATTTTCGAAGCTTTCCTGCTCTGCGGACTCTGCCTATATCCACGCGGCGCAGTGAGACACGCTGAGAAGAACGCCAACTTGGAACACAACCACCGGTTCTTACGCGGAATGCACCACTCGCGATCGTTGCCAGTGGCCCTGAGTCTGCGTTTAACACGCTTGACCGCGGCATTACGGTATCTCTCGGTATGTCATCTATTGTCATAAGCCAGTCTTCGTAGCGGGGTTCTAGCTACTCTACGCGGAGGGTGAAGCGGTTGTGAAGATCGTATTCCGATGACTCACCGAGGTGAAACAGGGTTGAGCGTCCAGCGCGGCTTCCGATATACACGAGGTCTTTTCCTCTCCACCTTGAGGAGTTACTATTCCGAGGAAACGTTCTAGCATATGTCGATGATAATGTCTTCTTCGTTATAGGAACAGTTTGAGCAGGCTAAAAATATTTTTCGAAGACTTCCGTCATGCGTTACGAATTTGCGTGAACTTCAGTAAGAGTCATGGCCTCTGCGGCATTTAGAAAAACCGCCCTACTTAACGCTAAGCATAACAAGTTATCAAATAATCGCCATTTTTGGGACTATCGTTTCAAGGCAGCAAACATCCGCACAAAGAAACAACCTTCTCAAACTAATAGAGCGGCCCAGCAGTAATTGGATTCTCTTTGTCCACAGGTTGTTCTTCGGAGTGAGGTGAGAGCCTCCAACAGCCTGCTGGTCTCATCTGTGCTACCATCTAAAGTATTACCTGCCCAATGAAACGGACCTGTCCAAAATTTAGACACCGCTGGGGCGGTTTGTCTTCGAGGATGGTTGACCGCACGCCTTGACAATGACGTCTTGGCGCGACCGAATCTTTGGAAGGCATGGGACTAGTCAACGTTAGAACACAAATCTTGCCTTAAAAACGTTCATGCTGCCTTGAGGTATAATGATGTCTCCAGTAATCATCCTTGTACCTAGATTTCACAACAACGTCGTAGGAGATTTTCTTCATTCGGGGCTTCCGTGGAGATCCTAGAGTTTGACCAACGAATCCTATCACCCGCAGTTTCCCAGGGCTCTGAATCGTGGGCGACTACCTCCCGATTTATTTTCTCCCGCGAAATAGCTAAAATCGCTATTCGGCGGCCTGACTATATTCTAATCAGACCTTTTCTCGCAGACACCGCTACCCTGAGAACATTTATCGGAGCTTGGTAGCCTAGAAGAAGCCATCGTGGGGTTCTTAGTATCCTCGCCCTTTTTAATTCTGAACACCCGCACAGCCCTACCGCCTCCTGGACATGCCGCGCCTCGCTGCCCTACCCATCGCCCAACTCCCAAAGTGATGAGAAACCACGATAAATGTATTCGCTAAAG
Organism: Cordylochernes scorpioides; assembly: GCA_030710605.1. Taxonomy (NCBI): domain Eukaryota; kingdom Metazoa; phylum Arthropoda; class Arachnida; order Pseudoscorpiones; family Chernetidae; genus Cordylochernes; species Cordylochernes scorpioides. The sequence continues at coordinate 40,208,021 of CP092872.1, read as the reverse complement.
AAATTGAATTGACAACACTTAGGCGTTTCTTCTTCTCGGGGTTGATGCAGATGTGGCGATCCGTCAGGCCCTACCTCATCCTTCACAACCTGCGTCCACTCGTAAATCCCTTATAGCCTAGTGCTCCAATGTCTGTTACTGATCCACTTGTAATTGTCGCTGCGTCAACTTGGAGGCCATCAATATCAGGTAGCGGCCACCCGACTTGAAGGGTTTGCTTTTCACACACGGGCTTGAGAAAGGCGCCAATTCCATTCTAAGTCAGCCAAGGCTTTTATTTGGGAGTTTAGAGCCCTGAGGTGAGGAGCGACTAGCGAAGACCTACTGATTATATTGAGGAGGGCTCTTTGTCGATGGGGGAGTCTCCTGGACTGTACATAGCCGCTTCTCATATACTAATATATTAAATTAGTGTATATGCTTTGAATTTGATAAATGTCTTTCTCTCTCTCTCTCTCTCTCTCTCTCTCTACCAATTAAGTATTGAAATATCTAATCAATCTGATGGTGGATGAATACCTATCCACGCCACACCATCATATGATGGACCAGAGAAGGAGTTTTTTCTATATCGGAACTTCATTCAGTGGGAGGTGCCAGTATTGTTTCACCCTTCCTCCAAAAACACTCTAATTACATTCAGTTTGCCAAAGCTAGTGGTGTGGCGTTGTCACCGACCCGAGGCCGCTAGGTTTCGGCGACGTTCAATAGATGGTGTCTAGCTTTAACGTCTATTTTGACGGGAAAGACAACCTTTGTCTTTTTGATCAATATCCTCCCGGAAAAATTTCCATCTATACTCATCTCAGTCTCACTTCTAATATTGAGGTGTGCGTCTGGTTTGTGTGTCACGTTCACTTGAGGTGTAAAAATGTCTTTGATCGATTAATGATTAAGTCTAGCCAATTAAAATCGTGGCAGAAGGGAGTCACGGAATAGTTTGGTAGTTCCAGGCATCTGACTTGTACAATTAGTTCGTTAAATGCCTTTCTTCACTAGACATGTTATCCTCTCCGGTTCTTTTTGTAGCAGTTCATATCCTTACCCTTCATACTGATCCTCGTTATTTTTCCGATTGCTGCTATGGTGGTCTACATCATTCGCACTGCGGCAGTGTATAGAATAGGTATTCGTTTTAAACAAATCGCGTGTCTCTGCCGAATATACAATATTGGAGGGCATCGAGTGGTGTATCTTTACCGGTCGATCTTTGTTCAATCTGTTGATTCCTTGACAGTAGAGTTACCACCTGGCGAATTCCACAGCCTTCAACTCATGTCTCGTTTACAATGTTGTTACTTGACACTTGCGTGCAATCTCATTCGGATACTCCTCCACAAGAAGCCGATTATTTTTATTTGGTTGTGTGCTATTTCTCTTGGCCATCATCGACCTTTGAACAGAAGTGGTTTGATATGTGATTTGCAATTGATTATCGGTGTCTCCATTTGCACTAGTGGCAGCTGTATTGGATTAAGTATATCGTATATTGGATGTACTTTACCTTTTCGAGGGTCTATTGATTTCGATGAATACCTAAAGATTGAATTTAAATATTTTTGTTATTGCACTCTATCACCCACGATCTTTTGTAGATCGAATAGAAAGCTTTAGGTACACTGGAGTGAAAAGTTTGTGTATCAATAGGTTTCACCGTAGGTTATCACTTTTAACGAATTCCTAGATTTTATCAACACTCTTCTGCGTCATGCCGTTGAAATAGATATATCGATTAGTTTAGGAAGGCTCTTGAGGACTCAAGGTTTCTTGTTCCCGGAGGGTTCCATAGAGTGCAATATTATTGTCGTATATAAAAACCGGAACGACTTGTTGTTCAGGAGTGATGTTGAAATTTCCAATATTCTCAGTGACCAATACTGATATGTGTCATGCAACGATAGAAAAGTCATAATGTTAATTTCAAAGGCAAATTATCAGGCAAGTATCCATTTGCAGCCCTGCTTGGTGTGATATTTGCTTCATGTAGAATTCATGAAACCTCACCCCAATCTTATCGCAGAACATATTGATAGCGGTTTCAATAGACGAGGTACCCAATGCTGCTCTTGATTGTTAATGCCCGTTTACAGTTTTATTGAAATCTTTGACTATGGTGTCATAGAGATTCTGGTACCTCTGCATATGCAGATCGATCTGAAATGTTTCCCAGTGCTACTGTATGTTGCTCTAACGATTCGTATTGTCTTTCTGACTCTCGCCTACTCGTTACTTTTATTTCTCCTTCCTTCGCCTTTTCAACAATCCTTTCCGTTATGAGGGCATTCAATTTTTGTCTTTATGCATTCCATTGTCTGATAGAGTCATCAAATCTCTCCATTTTAAAAATAAAAAATTTACATCGTTTAATAAATGCGTCTAAACTTAAAATGCATAGATAGATCAATATAAAGAATGATTCTCAATTAAATAGCTTTGACAGAAACAGGTATACATGGTGCGACTATTAAATAACGAGGCTAATACTGTAAAACATATAATTTAAAAGTATATATATTTAGTTATCATGGCCCCTCAAATTACACCACTTCTCGATCCCTTCAACATTCTCTGTTTATTTTACATTGTCCGAATCAGTACTGAAAGATTTCATCTGTGACATTTTTCAATGCATATTCTTGTTCCTTTTAGAGGACTTTCATCCTTGAGAAATAAATAAAAGTCGCATTGTTCCAGGTTAAGTTTATAAGAAGGATGGTCTAAAACTGGGATGGTATACTTAACCACACAGGAATGTTCTGACAGACAATGCAGTGTCAGCCGGTGCGTTGTCATAATGAAGATCCTATATGACTTGTTCTGCCGCAATTCTATTTTTTATTATTTCTCATCGAAAAAGTTCAAGAACCTTAAATTATAAATACTAATTAATACAAGTAGTTTGCCCTTTTGTGGAACGCAGTAAAGGTACACAATCCCATAAATTTTAAAAAGATAATCATTTAACCTTTTTTTAAACTTTCTCCTTCTCTGTCAATTCAGACACTTCTAATTCTCTGCTTAATATAAAACAAAAAATTGAAAACCATGATACATCGCATGGTATCACTCTTTTCAAGATGTTTAGTTCATTAGCAATGGCAAAATGTCAGTTTAAACATTTTACAAGCATATTATATAGGCCTAGTATTTGTTCGAATGTCCTATATTTCGCACACAATTTTTGAATATTGAAATTATAATATAAATTTTTGTCTATCGCATTTTTTGTAATTTTTTTAGAGTGTCAGAAATCAAAAGAATGGTGAGTCGAAGTCAGATGGGATAAAACTGACAAAATATTCAATGTTTTAAATATTTTGACACTGAGAGGATGACCTGGGCATTCAATAGGAAAATATTCATAATTAACTCCTCTTTTAAAACACCAATTATTTTCGGCAAAATGAAGGTCATGGCCAGAGTAGTATGTCTAGAGACCTACTACACAGTAAGATTTCAGTCTACAGCGTTTACTGTTTTACGACCTTGTCGCGTGTCTAGTTCTTCTGTAGAAGTTTTTCCCGTTTTTGTAGCCACTACTTGTATATCATTGCTGTCAACACGATATAAAATATTAAATATGTCATAATTTGTAAATAGCTGTATGCAACCCCGACCCAATATGTATGCAATGTATGTTTCAAAGATTTAATAAAGAATAAGGTAACTGGATGATAGAACGACTTAGAGAAACAAGGCCTAGAAAAGAGGCTTAGAAGTGAGCAGAATCATTAGCAAAATTACAGCCAATTTTATTATCGCGAAACTAATAAAAGTTGAGTTCAACGACACAGTATTTCCTGGTCGTGTCAGGACAAGTCCAAAGACAAAGAAATTCTGGCCACAGAATCGAGGTGGAAGGAGAAATTATTGCCTCATGCATAATAAAGAACATCAAGGCAGACATTAAGTTCATTGTCACCAAAACAGGGACAATACCAATACCGGGCAGTGAAATTTGCTTTATGCTAGGACTACCCAAGAGAATAAATGAAATAAAACCAGTAGAACAAGAGTTTCACCAGCTGTTAACGGAGATGGTAGCATAAAGAATTTTGAAATCAGAGCATAAATTACAAAAGGGGACCACAAGTTGGAAATAAAACCACCCAGGAGAATACCCCTAAAATAAAGGATGAGGTCAAGAAACAGCTAGACTTAATGGAGAAAAGTAGGGTGATAAAAAGAATGGAAGAACCGACACCTATATCAAGCCACGTGGTGGTAGTAAATCAAGGCGGGAAATAGAGAATTTGTATTGATCCATCAGATTTAAACAAGCTCCTGCTAAGAAGACGCTACCCAATAAGAACAATAGAGAACATAGCTTCCAATATCAAAAATACAAAATACTTCACAAAGCTTGACTTCTTAAAAGGCTTTTGGCAATTGAAGGTCGCTGCGGAAACACAACCTTACATGACCTTCAGCACACCTTGGGTGCGTTATGCTTTCCTTAGGGTCCCATTTGGGATAAATACTGCACCGGAGATTTTCCAGAATATCATATCCAAGATTGTAGAGGATATACCTGGTATAAAAACTCGATGGACGACATATTCATCCATGCTGAAGACATCCAAACATTGAGACAAAGAATATAGTCATGACTACTCCTCAGGAAGCTGGAGCAAGACTCAATATGGACAAGTGTGAATTTTGAAAAACAAAAATAAAGTTCTTGGGACATATCTTCACCAGTGATATAATAAAAACAGATGAAGAAAAGGTCAAGGCCATTGACAATATCAAGTCATCATCGAACAAAAAAAAACTACAAAGACCTTTAATAATGATTCAATAGATAAATTCATCCCAAATCTCTCAGAGATAACATGAAGAATGAGATTGTTTCTGAATAAAAACAAAATGGCAATGGGACAGCTTGAGGGACGAGGATATGGAAAAAATAAAATACTTTTTAAAACAAGTGCCAGAAAAAGAAGCTCTGGCAATTAAATTTGGTTGCAAGAAATTCCATACCTATATATATGGTAAATCTTTTGAATAGAAACAGACCATCGATCGTTAGAATCCATTCACAAAAAACAATGAATAAAATGCCACCAAGACTTCAAAATTATTCATGGAAATCAATCAATATGGACCAACTATCAAATACAAGAATGGAAAAAAGCTCTTGATTGCAGAATTACTGAGTCGGGATTGAAAAAAATATGAGATTATAGAAGAAAATTCAATAGAAATCCTTTTAATTACTGCATTTGGCAATAGATCAAAAACTAACAAATCCCAAAAGGACCATGAAAGCATCCTTGAAAAAGAACCTAGTGGAAGTGCATTTTCAACTATGGATCAAGATCAAGAAACTCAGCCTAAAGGTTCTGACAGGATGGAGCTGCAATCATAAACTGATAGTTCAGCTAAAAAGGAAGAGACCAGGGAGGAGCATAAGTTCACTAGAAGCGGTCGCCTGGTGAAGCCACCGAAAAGACTGGATTTGTAAAAAAGGAAAGATGTAATATAATTGAAATTGTATTTTAACTCAGCAACACAGTTCAGTTCTGTACATATAATGTAAACAATAGAAGTTACGTTATCTATCATTAACAAAAACCTGTAAGTAAATAAATCGTGTAATACACGAGCAAACATATCTTAAAATACGATTGTTAATTATATAACGTAAATAAATATTTTACAGACACATACAAATATTTAAAAATTAAGGCTACAAGAATTTTTCATACAAACAAAATTTATTTCTTTATAAAAACGAAATTATAAAAAAAAAATATGAAAAATCAATAATTAATTTATGATAATTCTCATGTGTTGTATCTAAGTTAGTTAACTATGAAAATCTCAAATTAATTAAAACGTCGGGTGGACAAAATAATTAAAAGAATACGGATAAAGCGAGTTTATAGAAGCGTGTAACATATTGTAACATTGAGAAACTACTGAAAATTGTTTCAACCCATGTTCTCTGAATGTTTTTCAGCTTTCGTTTAACAATGGTAGACATTTGTCTTATCAAGGGTGCAATTAAGTCTCAAATACGAATCGCTTTTGACTCCGGAATTTTTTTAAACTATTAATTTAATCCTACAAACAAATATTAATACAGTGCTATACATCAGAATTAAATGTGCTCATAATCGAGTCGTGTATTGTCATCGGAGGTGAGTGGAGAAACTATCACAAGATTTGACTCATTCTAGCAGAAGGTGTCAAACAAAAACCTGTAGAAGAGAATTATAAATTTCAAATATATAATATATAAAATACTTATAAACAAGATATATATTTTTGATGCATTTTTTTCATAAAGAATTGGTTAGAACAGTAAATATAGAGAGAAAAATAAATATTTTAACAAATTTTATTTGATTTTAAAATATTGAAATTTATTGATGAAAAACCTAAACCTGAATAAATGTTTACATATAATCAGAACTATTTTGTTGGATTAGTGCATCTAATGAAGAATAAATATGAAATATTTGGTACATAGATCGCCACATATGGTTCAGTTTCTTCGAAAGAGACGCAAATATCGTTGTAAATAAAATCAGTTTTTGTAATATATATATTGATTTTACTAATAAAAAATGATATCTATATATCAATTACTTTCTCCACCTCATGAAAAGTCTGAAAGACCTTTTCAAAGGCGATGAGAACGAAACATAAGATATCGTAATCACCAAATGAACTAGGCTCCTACTCCCTATGTTCAAACCTTGCAGAGCACAAGTTGATGGAAGGCTTGTCAGTACGGAAAACTTCATAATTATCTGTTTTATTCATAACACCCACCTTCCAATCTTGTAGAATACTTGAATCAATCTTTAATTTATATTCATAAATTGTTGAACTAAAACAGCCCACACGATCTTCTATTCAAAAGTGATGATGTATTAACTTTTAAAAATTCTGCCTTATGATGTTAATCATTCCCTCAGTTTTCCTCGCCACACTGATCATGCATGTATTGACTCTCTATAGCGATTTTCTTCAGAATATTCCACTGGGCTTTTCCTTATGGTTTGCGGAAGAAAATTGCTCGATGCAATTATTTAAATATAATTCTACTGTCCTAAAAGCTTATATCCATAGTTTTCTTGAATACCATTTATAGAATTCCACCCTTCAGTGAAGCATATAAAATCATAATGATCCAATGCAGTATTAGAGATCTAAAGAGACGGTCTGGTAGATTAAATTGGCGAAACCGCTGGGAGGGGTCACCACTGATGAGCCAAGCCCTTCCAATATTTTTCTTCGCAGCAAGGACAGTAGAAGTTTGATTTATTTGTGAAAATAAACATTCGCGTCTTAATGTTTTCATTTGTTATATATTCTACTTGATCTGACAGGAAGCATTAGAGGCCGCAAAGGCTTAAAAACACTATAAGGGTCGTAATAGGGGCTGAACTCACCAGACAAACGGAAGACTCTTTCAAATAGAGCATACGAATGCAGATAGGATGATTTTACACATGATATTAGATCTTTAGCTAATTAGCATCTTTGAATCATTGTAGATCATATTTGATTCAGTGACCGACTTCTGTGACCAAATGCATGCGTAGATCATAGATGTATATCTTGGACGATATATTTACCTAATGTTGTACGTTGTGTACTAAATCATAAAACACAGATTTAAATAATTAAATGACAAGAAATGCCTAATACATTATCAAAATGTTATGTTTACAAAATATATATGTGGCAATACCTTCTCTTTTTGGAATTTATTTTCGAAATTATAATTTCTACTAAGGCAAAGAATAGTTTCTTTGGATATTTTGCAAACTTGAGCGGAATATAGATTTTTATTTGTAAAGGATGAAGCATAAATTAACACAAAGCAATAACGCGCCATCTATATGTATAAAATAAAAGGATTTAAAAGCGCGAATGTTTCTTTTATACATAAAACGAACTTCTACTTCCTTACTGCGATGAAAAAATATATTGGGAGGGCTTGGCTCATCAGTGGTGAACCCTCCCAGCGGTTTCGCCAATTTAATCGACCAGACCGCTTCTCAGAGCTCTAATACTGTATTGGATCATTCTGCTTTTATATGCTACACTGAAGGATGGAATCTTAGAAATGGTTTTCAAGTAAACAATGGACATAAGCTTATAGGACAGTAGAGACAGTAGAGCCCTCCCAATATATTTTTTCATCGCAGTAAGGACAGTAGAAGTTCGTTTTATGTATAAAAGAAACATTCGCGATTTTAAATCCTTTTATTTTATACAAAGGATGAAGCATATTTATGCTTCGATAAATTTTTTGGTGTGTACATAATTGTATATTAAAAAACACAAAATAGAAATATCCTTAACTCTCACGTGAAAATTTCAGATAGCAGAGCACTATCTATATAACCACAGACAATTTACAGTTTATTTGAGACGTACTATAATAGCTTCAACACACAATTCCTTTTAAGTCCAAGAGATTATCCCTTCTCGAATATAAATCTATTATGTCGCCCTGATGGTAAAAAGTGAATTGTACATTGTAGTTTGGAGAAAGTTCTGGATTAGATCGAGATTAAGTGGATTAATCTCTATTTTTCTCGGTGAGTTTTATTTTGTAGCTCTCTTATTGTTTATTATACCCTTGTGTAAAGATTACACCAATTCCATGAGTTAATGCTTCTCGAGCTGTTTTATGATAAGCCGCGGCCTCTTACAAAGGGCCTGTTCAGTGCATCTAATGCAAGCCAAATAAAATGTTTTCTGGAGCTGCAGGTGCCAAGCTACATTTTGGGAAAATAAGGTAGATTTTGTTAGTTTTCTATCTTCAATGGCTTGAGATGGCCTGTTATAAATCTTGTTAGTGTTGTTTGACGCTGTCTATTTTTGAGGTTCAGAGCTCGTCATGGATTCACTCAACTGTACCAGTTGTGCTTATATGGGATTCTCCATTTCTTATATTCGTTTTTGCTAGTGCATCAGCAGCTTCATTGCCTTCAATGCCAACGTGTGAGGGTATCCATTGAAGATGAAATTTTGAAGTTTTTGAGAGTTTTGTAGCTCTAGTTGAGAATTATACCTTAGTTTCGGCCCCGCAACTATATTAAGTTGTGGTCCACCTCCTAGTAACCTTAGAAATTTACCGCCAGCTACAGACTCGTGGCTCAAATGGATGTGAATTAAATTATCTTTAAAAAAGAACAGTTAAACTTTAACATAACAATAAATTAATTTAATATCTGTATCAACACCACAGCCTGGTTAGCGACAATATCACAAATTAAAGGGACATATAAACAACTTACCTATATTCTTATATAGCTTATATATTTACACATAAATATTTATGTATTGGAAATAACAGTTTTAATTAATCTTCATTAAATCTACACATGATTTTTAGGGACTCAAACGAATTCTCTTGACCTAAACTCCTAATGTGCTGATGTAGTATAAAGTGACCAAAGAGAAGAATCAATTTCCAATGAAAGACCGCTGAACTTGGATACTTATGGCTCTACATTAGCTTGTCTCACATTAATGTTTAGTCGAGTTATTTTACCAGGGTGGCCATTCTTCCAAGATCATCGGATGGGAATATACATTGCTTGGCAACAAAGTCAATAGGATTATTTGAATACCTGTGGAACCAGGAATTTGTTGGTGAATCACATTTTCACTGTATTGTATTCACAGACGTCTTCAATGTCATACCTCATATTTCAGACGTCTGATATCCTCCTTGCTGTGTATTTCTCCTGGGACGAATCATCTCGAAGGCACCATTCGCTCTGGCTCTTGTCCTGGAAATGTACATTATGGAGACTTGTATTTAAGATGGTTTGTTCTACAATAACTAATCATTATAACAAATTAAGTATTAAAATAGACCAGACAAACATTTATAATGGCAAACAATCCAGCGGCTGACTATGAGCTGCGGTAATTGAGAAATTTCTTCAAATCGATGGTACAGGAAGTGAGGAGGCTTAGTGCGTCTAACAAGATGGCGCCAAATCCGCGAATAGCTATCTTCTGCATGGGAAGTTTGCTAAGCCTACTATGCATTTCCAAACTACTCCATTTGTACACAATTTATTGTCTTGGTGACACATGCCTTTTCCAGAAAGGAAACCTAGAGATTAGAGTGATCAAACCCTACATTTCTTGGAGCATAATTTAATATAAAAATGTTTTGTTCATCTAACCTTTAATATTATAACTTTTGAAAATATTTACACACATAGAAAATATATGCCGAATTTTAAAAATTCAAATTCGTGGATTAAATAATATTTTCATATTTTAAAATGTGTTTGTATAGTGTATGTTTTTGATTTGTAGATTTCTTTCGTGGAATAAGTCAAGGAATTCGCAGAGAGGTTATGCTAAAAATAATAAATAAATAGATAAATGAAGGAAGATCACAGACACTTTTTGTAGATATATTTCTAGCTCAACCTTCACACCAATGTATACCATTAAATTTATGTGAGTTATTTTGAACATTGTTCACATATGTCTACAACAGGTAGAACATCAAGGAGAGAAATAACATTGATAAACTTTATTATGCTTTCAAAAAGGAAAATATACAAGTGATATATATATATATATACATTATATTTATATAACAAGGTGGAAAATCATATTGAATTTTTTTACATTAAAACATGCTTAGATGGTTAGAAATGTGGATTAATATATATATATATATATATAATATGACCATGCATATGAAATGAAAAATAAAATTACAAAGTAAATTTATTCAGAAGGATGTGTGTATTTAACCCTTAATTACTCGCGCTGGGTGTATAACACCCAGTAAGAAACTAAACTGTAAAAATAAACTGTAAATAATAAATACAGCAGCTTGAGTGTCTCGGTAGCTTAATTATTTGTGGTGAAACTTAGATTGGCCTAATGAATTTCAAAATCATACTTTTCAACTTTTTGGTAATCAGATAATATGGGTGGTTTACACCCAGCGCGAGTGTTTACGTAACACTTTTGGCAGGTCGTGAGTGACAGCTCGCCTATATTTTTTAGGTTTAAGATTCAGTCGGATGTATTTCTGTTGGCTTTGTTCGCATATTCTTTGTTTGCTCTTTATTCCTAGCTCTCCAAAAACTATCGTTTGCTATTAATTTTTAAGAAAATATTTCATGAATACTTCAACTCTCTCTAATTTTGATTCCAAAAATGAAGTTGTTGGTGGCACATCGGATATATCTTCTGAAGAAAATACAGAAATATATAGCTACCATGATTCTGAATCCGAGTTGGAATCTGAAAACGAAGAATTTGGTTCATCTTCAACATCCAGTTTCTATGTGGGGAGAGACTAGACAACGCGGTGGAAGACCAGTGAATGGCAAAGTACAAAGGAAAGAATTTACTCTTGCAACATAATTTCTCACCTTCCTGGTCCGAAAAGAGATGGAAAGAACATCACAACAGCTCTTGGAGATTACAGAAAATTTATCACAAATAAAATAGTTGAAAAAATAGTATGTAACACCAATCAATATATCTCAAGGATTCGAGGAAATTTCTCTCGAGAAAGGGATGCGAAATATACTAATGATGTAGAAATTTGGACTCTTATTGGACTTGATGATGGAATCGGATTCGAAATTTCCCGGTCTGTAATCAATAACGAGCGATTTCTCTTTTTACTCAGGTGTTTGCGTTCCGATGTTTTGCCCACACGTGAAATAAGAAAATAAATGACAAACTAGCACCAATTAGAGAAATATTTGAAGAATTCGTTACAAACTGCAAAACTATGTATCATCCTGGAGAATATTTGACAGTAGATGAGAATATTATTCCATTCAAAGGCCGATGTAGTTTCAAGCAGTACCTTCCCAATAAACTCGCAAAATATGACATATAAATACTTATATGGTATGTTGTTCCCACAAGAGCTATGTGGTGAATCTTGAAATATACGCTGGCAAGCAACCTGAAGGCCCTTATCAAATAAGTAACTCTTCCAACAATGTTGTTGAAAGACTTTTACCTTCAATCTCCGGGTCAAAACGCAACATATCTACGGACAATTGGTATACCAGTTATCCTCTTGCAGTAGCTCTTTTGAATGACCATAAATTGACCTTTGTAGAACCACTCAAAAAGAACAAAAAATAAATACTACCTGAATTTATGCCAAATCGCGCACGACAAGTGTTTAGCTCAATTTTTGATTTTTAAAAAAATGTCTCCCTTGTATCATATGTTCCTAAAATGGGCAAAAGTGTCATTCTTTTATTCTTTAATTCACTCAAAAGCAACAATTGATGAAATGACAAATGAAAAGAAGAAGCCAGAAATTATTACTTTTTACAAAATTACAAAGGGGGAGGGGGGGGGGGGGGTGGACCTATTGGATCAAAAGACGTCACTCTATTCCGTGGGACGACGTACCAAAAGATGGCCCCTGTGTATCTTTTTCTAACTTTTAAATATTTCTGGAGTTAATTTCGAACTTCTTTTTGATGGGAATTAACCCCAAAACCTTCACAAAAAAAGAGAGGATTTCCTAAAAGCTCTATGACTTGAATTGGTAACAGAGTAACATTATATCAGGTCTACTACCAAATCCTTTTCGAAACCAATTCGAAGTATTGTCCGAAAACATGCTGGTCAGTCACCAGAAACTATGGTAAGTTTTATGTCAAAATATAATCAAAAATTTATTTCGAATCGTTTTAGGAAGAAGAAAAAAAAATCGTAAGAACAAAACACTATGCCAGAAGTGCCAAAATAATGTTTGTAAAGAACATTCTATTATAATATGTAGGCAATGTATGTAAATATTTCGAAAATTGTGTATCCCAAATTTGACAAAATTAATTTGGTGCTTAAATTTACATTTAAGTTTTTAAAATATTTTAAAATATAAATATCACTCAAATTACCGATTGAAATATTTAAACTGTTAATAAAATAATTATATCATACAAAAAAGTTCGAAAATGATTTTGTTTTAAGTGATATTTCACCAGGTTAAAACACCGGGTGTATTACACCTAGCGCGAGTAGTTACGTCACAAAAGTGAGCGCAAGTTACTAAGGGTTAACACAGATGTGTCGGTTTATTTTCTCCTTCATTATATATTTAAATTTGGAGTGGCATATGTAGACCTATGGTTGAGGTGATATATATATCCCATTCAAAAAGCAAATTATATTTGGTTTTCGATATAAAAAGATGTTAAAGTGAATATATTTCAGAACAATGAAATCTCAAGGCCAGGTATATTGCTTTGAAACTAAAGGCGTAGGAAAAAGGTAGTATGTGAGTGGGGAGCAATGACTAGTGAGTGTCATGACTTATAAACATATAGTTTTACATTTGGAAACAAGTACGAAGCAATATTTTTCTAGACTTAATAGAAATACGTGGAATAACATTATTTATTGAATGAGAATAAAACTAAATAGAATATCGATAGAGGTCAAAACTTCAAGTATGCTTTTATAATTTGTATTACCGGCAAGTGTGTTTTCGGGCAATATTCACTTTAATGGGCTTATAAGTTTGAACGAGGCTAGTTTAAAGTTGACTGTATATGACAAAGACTGCATATACATTGTAGGTACATAACATTCTTATATCTGCCTCGGAGTATCTTCGTTGTAATTTTAGACGTGTTACAAATCCTTTGGCCCAAAACTTTCCAATTATCTGATTAAAATAACATAAAACTTTTAACGCTTCTGTTTCCCAGTGTTCAGTTTTAAAACGTTGGTCGTATTTAGCATAATGGCTCGTCACTAAGTAGTAAAACACAATATGCTGGAGTTTGTTAGTTCCCTACAAAATTGTGTAAAAAGAATACAGTAAGAGGGACCTTTTGGATAATTAGGAAAAATCAACAACAATATTTCTTTTTAAAACTAGAAAAACCGTAATATTGCGCTTTTTAGAGTTAAGAGTCAATTTGGGAAATGACCTCTAGTACTTAGTGAAATTGTAACTAAAACTGAGAAAATAGCTCTCTCTACATAGCACAGAATGATTTTGTAACTGTTATAAATTGTTCCTAAATAGATTTTTTATCATTTTGAATATTTTAAAATATTCTTAAATTTTTTTGGTTTGTTTTTAAATTTCCGGCACATTTGGACAAAAATTTAAAATATAAGAAAATGGCAGAAATAAACCACCTTTTATAAATAATACATACTGAAACTATACAATTTGTATTTTAGGCCTCAAAATATATTAAAAACGATTTTTTTTCAAATACTTTTTTTAAACAATCTTTGACATGTTTCATTACGGTTCAACGGAAACCGTTGATTGATAGCCAATAAAAAGGAAAACATAGCGAAGTATTATGTTATGAATATTTTTATATCACATTTATATATGAATATATAGACTTATATACAACATTTTTATAATAAAACAAACAAGAACATTATATATTACATAGTTTCAACAGAATTTTGTTTTAAAATCCAACAGGCAGACGGCACGTATCTTTTCATCGTAAAACAGTTTCAAATATGCACTTATGCACATATGCACTTTTATATAAAGTTGAAAGGGGCCATTAATTTGTTGTTTGTGTTTGTTAATGTTTTCAACGTTTTTTATTTCATTTTATTTTCAATTCGAGGCATTTCAACAAAAGCAAATAATATGGTTATTCTATTTTAAAATTATGAATCTATAATGTATATTTTTATTTTATCTCTCTGCTGGTAAAACAGCGACCGATTTGTATATATTTATCATATAAAATAATTAATTTGAATAATCGATTTTTTTTGTGATTTTTAGCTATCCATTAATATAGGAAATTATCGATTTTTTTAAATAGCCTGATATGGAAATTGACACCAAAAACTTTGAATCAATTCTGTTTATTGAAAATGAACTCTAGGTTTGTTTTTATATGTCTTATAGCAAATAAATATTTCCCTTGTTACGCTGAAATAAATTTGAGTGCATTGAGTTGGCATTGTATCCACCTCTTGGTGAATTCAAGATTGGTTACAGCTCTAGGCATTGGTCAGAGAGACGCCGTTGTTCATCCTGTGAACAAACTTTCGATGCCTGCTGTAGTTACGAACGTGACTGGCTGTGGATAAGCTCCTGCGAATAACTACACCTCAGGCATGATTGATATGCAAGGTGTTACTTGTTTATCAGTTTATATCTCTGATATAGTGTTGCTGTATATGGACGATCGTTGTCAATTAAACAGAGATCCAATACTATTCTTTCAAATATCGGCCTTGCAGTTTTAGTGACTAATCTGACATGTAATTGTGCATTGGCGCGCTGACTAGTAATAATAACCTGAAAAACGAGCCTAGTATTCAAAAACATTTTCGCACATTATATTATGCCATGGAGTTAGAACGACCGCCAGAAAGAACTCGCCAACATCGCGACGTCCATCAAGATATCACAAGGAAGATACTGTTCTCTTCCTTAGTGAAGTCACAAAGGGGTTTCGTTCATTCAGCTGAGCACATCAGAAGTAGAACGAGATTTTCCTGTAGGATATCAATCTAATACACATGATGAATCGGCCTAATCATATTGCTAGTTAAACACCTTCCTCGTAAATTATGGGAATTCACTATTAGCCTGAGGATCTGATGAAATCAAAGTACGCCTTGGACTGACGAGGGCCATAGCAGGTAACTATGGCCTCCTGGTTAGCGTTCTGAAATTTGCAGAGCTGGTGTTTTGTTTGTGTGACCAACCTTTAGATTGCGAGGTTAGCTCGTAGGTTTTTGCATGCCTATATTCGAAGCCTCCAACGGTCCGTTCGCTTCAGCTCGAATTGTACTGCTCATGCGATCCTCTATATACGCAGATCTTAGATCCGCTGAGCTTAGTGGACCTGGGAGTATAGAATCACATTTTTCAAAAAGCCATCTAGAGCTGACAGCAATAGGACGATGTTGATACTTATTGGTCAATTAATTTCTTTTCTCAACTATAAATATTCAGTTGCTAATTGATGGTCCATAGTTTCTACCTCAAATTTGATAATTTGCTTATAACCCCCTTGTTAAGGCTTTGAAGCACTTTTGAACATTGACACCAATTCTATCTCAACAAATGGAGATCGAATATTACTTAGTTATTGAATGATAATGGAGAGCCGCTTTATAATTGTACCCCTAAACATGACTCTAGAACAATCCCGTTGGAGCAGCGTCCTCTTATCTCATTTGTAAATTGTTATTTATATACTTTTTCGAATAAATAATGGTGTATTATTAACCTAATTACTTCTTTACGTTTGTGTGGAAATCATTTCCCAGCAATGTAGCAATACACACGCACAATCGCAATAAAGGTGCATGTTGTGATTTATAACAGCATTGATATAAATAGATTTATTAAGATGTATTTTATGGCACGTTACCATGGAGGGTGGAAAGACCCAATACTGTTCTAAGGAATACCCAAAGGCCGTGGTAAATTTCTATATTTCATAGTCAAAGTGTTGTGCTATCAAACAATGCCGAATGGTAGTTAATTTAGTATGAGAACGGAGGTGCCTGTTGTTTCTTCTGATACCCTCGCACAATGACCACCAACAAGTATACTGTAATATTTATTTTAAAATGGTCAAACGAGATTTCAAATTAAGCCTTTAAATTAAATTCTAACGCGTAAATTTAAAACGAAAAAAAAAAAAACAACATATAACTGTGTTTGAATCAAATGTTTGAAGGATTTTCTCAAGTTCTCTGTTTACTTTAATTCTCCATTTCTTTTGCTCTTTTCCAACAATCCCTTTCTTCCGTGTTGCAAGTTTCCAAACTATTTATATAGTGTTCCTGTTAGAAAAGACTTCTGGAAAGAAAATGGCCGGAACTGTTTACTTTGTAAGGATCTCATGGATGATAATTTGGTTCACTATTTCTTCCAATGCCCTCTCTTAACAGAAAAACGTACTGAAATTTTCCCAAGCCCTAACTTTGGTCAATTTAGATACCAAAACATAGGTCAACTTCTCTCTTCAGCTCTGGATGATGAATTACTGATTGTTAAATACTTTAAGTTCTGCACAGAAGCTGGGCGCATAAGAAATAATGCAGGGCAAAGGATACTGGAGGATGACCTATCTGTAAATAGGTAACTGAATGTGAGACAAACTTTATTTTAAGGTAAATGTTTCCTCTTCCCTCTCCTCTTGTTGATGTGTAAATACGGCGAATCCTATATAGGGCGGAATGCCCTGAATAAAGGCTTTTGTTGTTGTTGTTGTAATATAGTGTTCCTGTTTTTTATATTCAGCTACTGCTCTTTATTTTGAGATTCGCTTGCTCCATTTGCTATATTTATATCTGGAAATATGCCAAGAATATCAGATCCAGATATTTCCACTTATTGAAGTTTTCTTTATTCTTCTATATGTCTGAATTGACTCTCTTTATATTTTCTCCGCTCTATATATTATTCTATTTCACATAAAAATCTTGCACTTGATTATTTAATCATGTGACCATGGCATTTTGAAAATTAAATATAATATTTGAAGCTCTGTAGTATATCGTTGAAGAATTAGAAAGTTTGGCAAAGGTTCTTCAGGTCTGTCGACCACCGAGTCTCAATCTAGTTTTCCACCTAGATTTATAATGCGCGTCCCAAATATTTAAAATTATTCAATGCGAAATATATATTTCTGTAAATAAAATAATGACTCTCACTCATCTCCCCAGCCATACTTCAGAGCAAATATTCCAATAACTAATTATATTATTGTATTGAGATTTTGGGGATATCAAAACCAAAACTATATTATAGTTAGAATTGTTATCAATTATATATATTATATTAATAATTCAAAGGTCCATATAGAAAACTATTTTATATACATAGGAATTAAATCTTGATAAAAATGGAATAAACTTGGATAAATGAGAAGGGTCAATATTTATATATGTGTGTGTGTGTTCATATCATATTAACACCTTAGATATTTAGGATGGTTGTTATATATATAAAGAATACAAACAAAGAACAAGAAGATTGTAGAATATGTACACGAAAGTATGTAGCGCTCTATGTGACAAAAAGTTAAGTAGAACGTGTTTATATGTTTCAGGCTTCATATCTAGCGATCAAATCTTGATAGCACAAGAGTTATACAAGGTCGGTCTATAAGTAGTGATAGTAGCTCAGTGGGAAATAAAATAAGATTTGTATTTAAATTAACTTTTTTTTTCTTAAAACATCAATTATTAAGCTTAAATACTATTTAAAATGAAATGGATACTTTTCCTGGTATAAGTTTCTTGTCTAAATTTTATTTTGAAATTTTCGGACTTGTTAGTCCTTCAACAGGAGTAACTTAGCAACAAGAAACTTTTCCCTGGAAGCGTTTTTTATTTTATTTTATTATTAATCAGAGAATAACGTTTATATTTAAATACTATTTAATTTGTTTAAATTTAAATTGAATATTAAAAGATAATATATTGAGACAAAATGTGAGCAAAGCATTGGCCAAAATGAATATATATTTCACAAATTCAAACCATAATTGAAATTAAAAGGTTTTTTTTGTATACGTGCTAAAGGATTATTCGTGAAATTATACTGATTTCCTGCTTTAACCCATATCCCTCTACCAGGTCTATTAGTATGAAACGCGAAAATTTACAGTGAATTCAAAAGTTCACCAATTCCATACAACAAAAATATTTTTTATTCATAGTAATTGCCCTGATTAGCTATACACTCGGACCACCTTTCAGGCAATTTTCGAATTCCTTGTCTGAAAAATTCTATTCCTTTTGAGTCGAACCAGTCAACAAGCCATTTTTGGAGTATGTCTGAGTTCTAAAATTCCTGGTTTTTTAGGGCGTGTCCTAAAGAGGTGAAAAGGTGGTAGGCCGACGGCGCTAAGTCTGGGGAGTACAGCGGGTGGGGTAAGAGTTCCCAGCCCAAGTTTTTTATGTTTTTTTTTTACCACTCTAGCGTTATGGGCTGGAGCGTTGTCATGCTGCAGTATCAGCTTGTTGTGCTTTTCACGCAATTCCGGTCTTATTTCATTCAATGCCTCTCTCAAACTGTGCATTTATTTCTAAACGGTAAAATCTTCCCAATTACATGGGTGGCAAGGATAAAATACTCAGGAGATAAGTTTCTTCATTGATTTATTAAGACATCAAGCTTTCGGGCACAGCGTGGCCCTTCTACAGGATCAATTGTATAAGAAAAATGATACACTATATACACGAAGAATAAATTTGCATATGTATTATTAGAAATTAGTTGTAAAATTTTGAAATAATCGGTAATACTTAGGATTTTTGTTTAAAAAGAACATCGAGACTTAAACAAATTAATAAAATTTGTTAAGAAGAAAAAAATATACGAATATTAAAAGGTATTAAGATAAAAGCGTAATAAGACTAAAAGGACGTTCCCACGGTTCGACGGAAACTGTGCTAAAACTATGAGTATTTACAAGGTAAAACAGTTTAAAAGGATATTAAAATAAATGAACAAAACAGGGAATTCATGAGATACATCAATGGCTATTTATGTAATAAGCTTATATACGGCTCAGGTACATCAATATGTCTGTTTATACTGTTAAACCTCAGAGATAGCAAGTCCTCGACATCCAATCTTTTGTGTTTATGTGGTATATTAGAATAATGTGATTTTGGATCGGTTGTGTTGAAACTATGTCCTGTCTGTGAAATGTGCTGGACAATAAGTGATTTCGGATCGTTATGTCTGATGTTTCTGTCGTGTTCCTGTATTCTGTCTTTAATGTAACGGCCAGTTTCACCTACATAAACACTGTCGCAATCGTTGCATTTTATGGAATAAACAGCATTGTTTCTTTGAACAGTGTTCCGAGGCGTGTTGTTTTTAGTGATAGGGTTCCTTAAGATAGTGCCTATACTGGGAGTGTTGGAAAAGTAAGTGCGGATGCCTAAGTTCTTTAATTCTCTAGCTATTTTTATGCTTTGCAAGGAATACGGTATTGTGCAGATGGATTTATAGTTGTCATATATCTTGGTGCAGGATGGGTTATAGAAATGCCTTAAAATAAAGTTTTTAGGATAACCAGAGGACATTAAATTTGAAATTATGTTATTTGTTTCCTTCTGCTTTGACTCCTCAGTGTAACAGTGGGTATATATTCTCTTGGACAAGGTTCTTACTGTATTGATTTTATGGCTTAAAACCTGTCCACGCATTTAACAGTTCAAAACATGGCTGATTTTCTTAGGAGAATCACAGAAAACATCAAAAAGCAAGATATCACCATTACAGCTAGACATAATAAGAAACTAACTCATTGGTCCAAAAAATATAACTTCAAACTCGCACCGAACAATGCCTTACAAACAATAGTGAATCTCTCCAGTTTCCAGCCTACCATAGAGCAGGTAAACATATTATCTAAAGGACTTAAATATAGACCTCAAGCCAAAGCTGATACCATAA
Source organism: Cordylochernes scorpioides (assembly GCA_030710605.1). NCBI lineage: Eukaryota > Metazoa > Arthropoda > Arachnida > Pseudoscorpiones > Chernetidae > Cordylochernes > Cordylochernes scorpioides. The sequence goes on along the minus strand of CP092872.1, from coordinate 40,187,602 downwards.
CAATCATAGCAGGAGTAGAATCGTCCATTTTCCGCTTAAATCATCAAGAGAAGTTTAGAATCAGACAGCACACCGCAGCAGTCCTTAGCGACCACAACCAAACTCAACATACCTACCAAATTAACAAAAATGTATTGCGCTCACTAACAACGAACAAAGATATAACCATCACCAAATCTGATAAAGGATCGCTTACAGTCATCATGAACACAGCCGAATACATTTCCAAGATGGACACAATCCTTGCTGATCCGCTCACGTTTACCCCTATATCCATAGATGATCAGAATACCGCAACCTCTTCTTTTAGAAAAGAAATCAACAATCTGCTGAGGAAGAAAATCATTAGCTCCGAAGAATGCAAATTTTTTTTGTCCAATATAATGTCAAAAGCTTATATTTACGGCCTACCTAAATTACACAAAGAAGGTATCCCACTAAGACCCATCATCGCGTACCACCTCTTCCCTGCAGCTCCGTTAGCAACTTATATAGCCAAAATACTGGCCCCGATGCTCAGAGATAGTGACTCCCCGACGACCATTTCTTCCATTCCTGTCTTCATAGGTAAGTTACAACAAACAGCCGTTACACCTGGTACCATCATGGTCTCATTTGATGTTGTTAATTTATATCCCAGTCTCCCTCACCAGCTTATTTTAGACTGCACCACAGAATTTCTAATTGAACAAGGTTGCCCCACAGACACCATTTCCAAACTCATTGCACTTATCAAAATCAGTCTTTCCCATAGTATTTTTAAATTCAACCAATCTTACTTCAAACAGACCAAAGGCACCCCTATGGGTAGCCCATTATCCTCCCCCCTTTCAGAAAAAGTGATGCGCAAGATAGATAAACGTATAGTTGATATCTTCCCTAACGACATTTTAATCTGGTCTAGATACATAGATGATGTCTTTGCTATAATCAATATTAACGCCTTTAATGATATACTCAACACACTGAATAATTTCTATCAAGACATAGACTTTACTTCTGAGACTGAAACATATGACTCTTTGGCATATTTGGACATACGCATAACAAAAACACGCAATAGATATAATACTGAAGTCTATTATAAACCCACCTTTCACCCAATGTATATAAATTTTTCATCTTTCTGCCCATTAAGCCATAAAATCAATACAGTAAGAACCTTGTCCAAGAGAATATATACCCACTGTTACACTGAGGAGTCAAAGCAGAAGGAAACAAATAACATAATTTCAAATTTAATGTCCTCTGGTTATCCTAAAAACTTTATTTTAAGGCATTTCTATAACCCATCCCGCACCAAGATATATGACAACTATAAATCCATCTGCACAATACCGTATTCCTTGCAAAGCATAAAAATAGCTAGAGAATTAAAGAACTTCGGCATCCGCACTTACTTTTCCAACACTCCCAGTATAGGCACTATCTTAAGGAACCCTATCACTAAAAACAACACGCCTGGAACACTGTTCAAAGAAACAATGCTGTTTATTCCATAAAATGCAACGATTGCGACAGTGTTTATGTAGGTGGAACTGGCCGTTACATTAAAGACAGAATACAGGAACACGACAGAAACATCAGACATAACGATCCGAAATCACTTATTGTCCAGCACATTTCACAGACAGGACATAGTTTCAACACAACCGATCCAAAATCACATTATTCTAATATACCACATAAACACAAAAGATTGGTTGTCGAGGCCTTGCTATCTCTGAGGTTTAACAGTATAAACAGACATATTGATGTACCTGAGCCGTATATAAGCTTATTACATAAATAGCCATTGATGTATCTCATGAATTCCCTGTTTTGTTCATTTATTTTAATATCCTTTTAAACTGTTTCACCTTGTAAATACTGATAGTTTTAGCACAGTTTCCGTCGAACCGTGGGAACGTCCTTTTAGTCTTATTACGCTTTTATCTTAATACCTTTTAATATTCGTATATTTTTTTCTTCTTAACAAATTTTATTAATTTGTTTAAGTCTCGATGTTCTTTTTAAACAAAAATCCTAAGTATTACCGATTATTTCAAAATTTTACAACTAATTTCTAATAATACATATGCAAATTTATTCTTCGTGTATATAGTGTATCATTTTTCTTATACAATTGATCCTGTAGAAGGGCCACGCTGTGCCCGAAAGCTTGATGTCTTAATAAATCAATGAAGAAACTTATCTCCTGAGTATTTTATCCTTGCCACCTGTGCATTTATTGTTCGTAGCGACTAGTATTGACCGTTTCGTCAGGTTTCAGGAGCTTGAAATATACTACGCCGGTCTGGTCCCACCATACGCAAAGCATTGCCTTTTTTCCTAAGCGATTGGGCCTAGGCTTCTGTTTTGGAAATTAGCCGAGCAGGCCCCACGACCTTTGGCGCATAGGATTGCTGAAGTGGATCGATTTCTCATCAGAAGTATGATTGGGTGCAAAAATGACTTATTTTCATGCCTGACGAGCAGCCCTTCGCAGGTTACCAGACGCCGTCCTTGCTGCCTTTCTCTCAACTCGTGGGGGACCCATCTGGAAAGCTTTTGGGTCATTCTGAGACTGTTTAAACGTAGGGAAACAGCACCTTGAGACAACTGGAGCTGTTTCGCGAGTTTCTCCTGCGTTTGGGTACTGTCCTCATCCAACAAAGCTTGCTGTTCAGCGTCCTCGAACTTTTGGTGCGGTTTTCCACGTGGTTCATTATCAAGTTCGAAATAGCCACTTTGGAATTTTTTAAACCACCTGTAACACTAGGATTTGCTCAGAGCGTGGTCGCCGTGAACTTCCTCGAGCATTCGGTGGGCTTCAGTGGCATTTTTCTTCCAGTTGAAGGCGAACAACAAAACTTCCCGCAAATGGGCATTTTTTTGGCTCGGAAATCACCATTTTCCACGGGCTCCAGAAACTTTCCACGATTTGAATTTTTCTAAAACTCCACGCATGCTAATGCCACGTGAGTCAAAAAACAAAATTCCTTCAACAGCGCCACCGTCGGCTCAAATAAAGTTGCACAGCGCCCTCTGGCAGCCATTTTCGCGTTTCATACTAATAGACCTGGTACATAACAGACCATACTAATGATTTCTTACATGGGGAGAAAATACATGAAAATTGGAGATATTCAGGAATATCATATATCGTCTGTGTAATGGAAATTTGTTCCGAAATTCTAGAAAAAAAACTTGGAATAATAGCACTAATAGCATTGCTAAATAACTTTACAGTAAGAAAATACAGTCTAAATTCATTTCCGCACCACGATCTTAACACAAAAGGAAGACCAATACCTCGATAATCAATTCGGATCATTATTTCCTGGATATAAGTGAAGATTAAGAGATGCATTTATATTATTTTAGTCCCGTAATTTTGGTTCTTTTTGTATGTTGTTGTTGCGTTATTCGGAAATATTCACAAACATTTAGATAGAGTAAATGAGATCTAAGCTGCATAACTCAAATATGCGTAAGCCATTACATATTGCTTTTAATCTATAGTGAAAAAGGAAAATATATGTCCCTTCAAATGGGCTTTCTTTTAAAGGAAACTAAATTTGAGGTTTGTTAAAAAGTAGCAAACATTCTGTTTACCTTAGGGAACCAGTAAAGCGCAGGAGGCTTCCTTCTGTAGAGATATGGAGGGGACCACCGCCGCCAGTAGCCGGCCTAGGAGCTAGGACGTGAGTTTCCAGTAATTTAGCAAATGACGGATCAACATGAATAGTGATTTTTCCACAAAATATGCCAGAAGCTTGAAAATACCCAAGTGTAAATCATTAGCAAGATTCAACAGGTGCCTTCGGGAAAGACACTATTAGAAACTAAGGAAATACAAAGTGGTAAAACCTTTTATAGGGAAATCTTTTCCAAAACGTCTTACAATGGAACAGAAACGACTTTCTCTATAAATCGCACAGGACAAGCTTGATATTGCAATGGTAACTCCAATTTTCTTTATCCCATGATCATAGGCGATAATGAGTCGTGGGTTTATGTTTACGACTCAGACATCAAGATGCAGTCATTACGACGAAAATTTCCGATATCCCCGAGACCATGAATCATGCCAGGTCCATATAATAAATATGAAGGACATTTTAACCGTTTTCGTCGACTCCGTGGGGAAGTGAATCATGACTACGCACCATAAGGACAAATCATCATAAATAATTGATAGAAAGAAAAAAAGATCTTTGCCTTAATTTTTTTTATCCATTGCATGATAAGTCCCAAACGACGGGATTTATGGACAGCGAACCATGCCCTCTCCATCAGGATAATTTGCCTGCTCATTCTGAGCATCTGAATTAGACCTTTTCGCCAAACACAATCTACTGTGGTTCGCCAGATTTCCTAATCACCCGATATGACTACGCTTTGCCTTCGGCTATTTTTCAAGAGAAATTGAGTAAAGGGAAAACATCACGCGGAATTCGACGCTCGGCTTATTTCCATTACAAAAAAAAAAAATGTTCCAGAAATATTTCCAAACATGTACGGAACAATGTGAGAATTATGTCCATTACCAAGGAAACTTCTTATAAGGGGGGATTAGAGTTTTGTGCCTCCAAATCAACAATTTATTTCTACCTGCCGAAATTTCGATATTTTTTAAACACACCATGTATGATGTAAAATGTATTTATGAAAATTTTGGATAGTTGTTTATTAATCGCTACTGAAGACATATTTCAGTTATTACTCTTTAGACAAACCTGCTATTTGAAATATTTTTTTGATTTTATACAAGTAAAAAAAACATATACATAAATATAAAGAAATATAATTGATTTATAAGTGTTAGAGGGCACATATGTCGGAAAAAGGACTAGAAACTATATTTTTAAATTTTGGGTGCATTTTACTCTCTTTCCATCCATTGATAAGGCATTTCAAAATAAAATTGCTAAGAAACAGTGAATATGTCAAGAACGGTCAAGTGGTTATCCGCCACATAATTTATCTTTCTTCATATCACGCTGTCCACAGTGTATGTGGCCCCGTTATTAAGCTAATTAAACTAAAATTTATCAAATTTGAATGAATATATTTTTCTAGCGCCATCAAACTTACACCCTATTTTTATTTTTTTTTTTCAAATATGTTTTTAAAATTTTGATTATATTTACATATATAACAATATTTTCATCAATAAAGTCCCTTCCTATAAGTTTTACTGTGGTGAATTGCCAATGATTCCCTTGAACCGACCACTCGTGGCAGAGTTTACAGTAGCAGATAAATATATTCTATTATATATCTGTGCTCACAACAATCTCCTATATCTTGAATGAGATTACTTCACATGGACTATAATAAACTTAATACTTGTGTAGTTACATTTTAGACGATTTGATTTCTAAAAATCAACATATTTTAGGAAATTATTTTCATTATATATATATAAAGAGAGAGTTTTCTTATTACTCTCTCTATATTGTTCTTATGTTTTAATTGTTGAATTTTATAAAATAATAATGATAAGTTCACTTTAAATTTTTAGATTAGTGAAGAGGCCATCAGCATATCTTAAAAATGCCTTTACATATTTACATTGTGTATAATGGAATATGGTTGGATAGTTTCCATTAAAGTGTTGAGATTTATCATATATAGAAATACCTAGCAATCTAGGCCGGCCCGTTAGGATATCATTTCGATATCCGAACACACAGAAAAGACTTGGTGTTGGGCGTGGTGGTGCCGTTTGCAGGACGCCCAGGCACGGAACGGCCCTTACGGAAGCTGATTAGAGAAGATCCTTGGATGGATTTGCTCAGAGTCGGGCGAGAAGAACGCCGGGCCTTTAGATGGAAAGCGCCGTAGATGAAGGGGTTGAACATAGCAGTCGAACTGCCGAAGAAGAAGATGTTCTCCTGCAGCTCTCGGCCTAGGCGGTCGTCGGGCTCGAAGAACATAAAGATGAGCATCATGACGTAGTAAGGCGTCCAGCACACCACGAATGTCAGAACGATCACAACGGTGATCTTTAGACTCTTCATCTTCGCCCGGTGGATGAGGCGACGCCGGTGGTCGTCCGGATGGTAGAACTGCTTGACCAGCTGACCGCCCCGTTCGGTCTCTGCACCCACGTCAGTGATTGTGGTGTATAGTTTATTGTAGGTTTACAAGAATTAACATTTTATTATAGAGCGGTGCTCTTGATCTCCACATACTATTACACGCACAAAAAGTATTCACCAACATATTAGTCGAGCTATATTTTCAAGACATCATCTCCCATCCATATATTGAAAGCAATATTTGAACTGATATGTTGCTACCTTTTTTATGGCAATATTGGTTTTATCATCACCTTTATCTATTTACAGTGCTTCACGAGGTATTATTATATATTGTATATTTTAATAATTTAATTTTTATCACAACAGTCCATTTGTATTTTTAGTCTGAATTTTAGCATCGATATTGTTTTAAATATCTCACCATATAATAATAATCTTTATCATCCTAAGCGTTATTTTATTAATTATTTTTATATTGTCACATATACATTTATTACTGATAATAATAAACATACTTTTATTATTTCAATAGTGCATGGGCAAACATTCAGTTTGAAAGATCTCAGGCAAATTCGAGTCGTTCGTCACTTGCAATAAATAAAATTTCTGAGAGAAATAGTATGCATAATTAGTTAAAGAGAAGTGAGCTAAAATTATAGTCAATTAATTAATAATAACATTTATAATTAATTAATATCAAAGATTGGAACTAAAAATCCTTAATGGTTAAAAGACCATTTCATCTTTCGCTCCTAGCTCAACTTTTATCTGTTCACGGAACTTTCTTAGTGCAACTGTGTCTTCGTTTTTGTGTATGGACATTCCCAAGCTTTCCACTCTGCCTCGACCACGACTGCCTGTACTTTGTGAGAACTGTAAAAGATATTCCAAGGTGCAGAGAGGTACTGGAAAACTCCCCATCCTGACTGTTCCTCTCGGTCAACACAATATAGCGAGAGTTACAGGGACTCACACCATAGATTAAGTCGACTGGATACTTCCTCACATTTCTAGTCGACAAGATTCTACAAGAGGCAACCAGACCTCACCACATATATCCCTTCTTCAAATAAGTTTAAAAATTTAAAATCTCTGTGTGGTTTACGAATAAGTATTTTATTTCTTGGATCATATTTTTATCTAAGCTTACTAAGCCATTTTTATACCCATATCACTAAATTATAAGTTTTCAATTACGAATATTGCTCCATTATACGTCAGTTAACCTATAATAATTTGACCATTTAAGCTCGTTTAAATTTAATACTTACTATCATAGACACTATAAATTTATTTTTATGACAAAAAACATTCATATACACCCATACCTCGCTTTGCGTCGGGGTTACGTTCCAAAAAATAGAACACGACGCAAATTGAAACGACGCAAAGTGAAAATGAATTTTCTATAGAAAACCATTTAATGAACGAAGATAGGTTCCAGGCTTACGAAAATACTACCTTTTAAAAATAAAATTGAACAAAGTAAAAATTTTCAAATAAAAATAATATACAAAAAAAAAAACATATTCAATTAAACAAAATAAACTACATATTCATTTAATTTATGAAAATTAAAGCGGGTCGGTGGAAGGCTGGTTAAACCGTTTGGTTTTTGACCACTAGGACCCGGGTTCGATTCCCGCATTAGACACTTTTTTCTGTTAAAAAAAAATGCTCCAATGGCCCCCGATTCTTGCAAAAGTCCAACCCCACCAGCGTGTGCAAGTAACCAAACGGAGCTCTGGCACATTTGTAAGTGCAAAGTCGAACTGCTTTTCACATGTGTAGACATGTGGTGCGCTTACAGTAAAAAAAAGCAGTCGCTAACTACCCACCATGATTATCATGGCCTGTACCACGTGTACTAAGGATAAGCAAAAAAAAAAATGAAAATTTAATTAAAATTAATCACTGTCTGATGAGTCCATAGTGGCTGTTGTCGTAGGTCGGCTTTCTTTCATAAAAAATTGGTGCATTGTTTATTGAACAGCTTTCTTTTTTAACGTCAACATTAAAGACTTGTTTCGAATCATAGCCCCCTCATGAATAAATGTTTTTAACTCTGTCGGGTAGGGTTCTGCAGCAGTTATATCAGCGCTAGCTGCTTCACCTTTAAGGACAATGCTGTGCAGATTTGCTCGAACCTTAAATCTCTCAAACCAGCCCTGACTAGCTTCAAATGTTTTATTCTCACTACCATTGGCATTATCGTCGGACACTACTTTACTTTTTATGTCATCAAATAAGCTTTTTGCTTTCTTCTGAATTACCATTTTACTTAATGGTATTCTCTCTGCAACTTGATTTTCAATCCAAATAGAAAGCAAGGACTCCATTTTGATCATCAAAGCACTCTTTGTACGCGTCATCATTTTAGCATCTAGTGATGTTGCAAATTTTGCAGCCTATCTTATTTTATCCCCATCTCGATCTCTAATAGTTCTGACAGTTGTTTCAGCCAAACCAACAGCCTTTGCTATCTCCACAGCCTTTTCTACCTTATCAAATCGTCGCAGAATATCTAATTTTGTTTCTAAGCTGATAGTTATTTTTAGTATTTCTGGCAATTCTACCAGCAGCGCCCTTTTCCTTCATATTTGGGTAAAAAAAAAATACAAATTTATTTAAAAAAGAATATAACTCTGCCAATAAATAAATTGGGGATATATTTACATCTTATATAAATATTTGTATCTTTTTTATAACCAAAAACACCACGTAAAACTTTATATATGTAAATTTATTATTCTCTTTTTAAAAAAGCACAACACACTACATTACCTCACACTACGTAATTAAACTGAACTCTAAAATAAGCAAAACAAAGTGAAAATAAATTTGTATTAAAATAGCCTTTTAGTTAGAAAGGGATTCCCCAAATTTTGATGGCATGGCGCAATCAAAAACAAAGGTGTTGCCATATTTTAGGAAAAAAAAAATAAAAAAAATTAAAGACTCGAATCCAAAACAACGCAACTTCGAAAATCTAACGACGCACAGTGAAAATTAGTAAAAATTAAGCAGCGACGCAACTTCAAAAAAAAAAAACGCAAAACGAAACGACGCGAAGCGAGGTATTGGTGTATTTTTATAATATTTTATATCCATACCAATTTTAACCAACTTTTTTGAATTACCCATAACACAGAAAAAATAAAAAAAATGACTAAAAATGATTTGTCATATCTTTCGACAATGCTAAATCAAACGAAGGATGGAATTTATTCGATGTCTGAATCGGATAACCAGAACCTTTTGGCACAGATGAAGGATATCGTTGGCAACATCGTGTAAGAGAAGCTCGGTGAATTCGAGGCGTGATTTCCTCAAAAGGATTATTCTATGCCCAAGTTACACAGCGATATATTAAACAGAAGTTTATTGAACATAGACAACAGACATTAACTAGTGAAGGTACACTGCTCGCAGTTCCACTGAATAATCAGCTTATTAACAACATAGCTCAAGCAACTTAAACTAATGTAAAAAGAGTTACGATAAAATAGTAGTAGGTAACGAATTAATAAAATTATTAACACTAAAATGCCATTGTAATAAAAACTCCTAGCGAAAAAGAGGCTAAAGGCTTGTTAAAGGAACTGAGCACGGCAGCGAAATTGAGAAGTGATAGTAAATATTTTACCCCGCAACCTAGATTCCCATCGATTGTTATAAAAAATGTTAGTAAATTAACATAAGTGAATGATTTAATACCAATCATTTGCGCCATGAATCCTGAGTTGCGTGGACTAGAGAATGAAATCCGAGTACGGTTCTCCGTGAATTCCAATGCCTCTCACCACAATGTAGTGCTGCGAGTGTCTCCACGAGTGTATCAAACCAAAGGAAGAAGGATAATGTTATCTATACCGACTGTGAGAGGTGCCATGTACACGACAAAGTCTTAGTTAAGCAGTGCCAAAAATATGCTTCGAATTTAACCCAAGACATAAAATCAATGAATTCTCCCATGGAAAGATTTGCCTGAAATGCGGCGCGGCGGAAAATCATTAGTTTTCGCGTAAACAGAAATGTTTTAACTGCGCTAAGCACCCCAGGTACAGGAATGGAAAATTTCTGGCGAAAATGGGGACAACAGATGATTCTAGCTGATTCCGTGGAAAAGAAAACCAAGACTCAATACATTTATTTATAGAATGTCTATTCTTTCACAGCTACAGAAGTAATCATTTTTATCCCATCGAAGAAATGTGCGAATTTGTATATAACGAAGTGACTTTGTAAAATTAAATATTTTTTGTAAATTCATTTTAGATTTTATTTTCTGTTTGAGAACACCAACCTTAGTTTTAATTTGCTTTTAGTCTTGTTTATTGAATTGTATATAAAATGAATTGTATATAAGCTGCTAAAATGTATTTAGGCGCAAATATCCCAATCTGAGGTATCGCATCCGATATGTCAAATAAAAAAAAAATAAAACAGCTTTATATCCCTTTTTAGAATTTAGGTTTTAAATAAATTTATTTTTAAAATAAAAACCTATTGTAACCAAAAAATGTCCATATATTTAAAGAAATAAATAAAGTTTTTTAATCTTTTAAAAATGTACGCCTGCTACCCCGGAAATATTATTCTGAATAGCCACCACACAGCCATCACTTAGAAATCTCACCGTGTCATCACAACAACAATCATAAATATTGTAGCGTAGAAATCAAACCTTGAAATATCCTAAGATGTAAAAGTATTTATTGAGGACGTGACAGCGACGAGTCAACAATTATTAACAAGTCAGCCAAACTATCTACAGCTAGGGAATCTTAAGCAAGCAAGCAAAGAAATATTTTAAAGATGATTTCACAAATACAGAGTTATATATATTTTTATAATCTCTTGAATATTTTCTCTCTCTCTCATTGAATAATAATAAATTAAATAATAAAATATTTATTCGCCACAATATCAATTCATTTAACTCAGTTCCAGGCTATCCTCATCATTGTTCCTTCCATAAAATATCCCATTTCACAAGCCAACTAATTTTAATCACGTTGATTTCAAAAATAAAACTTTTGACTTTCAAACCCTACTTATAAATATCTCACCCGCACATCTTCCTCCATTTCCTTCACCTTAACCTACAACCATCCCCAGAACTAACCCCATACCCATCTCTATAGGACCGCTATATCACCACTCTCACGAACAGAACTCTCAATAAGTGATTCAACGCCAGCCACTTCCAAACAATATAAACATAGCCAATTCCAATGAACCATAACCACTCAACAAACTCTTTAACACCCTTACACATTTTTAACTTGCTCAATAACAATCTCGAGCCAACAAGCTCCACTATGAGACATATCACTAACATTCACAAAATCTTGTATGTTGGTAAAAACACCGCCAATGACTTCCGTAAACTTGTTGTTCATGATGAAACAGATTAGATTTTGCACCGAAACAACGACGTCACATGACCACATTCGAATTAGGTTTCTCTATCACACGTGTCACAGAGCAACACAAAAAAAACTTTTTTTTCTTTTCAGCATATAGACGCCCTCATTTTCCTGTGACACATCTTTTTTCCCACCCCAAAGAGTGTCCACGTCTAAATTGATATCTTTCATAACATATATAACTTGACATCAATATTTTAATAAGATAAAACTAATGCCGAAATACACCCGACTTTCGTACACCGAGAAAACTACATTTTCCATATACCATAAACATATTTTATATCACATCACAACTAACACCTCACCATAGATTCAATAGACTTATCTTCATATAATCATAAGCGGCCAAAAATAGTCAATTCCAACATAATTCACATCAAACCTCATCAAATATCCCATCCATTTCTACATATATCATTTTACAACCTCAAATACCGACTAGAATTTTTAAAAGCTTTTATTTAACTTGCCTATCTGTCTGTCTGTCTGGATGTCTGTCGCCAAATCTTGTAATCAATTTTTAATATACTTATAGGGCACCTAGAAATATGAAATTTGGTACACATGTTCAAACCTGAAGACAATGCTAGCTGACCAATTTTCAGACCTCTGTGTTGTCAGGTTGGCCAAGAACGCACAAATTTCCAAATTTCCTTTCAAATTTTGTTTTGCCAATATCTCGCGAACCGTTCGTTTTTAGCGATTTTCCTTCGATTTCTCCTTCTTTGGGTAAGCTTTCTTTAATACCTTTTACGCTCTTTCTAATGGTACCATTTTCATTGAGATTGGTCCACTTTATTATTCAAAACCTTTTATTTAACTTGCCTCCATGTCTGTCTGTCTAGATGTCTGTCGCCAAATCTTGTAATCAATTTTTTTTAATATACAGGGTGATCCAAAAGTCCCGCACAATTTTAAAAATTAATAACTCCGCGAATATATGCGCTAGAGCAATGCGGTAAACACCATTGTGTTCAGGATGCAATGGGATTTTTTATGGCAAATAATGAAAAATTCGAAATTGATTTTAGTTACAATTTTATTCGCCAGATGGCGCTCTACGAGAATCAGAGATTCAGCGGCCAAATTGTTTGATAAATTGAAAAATATAACTGATCGACACGTATTTTTCCTTTTTGAATACCAGGAAAGAACCCTTATAATATAAAATAACAAATTAATAAAACACCACTTCGCCAAAAGTATGAAGAATTGGTTAACGATTTTCAAATACAATCAGAGATATGTAAAATAGGTAAATGCAAATTAAAACATGTAGCAAAAAGAAAATTGATATTTTAGATATGGTTTGTTTCCGAAGATAATAAATTTCTAATATTTTTAATTCAACTCTCACTCAGTATCGATTATATTTATTTTAATTCATTTGAAAAATATGTATCTATCTCTGATAATTTATTTTACTCTTGAATGCCGTTGTTGTTGTCGTGTCCAATAAAGAGCCTTAGATGTATCCATGCATCTCCATCACAGCAGCAGCAATGTCCACTATCTTGGGTGTGTAAAGCTGCTGCTCTGGGTCTATGTCAATTTTCTGCAAGGCTGCGGCCATTGCTGGCTATGAGAATATGTTGGTAGGTGTAAGTTCCACACCAGGACAATTGTTGCATTCCCTATAGGTTCTTGTGCCATCTGAATGTATTGTCATTCCTTTATAGTGTTTTGTTCTAAGTCTTGTTATAGTTTTTGTCATTTTTCTCTCAGAGTTTATTTCGCATTTTGATCTCCTCTTATTTTTTTTTTGTTTTATTATCTTGTATTTTGACAAAGAATCAGCGTCAAATAATGACATTTGTTCTTTCCTTTGGCTCAACTTTCTGGCTTCCTTTGCCAATTCAAATGCCATTTCATTACCCCCGATCCCAGCATGGGTAGGGATCCAATGTAGAATGCAGTTATTCTCCAATGGTTCCAGTTGGGTAAGTAACGAGTGTATTTTCTTTGTGATTTTAGTATTGCCCTTCTGAATTGCTTCTAGAGCGGATATGGAGTCGCTGTATATTAAAATTCCTTCTGCTTGATGCAGGGATGGTTGGTTAAGGCATACATCAAGGACTTTCCAGATAGCTGTCAGTTCACAAGTGAAGTTTGACGGAATCTGTCCTGCTCCTTCTTTGATTTTGATGTTTGTTCCATCTTGCAGTATTATGTTAATTCCGGCCTCTCCATTACTCAGGGTAAGGTCTGAAGATCCATCTGTATATGCTGTTAAAGGGCGTGGCCTAGCATTTTTAATCAAAAATTTGTACTATGAGGACATAGCCATTAATATTCCAAACACATTAGACCTCGAAGCCCAAGGTATCAAAGTCTACCTCAATCAAAACAAAGCCATCAACATATACAATATGTATCACCCTCCAAACAATACATTTATTGACGATGGAACAATGGCTCAATTTCTTACAGACAACACTATTATTGTAGGTGACCTTAATGGCAAACATCAACTATGGGAATGTTCTACGTCAAACCCAAGAGTCAAAATACTATCAAACATATTTGACGACAATGCCTTCATGTGCTTAAATGATGGGAATCCTACCCATCATTCCTACAAGCTATAATACTGCATAAGCCCTTGATATGAGTTTTTACTATCCTGACATTTTCCACAAATGCAAATAGCAAACATTAAAAAGTTTTGGAAGTGATCATTTTCCTAATTTGATAGAAATTAGCACCAAGACCAAAACTAGCTTAATTAAGAAAAATTCTGCAACTTCAAAAAGGCTAATATGATATCTTTCGAAAATACCATTATTAAAGCAGCCAAAGTTTCAATACCAAGAGGTAATATTAAGAAATAGATTCCAAATTATACACACCAGGCAAAAAATATTCAAACACTTATAACTTAAAGAAATGAACTACAAAAAAGTGCACCCAAAACCAAACAAATTGTAGAACTGAACTGAACATTGTGATTGCAAAAATAAAAAGATTATGCGTAAATGTGAAAGGGGAAAAATGGAAACAAACCTGTGAAAACCTGAGCCCAAGAAACCCAAATACAAAACTTTGGAATTTGGCAAAACAAATTGACAGAGTCCAGCCACAAACTGAAAACGCAAATATAATTAAGAATACAGATGGTACACCAGCAACTAATGACAAAATTGCTGCCAATCCTTTAGGTAATTCATATCAAATAAGTAGTAAAATCAAGGTTGAAAAAAGGCCCGAAAGATTATTCATGACTGTAAAAATGTCACCAGCACTCATAATATTTTCCATGAAAAAAATCAATATGAAAGAGCTAGCTTATGCATTAGAAAACACTGACCTAAACAAGACTCCTGGGCCAGATGGAATCCATGGCCGAATGATATCAAACTTGGGCAAAATTGGCAAAGAAAGACTTCTTAATATTTTCAATAACTCCTGGAAAACTGGAAAATTGCCTCAAGACTGTAAAAATGCAACAACAATTCCCATTAAAAAATTTCACAAATCTGCTGATGACCCAAAAAACTACCGACCTATCTCCCTCACAAATATTTGCTGCAAATTAATGGAAAAATTATACTCAGACGACTCACCTACCACCCCGACACAAGAAATCTCTTAACAGAAGAACAATATGGATTTAGGAAAGGACATGGGACAATAGAACAACTCTTATTTTTCACACAAAAGGTAAAAGATGCACAAAACAAAAAACCAACTAACCACACCATAGCTGCTTTTAAGACCTTACACAAGCTTTTGATAAGGTATGGAAAAACAAGTTAATTACAAAATTATACAAACATTTCAAAATTGATGGAAAAGCTATAACTTGGATAAATGATTCCCTTAAAAATATATACATCAGGGTCAAATATGATGGCACTCTATCTAAAACCTTCAAATTGTACCAAGGATTACCACAAGGATCAGTCCTTAGCCCAACTCTCTTCACCCTATTTATTGCAGGCATAGAAGAAAATTTTCACATAAAATCAATATTGGACTTTTCGCAGATGACATTATTCTAGGGAGCAGCAACACTAACTGGAAAAAAGCTGAAAGAGATTTGAACAAGACTCTTCTCCACCTAGAAAATTTGCTAATAAACATAAATTAGAATTTAACCCCCAAAAATCTTAAACCTGTCTTTTTACTACCGATAAGAAACTATACAAAATAAGACCAAATATTATTCTGAAAGAACAACAATTGCAATATAATAAACATCCTAAATATCTCGGCTACACCCTGGATCCAGAAATTAACTCCAGTAAACATATTGAAGGAGTTGTTAGAAAAGAAAGAGACCGACTAAAAATCTTGAAATATATTTCAGGAAGAGTGGGGAGCTGAAGCAACAACACTAAAATTAACTTACACAACTCTAATGAGACCTATCTTGGAATATGGATATCAAATCTATGGTACAGCATCTGAAACAATTCTAAAAACACTGGAAAGGATACAACTAAATGCAACTAGAATTATTACAGGTCTTCGAAATACCTGCCCTGATAATATTGTACTTTACGAGGCAGACATTATGCCCTTAAAGGATAGAATAAGCTACAATCTGCCAAAATATATAAACAAAATCAAGAGTTATGAAAACAAACACAGAACTTTCAATTACATACTTAATTGGGAACCCAATATAAGACTCAAAAAAGAAGGCCCTCTCCACCTGCCAAAAGAAATGGATTTTTAAAATATAAAGTAGAAAAAAATTATTAAGCAGAAAAAGTTTCTCAATGCGAACCACTACAAAATGTTATTTTCAATGCCTCCTTAAATTAACCCACCAACAAACAATGCCAAAATCCAGAATACTCAAAACAATTATCATTAGAAATAATTAATAACATTCCTAAAAATACAATAACTATTTATACCGATGGTAGCAGAGACGAGCTAGGACACACTGGCAGTGGCTGTCAAATCAAAAAAACAAATGGCATTGAGAAAATGAACAGAGGAAACTCAGATTTTTGCTCAGTCTTCAGATCAGAACTTATAGCCATCTATGAAGCCTTAAAATCCATCAGAAATACTAATTATCAAGATATCTGGATTCTTACTGATAGTAGAAGTGCCATACAACACTTGAGTCACACAGGGGAACTTAGAGACAAAGTAAGCAGGAACATAATTGGCTATATCCAAAATCTCTCAAAAACCTCAAAAATTCACCTTCAATGGATACCCTCACATGTTGGAATTGAAGGCAAAGAAACTGCTGATGTGCTAGCGAAAAAAGGCACGAAAGAACCCTTGCCACAGAAAAAATAAACTTACTTTTAAAGAAATAAAAACAGGAACCAAAATAAACAAAAACTGGAGGATCCCACCTAAGCACAGTTGGTACACCCTAGAAGCAGATGGCCACCCAGACCTTTCGGTCCACAAGCCGGCATGCGAAGCATGCCCCTCGCTGCTATTCTGTTCAACTCATAAGCCAAGTAACGGTATCCAAGCTAGTGCTTGGACATTGTACCTGGAAACACCACCTCCCAGACAACGTGTCTGGAAGGATTTCTATACCGGTGGCCTTTGATCACAGCAAAATAGGAAACTATCTACTGTGTCCAGCAGGGACCGCGGGGAGGCAACCCCCGGTCGACTCTGTTAACTCACAGCTGAGGAAAAGCTCAGCTGCCACGTCCTGGGCTTTCTCAAGAAGCTTGCTGTGATTTCTCAGCAGCTTACTCTCGATCGCGCCCCTCGCCCTCCTTCTCTCTTCCTACACACCCACTACCCTCGGACAATCCAAGACGTAGTGGCGTGCATTCACATCCCTTTCTCCATAGACGCAATCAGGGTTTCTCTTAATTTTAAATCTGTGGAAACTTGGGGAAGAGCCCATGTCCCGAACTACCCTAATGAGTTTGTGGGACATTACCTTACAGAGGTACTTGGGTGTTGTTACCCCATTGAATACCTCTCTCCCCTTCACACTGTTCCTCCATCTGTCCAACCATAAGTCCTGGACGTGCCCCCTGATCCTCCTATAAACTTCTTTCTTGGTCACTGGGGTCCTCAGTGATCTACCTCTAAAGCATCCTGCCTTAGCGATCCTGTCTGCGAACTCATTACCTTCGATGAGGCTGTGTCTCCTAAACCAAGGGAGCTCCGGAGCCCGCGTCATCATCTCCAGCTCCTGGATTATTTGATGCGCGAGTTGCCCTTTCTCCAGATTGATGGCGACGAGGGCCGACATACAATCTGAATAGAGGCAGTCCAGGCTGAAGTTCTTCTCGGCACACACTCTGAGGGCTACCCTGATCGCAACCAGTTCGGTTGAAAAAACCAATTCGTCCACTCTGAGTGTTAAGCTTTATTGGAAGATTAGCTCTCCATTAGTGAATATCACTACCCCAGCTCCAGTATTGGTTCCAGACTTACTACCATCAGTGAAAACCTCCGTGCCAATCCCTGTCGGCCCTCCAGGACTCCAATTCCACTTTGTCAACCACTGCGGAGGCTTCCTTGGGTCCCTCTTCGATTCCAGGGCCCACGCTTCAAGTCCCAGGGCATCTTCCCTGTTCTCCCAGATCTTTTGTCTGAGGGTCTCCTCCTCTAGTTTGAATCCCAAGGGAATAAGCCCAGCGAGCACCAAAAAGGCCTCACTGCTGGTAGTGCGATATCCCCCTGTGATTCTGAGTGCCGCTGTCCTCTGCACTCTCTCTAGAGTTGTTGCCACCTTCTGATCCCTGTTTCGGCGACACCAAGCCCCGGAAGGATATAGCAAGATTGGCTCGACACAGGAGAGGCAGAGGTTCCTAAAAATAGTACCCTCCTCCTCCCTCCCCCTGTTGAGAGCCAACCAGGACAGGCCTGCACAACGCCTCCCTGCCTCTCGCCACCATCTCCTCCGCCTGGTATTGCCAACCCATCTTGTCATCCTATTGACCAACGCTACCCTCCGTCCTTCCATCCGGATAGCCGGCTTGTGTTCCCATTTGATCCCTTTCCTTTTAGTTCTTATGTCTCTAGGCTTGAAGCTGAGGGCTTTAGTTTTGGAGACATTGAACTTAAGGCCAGAGTCATAGGCCCAGATCGAGAGAATTTGGAGAGAGGTTTCAACACACTTCTCAGCCATCGCTCTCGAAGCAGCCTCAATGATGAGGAACTGGTCGTCAGCATAGAGAAACAGCCTGGCTCCCTCAGGGAGCTCCTCCTGGAAAACGGTGTTTACCAGGATATTCCACAGAATAGGTCCGCAGCAAGAGCCCTTGGGGCAACCCCTAAGCACAGTTTCTTTCCAACTTCCGCCCACCAAAACTGAGGCTAATCCGTCTATCCCTCAGGAAGTCACGAACCAAGCTGCACAAATTATCAGGACCACCCATGTCCATCAAATTTCTCATCAGCTTGTTCCAGCTCATGGAGTTGAACACGCCATCAATGTCCAGGGCCCCGAAAAGAACCCAAGCACCCTTATTTAAGCCCATCTCAACCCCCTCTAACACCTCGTTCAGAGCTGTGGTTGTGGACTTCCCTTCCCTAAAACCATGTTGGAAAGAGGAAAGGAGCTCATTACTCTCTAGCCAGTGCCTTAGTCGCTGAGCTAGTAGGCTATCCAGGACCATACCGAGGCACACTAGTAAAGAAAGCGGACGATAATCATTAGGAGAATTACCCTTTCTACCAGACTTTTCGAGAAGCACTACTCGGGCAACCTTCCATGCCTCAGGAAATGTACCAGGCACCTATTGAATAACCTGGAAAGAAGCGATGGGTGCATCCTTACCAGGGCTTTCACGACCGTGTTATCGATCCCTTCGGGACCAGGAGATTTCCTTTTCCCGAACTTGAAAGCCGTCAGTTTCACCTCATTCTCAGAAAAGGGCGGATTCACCAAACCTAAAGTGGTCAGAGAGATCTCGTCCTCTGGTTCCTCGTTTCCGAAGTGCCGATCCAAGTTGTTTTTATTTTGTCTTCTGCTTTCGAGCGAGTAGGTCTAGAACACATTCTCTCTGGATTTTCTCATTGTTGGTGGATGAAACAGCACCAGTGATTATTTTGGCCGCTTTTGCTTGAACACTGTCTAGTCTTACTTTTAGTGATGAGCTTGAGGGAGCCCAGACCGGTGTTGCAAAAAAATACTAACAACCTTTCAATTCTCTACCTGTTTGAAATAAAAGTGTATGGTTCTTTCTTTATCTCTTTCCTCTCTTTTACTAAAAAATAAATATATAATCATTATAAATCTCTTCTTTATTCCTATTTATTTTAAGAGTATGTCTAAATGACGGGTAAAAGCCGATGCTAAAAGACGTTACGTTGTTAAATCTTCTTTTCTTGTTAAATTTTCTTTTTATTTTTCAAATTTTTTTTTTCTATCTAAAATAAAAACATATTATTCTAACATATAATTACTTTTATTACATTTTTCTCTCCTAAATAAGATATAAATATAATACATATAAATAACTTTTTAATCTCATCTAACTTAAACACAAAAATAATTATCAACTTTTATCTTATATAATTAATTTAGATTTAGCTTGCTAATCTAATAGAATTTCCTTTTTATATATAAATATTACTAGAGTATGTCTAAATGACGGGTAAAAGCCGATGCTAAAAGACGTTACGTTGTTAAATCTTCTTTTCTTGTTAAATTTTCTTTTATTTTTCAAATTTTTTTTTTTCTATCTAAAATAAAAACATATTATTCTAACATATAATTACTTTTATTACATTTTTCTCTCCTAAATAAGATATAAATATAATACATATAAATAACTTTTTAATCTCATCTAACTTAAACACAAAAATAATTATCAACTTTTATCTTATATAATTAATTTAGATTTAGCTTGCTAATCTAATAGAATTTCCTTTTTATATATAAATATTACTATTATTAAAAGTTTTAAATATAGTTATATCAATATATAAATCCATCTTAACTCACTCTATAATATCAACTTAATTTAAATTATATTTAAGATTTAAAATTTTATTTGATAAAATTTATTATTTACATTTCATATAAATTCATACGAGCTTGCTCTATGATAATAACTTAATTTAATTTATATTTAAGATTTCAATTTTTAATAGACAAACTCTGTTATTTACATATCCAAAAGGTATAATTTATATCTTAAAGGAAAGATTAAAATATAAAAGTAATTATAATCACATAATACTCACAGAATTTTTTTTTTCTCAGTGTTTTAGTCAGTTTAAAGATGTTTTTTATTAGTTATTCTTACAATTACTACAGATATACATACAACAATCTATATTTATTATCAAACAAATTATTAATTATTTCAACTAACATCTATAGCAAATAATTTTTAATAAAAAAAAAAAAAAAAAAACGTTTTAAAGAATAACAAACTAAAAAACTTTAAAAAAAACTACAAACATTTTTGGGTTAGCACCCCTTCTATGTTCTCTAAACTCGCTAAAAATTGTCTAAATAATAAATGTCAAACTTGCCCAACTTTCAAGAACCATGACACATTTCAAACACCTAGTTGTAAGATAGAAAACACTATTTATAAATTAACTTGCCAAACTTGTCAACTTTCATATATAGGACAAACTTGCAATCCTTTAAACATAAGAATAAATTTACATAGAAACCACTCGAAAAAATCAATTGGTAACACATACATGAAACAACACAATAAAATACATACCTTTAACAATTACATGATAGAAATACTTGACATTTGTCAAGACAAAAAACAACGATTATTATTAGAAAACAATTACATTTATCAACACAACACTTTATACCCTTATGGACTTAACGACGAACTTAACCACACATACACACCACAACCATCTGAAATATCAATCTATGAAATTAGTAATAAATACAAAAAACATAACTCTAATAATAACTCAGTCAAAACCAGAGGTAAAACTACCAACAAATTAGGCTTCATAAACTTTAATAACTTATTAGACACAAACAAAATGTACACAAAAAATTTCATTGAAAATTTTATTAAAACATTATTCAAATTAAATAATAGCAAACTTATAAAACTTGTAGAACACATTAAAATTCACAATCTTTCTAATAGATTAACAGATATCACAAACGACATCTTCAAATACAGAAAAATTAAACAAAATAATAACCAAATTAACATTATTATTAAATTCAATAACAAATTATTTGATCATTTCAAATTTAATGATATATTTAATGACCAATCTATTAACAGTTTATTTCCTATAAAAGGTTTAAATTTTAAAACTACCTGGAAATATAACAAGAATATTGGCAGTATATTATGCAATTATAACCCGTTTATTAATAATCTAACAAATTTTAAAAAATCTAAATGTAATTGCCACAATGTTCTAGATAAATATAAATTCACAGGACATATTTTAACTAGCGATTATACTTTTTTGGAACCAAAACTCCAAAACATTTTAAACAGAGGATATAAATATATACCTCAGATCAAACACAATTTCAATAATACAATTAAATCTATATTAAAAGACATCGATATATTCATTAATAAAACTAGTATAAAACACAGAATTCCTGAATTTACTTTCCTAGAATGGAAATATAAATTAAGTAAAGAAATAAAAAACTATTATAACAACACACTAAAATACACAATCCCTAATGAATCGGAAATTAATTCCTTAAAAGACAATTTTGAAAACTTACAAAAAAATTTTATCATATGTCCAATAGATAAATGTTCAAATAATTTATCTATTATATGTAAAAACTTATATCATGACCTTCTAAAAAATGAAATTAATAACAACAGTAAATACACTTTCATAAAAACAACTGAAACTAAAATCAAAAAAGATATTAAAAATGTAGAAAACACACTAAAAATCATTAATTACAACAAAAACACAAACATACCGAAATTTTATATTATTCCTAAATTACATAAAACACCAATCTCATTTAGAACAATCACATCAGGAATAAACTCAGTCATAAAAAACATAGATTTAAGACTAGCTTCAACACTTCAATTCATAATAAATAAAATAACTAACAAACATAATTATAAATTCATAGATTCTAATAAAAAAATCATTAACTTCCTAACAAATAACCTACAAAAGATCAATACAGTTCATACATTTGATTTTGAAGATCTTTACTCTAACATACGTTTAGAAGACCTTAATAATAAAATACACAGCTTAATAAATGAATTCATTAATGATAAAACATTCCATATTCAAATTATTCACAACAAATACAAAACATTTAAATTAGATAACAAAACAGCAAAAACATTACTTGAAACCTTCTTAAACTTTAATTATATTAATTTTAAAAACAAAATATACATTCAATCTAAAGGTGTTCCAATGGGAACTTCATCCAGTCCACTACTAGCAAACTTATTACTTTTTTGGTATGAAAGAGAGTTCTTCCTACAGAATGATGTAAATTGGCATATGTTCCGCTATGTAGATGACATCATTATCTTGAATAACCCACAATTCAATAATGTCATTTACAAAATATACCCTAAATATTTGAAACTTAAAAATAATGAAAAGATAACTAATAACAAGGAGGTTAACTTTTTAGACTTAAATATAAACCTTGCAAACAAGTCAATTGGAACATATGACAAAAGAAATTGTTATAATTTTAAAATTATTAAATTCTGTAATGTCAATTCCAACATATCATCAAATTGCTGCAAAGGCATATATTTTGGTCAATTTTTAAGATTTTATAGAATCAACAACATTAAAACAAACTTTATTAAAGACATTAAAAATCTTAATAAAGAGTATTTAAACAATGGTTTTAAATACAAAACAGTAAAGTTTTACAATAGGCTGTCAATACACAACAACCTAAGCAATAATAAATATAATTATAAATTTGAAACTTCAAACTTCTCCAATTAATCTAACCAACAACTTATATTCTACTCTTATACTAAAACAAATGATAGAATTACTGAATATATTTCCTATGACTTTAAATATATTAATTATATGATAACGATTATAAAGCATTAAAAATCATTCAATTTGATCTCCAGTTACTGTGGGAGGGAACTGGAAAACAAATATAAATGAATTTGAAGCAAAATAAATGTTTTATTATTCAATTAATTTATAATTTTAATAAAAATGTAACTTATATCAATGAAAACAAAATTTTAATACATATTTTCACAATCTTTAAAATTTCTAATGATTCTTTTCTGACAGCTTTTCTAACTTCTAACAATTTTAAAAATAAGATTTCCTAGAAAAGGGAAGGTTACTTTTAGAACAGTGTCGAGGGTCCCTGACAGACAGATGTTACATCCACACATGTGCGCTGTCTCGAGGGAGCGGCAGACGCCACTTTGAATAAGTAAGTAAACAGCCTCCTTCTATGATATCTAATATTAATTTGATTATACAGTTTAATGGTCGAAGAGAAATCAATCCATAATGAAGTAAGGGTGAAATGGGTTGTGGTATTTTCATCTGAAGAGCCCTGGTACCACAGATTTCTCTCTCCAATAGATTTTCCAAATCTCCTTTTGTGTAATGTCCTGGTCTACCATTAGGGTTCCAAAAAATAATTTCTAATAGGCAAAGATTTAAAATATGTTTATCTATCCTTAACTAGGCAAAAACATTATTTCATATTATTCTTACTCTTAGAAAAAAAAAAAATCTAAAATTATATAGGAAAAAAAAAATTATATAAAAAAATTACAAAAACTATTAATTAACTAAAAAAAAAAATACTAACAACCTTTCAATTCTCTACCTGTTTGAAATAAAAGTGTATGGTTCTTTCTTTATCTCTTTCCTCTCTTTTACTAAAAAATAAATATATAATCATTATAAATCTCTTCTTTATTCCTATTTATTTTAAGAGTATGTCTAAATGACGGGTAAAAGCCGATGCTAAAAGACGTTACGTTGTTAAATCTTCTTTTCTTGTTAAATTTTCTTTTTATTTTTCAAATTTTTTTTTTCTATCTAAAATAAAAACATATTATTCTAACATATAATTACTTTTATTACATTTTTCTCTCCTAAATAAGATATAAATATAATACATATAAAGAACTTTTTAATCTCATCTAACTTAAACACAAAAATAATTATCAACTTTTATCTTATATAATTAATTTAGATTTAGCTTGCTAATCTAATAGAATTTCCTTTTTATATATAAATATTACTATTATTAAAAGTTTTAAATATAGTTATATCAATATATAAATCCATCTTAACTCACTCTATAATATCAACTTAATTTAAATTATATTTAAGATTTAAAATTTTATTTGATAAAATTTATTATTTACATTTCATATATATATATATATATATATATATATATATATATATATATATATATATATATATATATATAATAATAAATAGTTATTTAATTTTATAGTCCAGTTTTGTATTAAAATTATCTTCACTATTATGATCATTTAAATACAAATTATAAAATTTGTAAAATGTTATTAATTTGTAGATAGAGAGAGAAAAAAAAAAAAAAAAATCCATTACTTCTTTTACATCCTCAAGTTAATTATATATTTATAATTAATAACAATAAAAAAAATTAACAAAGTAACGTCTATTACATCGGCTTTTACACGTCATTCAGACATACTCTAATCCTATATATAGAATAATCGAAGAGATAATATATATAATAGTTAGAAAAAAGAGAGAAAGACAGAACCATGCACTTTTAATCAAACTAATAATAAGGGAGAAAAAAAAAAAAGAGTTTTATAAAGAAGGTAGATAAAATTGTTAGTATATATATATATATTTTTTTATGATTTTATGTTTTATCCTTTTTTTTTTTTTTTTTAAAGATTTTTAAAGGTTTTTTTATTTTATAATATGATTATAAATAGTTGTATTTAGTAATATATCTATAGTATGAATTAACATTTGTTATAAGTTTGGATATTATGTTTTGAAACCCTAATGGTAGACCAGACATACACAAAAAACTTTAAATTGAAATAAATTGGAAAAAGAGATCTGCTGAAACGGGGATCATCAGATAAAATTTCAGCGACATTTCAACCCCTCCTTTATTATGTCATAGATCTCTTTTAAACCGTATTTTATGTGTTAATATTAAGTTGTTTCAGTGAAATATTTAAATGAACATATAACAGATACCAGTGTTAACAAATTCAAACTGTAAACCTACCTTGACCGCTGCGTCCTCCATTGTGTATATCTATTTCTGGCTTGCACATGTCGCGGGAGGGGAATGTCCCCCCACATTTCAAATTTAGACCATTTCTTCAGAATTTTTTTGAACAACAAGAAAATTAAAGAAGATAGGAAAAATAGTTAAAGGAAGAAAGCTAAGTTTTATAATCTTTACAGATAGTTATATCAAAATAACTGATTTAACACTTAATCATCTTTTAATATTCCTTTAAAAAGGCAAATTATAAGAGTTTAATAAAGCTATTAATTGTGCAAATTCATCTTTATTTAACTTCCATTTTCCTCCCCAGAAATTGGAGATTAAACAAAAATGAAATATATACTTTAAAACTTTAAAAATCTTGTGAAAAAATCTTTTAATCAGTTATTTAATAAAAGTTTAATTAACTGTTAAAGATTATAAATTTGTTTTAGTTAATATTAAGAGAAATTATAGAAAGTTGATTTCATAAATGGATATTTCCATTTATTTTTTTTTAAATATTTTATAATTGATATACTGTTGAAATATTTTACTTGTTTGATACTAAATTTGTTTTTAATAAATTCCATGTTTAAATTTTTAACATCTTCTATGAAATTATCTAATATATTATTTATTCTATAAAATCTTAGAAACTGACCATAATATATACCTTTACAGCAATTTAATGATATATTAGAATTCATATTACAGTATTTTATAATATTGAAATTATAATTACTCTTTTTATTATAAACTCTAACAGCACTATTTGTAAGGTCTATATTCAAGTCTAAAAAGTTAACTTTTTTGTTTCTATAAATTTTTTCATTGTTCTTAAGTTTCAAGTATTTAGGATATATTTCAGGTATTAATTTTTTAAACAGTGGATTATTAAATATTATTATGTCATCTACATATCGGAATATTTGCCAATTAATATTATTTTGTAGAAAGTATTCTCTTTCGTACCAGAACAATATTAAATTTGCTAGTAACGGACTAGAAGAAGTACCCATGGGAACGCCTTCTGATTGAATATATATTTTATTTTTAAATTCTATATAGTTAAAATTTAAAAATGTTTCCAGTAGAGTTTTTGCTGTTTTAAGATCTAATTTAAATGTTTTATATTTGTTATGAATAATTTTAATGTAGAAAGTTTTGTCATTAATTAATTCATTAAATAAATTGGTTATTTTATTATTTAGATCTCTTAAATTTATTTTAGAATATAGGTCCTCAAAGTCAAATGTGTGTACTGTTTCAATATTTGTCCAATTGTTCATTAAATAATTAATGATTTTTTTATTTGAGTCGATAAATTTATAATTATATTTATTAGTTAATTTATTTATAATAAATTGTAGTGTTGAGGCTAATTGTATATCAATATTTTTTATGACTGAATTTATACCAGATGTGATTGTTCTGAAAGAAATAGGTTTTTTGTGTAGTTTAGGAATTATATAGAACTTTGGTATGTTTGGATTTTTGTGGTTATTATAAATTTTTAGTGAATTTTCAACATTTTTGATGTCTTTTTTGATTTTTGTGCCTGTAGTTCTAGCAAAAGTGTATTTATGATTATTATCAATTTCCTTTTTTAGTATATCGTGGTATAGATTTTTACAAATTAAAGATAAATTATTGGGACATTTATCTATAGGAGTGATAATATAGTCCTTCTGTAAATTAATTATATTTTCTTTGAAAGAAGGAATGTCTGAATTGGGTTTTGTGTATTTAAGTGTATTATTATAATAATTTAAAATTTCCTTTTTAATATTATGTTTCCATTCCAGAAAAGTAAATTCTGGAATACTGTATTTTATACTAGTTTTATTTATGAAAATATCTATATCTTTTAATATAGATTTAATTGTATTATTATAATTGTGTTTAATTTGAGGTATATATTTATACCCTTTATTTAAAATTTCTTGATATTCTGGATTTAAAAAAGAAAAGTTGCTAGTTAATATATGACCTGAGTACTTATATTTATCAATATAGTTGTTGCAATTACATTTAATTTTTTTAAAATTTGCCAAATTATTAATAAATTGGTTATAATTGCAAACTAAATTACCTATATTTTTATTGTATCTCCAGATTGTTTTAAAATTTAAATTTTTTATAGGGAAAAGATTATTGATGATTTGGTTATTAAAAATATCATTAAATTTAATATGATTAAATAAATTGTTATTAAATTTAATGATAATATTAATGTTATTAGTATTTTGTTTAATTTTTCTGTATTTAAAGATGTCGTGTGTGATATCTATTAATCTGTTAGTCAGATTATGAATTTTAATATATTCTATGAGTTTGATAAATTTATTATTATTTAGTTTAAATAATGTTTTAATAAATTTATCGACGAAGTTGTTAGTGTACATTTGTTTTGGGTCCAGTAATTCTTCAAATTCAATGTAACCTAATTTATTTGTAGTTTTACCTCTAGTTTTATTAGGTTTAGTTTTAAATTCATTTTTATATTTGCAACTGATTTCATAAGTTGAAATTTCTTCTGTTTGTGGTTTGTATGTGTAGTTTAATTCGTCGTTAAGTCCATAAGGGAATAATGTGTTGTGTTTATAAATGTAGTTGTTTTCTAATAATAGTCGTTGTTTTTTGTTTTGACATATGTCTAGTATTTCTATCTTAAAGTTGTTAAAAGTATGTAATTGATTGTGTTCTTTCATATATATATTACCAATTGATTTTTTAGCGTGGTTTCTATGTAGGTTTATTCGTATATTTAATGGGTTACAAGTTTGTCCTATATATGATAGTTGACAAATTTGGCATGTTAATTTATAAATAGTATTCACTAATTTACAACTAGTTGTTTGAAAAGTGTCATGGTTCTTAAGAGAGGGACAAGTTTGACAATTTTTTCTTAGGCAATTCTTAGCGAGTTTAAATTAACATAAAAGAGGTGCTAACACTAATATGTTTGTAGTTTTTTTTAGTTTTTTTAGTTTGTTATTCTTATGAATTTTTTAAATATATTTTACTTAATTGTTTTTGTGGTGATAAAATTTGTAATAAATTGAATAATTAATCTATAAATATATAGATATTACTGTTTGTTATCTGTTATATTTTTAAGAATAACTAATAAAAAAAACATCTTTAAACTAACAAAAACACTGAAAAAAACAAAAGTTCTGAAATTATTTTTTTTTTTCTAGAATTACTTTTATAATTTAATTTTTAATAATCAAACAATGAAAGATAATTAAAATTTGTATGAAGATTTATTTATATTAGAATATCTAATATAATTTAATTTGTATATTATGTTATATATAAAAAAATATATCATAGAGCAAGCTCATATGAATTAATATAGTGTAGAAACTATATAACAAAATTATAACAGTGATTCTAATTTTAAAAAATTTAAGGAGCAAACTGATAATAATGATAACTTATATCAGTTAGATTTGATCAGATTAGCAAGCTAAATCTAAATTAATTATAATAATAAATAGTTATTTAATTTTATAGTCCAGTTTTGTATTAAAATTATCTTCACTATTATGATCATTTAAATACAAATTATAAAATTTGTAAAATGTTATTAATTTGTAGATAGAGAGAGAAAAAAAAAAAAAAATCCATTACTTCTTTTACATCCTCAAGTTAATTATATATTTATAATTAATAACAATAAAAAAAATTAACAAAGTAACGTCTATTACATCGGCTTTTACACGTCATTCAGACATACTCTAATCCTATATATAGAATAATCGAAGAGATAATATATATAATAGTTAGAAAAAAGAGAGAAAGACAGAACCATGCACTTTTAATCAAACTAATAATAAGGGAGAAAAAAAAAAAAAGAGTTTTATAAAGAAGGTAGATAAAATTGTTAGTATATATATATATATTTTTTTATGATTTTATGTTTTATCCTTTTTTTTTTTTTTTTTAAAGATTTTTAAAGGTTTTTTTATTTTATAATATGATTATAAATAGTTGTATTTAATAATATATCTATAGTATGAATTAACATTTGTTATAAGTTTGGATATTATGTTTTGAAACCCTAATGGTAGACCAGACATACACAAAAAACTTTAAATTGAAATAAATTGGAAAAAGAGATCTGCTGAAACGGGGATCATCAGATAAAATTTCAGCGACATTTCAACCCCTCCTTTATTATGTCATAGATCTCTTTTAAACCGTATTTTATGTGTTAATATTAAGTTGTTTCAGTGAAATATTTAAATGAACATATAACAGATACCAGTGTTAACAAATTCAAACTGTAAACCTACCTTGACCGCTGCGTCCTCCATTGTGTATATCTATTTCTGGCTTGCACATGTCGCGGGAGGGGAATGTCCCCCCACATTTCAAATTTAGACCATTTCTTCAGAATTTTTTTGAACAACAAGAAAATTAAAGAAGATAGGAAAAATAGTTAAAGGAAGAAAGCTAAGTTTTATAATCTTTACAGATAGTTATATCAAAATAACTGATTTAACACTTAATCATCTTTTAATATTCCTTTAAAAAGGCAAATTATAAGAGTTTAATAAAGCTATTAATTGTGCAAATTCATCTTTATTTAACTTCCATTTTCCTCCCCAGAAATTGGAGATTAAACAAAAATGAAATATATACTTTAAAACTTTAAAAATCTTGTGAAAAAATCTTTTAATCAGTTATTTAATAAAAGTTTAATTAACTGTTAAAGATTATAAATTTGTTTTAGTTAATATTAAGAGAAATTATAGAAAGTTGATTTCATAAATGGATATTTCCATTTATTTTTTTTTAAATATTTTATAATTGATATACTGTTGAAATATTTTACTTGTTTGATACTAAATTTGTTTTTAATAAATTCCATGTTTAAATTTTTAACATCTTCTATGAAATTATCTAATATATTATTTATTCTATAAAATCTTAGAAACTGACCATAATATATAGCTTTACAGCAATTTAATGATATATTAGAATTCATATTACAGTATTTTATAATATTGAAATTATAATTACTCTTTTTATTATAAACTCTAACAGCACTATTTGTAAGGTCTATATTCAAGTCTAAAAAGTTAACTTTTTTGTTTCTATAAATTTTTTCATTGTTCTTAAGTTTCAAGTATTTAGGATATATTTCAGGTATTAAATTTTTAAACAGTGGATTATTAAATATTATTATGTCATCTACATATCGGAATATTTGCCAATTAATATTATTTTGTAGAAAGTATTCTCTTTCGTACCAGAACAATATTAAATTTGCTAGTAACGGACTAGAAGAAGTACCCATGGGAACGCCTTCTGATTGAATATATATTTTATTTTTAAATTCTATATAGTTAAAATTTAAAAATGTTTCCAGTAGAGTTTTTGCTGTTTTAAGATCTAATTTAAATGTTTTATATTTGTTATGAATAATTTTAATGTAGAAAGTTTTGTCATTAATTAATTCATTAAATAAATTGGTTATTTTATTATTTAGATCTCTTAAATTTATTTTAGAATATAGGTCCTCAAAGTCAAATGTGTGTACTGTTTCAATATTTGTCCAATTGTTCATTAAATAATTAATGATTTTTTTATTTGAGTCGATAAATTTATAATTATATTTATTAGTTAATTTATTTATAATAAATTGTAGTGTTGAGGCTAATTGTATATCAATATTTTTTATGACTGAATTTATACCAGATGTGATTGTTCTGAAAGAAATAGGTTTTTTGTGTAGTTTAGGAATTATATAGAACTTTGGTATGTTTGGATTTTTGTGGTTATTATAAATTTTTAGTGAATTTTCAACATTTTTGATGTCTTTTTTGATTTTTGTGCCTGTAGTTCTAGCAAAAGTGTATTTATGATTATTATCAATTTCCTTTTTTAGTATATCGTGGTATAGATTTTTACAAATTAAAGATAAATTATTGGGACATTTATCTATAGGAGTGATAATATAGTCCTTCTGTAAATTAATTATATTTTCTTTGAAAGAAGGAATGTCTGAATTGGGTTTTGTGTATTTAAGTGTATTATTATAATAATTTAAAATTTCCTTTTTAATATTATGTTTCCATTCCAGAAAAGTAAATTCTGGAATACTGTATTTTATACTAGTTTTATTTATGAAAATATCTATATCTTTTAATATAGATTTAATTGTATTATTATAATTGTGTTTAATTTGAGGTATATATTTATACCCTTTATTTAAAATTTCTTGATATTCTGGATTTAAAAAAGAAAAGTTGCTAGTTAATATATGACCTGAGTACTTATATTTATCAATATAGTTGTTGCAATTACATTTAATTTTTTTAAAATTTGCCAAATTATTAATAAATTGGTTATAATTGCAAACTAAATTACCTATATTTTTATTGTATCTCCAGATTGTTTTAAAATTTAAATTTTTTATAGGGAAAAGATTATTGATGATTTGGTTATTAAAAATATCATTAAATTTAATATGATTAAATAAATTGTTATTAAATTTAATGATAATATTAATGTTATTAGTATTTTGTTTAATTTTTCTGTATTTAAAGATGTCGTGTGTGATATCTATTAATCTGTTAGTCAGATTATGAATTTTAATATATTCTATGAGTTTGATAAATTTATTATTATTTAGTTTAAATAATGTTTTAATAAATTTATCGACGAAGTTGTTAGTGTACATTTGTTTTGGGTCCAGTAATTCTTCAAATTCAATGTAACTTAATTTATTTGTAGTTTTACCTCTAGTTTTATTAGGTTTAGTTTTAAATTCATTTTTATATTTGCAACTGATTTCATAAGTTGAAATTTCTTCTGTTTGTGGTTTGTATGTGTAGTTTAATTCGTCGTTAAGTCCATAAGGGAATAATGTGTTGTGTTTATAAATGTAGTTGTTTTCTAATAATAGTCGTTGTTTTTTGTTTTGACATATGTCTAGTATTTCTATCTTAAAGTTGTTAAAAGTATGTAATTGATTGTGTTCTTTCATATATATATTACCAATTGATTTTTTAGCGTGGTTTCTATGTAGGTTTATTCGTATATTTAATGGGTTACAAGTTTGTCCTATATATGATAGTTGACAAATTTGGCATGTTAATTTATAAATAGTATTCACTAATTTACAACTAGTTGTTTGAAAAGTGTCATGGTTCTTAAGAGAGGGACAAGTTTGACAATTTTTTCTTAGGCAATTCTTAGCGAGTTTAAATTAACATAAAAGAGGTGCTAACACTAATATGTTTGTAGTTTTTTTTAGTTTTTTTAGTTTGTTATTCTTATGAATTTTTTAAATATATTTTACTTAATTGTTTTTGTGGTAATAAAATTTGTAATAAATTGAATAATTAATCTATAAATATATAGATATTACTGTTTGTTATCTGTTATATTTTTAAGAATAACTAATAAAAAAAACATCTTTAAACTAACAAAAACACTGAAAAAAACAAAAGTTCTGAAATTATTTTTTTTTTCTAGAATTACTTTTATAATTTAATTTTTAATAATCAAACAATGAAAGATAATTAAAATTTGTATGAAGATTTATTTATATTAGAATATCTAATATAATTTAATTTGTATATTATGTTATATATAAAAAAATATATCATAGAGCAAGCTCATATGAATTAATATAGTGTAGAAACTATATAACAAAATTATAACAGTGATTCTAATTTTAAAAAATTTAAGGAGCAAACTGATAATAATGATAACTTATATCAGTTAGATTTGATTAGATTAGCAAGCTAAATCTAAATTAATTATAATAATAAATAGTTATTTAATTTTATAGTCCAGTTTTGTATTAAAATTATCTTCACTATTATGATCATTTAAATACAAATTATAAAATTTGTAAAATGTTATTAATTTGTAGATAGAGAGAGAAAAAAAAAAAAAAAATCCATTACTTCTTTTACATCCTCAAGTTAATTATATATTTATAATTAATAACAATAAAAAAAATTAACAAAGTAACGTCTATTACATCGGCTTTTACACGTCATTCAGACATACTCTAATCCTATATATAGAATAATCGAAGAGATAATATATATAATAGTTAGAAAAAAAGAGAGAAAGACAGAACCATGCACTTTTAATCAAACTAATAATAAGGGAGAAAAAAAAAAAAGAGTTTTATAAAGAAGGTAGATAAAATTGTTAGTATATATATATATATTTTTTTATGATTTTATGTTTTATCCTTTTTTTTTTTTTTTTAAAGATTTTTAAAGGTTTTTTTATTTTATAATATGATTATAAATAGTTGTATTTAGTAATATATCTATAGTATGAATTAACATTTGTTATAAGTTTGGATATTATGTTTTGAAACCCTAATGGTAGACCAGACATACACAAAAAACTTTAAATTGAAATAAATTGGAAAAAGAGATCTGCTGAAACGGGGATCATCAGATAAAATTTCAGCGACATTTCAACCCCTCCTTTATTATGTCATAGATCTCTTTTAAACCGTATTTTATGTGTTAATATTAAGTTGTTTCAGTGAAATATTTAAATGAACATATAACAGATACCAGTGTTAACAAATTCAAACTGTAAACCTACCTTGACCGCTGCGTCCTCCATTGTGTATATCTATTTCTGGCTTGCACATGTCGCGGGAGGGGAATGTCCCCCCACATTTCAAATTTAGACCATTTCTTCAGAATTTTTTTGAACAACAAGAAAATTAAAGAAGATAGGAAAAATAGTTAAAGGAAGAAAGCTAAGTTTTATAATCTTTACAGATAGTTATATCAAAATAACTGATTTAACACTTAATCATCTTTTAATATTCCTTTAAAAAGGCAAATTATAAGAGTTTAATAAAGCTATTAATTGTGCAAATTCATCTTTATTTAACTTCCATTTTCCTCCCCAGAAATTGGAGATTAAACAAAAATGAAATATATACTTTAAAACTTTAAAAATCTTGTGAAAAAATCTTTTAATCAGTTATTTAATAAAAGTTTAATTAACTGTTAAAGATTATAAATTTGTTTTAGTTAATATTAAGAGAAATTATAGAAAGTTGATTTCATAAATGGATATTTCCATTTATTTTTTTTTAAATATTTTATAATTGATATACTGTTGAAATATTTTACTTGTTTGATACTAAATTTGTTTTTAATAAATTCCATGTTTAAATTTTTAACATCTTCTATGAAATTATCTAATATATTATTTATTCTATAAAATCTTAGAAACTGACCATAATATATACCTTTACAGCAATTTAATGATATATTAGAATTCATATTACAGTATTTTATAATATTGAAATTATAATTACTCTTTTTATTATAAACTCTAACAGCACTATTTGTAAGGTCTATATTCAAGTCTAAAAAGTTAACTTTTTTGTTTCTATAAATTTTTTCATTGTTCTTAAGTTTCAAGTATTTAGGATATATTTCAGGTATTAATTTTTTAAACAGTGGATTATTAAATATTATTATGTCATCTACATATCGGAATATTTGCCAATTAATATTATTTTGTAGAAAGTATTCTCTTTCGTACCAGAACAATATTAAATTTGCTAGTAACGGACTAGAAGAAGTACCCATGGGAACGCCTTCTGATTGAATATATATTTTATTTTTAAATTCTATATAGTTAAAATTTAAAAATGTTTCCAGTAGAGTTTTTGCTGTTTTAAGATCTAATTTAAATGTTTTATATTTGTTATGAATAATTTTAATGTAGAAAGTTTTGTCATTAATTAATTCATTAAATAAATTGGTTATTTTATTATTTAGATCTCTTAAATTTATTTTAGAATATAGGTCCTCAAAGTCAAATGTGTGTACTGTTTCAATATTTGTCCAATTGTTCATTAAATAATTAATGATTTTTTTATTTGAGTCGATAAATTTATAATTATATTTATTAGTTAATTTATTTATAATAAATTGTAGTGTTGAGGCTAATTGTATATCAATATTTTTTATGACTGAATTTATACCAGATGTGATTGTTCTGAAAGAAATAGGTTTTTTGTGTAGTTTAGGAATTATATAGAACTTTGGTATGTTTGGATTTTTGTGGTTATTATAAATTTTTAGTGAATTTTCAACATTTTTGATGTCTTTTTTGATTTTTTGTGCCTGTAGTTCTAGCAAAAGTGTATTTATGATTATTATCAATTTCCTTTTTTAGTATATCGTGGTATAGATTTTTACAAATTAAAGATAAATTATTGGGACATTTATCTATAGGAGTGATAATATAGTCCTTCTGTAAATTAATTATATTTTCTTTGAAAGAAGGAATGTCTGAATTGGGTTTTGTGTATTTAAGTGTATTATTATAATAATTTAAAATTTCCTTTTTAATATTATGTTTCCATTCCAGAAAAGTAAATTCTGGAATACTGTATTTTATACTAGTTTTATTTATGAAAATATCTATATCTTTTAATATAGATTTAATTGTATTATTATAATTGTGTTTAATTTGAGGTATATATTTATACCCTTTATTTAAAATTTCTTGATATTCTGGATTTAAAAAAGAAAAGTTGCTAGTTAATATATGACCTGAGTACTTATATTTATCAATATAGTTGTTGCAATTACATTTAATTTTTTTAAAATTTGCCAAATTATTAATAAATTGGTTATAATTGCAAACTAAATTACCTATATTTTTATTGTATCTCCAGATTGTTTTAAAATTTAAATTTTTTATAGGGAAAAGATTATTGATGATTTGGTTATTAAAAATATCATTAAATTTAATATGATTAAATAAATTGTTATTAAATTTAATGATAATATTAATGTTATTAGTATTTTGTTTAATTTTTCTGTATTTAAAGATGTCGTGTGTGATATCTATTAATCTGTTAGTCAGATTATGAATTTTAATATATTCTATGAGTTTGATAAATTTATTATTATTTAG
The DNA here is from genome assembly GCA_030710605.1 of Cordylochernes scorpioides. NCBI lineage: Eukaryota > Metazoa > Arthropoda > Arachnida > Pseudoscorpiones > Chernetidae > Cordylochernes > Cordylochernes scorpioides. The sequence goes on along the minus strand of CP092872.1, from coordinate 40,151,060 downwards.
TTTAAATAATGTTTTAATAAATTTATCGACGAAGTTGTTAGTGTACATTTGTTTTGGGTCCAGTAATTCTTCAAATTCAATGTAACCTAATTTATTTGTAGTTTTACCTCTAGTTTTATTAGGTTTAGTTTTAAATTCATTTTTATATTTGCAACTGATTTCATAAGTTGAAATTTCTTCTGTTTGTGGTTTGTATGTGTAGTTTAATTCGTCGTTAAGTCCATAAGGGAATAATGTGTTGTGTTTATAAATGTAGTTGTTTTCTAATAATAGTCGTTGTTTTTTGTTTTGACATATGTCTAGTATTTCTATCTTAAAGTTGTTAAAAGTATGTAATTGATTGTGTTCTTTCATATATATATTACCAATTGATTTTTTAGCGTGGTTTCTATGTAGGTTTATTCGTATATTTAATGGGTTACAAGTTTGTCCTATATATGATAGTTGACAAATTTGGCATGTTAATTTATAAATAGTATTCACTAATTTACAACTAGTTGTTTGAAAAGTGTCATGGTTCTTAAGAGAGGGACAAGTTTGACAATTTTTTCTTAGGCAATTCTTAGCGAGTTTAAATTAACATAAAAGAGGTGCTAACACTAATATGTTTGTAGTTTTTTTTAGTTTTTTTAGTTTGTTATTCTTATGAATTTTTTAAATATATTTTACTTAATTGTTTTTGTGGTGATAAAATTTGTAATAAATTGAATAATTAATCTATAAATATATAGATATTACTGTTTGTTATCTGTTATATTTTTAAGAATAACTAATAAAAAAAAACATCTTTAAACTAACAAAAACACTGAAAAAAACAAAAGTTCTGAAATTATTTTTTTTTTTCTAGAATTACTTTTATAATTTAATTTTTAATAATCAAACAATGAAAGATAATTAAAATTTGTATGAAGATTTATTTATATTAGAATATCTAATATAATTTAATTTGTATATTATGTTATATATAAAAAAATATATCATAGAGCAAGCTCATATGAATTAATATAGTGTAGAAACTATATAACAAAATTATAACAGTGATTCTAATTTTAAAAAATTTAAGGAGCAAACTGATAATAATGATAACTTATATCAGTTAGATTTGATTAGATTAGCAAGCTAAATCTAAATTAATTATAATAATAAATAGTTATTTAATTTTATAGTCCAGTTTTGTATTAAAATTATATTCACTATTATGATCATTTAAATACAAATTATAAAATTTGTAAAATGTTATTAATTTGTAGATAGAGAGAGAAAAAAAAAAAAAAAATCCATTACTTCTTTTACATCCTCAAGTTAATTATATATTTATAATTAATAACAATAAAAAAAATTAACAAAGTAACGTCTATTACATCGGCTTTTACACGTCATTCAGACATACTCTAATCCTATATATAGAATAATCGAAGAGATAATATATATAATAGTTAGAAAAAAGAGAGAAAGACAGAACCATGCTCTTTAATCAAACTAATAATAAGGGGAGAAAAAAAAAAAAGAGTTTTATAAAGAAGGTAGATAAAATTGTTAGTATATATATATATATTTTTTTTATGATTTTATGTTTTATCCTTTTTTTTTTTTTTTTTTTAAAGATTTTTAAAGGTTTTTTTATTTTATAATATGATTAATATATAGTTGTATTTAGTAATATATCCTATAGTATGAATTAACATTTGTTATAAGTTTGGGATATTATGTTTTGAAACCCTAATGGTAGACCAGACATACACAAAAAACTTTGATTAAAAGTGCATGGTTCTGTCTTTCTCTTCTTTTTCTAACTATTATATATATTATCTCTTCGATTATTCTATATATAGGATTAGAGTATGTCTGAATGACGTGTAAAAGCCGATGTAATAGACGTTACTTTGTTAATTTTTTTTATTGTTATTAATTATAAATATATAATTAACTTGAGGATGTAAAAGAAGTAATGGATTTTTTTTTTTTTTTCTCTCTCTATCTACAAATTAATAACATTTTACAAATTTTATAATTTGTATTTAAATGATCATAATAGTGAAGATAATTTTAATACAAAACTGGACTATAAAATTAAATAACTATTTATTATTATAATTAATTTAGATTTAGCTTGCTAATCTAATCAAATCTAACTGATATAAGTTATCATTATTATCAGTTTGCTCCTTAAATTTTTAAAAATTAGAATCACTGTTATAATTTTGTTATATAGTTTCTACACTATATTAATTCATATGAGCTTGCTCTATGATATATTTTTTTATATATAACATAATATACAAATTAAATTATATTAGATATTCTAATATAAATAAATCTTCATACAAATTTTAATTATCTTTCATTGTTTGATTATTAAAAATTAAATTATAAAAGTAATTCTAGAAAAAAAAAATAATTTCAGAACTTTTGTTTTTTTCAGTGTTTTTGTTAGTTTAAAGATGTTTTTTTATTAGTTATTCTTAAAAATATAACAGATAACAAACAGTAATATCTATATATTTATAGATTAATTATTCAATTTATTACAAATTTTATCACCACAAAAACAATTAAGTAAAATATATTTAAAAAATTCATAAGAATAACAAACTAAAAAAACTAAAAAAAACTACAAACATATTAGTGTTAGCACCTCTTTTATGTTAATTTAAACTCGCTAAGAATTGCCTAAGAAAAAATTGTCAAACTTGTCCCTCTCTTAAGAACCATGACACTTTTCAAACAACTAGTTGTAAATTAGTGAATACTATTTATAAATTAACATGCCAAATTTGTCAACTATCATATATAGGACAAACTTGTAAACCCATTAAATATACGAATAAACCTACATAGAAACCACGCTAAAAAATCAATTGGTAATATATATATGAAAGAACACAATCAATTACATACTTTTAACAACTTTAAGATAGAAATACTAGACATATGTCAAAACAAAAAACAACGACTATTATTAGAAAACAACTACATTTATAAACACAACACATTATTCCCTTATGGACTTAACGACGAATTAAACTACACATACAAACCACAAACAGAAGAAATTTCAACTTATGAAATCAGTTGCAAATATAAAAATGAATTTAAAACTAAACCTAATAAAACTAGAGGTAAAACTACAATAAATTAGGTTACATTGAATTTGAAGAATTACTGGACCCAAAACAAATGTACACTAACAACTTCGTCGATAAATTTATTAAAACATTATTTAAACTAAATAATAATAAATTTATCAAACTCATAGAATATATTAAAATTCATAATCTGACTAACAGATTAATAGATATCACACACGACATCTTTAAATACAGAAAAATTAAACAAAATACTAATAACATTAATATTATCATTAAATTTAATAACCAATTTTATTTAATCATATTAAATTTAATGATATTTTTAATAACCAAATCATCAATAATCTTTTCCCTATAAAAAATTTAAATTTTAAAACAATCTGGAGATACAATAAAAATATAGGTAATTTAGTTTGCAATTATAACCAATTTATTAATAATTTGGCAAATTTAAAAAATTAAATGTAATTGCAACAACTATATTGATAAATATAAGTACTCAGGTCATATATTAACTAGCAACTTTTCTTTTTTAAATCCAGAATATCAAGAAATTTTAAATAAAGGGTATAAATATATACCTCAAATTAAACACAATTATAATAATACAATTAATCTATATTAAAAGATATAGATATTTCATAAATAAAACTAGTATAAAATACAGTATTCCAGAATTTACTTTTCTGGAATGGAAACATAATATTAAAAGGAAATTTTAAATTATTATAATAATACACTTAAATACACAAAACCCAATTCAGACATTCCTTCTTTCAAAGAAAATATAATTAATTTACAGAAGGACTATATTATCACTCCTATAGATAAATGTCCCAATAATTTATCTTTAATTTGTAAAAATCTATACCACGATATACTAAAAAAGGAAATTGATAATAATCATAAATACACTTTTGCTAGAACTACAGGCACAAAAATCAAAAAAGACATCAAAAATGTTGAAAATTCACTAAAAATTTATAATAACCACAAAAATCCAAACATACCAAAGTTCTATATAATTCCTAAACTACACAAAAAACCTAATTTCTTTCAGAACAATCACATCTGGTATAAATTCAGTCATAAAAAATATTGATATACAATTAGCCTCAACACTACAATTTATTATAAATAAATTAACTAATAAATATAATTATAAATTTATCGACTCAATAAAAAAATCATTAATTATTTAATGAACAATTGGACAAATATTGAAACAGTACACACATTTGACTTTGAGGACCTATATTCTAAAATAAATTTAAGAGATCTAAATAATAAAATAACCAATTTATTCAATGAATTAATTAATGACAAAACTTTCTACATTAAAATTATTCATAACAAATATAAAACATTTAAATTAGATCTTAAAACAGCAAAAACTCTACTGGAAACATTTTTAAATTTTAACTATATAGAATTTAAAATAAAATATATATTCAATCAGAAGGCGTTCCCCATGGGTACTTCTTCTAGTCCGTTACTAGCAAATTTAATATTGTTCTGGTACGAAAGAGAATACTTTCTACAAAATAATATTAATTGGCAAATATTCCGATATGTAGATGACATAATAATATTTAATAATCCACTGTTTAAAAAATTAATACCTGAAATATATCCTAAATACTTGAAACTTAAGAACAATGAAAAAATTTATAGAAACAAAAAAGTTAACTTTTTAGACTTGAATATAGACCTTACAAATAGTGCTGTTAGAGTTTATAATAAAAAGAGTAATTATAATTTCAATATTATAAAATACTGTAATATGAATTCTAATATATCATTAAATTGCTGTAAAGGTATATATTATGGTCAGTTTCTAAGATTTTATAGAATAAATAATATATTAGATAATTTCATAGAAGATGTTAAAAATTTAAACATGGAATTTATTAAAAACAAATTTAGTATCAAACAAGTAAAATATTTCAACAGTATATCAATTATAAAATATTTAAAAAAAAATAAATGGAAATATCCATTTATGAAATCAACTTTCTATAATTTCTCTTAATATTAACTAAAACAAATTTATAATCTTTAACAGTTAATTAAACTTTTATTAAATAACTGATTAAAAGATTTTTTCACAAGATTTTTAAAGTTTTAAAGTATATATTTCATTTTTGTTTAATCTCCAATTTCTGGGGAGGAAAATGGAAGTTAAATAAAGATGAATTTGCACAATTAATAGCTTTATTAAACTCTTATAATTTGCCTTTTTAAAGGAATATTAAAGATGATTAAGTGTTAAATCAGTTATTTTGATATAACTATCTGTAAAGATTATAAAACTTAGCTTTCTTCCTTTAACTATTTTTCCTATCTTCTTTAATTTTCTTGTTGTTCAAAAAAATTCTGAAGAAATGGTCTAAATTTGAAATGTGGGGGGACATTCCCCTCCCGCGACATGTGCAAGCCAGAAATAGATATACACAATGGAGGACGCAGCGGTCAAGGTAGGTTTACAGTTTGAATTTGTTAACACTGGTATCTGTTATATGTTCATTTAAATATTTCACTGAAACAACTTAATATTAACACATAAAATACGGTTTAAAAGAGATCTATGACATAATAAAGGAGGGGTTGAAATGTCGCTGAAATTTTATCTGATGATCCCCGTTTCAGCAGATCTCTTTTTCCAATTTATTTCAATTTAAAGTTTTTTGTGTATGTCTGGTCTACCATTAGGGTTTCAAAACATAATATCCAAACTTATAACAAATGTTAATTCATACTATAGATATATTACTAAATACAACTATTTATAATCAATTATAAAATAAAAAAACCTTTTAAAAATCTTTAAAAAAAAAAAAAAAAAGGATAAAACATAAAATCATAAAAAATATATATATATATACTAACAATTTTATCTACCTTCTTTATAAAACTCTTTTTTTTTTCTCCCTTATTATTAGTTTGATTAAAAGTGCATGGTTCTGTCTTTCTCTCTTTTTTCTAACTATTATATATATTATCTCTTCGATTATTCTATATTAGGATTAGAGTATGTCTGAATGACGTGTAAAAGCCGATGTAATAGACGTTACTTTGTTAATTTTTTTTATTGTTATTAATTATAAATATATAATTAACTTGAGGATGTAAAAGAAGTAATGGATTTTTTTTTTTTTTTTTCTCTCTCTATCTAAAAATTAATAACATTTTACAAATTTTATAATTTGTATTTAATGATCATAATAGTGAAGATAATTTTAATACAAAACTGGACTATAAAATTAAATAACTATTTATTATTATAATTAATTTAGATTTAGCTTGCTAATCTAATCAAATCTAACTGATATAAGTTATCATTATTATCAGTTTTGCTCCTTAAATTTTTAAAATTAGGAATCACTGTTATAATTTTGTTATATAGTTTCTACACTATATTAATTCATATGAGCTTGCTCTATGATATATTTTTTTATATATAACATATATACAAATTAAATTATATTAGATATTCTAATATAAATAAATCTTCATACAAATTTTAATTATCTTTCATTGTTTGATTATTAAAAATTAAATTATAAAAGTAATTCTAGAAAAAAAAAATAATTTCAGAACTTTGTTTTTTTCAGTGTTTTTGTTAGTTTAAAGATGTTTTTTTTTATTAGTTATTCTTAAAAATATAACAGATAACAAACAGTAATATCTATATATTTATAGATTAATTATTCAATTTATTACAAATTTTATCACCACAAAAACAATTAAGTAAAATATATTTAAAAAATTCATAAGAATAACAAACTAAAAAAACTAAAAAAAACTACAAACATATTAGTGTTAGCACCTCTTTTATGTTAATTTAAACTCGCTAAGAATTGCCTAAGAAAAAATTGTCAAACTTGTCCCTCTTTAAGAACCATGACACTTTTCAAACAACTAGTTGTAAATTAGTGAATACTATTTAATAAATTAACATGCCAAATTTGTCAACTATCATATATAGGACAAACTTGTAACCCATTAAATATACGAATAAACCTACATAGAAACCACGCTAAAAAATCAATTGGTAATATATATATGAAAGAACACAATCAATTACATACTTTTAACAACTTTAAGATAGAAATACTAGACATATGTCAAAACAAAAAAACAACGACTATTATTAGAAAACAACTACATTTATAAACACAACACATTATTCCCTTATGGACTTAACGACGAATTAAACTACACATACAAACCACAAACAGAAGAAATTTCAACTTATGAAATCAGTTGCAAATATAAAAATGAATTTAAAACTAAACCTAATAAAACTAGAGGTAAAACTACAAATAAATTAGGTTACATTGAATTTGAAGAATTACTGGACCCAAAACAAAATGTACACTAACAAACTTCGTCGATAAATTTATTAAAACATTATTTAAACTAAATAATAATAAATTTATCAAACTCATAGAATATATTAAAATTCATAATCTGACTAACAGATTAATAGATATCACACACGACATCTTTAAATACAGAAAAATTAAACAAAATACTAATAACATTAATATTATCATTAAATTTAATAACAATTTATTTACTCATTATTAAATTTAATGATATTTTTAATAACCAATCATCAATAATCTTTTCCCTATAAAAAATTTAAATTTTAAAAACAATCTGGAGATACAATAAAAATATAGGTAATTTAGTTTGCAATTATAACCAATTTATTAATAATTTGGCAAATTTTAAAAAAAATTAAATGTAATTGCAACAACTATATTGATAAATATAAGTACTCAGGTCATATATTAACTAGCAACTTTTCTTTTTTAAATCCAGAATATCAAGAAATTTTAAATAAAGGGTATAAATATATACCTCAAATTAAACACAATTATAATAATACAATTAAATCTATATTAAAAGATATAGATATTTCATAATAAAACTAGTATAAAATACAGTATTCCAGAATTTACTTTTCTGGAATGGAAACATAATATTAAAAAGGAAATTTTAAATTATTATAATAATACACTTAAATACACAAAACCCAATTCAGACATTCCTTCTTTCAAAGAAAATATAATTAATTTACAGAAGGACTATATTATCACTCCTATAGATAAATGTCCAATAATTTATCTTTAATTTGTAAAATCTATACCACGATATACTAAAAAAGGAAATTGATAATAATCATAAATACACTTTTGCTAGAACTACAGGCACAAAAATCAAAAAAAGACATCAAAAATGTTGAAAATTCACTAAAAATTTATAATAACCACAAAAATCCAAACATACCAAAGTTCTATATAATTCCTAAACTACACAAAAAACCTATTTCTTTCAGAACAATCACATCTGGTATAAATTCAGTCATAAAAAATATTGATATACAATTAGCCTCAACACTACAATTTATTATAAATAAATTAACTAATAAATATAATTATAAATTTATCGACTCAAATAAAAAAAATCATTAATTATTTAATGAACAATTGGACAAATATTGAAACAGTACACACATTTGACTTTGAGGACCTATATTCTAAAATAAATTTAAGAGATCTAAATAATAAATAACCAATTTATTTAATGAATTAATTAATGACAAAACTTTCTACATTAAAATTATTCATAACAAATATAAAACATTTAAATTAGATCTTAAAACAGCAAAAACTCTACTGGAAACATTTTTAAATTTTAACTATATAGAATTTAAAAATAAAATATATATTCAATCAGAAGGCGTTCCCATGGGTACTTCTTCTAGTCCGTTACTAGCAAATTTAATATTGTTCTGGTACGAAAGAGAATACTTTCTACAAAATAATATTAATTGGCAAATATTCCGATATGTAGATGACATAATAATATTTAATAATCCACTGTTTAAAAAATTAATACCTGAAATATATCCTAAATACTTGAAACTTAAGAACAATGAAAAAATTTATAGAAACAAAAAAGTTAACTTTTAGACTTGAATATAGACCTTACAAATAGTGCTGTTAGAGTTTATAATAAAAAGAGTAATTATAATTTCAATATTATAAAATACTGTAATATGAATTCTAATATATCATTAAATTGCTGTAAAGGTATATATTATGGTCAGTTTCTAAGATTTTATAGAATAATTAATATATTAGATAATTTCATAGAAGATGTTAAAAATTTAAACATGGAATTTATTAAAACAAATTTAGTATCAAACAAGTAAAATATTTCAACAGTATATCAATTATAAAATATTTAAAAAAAAATAAATGGAAATATCCATTTATGAAATCAACTTTCTATAATTTCTCTTAATATTAACTAAAACAAATTTATAATCTTTAACAGTTAATTAAACTTTTATTAAATAACTGATTAAAAGATTTTTTCACAAGATTTTTAAAGTTTTAAAGTATATATTTCATTTTTGTTTAATCTCCAATTTCTGGGGAGGAAAATGGAAGTTAAATAAAGATGAATTTGCACAATTAATAGCTTTATTAAACTCTTATAATTTGCCTTTTTAAAGGAATATTAAAAGATGATTAAGTGTTAAATCAGTTATTTTGATATAACTATCTGTAAAGATTATAAAACTTAGCTTTCTTCCTTTAACTATTTTTCCTATCTTCTTTAATTTTCTTGTTGTTCAAAAAAATTCTGAAGAAATGGTCTAAATTTGAAATGTGGGGGGACATTCCCCTCCCGCGACATGTGCAAGCCAGAAATAGATATACACAATGGAGGACGCAGCGGTCAAGGTAGGTTTACAGTTTGAATTTGTTAACACTGGTATCTGTTATATGTTCATTTAAATATTTCACTGAAACAACTTAATATTAACACATAAAATACGGTTTAAAAGAGATCTATGACATAATAAAGGAGGGGTTGAAATGTCGCTGAAATTTTATCTGATGATCCCCGTTTCAGCAGATCTCTTTTTCCAATTTATTTCAATTTAAAGTTTTTTGTGTATGTCTGGTCTACCATTAGGGTTTCAAAACATAATATCCAAACTTATAACAGATGTTAATTCATACTATAGATATATTACTAAATACAACTATTTATAATCATATTATAAAATAAAAAAACCTTTAAAAATCTTTAAAAAAAAAAAAAAAAAAGGATAAAACATAAAATCATAAAAAAATATATATATATATACTAACAATTTTATCTACCTTCTTTATAAAACTCTTTTTTTTTTTTCTCCCTTATTATTAGTTTGATTAAAAGTGCATGGTTCTGTCTTTCTCTCTTTTTTCTAACTATTATATATATTATCTCTTCGATTATTCTATATATAGGATTAGAGTATGTCTGAATGACGTGTAAAAGCCGATGTAATAGACGTTACTTTGTTAATTTTTTTTATTGTTATTAATTATAAATATATAATTAACTTGAGGATGTAAAAGAAGTAATGGATTTTTTTTTTTTTTTTCTCTCTCTATCTACAAATTAATAACATTTTACAATTTTATAATTTGTATTTAAATGATCATAATAGTGAAGATAATTTTAATACAAAACTGGACTATAAAATTAAATAACTATTTATTATTATAATTAATTTAGATTTAGCTTGCTAATCTAATCAAATCTAACTGATATAAGTTATCATTATTATCAGTTTGCTCCTTAAATTTTTTAAAATTAGAATCACTGTTATAATTTTGTTATATAGTTTCTACACTATATATATATATATATATATATATATATAGCAAGTGGCTATATAAATAAAGTTATACACAAAGTAGTTTCTGTAGTTTAAGTAGTTTCTGAGTTTATCGATAAACAGACAGACAATTTTAATTTATTTATATATTTCATAATATATGCTCTTACAGGAATAATAAAGCAAACCTACAGTTGACCCAGAGAGAGACGGGAGGGTAAAGTCCGGTCACTAGAGACAACAGCGACATTCCAAGGGGCGACCAGAGGGGCCCGTGATTTCTCGGGAATTAAGACAGTTGGGGGATTGTGGGCGACAAGAACGAACGGCCGGCCGCTCAGCGGTGGCAGGCCCGGCTGTTCCCCCCCTCTCTCTCTGGTTGCCTGGGTTCCTCCTCTTTCAACTTGTGGTGTGATTATTTCTCTTTCCCTACCTTATTATTATACCACATTAAAAGTCGACAGGATAAGACCTGGCCGGAAAACAAATTCCCATACCTACTAGAATATGATGAAAAAATAAGCACAGCCATGGAGATCGGACGAATCCGCAGCCAAGCTCCACAATAATTTACAACCAACCCAACTGTAGCCACTCCTCTTCGAGCTCTCACCCCCTTCCTCGCCAACTTTTGAACCGTGATCCGGAAGAAGTGATCACCAACGACGGATATGAACCTGCCGCACGCTTCTCCCAACATAGATCTACCCAAGAACGATCACCTCGCCAGAGCAGGACATCTTCCATCATCATGGACTAGACTCCGCCATATCCCTGACACTACTGTGGCGGACAACACTGTCCCATACAATATCAGCAGAAAGAACCCTCCCTCAATGAACTTAATTATTCTACTTGCGCCCTCAACCCGCATAACCTGTGAGTGTAATTGTTTCCACCCCTAACATTTATTCTTTAAAGAACTCATTCCTTGTAGACTCTGGTGCCAATATTCACATAATTAGTTTAGTTCAATTTGTGTGAATATGTAAAAATGTTTAATAGTTCCATTTATTCTCTCCACCCCCCTATTAACAGTGAACTTATTATCCATACTACACTGGTGTCCCAAAAATAAGAAACTTTTGTTTTTTAATGATATGTTTTAAAATATACAACGCTAAAAGCTAAAAAGTAATTTAATTAGGCATTTTAAGTCGTAGAATATATTTATCGCAACCATTCGATTCGGTAAAATTGAAAATATGCAAATTTTTGCTTGTATTTATAAGTGTGCTATTTGGCGTGTCGTTTACCCCATCTAAGAATTGTCCAATTATAATTTTATTTAATCCTCAGTTAATTATGAGTTTACGAAACATTTTAGCAGATGATTTAAAATGGAGAGCTATTGGAAGAATGGAGGCAGGGCAATCACAAGTTGAAGTAGCAAAATGGCTAAATGTGAATAAATCTGTGGTCAGCAAAATATGGAAACAGTTCATTGAGACAGGAACCATCAAAAGAAAAGAAGGTTCTGGTAGAAAAAGAAAAACAGCTACCTCTGAAGACCGTTATCTGGTCGTAACTGCCAAGCGCCATAGGGAGATGACAGCTATTCAACTCTCTAATGAACTCTCAAGTGCTACTGGAACGAGGATTTCAAGACAAACTGTTTACCGAAGGCTTCACGAAGGTGCTCTTTATGCAAGACGGCCAATGGTCTGTATCCCTTTAACCTCTGCTCACAGGAGAGCCCGCTTGAATTGGTGCTTGGAACATCACGCCTGGACTCATGATCAGTGGGCCAATGTTCTCTTCAGTGACGAGTCAAGAATTAGTTTAAACACAGATTCTCGACGAGTTTTCATCTGGAGGGAGCCTGGAACCCGCTATCATCCCAGTAACATTAGGGAAATAGACAGTTTTAGAGGGGGCAGTCTCTTAGTCTGGGCTGGCATCAGTTCTAGCAGACGCACACCGATCCACATTTTTTCTGGGGGCACTTTAACTGCCCAAAGGTACAGGGAAGAGATCCTTGAGCCCTATCTAAGACCTTATAGAGATCAAATTGGTCACAATTTAATTTTTATGGACGATAATGCTCGTCCGCATAGGGCTAGGCTAGTCAATGAATATCTCCAGAGTGAGAATATTCGAAGGATGGATTGGCCAGCCAGATCTCCGGACCTGAATCCAATAGAGCATGTGTGGGATGCTCTAGGGAGGCGTATTGGAGCTCGTCACCCCTCTCCAAGAACCCTCGTTGAGCTAAGAACTGCTCTATTGGAGGAGTGGGGGTTACTACCCCTGGACCTCCTCCAAAGCCTGGTAAACAGTATGAGGGCTCGCTGTGAGACCTTGAGAGCTGTAAGAGGTGATCATACTCCCTATTGATATCTTATTTCTTTAAGATCTGAAACCTTAGCTTTGGGTATGTTGGTAATAATTTGCATATTTCATAATTTCAAATATTTTTTTAATTTTCATATAGCTAGTCAAATTCTCCATAGTTTAAACTATTTGTATACTAAATTTTATATTTGTTAATAAATTAGCTTTTGAGAAATTTCAATATTGGTTAAGTTTCTTATTTTTTGGACACCAGTGTATATCTAGCTATGTGTAACCCTTATCAATCTTCCCCTGAATGCCTCTCTCATCCTTACAACTTTGTTAACCTTCTACCAGGCCATGACCCTCTATAAAATTATTGATTAATCATTTATCGAACTACTTTTGCCACTAATCTCCACTCTTCACTTACGATAATATATTTTGTAGATTTTCTCTCTAGTATATCCACCGACCCACACCATCTAGCCACTGGTGTGTTCGTCACAGGATGCAGATTGACTAACTACTATATGTTTATCAACTTATTTTTGTTCGCACTTGAACAATCTGCATCGAGCGGCACAACTTCGCTCCTCCTTCTCGCGCCACACGTTCGCCACACGGACCCTGTCTTCAAATTTATGTATGTCCCTTGTCCTTACCAGCACGATATAACCTACGTCCGACATTTCCCACGGAGGTACGTTAAACATCGTCTCTGATTTTGTCCGGTCCGTCATCATTTCGCGCAGACATGGGTTTTACGTTCAACCCATCGCGAAATCATCGCCTCGCACATGCCCCCACGACGGTTCAAACACCTCGTGTACGAGCAGCTTGTCACCTGTAAAGGATAACACCGTCCTCGTCTCAATTTTTGGCACTGTGCGCGCACACTTTCCTTCTATTAGTTAAAACTACTAGAGTCTCTTAGTATCGAAATAATTAAGGTAGAAAGGCCCAAAGCAAGTTTCCCCTCGCTCTGTTCGCCTATATTCTACCTTTGTATCTCAAACTATTTTATCTTCTCGAATTAACTATAAGTCCATGCGACTTTCTCACCTACACACGGGACTTCCCCCTCGGACTCGCTACACGAGTAACTGCATAGATAAGGTAGAATGGCCCAAAGCAAGTTTCCCCTCGCTCTGTTCGCCAAAATTCTAACATTGTATGTAGTTCTATATTTAACTCAGTCCTGAGCTCACACAATTTCCAACCTCAGCCTAATTTCTCGTACTCTTCACCTATAGCATAGAAAGTCCATGTCAAGTTTCCCCATGTCCGACCTTCAGAATTTCACCATGTGTATGTGACTCCCCTTCTCCTTGTTCACACTCCTCAATATCCTTTCCTTATAATACATAATATGTTATTGTATATAGCCTTTTATAGCTTTGATAATATCAAAAATTCCCTTGAATATCAAATTCTCCAGTGTTGTAAAACTGCTTGTAAATAATATTTACTTGTGTACTATACAATAGTACTATACAAATAACCTTAATTAATTTCAACACTGTGTAAAATTATTTTCTCTATTCCTGGCTTCTCCAGCTTTAAGTATACTCAAACCATGTTCAGCCTTCTTCAACAAGGGCCATATGTCATAATATATGCTCTTGCAGGAATAATAAAGCGAACCTACAGTCGACCCAGAGAGAGACGGGAGGGTAAAGTCCGGTCACTTGAGACAGCAGCGAGATTCCAAGGGGCGACCAGAGGGGCCCGTGAGTTCTCGGGAATTAAGACAGTTGGGGGATTGTGGGCGACAAGAACGAACGGCCGGCCGCTCAGCGGGGGCAGGCCCGGCTGTCCCCCCTCTCACTCTCTCTGGTTGCCTGGGTTCCTCCTCTTCCAACTTCTGGTGTGATTATTTCTCTTTCCCACCTTATTATTATACCACATATATAAAGATAATACAGAGATAATAAATCAGAGTGCTGAAAATATAACAGATTAATTAATATTTATCCTTATTTTTCCAAAAAAAAAAAAAGGTTTTTAAAATTAATAATTAGATAGAAACCTTTCCGGTAGTATATTAAACAATTTCTCAAAGTTAAATTGCGATGAAATGAGTAGTTTGGTCCGGTATAAAGAAGAGGCATATAACATTTTTTCTATATGCATGAAAATATTTAGAGCAGATTGTTGAATTATAACAGATAAATTAGAATATTTATCTTGATTATTTTTAGGCGAAAAGTTATTTCAAATATTTTATTTGCTAGAAACCTTCCCAGTACTATACTAAATGACTTCCCAAAGTTTCATGGCGTTCTAATGAAATATAGATGATCTGGCTTTGTGTCTTCTACTCGAATGAATGTTTTCTGTTAGAATTTTGTTTCTGCATACTAAAAGTGAACTCGCTTCACCCGTGGTCTCTGATCTTTTGGAATTTTTTCCCTATATAATTTTGTATCTGGTTATCAAACATGATACAGCAATATTTTCATTATTATTTTCCACTAAAAAAACAACTAATTTTTCCCAGAATCTGTCAATTTCAAATTTTCTTGGCTAAAAATGCGACAATGCTGGAGGTTGCGAAAGGATTTTTTCATTAAATGTTCAAGACATGGAAGGAATTAGAAATCCAAATTTTCAGATTCCTATCTAAAACGTCCTTGGAATTACAAGCAAATAAATGAGAAAAGCCAACAAATATATTAATTTTATCTGTTATATTTTAGTCATCTTATTCCAATATCATAACGCATATATATTTATATTCATTATATATATAGGTGTGTGTGTGTAACAATATACCACCATACATTTCACGACACCTTTTTAAATAGTTCCCCTTTTTCAATTAGTATGTTGTTACTTTTAACTATTTAATCAATTGTTTAATTATAATTCAAATTTTATATGTACCAATTATCCCTTAACAATAATCCACTGGGTGTCTCTAACTTTGTAATATAATTCAATAAATTTAGGGTTCCCAAAAGCAAAGAGACGCAGTTCTGTTAGTAACGGATTTTGCTTGCGTCACTTCCGACCTCCCACGAGGAATTGACCAATCTGCTGCGAGCAGGTTTGCAGCTATTTAAGGCGAACGTCGTGTCAGTGATAAGGCTTTTTTTGGACTGGCATATATACAACTAAAAATAGCGTGAATAATTAATTATGAAAAACACTTTTTAAAAAAGCTTTTATTTAAAATGCACTAAAAATAACAAAATAAATATTTCTGAAGTATTGCTTTTTTTTTCTGAAGGTACCATTTGACAAATAAAATAATAGACTTAGAAATAAAAGCGATGGAGTACAATAATAATAAATTTGAGATCAATGTGATTTTATATGAAGCAAATGATTAGCAAGATTATGTCTTTCATTAAATTTATACCTATTTGCTGCATAAATGATTATCATCCTCCACCGCTTTTATTTCTAAGTCAATTATTTTATTTGTTAAATGGTACCTTCAGAAAAAAAATCAATACTTCAGAAATATTTATTTTGTTATTTTTAGTGCATTTTAAATAAAATATTTTTTTAAAAGTGTTTTTATAATTAATTATTTCCAATACATTTACAAATATATTCCTCAAAAACACATAATACAAAAGACAGGATCTTCATTTAATACAGAGCATAAGTTCCGCCTTATAATAATAATAATAAAACAACCGCCCTCCCTTCCGCAGAAATCAGTCTTTAGACTTGACAGCCCCCATCTCGAGACTGCGCTCCTGTTTCCTGTTTGGACCCAGCGTATATTCTTTCACTTCTCTTCCCCAGGAAGTATCTAAAAACGAATATGTCATATGATCCTCCTACAAACTTTGCAGCTACTGTCTTCGATACATATGAATTTTTAATTTTCTCTTTTTAAAAATATTTACATCATTATCAAACTAATCATAAACCTTGAATATATTAGAATCTAAACAAGTACCAACCTCACAACCACAAACTTACATCACCACACATATCACCCCTACAATGGCTCACTTATCTTTTCAACTGTCTATAGCTGCTACACATACGTCGTCATACAATTTTATCATATTTCCTTTTGTTTTTATTTTTTGCCTATCACCACGGGCACATCCCCCTTCACCTGCCCCACCACCACGGTATCGACGAGCAAAAACAGAAAGCTATATAGTATCGTTATTCAACCTACCACAGCATTATTACATAAGAACACACAAATGACAATCATCAACGTCGACACCTCTACGTCAATGTCGATCAATACATATTTAAAGATTGTATTGGCTTGAACATCAACTCTATTTTTTCTTTTACCTTTCTTACTTTTATATTATATTGTATATATTCCAATTTGTTAATATTAAGACTTTTATATTTCAATACCATTTTAAATACTACATATATTTTTATTATTTTATATATTTATTACTAACTTATTTTAAATATATCTCGAGTTTTTTCTATTTTTCGTTTCAACCTTTGTTTTTTATTTTCATATGAACATTCATGCCTGTCCCATTTATTTTAATCTTCTACACAGTATATATACTATATTTTCATTTTTACACATATATGTTTTTACCATGTTGCATCACTTACTATTTTTCAACTTTTACATTTATTTCAACAATTAGTAAATTTAAATTTTAGATTTTTAATTTCAATTTTAGAAAATTAATCCCAATTAGAAAAACCCAACCCTCCAAACCCTCACTGCATCACTACCATACTTTCCCAGAGAGATTGTTTTTATCCCTAAAACTTTGATTTCTTACCTAAATTTTATCTCAACTACGCACGCTTCTTCGCTTCAACCTTTCCAATACTCGAAATTGAGCAGTTAGTTGAATTATTATTATTTATTTATCTCCATGGCCTGGTTCGAGCATCAACGCCCATTTTTCTTATTCTATTCTCACATTCAGGCAAATTAACTTTTTATTTTTTTTAATCACCTCACCTTTACCACTGCTCGCAGCGGCTAAAATCAATCTTTTTTTTTTTTGACGACAGAACGACTCTCTCTTACTCACTTTTTCCTTCAATATATTTGTCGACGAAAGTTTCCACCACCCATTTTCCAAATCCGTCTGATAGGATAACCAATATAAAATACCTTCAGCATACTGTAGATGGACAAATGCCTGAAGATAACATAACGTTGCATTGCATCGCAGTACCAGAAGCAGTCTACCCTGTGCCCCTCATCCAGACCAACTAATTAGTTCACCTCACAAGTCAATACACATTTTAATATTAATTGTAACATGCTGTTTATAATCACTCAAAGTTTATAATCTTAATATCTTCACTTTTTATTTTATCCATTTTCATTTATTTTTACACACATTGGGGATTAAAATTATGAACTTACTTATAATATGTCAACACTTCTTTTTCAATATTATAATTCAACAACAATACATTTTACTAGGTATATATATCATATTAAAACAATTTTTACACAAATTATTTCCTCAATTATAATAACCTTTTGCTTTCATCTACAATCCCCATAAGCTAATTTTCATCAATCGGGGGAGGAACTGTTGTAATATATTTCAATATATATTTGACATCCATAAGTAATATAGATAAAATTAAAACAGGAAGTAGGTAAACAGCGTGGTAAGTTTCTTTATTGGGAACTACGAGCTTTCGGACATCAGCTGCCCTTCATCAGGTACAATGCGTGATTGGAAAGAGTGAACCAATATATACATGCAGTGAATTAGCATAAAAGAAAGCTAACTAACATCTATTTAAAATAATTAAGAAATTTACATATGGAACTAAAGATAAAAGTACGAAATTTCTAAAAAATACGAAATTTCTAAAAAATAGACTAAAAATCTGTATATGACAAATTATATATATATTTATTTATATATTTTTTTTAAATAAAAAATCACCTTCCCTAGGCACATCGTTACGCCATTCCCTCACAAAAAGCTCCGTCAGGCCCAGCCCCCAATCTTTCTCCAATGCCATCTACAGAATACCGTGCAACGACTGCCCACAATCATACGTCGGAGAAACTGGCCGAACCATTGCCACTCGTGTCCTAGAACACGAACGTAACATCCGTTACCATGATCGTAAGTCACTACTATATCAACACAGCCACGAATTCAACCATTCTTTTAATTTACGCAACACGATTCCGGTATATAGTGAAGTTAAGAATAAATATCAACGTTTGGTCCTGGAGGCTCTCGTGTCCAACTCCATCCCTAGTTTTAATAGAAAAATAGACCTCCCCCCTCAATATACTGCTTTTTCTAAACTTGGCCACTGACATCTTATTTTGCTTCTTTCCTTCATTGTGCCTAGATACCTACGCTTTTCTTGTCTTCCCATCCTTTTTTCCCGTGTTTTACCTTTAATTTGTCATATACAGATTTTTAGTCTATTTTTTAGAAATTTCGTATTTTTTAGGAAATTTCGTACTTTTATCTTTAGTTCCATATGTAAATTTCTTAATTATTTTAAATAGATGTTAGTTAGCTTTCTTTTATGCTAATTCACTGCATGTATATATTGGTTCACTCTTTCCAATCACGCATTGTACCTGATGAAGGGCAGCTGATGTCCGAAAGCTCGTAGTTCCCAATGAAGAAACTTACCACGCTGTTTACCTACTTCCTGTTTTAATTTATTGAGCGTGGCTATATTATATAGATAAAATGTAACAGCCCAAATTGTAGACACAATCCAACTCGCCAGATTGCCTATCATGTAATGGAAAACGGAAAATAAAGATTGATTGAGAACCAACCGGCGTCAAGACAGGAGAAAGGTGTACGATTACAACATCGGATCGACATAGTTGGATTACCAACAGTTCCCCTCTGGCTCAGAAATAGATCATACCCTCCTCGACCAGCGCAGGCCTCTCTTTCTCTCACTTTCTTTATATTTATCATTATTTAATAATATTTATTCATATTTATATTTTATTCTGTACTAGCCGAATGACCCGGGCAACGCCCAGGTTTTACCCGATTAAATGTTTTTATTCAAATACTATTCGTTACAATTATAAATTGGCGCCGTGGATGTCATTCTTGTGAAACGTCCCGCTCCAAACTTTGTGTCTGAGAAGCGATATTTTTATAAATAGATGATCTGGCTTTGTGTCTTCTGCTCGAATAAATGTTTTTCTGTTAGAATTTTGTTCCTGCACACTAAAAATGAACTGGCTTCACCCGTGGTCTCAGCTTTTTGGAATTTTTTTCCCGATATAATTTTGTATCTGATAATAAAACATGATACAGCAATATTGTCATCATCACTTTTTAACTAAAAAAAAACAACTATTTTTGCCCAGAACCTGTCAATTTTATTTTTTATTGGCTAAAAATCCGATAAATATATTTTCCAGATTTTTCCCTATGTCCTGTCAAAACACGTTTCACATGTACATTAGGTCAGCTGATATTACCTCCCATCTTCACCGCTAGAGGCGCTGCTTGCGAGCGAAAAGGCAGATTTGCAAGGCAATTTGCAAATAGCTCGAAGAATATTCGGGATAGAGACCTGAAATTTCCACTATGAGTTTTTGCATATTCTACTCTATATACTGTAAAAAATTCACTCAGATTAGTTACGTATTGTGGACGTGTATAGCCGACATAGATACCCACATACATACATACACTGACTTTTATATATATAGGGATTTAACCTTATATAATTTCATATGAACTTTGAAATAAAGTAGTTTCAATCTCTCTTTCTTTCTTTCTCCCTCTCTGAGGTGACATCCAAACAGCCTTGTCTTTTTGTGCTATTCCCTGACGCCTGAACCTACTCTGACCATTTTGGCCAGCGTGATTGCATTTAACCTTTAAAAATGTATATATGGTAATTTAAACCAACAACCCTATATTGTATAATACTTATAACAAGATTGTCATGTTTCATATAGAAAACACATCTATAAATAATTATACGCATGATTGACATGTGTAATTGCATCACCATATGTAATGTACTTTGTACAAACTGAGGATGAATAAATAAAACTATGTAATAGATTAAGAGCTGAGCTAAGCAGGAGATCGAGATAGAAATCAACCCCAAAGAGGAATTTGGCAGACCGTTGCCATCAGACCCAAAGGGTGTGGAGGATGCCGCAGCCACCCCACGCACTTTGCAGTCGTTCAAAGTCCAAATTCTCGCCTGTCCCCCCCCCCCCCCCCTCGGCAAAGATATAAAACATCTGCCCTAGCCGAAATATGACTTACAGTCACTTCACCATCGGCGTGAGCCCTTGTCGGTTGTACCCAGGACCACCTCATCGACCATGTAAAACAGTAAGACTCTTCTAACTCCATCTTGCTCTTAGCTCGACTCCTATCTGTTCATGGAACTTTCCTACTATAACTGTGACTCTTCGTTTTTTTGTGTGTGGACATTCCCAAGCTTTCCACTCTGCCTCGACCACGACTGCCTGTACTCTGTGAGAACTGTTAAAGGTCCTCCAAGGTGCAGAGAGGTACTGGAAAACTCTCCACGCCCTGATTGTCCCTCTCGGTTACTACTGGTTTGACCCTCGGTTACCACAGCCATAGCGATAGTCGCCAGGATACCTCCTCACAGATAAGTCGACAGAATACCTCATCACAGAGAAGTCGACAGGATCTTATCACAGAAGAGTCGACAGGATAATCAAAACGAAGGATGACCACAACGAAGTATGACCACAACGAAGAGGTAAGAAGCCTGTCCAGATAGAAGCGACAAAGAGCAAAGATGGAGGAACAAGCACGCCATTCCAACGAAACGACCAAGCAATCACCCCCCAACGACACAGCCGAAAATCCCGCAAATTAAGTCGATGAGAAGTTCCCCACCTTCGGCCTTACAACGCAACCACCTTCCAGGCAACATGCCACCGTCGCCAAACAGAAGTTACAAGTTTCTACAAGCCCTCCATGGAGCGTCTTCCACGCCAGCAGGACAACAACTAAAGACCAAGTCTCCTGACTGAACAATCCTCGAAACTATGAGTTTTTAAATACCTACGTAAATTTCTCCTCAAACTCACAACTTGATTCTCCATAAATTTAATGTTTATTTTCACTGTTATAATTTTAAATCAATTTTCACCATTTTTTATCATTTAGATTCAAATTTTAAAGCGTTTACACCTTCATTTATCAATTTTTACGTTATTTTAAGCAATTTATAAATTTGAATTCATTACTTTAAAATTTATTTTAGAAATAATCATAATTTTTTTAATTACTCGAATCATAATTCTAAACTAATTTCTGTCTTTTCTTAATATCTTATTTTTATACCAAAACACCGATTTCTTAATCAAATACTCAAAACTTTGCAAAAATCATTGTTATGTTCACTTTTTTATGTAAACGCTCCATTCAAATTATATGCCACTATCACGCCATTGCCCTTTTACAAGGATAAATTTCGCACACGATTTAAAAAATATATTCAAATTTTAATAAACATAGGTGAAACGCATTTTTTTAAATTGCAAAAATCGAAAGATACAATATTTTTAAAATCACAACTAGAAGAGTAACTGTCCTTCCCCAAAACAAGTTAAAAATCCAACATAGTTTCACTCCCTAGTACTTTCTTTTTACATGCATAATATTAATCATCCACACATCTCTCTCAACAAACTTCAACACACTCCCCATCACTTTCTCCAATTGGCCACCATATATTAGCGCGCGACTTAGCAACAAATCAATCTCGAGCTACACAAGCTCCATATCGTCGCCACTAAACGTGCCACATCCACTAACAGTCAAAATATCTCGATGTGTTTTGTACAAACACCACCCATGACTAGTAAATTTGTTATTCATGGTGAAACAAGTTAGATGCTGTACCAAAATCAACGACTTCACGTGACACCTTTCCATTCAATTCACTCACTCGTGTCACACAGCGCATCACAACAATTTTTCTCACTTAACAGGCCAGAAAGACGCCTTCGTGCCTGTGACACATCTCAACCCAAAGCGTGTCCACGTCAAAAGTCGTACTTTCACCACACATCTAATTTGAAATCACTGAATAACATTTTTTACTAGGTCCGCAACAAAGTCGAAACACAACACTTACGAACACCGAGAAAACTACATCTTTCAAATAGACCATAAAACTGCCAACAAGCTTTCACCACTCTCAAAGAGAGTTTAACCAGTAAACCAGTACCCTATTGTACATTCAAACCCTCAAAACTGTACTATAACAAGGATCTCCAAAACGTCTGTTATCTGACAGAGCGCCCGCTCTCACCTCCGAAAAATTCCGCAAATTTCTAATAACACATGGTATACAACTTCTACTCACCACAAGCAAACGGTTTAATAGAACGCTGAACTGCGACTATTACAGGCAAACTCAGACTAGCTCATCTAGAAAATCCGAAAGCTTCCTGAACTCAACTAGTTAAGCGCATCACTCAAACGTATACTAACACACCCTATTCTGTCACAAGTTTTCCACCCACCTACTTAATGTTCAATGTTGTCCCCCCAGATTTAAGAACTCATCTTAACCCATACCCCGAAATATCTAGAGCTAGAGAGATAGCACGCTCTCGTACCCAAAATAAGCATAAAAAGATAAAGAAATATTTGATAAGCAGCACAGAACACCACATTTCGAAGTGAATGATCTTGTTTTGGTCAAAAATTATAGACATCCCGACCCAGGTAAATTAGCACCATATTTTACTGGACCATATACAATAATTGAAATAATCTCACCCAATGTCGTTCGAATAGATCGCCCCAATCAACCTCTCAATAGAGACAGTTACACCATACATGTCAATAAATTAAAATATTACACAGAGAATGTTCTGTACATCACATCTCCCCTCCCCGATTTGTTCAAAACCCACAGCGATTGTCTCAAGATGTATCTCAGTGAATTCAATCATTTTACTACAGATATCTTCGAGACGCAACTAGTCCGAATTATACCGCCTACAACCTCCCAGCCATTCCAACATTTAAATCCAAATTTATTCAACCTTGATCGTTTTAAAACAAACCTCAAGTAGCGACCAGAAAATTTCCCGTTAAATACACAAACCTATTCTATCTACATACTCTACACCAGGGGTGGCGAACGTGCGGCCTTAAGGCCGCATGTGGCCTTTTCTTGCCCAAGTTGTGACCTTTCATAAATTCTGTTCTGGATATATTAATTGAAGAATATAATAAAAGGTTCTAAGATTTTGAAAAACATGTTCTCACACTTAAATTAACTTTCGAACCACACCTTGTTGATATCGACGTAGCGCCCAAAGAATATCAAATGGAATTATTTGAGATAGGAGAAGATAATATCTTTAAATCACAATTCGATTTAAAAAAATATCCTATTGAAATATGGAAGACTGCAGTTATTTATCCTCGTCTAAGACAACACGCAAGAAGAATTCTTTCATGTTTTGGAAGTACCTATTGCTGCGAGGCAACATTTTCATACATGACTCAAATTAAAACCCGCCTAAGAAGTCAAATCAGTGATGTTCATTTGGAAGATCAACTTAAATTACATACCACGTCAATTGAACCAAATATTTCATTTTTTGTCATCCAATAAACAATCACAGAAATCCCATTAAATTTTCTGGATTGTAAAATTGAATGTCAATTTTTTTTTTTGAATTTATTAATTGTATGTCATTTTGAAAAAATAAACTATTTAATTGCAAAGAAAATTAAGTATTTTAATTTTGTATATGAATCCCTTTAATTAAATCGTACATCTACTTATATAATTGCCTTATTCTGAAGCTCACGGATAGAATGCGCGCCCATTGGCTGCCGGCGAACACGTGTCCTCACTGCCCCCCTCTAGACAACCCTGTTATCAGCTGTGTGATACATACACCTGTCTAAAGCGGCCATTCCAGACAACCCTGTTATCAGCAGTGTGATACATCCACCTGTCGATACAGACCACCCTGTCTAAAGCGACCACAGACCACCCTGCCTATAGCGACCACTCTAGACAACCCTGTTATCAGCTGTGTGATACATCCACCTGTCTATACAGACCACCCTGTATATAGCGGCCATTCCAGATAACCCTGTTATCAGCTGTGTGATACATACACCTGTCTATAGCGGCCACTCTAGACAACCCTGTTATCAGCTGTGTGATACATCCACCTGTCTATACAGACCACCCTGTCTATAGCGGTCACCTTAGGCAACCCTGTTATCAGCTGTGTGTTACATTCACCTGTCTATAGCGGCCACTCTAGACAACCCTGCTATCAGCTGTGTGATACATCCACCTGTTTATACAGACCACCCTGTCTATAGCGGCCACTCTAGACAACCCTGTTATCAGCTGTGTGATACATCCACCTGTCTATACAGACCACCCTGTCTATAGCGACCACCCAAGACAACGCTTTAAAAACATATCCGCACTCGGGTAAAACCTGGGCGTTGCCCGGGCCATTCGTCTAGTATAATATATGGATGCGGCCTTCTCAAAAATGGTAAAATGAAAATTGGCCTTCTTATATAAAAAGGTTCGCCACCCCTGCTCTACACCAACCCATTTGGATCTTTTTTACTTACTCTCTTTCACACAATATAAAGATATCTTTGAGCCCACCAGATCCAGACTAGAGGAGAAAGAATGTAACGCACGTACGCTGTAGACAAGCCCCATATTTCCCTCTTCAAAAACCATACACATCGCACCCCGCTCACAAAGCTGTCATCTAAATATCCGCTATCGGAATGATCGCCATGTGAAACACGTGTTTCCATCAACCATTTATATTTCCTCGAGAATTTCACAAATTCCCAAACAGAGAGTCATAAAAACGGACACAGCTAGTTGGCATACCAAAGGCCCCAGTGACGATAGACTAAACATCTCGAGACCATTACCGCGTCACTAAATCCATTGCCACCCTGCCCCCTAACTCGTCCCCAGTAGGCCGTGTCCTGCATTCGTTTTTTTACTATATTAGCAGTTGCTATCTTAACATAACTTTTAAAACATTTAGATATTAGAATTTGAAAAAGACCTACCCAAAATTGAAAATTTTGATATTTTGATCCTGTGTAAATCTCTAATTTTTTCTACATATCAAACATTTTACATGTTAAATTGAGATCACAATATTTAATTATATTCTATTTTTGTATAAAATATTTTATTTTTTATTTTTTACCTTTCAATTATATAATCAAAAGTTTTTAATCCAACATTATTAAAAAAATCAATTTTACTTTTATTTTTCATAATATTATTTTAGTATTACAAAACATTTATTTGTTTTCAAAAATCACTTTAATTTTCATTATTATTACTTTTATATTACATGTTTGATTTTGTTCACTTAAACTTTATTCAACCACAATGATATTTCTATATTTTTATTCATTCTATATTTGTTTTTATACCTTATATAATATGAACATGTTTATCATCAACTATCGGGCATACAACAATCTATTTCTCAAACCCCTTCTATCATTTATCAACCATTGCTTCACATCAACGTAGATAAACGAAAGTACTGCTCGACAATTTTTTTTTTTGATTTCGTAATTTCAACAAACTCCTTGAACACAGTTCCCCAGATTTAAAAATCCCAACTTCTGGCTTGAACACGTTTCAAAAGTTTATTTCAATCATCCGTAGAGCACAATCACCAACGCATGCACAAAGCGTTCACAACTCTCAATTTTTTTAGCTCTAGCAGACCACAATCAACCTTTGATTTTAAGTCAAGTCAGATCACCTACTGTCGCTACAATCCTACTTATCGCATGGCTTTCCATTTCACCCCTTTCAATCATATTAATGAACAACTTTTTCTTCAACAACCTTTCAACCCTACAATTGTGACAAAGCACTGTAACCTTATACAGGATCACAGGTGAAACATTGCCTAGGAAGAGGCTCAAGTCTATATCCTCGCTTTGCACCTGGATCTAAGTATTTGGTTGCCTGTGTAATACTTACAATTGCATATTCTTTAACCCCTAATCCTTCCAACGCCCGCCAACAATCTCTTAGAACATTATTTTATTTTTTATCGTCATTATTTTTTTTATCAAAGAAAGGTTTTATCTAAATTTCTATTTTATAATGAATATCATAACTTTTATATTAAACATAAGTTTTATTTTTTATAATTTTCAGATATATCCAAACAAAACATCTTGTTATAGCCCTTTTTAACCCTCACAGTTTAAATTAATTAAAATAAATTTTAATTACTTACCTGTGTTAGAGAGACTTTACCCGTTTAAACCCGGATAAACCCTTTCACTCACGGGGCCCATCTATGGTAATTTAAACCAACAACCCTATATTGTATAATACTTATAACAAGATTGTCATCTTGTATATAGAAACACATCTATAAATAATTATACGCATGATTGACATGTGTCATTGCATCACCATATGTAATGTACTTTGTACAAACTGAGGATGAATAAATAAAACTATGTAATAGATTAAGAGCTGAGCTAAGCGCAAGAGATCGAGATAGAAATCAACCCCAAAGAGGAATTTGGCAGACCGTTGCCATCAGGCCCAAAGGGTGTGGAGGATGCCGCAGCCACCCCACGCACTTTGCACTCGTTCAAAGTCCAAATTCTCGCCTGTCCCCCCCCCCCCCCCCCCCCCTCGGCAAAGATATAAAACATCTGCCCTAGCCGAAATATGACTTACAGTCACTTCACCATCGGCGTGAGCCCTTGTCGGTTGTACCCAGGACCACCTCATCGACCATGTAAAACAGTAAGACTCTTCTAACTCCATCTTGCTCTTAGCTCGACTCCTATCTGTTCATGGAACTTTCCTACTATAACTGTGTCTCTTCGTTTTTTTTTGTGTGTGGACATTCCCAATCTTTCCACTCTGCCTCGACCACGACTGCCTGTACTCTGTGAGAACTGTTAAAGGTCCTCCAAGGTGCAGAGAGGTACTGGAAAACTCTCCACGCCCTGACTGTCCCTCTCGGTTACTACTGGTTTGACCCTCGGTTACCACAGCTATAGCGAGAGTCGACAGGATACCTCATCACAGATATATACTATATATATATAGTGAAACATGCTGAGCAGCTATTTAGAAAGTAGGAAATAAATACAAGCTCGAGGAAAATATACTTAGGAAGAGTGTCGATCATTCTCTCACATTCTGCATCAGCGCACTGCTCCAAAGCATGTTTATAGAGTGTGTCTTAGACCGGGATTGGCATGACCTGACTCCGTCAAAATTAATCTCAACTTAATTGTATTGTTTTCTCAGCTGGGAGTGCTACCCTGTCTCCATCTCAATCTCCATTGTTGATAGTAAAATATTTATTGATTTCAGAGCTTCAATAATATAAGCTTATGATATTGCTCACATTGGTGTTTGCAGTTTAATGATCGCTATCTTAATTTGTTGCATTTAACGATGAATATTTTCTAAATCTATGATCTGCATTTTCTCATCATATGTATACTTGGTAATAACGTACGAGAGTAATAACGATCTGGCGGTTTTCGTAGTCTTCCATATCTCGGTATTGAACCAATATTATTGGCCAATGTTCTTCTTCTTCTCTGCATTTTGCCAATGCTAGGTGACTTCGCCAATAATTTATAGACTTTCCAGCGTGCTCTGAGCAATGGCAACTCGTGTTTGACGACATCGCCTAGGGAAGTCTTGTCAAAGGACACTGCGACTATATAACGGTAACACCTCAACCGTGTTGTATATTGAGGACCGGTGGTATTTCAACGCTCACTTATCCTGATTTAGATCAAGAAGAAATCGAATTGAAGAATTGTCATTAAATTAATTACAATATTATTAAAAATATAATGTATAATTATAAAGCTAAACAACCAGTTTAACCGCATAAGTTTCTTTTTATTTATGAAAAATCATTTTTAATTTCAAAGAGAAATAATTTAATATTTCTAACTTTTGGATGACGTATGAAAAGATTGAATATATGAAGAGTGATGGTCTATATATGAATGGATGATGTATGGAGGGTGAAAAATATGAAGAGTAATGGCGAACGGAAAAATAAAAGTGTCCAGGAGCGGGAATCGAAACCACAACCTTCTGCTTACCGGGCAGGTGCCATGTCCACTAGGTTAACCTGGACGTATTTCTCCGTTCGTAACTAAAATTTAAACTGACTAATAATACTTATAAATGACTGCGGCGTATAATTATAAAGCTATACATCCAGTTTAACCGCATAAGTTTCTATTTATTTATGAAAAATCATTTTTAATTTCAAAGAGAAATAATTTAATATTTCTAACTTTTGGATGACGTATGAAAAGGTTGAATATATGAAGTACAGGCAGTCGTGGTCGAGGCAGAGTGGAAAGCTTGGGAATGTCCACACACAAAAAAACGAAGAGACACAGTTATAGTAGGAAAGTTCCATGAAAAATATGAAGAGTAATGGCGAACGAAAAAATAAAAGTGTCCAGGAGCGGGAATCGAACCCACAACCTTCTGCTTACCGGGCAGGTGCCATGTCCACTAGGCTATCCTGGACGTATTTCTCCGTTCGTAACTAATATTTAAACTGACTAATATACTTATAAATTACTGTAACGTATAATTATAAAGCTATACAACCAGTTTAACCGCATAAGTTTATTTTTATTTATGAAAAATCATTTTTAATTTCAAAGAGAAATAATTTAATATTTCTAACTTTTGGATGACGTATGAAAAGGTTGAATATATGAAGAGTGATGGTTTATATATGAATGGATGACGTATGGAGGGTGAAAAATATGAAGAGTAATGGCGAACGGAAAAATAAAAGTGTCCAGGAGCGGGAATCGAACCCACAACCTTCTGCTTACCGGGCAGGTGCCATGTCCACTAGGCTATCCTGGACGTATTTCTCCGTTCGTAACTAATATTTAAACTGACTAATAATACTTATAAATGACTGCGGCGTATAATTATAAAGCTATACAACCAGTTTAACCGCATAAGTTTTTTATTATTTATGAAAAATCATTTTTAATTTCAAAGAGAAATAATTTAATATTTCTAACTTTTGGATGACGTATGAAAAGGTTGAATATATGAAGAGTGATGGTCTATATATGAATGGATGACGTATGGAGGGTGAAAAATATGAAGAGTAATGGCGAACGAAATAATAAAAGTGTCCAGGAGCGGGAATCGAACCCACAACCTTCTGCTTACCGGGCAGGTGCCATGTCCACTAGGCTATCCTGGACGTATTTCTCCGTTCGTAACTAATATTTAAACTGACTAATAATACTTATAAATGACTGCGGCGTATAATTATAAAGCTATACAACCAGTTTAACCGCATAAGTTTCTCTTTATTTATGAAAAATCATTTTTAATTTCAAAGAGAAATAATTTAATATTTCTAACTTTTGGATGACGTATGAAAAGGTTGAATATATGAAGAGTGATGGTCTATATATGAATGGATGACGTATGGAGGGTGAAAAATATGAAGAGTAATGGCGAACGGAAAAATAAAAGTGTCCAGGAGCGGGAATCGAACCCACAACCTTCTGCTTACCGGGCAGGTGCCATGTCCACTAGGCTATCCTGGACGTATTTCTCCGTTCGTAACTAATATTTAAACTGACTAATAATACTTATAAATGACTGCGGCGTATAATTATAAAGCTATACAACCAGTTTAACCGCATAAGTTTCTTTTTATTTATGAAAAATCATTTTTAATTTCAAAGAGAAATAATTTAATATTTCTAACTTTTGGATGACGTATGAAAAGGTTGAATATATGAAGAGTGATGGTCTATATATGAATGGATGACGTATGGAGGGTGAAAAATATGAAGAGTAATGGCGAACGGAAAAATAAAAGTGTCCAGGAGCGGGAATCGAACCCACAACCTTCTGCTTACCGGGCAGGTGCCATGTCCACTAGGCTATCCTGGACGTATTTCTCCGTTCGTAACTAATATTTAAACTGACTAATAATACTTATAAATGACTGCGGCGTATAATTATAAAGCTATACAACCAGTTTAACCGCATAAGTTTCTTTTTATTTATGAAAAATCATTTTTAATTTCAAAGAGAAATAATTTAATATTTCAAACTTTTGGATGACGTATGAAAAGGTTGAATATATGAAGAGTGATGGTCTATATATAAATGGATGACGTATGGAGGGTGAAAAATATGAAGAGTAATGGCGAACGGAAAAATAAAAATTCTCACTCCTGGACACTTTTATTTTTCCGTTCGCCATTACTCTTCATATTTTCACCCTCCCTACGTCATCCATTCATATATAGACCATCACTCTTCATATATTTAACCTTTTCATACGTCATCCAAAAGTTAGAAATATTAAATTATTTCTCTTTGAAATTAAAAATGATTTTTCATAAATAAAAAGAAACTTATGCGGTTACACTGGTTGTATAGCTTTATAATTATACGCCGCAGTCATTTATAAGTATATTGTATAATGCTAAGTATATTTTTCATTTCGTAAATAAATATTATTAATCTAATGTTTGATATGTAAATTTGATCTATTAGGATATCAATTCGATTACATCCCACCTAATATATTGAAACAACAAAAATCATTTTCAATACGATGCATTAGCGCGCCATCTGTTATGATAAATTTGAACTAGTTTTGACACGTATTCTTTATAAAATGAAAAATAAAAAAGGTTTTTAACTTTTCAAAATACATTTATAATTATCTGAACAGCTTACCAATTGTGAAATATTACATAAGCACTATGTAAAAGGTTAAGTTGGACTATTATTTGTCAGCATAATAAAGTCAGGGAGATTTGAAAATGCCAAAAAGATTTGCGATGTGAGGAGGCAAACAGGATATTTCTTAAAGATAAAATTTAATCGAGAGGTCAACTCTGAATAAATTCAAACATGTTTCCATCTGCATTCATGGCATCAATGTTTACTTTCAATATGCTTCTGGAACATGGGAAACTATGTATGGTTATATATAATATCTCTCTACCCGGTTATAATTCGAGGTAAAAATGGGAATATTCCAAACTCGAGGATACAAGATCCTTCTTTCCTTTATTGCGATTTCACCGCCACTCTGTGTTGTGACGACGATCTAAATTCTATAGAGGTAGTCACTCACCTCTATTCTTGGTCGGCGGGGTTGAAGGTTCAAAGTTAAGGCGTCGTTGTTTATAACACTTTTAAAATATACGACGAAAACAGGAGGGAAAACTATATTTATTACAATTTAAGAAATAAGTAAAGTATTATTTAAATATTTACATTTAAATATTTATAAAAAGAGAGTCGTAGATCAGGGCAAATTCTAGTGTTCGAAAAAGATGTTTACAAGTTCTACAGTTATTGTTTTCTCATTTTACCGCTGCATCCTCGTGGCCGCTTCCGCCGGCTTCCCATTGGCTGCTTCGGACGTCTTCTTTTCCAACATTTCTCCCACCTTTGAGTTGGCGTCTCGACGACTCAAACATGGAAAGGAAAAGTTCAGTAGATCCAATCGGTTGGGTCTCTTGATGGGCCGTCCGTAACTTGACACAACATTCGGGGTATCAATGTGATGTTGCTCTTGTTGTGAAGTCAAAGGGTCCTCTTCAGTTGTCAATCGAACTTCTTGTGTGGGAGATCGCTCCGTTAGAGGGTCTCGACATCTTATCTCGGGCGTTATCTCTAAATTGTAGAGTTTTTGAATAGGTCGTATTTTATCACCTGATGAAGTTTTCACTTTCGCAACCCTCACAAGTCCGTCTTTTCCTGGATAGAGTTGGATTATTCTGGCTAACGGCCAGTGTAGTCTCTTTAAACTCTCTTGTCCAATGAGTACCATGTCTCCCACCTTGAATGGTATGGTAGTCTTCAGGCGTCTCGTTTCTTGTCTCAGGAATCCAAAATATTCGATACGAAATCGTTCTCTAAGATCTTCTCGTACACGTTTGATATATTGATATTTGCGGGAGAGGGTCTGGTTATCAATCAAGTCCAGGTCTGGAACGCCAACCTCTCTGACCTCATGTAAGAACAACGAAGGTGTCAATGGAGCGAGATCCTCACTTTCTTCAGTTAGGTAGGTCAGTGGGCGTGTGTTCATCAAGCTTTCGACGTCACACATCACCGTGGAAAGTTCTTCATATCCCAAGGAGGTTTGACCGAGAATCCTAAAGAGCAATTGTTTCATCATTCCAATCAAACGCTCCCACCATCCACCCCACCAAGGAGCACCAGGCGGTATGAATTTCCAAGTGATGTTTTTCAATGTGGGATCACATTTTAATCTCGAAAAATCAATCTTCTTTAAAGCATTAGCCATACCTTTGAAATTAGTCCCATTATCCGAATACACAATCAATGGTCGGCCTCTTCGAGCAATAAATCGGCGGAAAGCTTGGAGGAAGGCTTCCATAGACAAAGATGTCACAAGTTCCAGATGAACTCCTCTATACACTGCACATGTGAAGATGACAATCCATGCTTTCTTCTTATTCTTTAAGATAAGATGTCCAGTTAGATCAACTCCTACTATTTCGAAAACTGCAGCATCTCGTACTCTGTCTTCTGGTAATGATGTTGACTCGACGGTAGCTGGTGTCGCGGTGAATCTTTTACAGCGAATGCATTGATTGATGATCTTCTTGACGGTTTTCCTGGATCTTAGTATCCAATAGTTTTCTCTCAGAATACCGAGGAGAGTTTGTAGACCGGCGTGCCCGTGGGTTTCATGGTTCCACCTGATGAGCAAAGAAACCAAAAAGTGATCTGAGGGCAATAAAATGGGCATTCTAAAATTAGCAAAATCTTCTCTTCTGCAAATTTTAGTTTTTATTCTCAAAATCCCTGAAGAGTCTACTAGCAACTTAAAGCCTTGTAGTTTCTTATCTTCATGCCCTGAAAACGATTCTCTCTGGATAAGTCTTATCAGTATTATTTCTGACTTAGTGATTTCCTCTGTACTGAGATCTTCTGAAATTATCTTTCTTCTATCAATCTTGGCGTTGTTGAAGAATCTGTATATCCAGGCGGTGATTCGTACTATTCTCAAAAAATGGGAATAACGTCCAAATAAATTTTCATTTTCTCTTGTCGTACACAAGGTGTTCAGGATGGTCTTGCGCCTTTCAGAATAAACAATCTCCAAATCAGGGATAATGGTTGATTTGGGCCACTCTTCTTGGGATACCTTTAACCATGCAGGTCCCTCCCACCATCTTGTCTCCTTAAGTGATTCTGCTGAACATCCCCGAGATGGGAGGTCTGCCGGGTTTAATCGGCCTGGTATGTGGCGCCAAGATTCGGGGGAGCTAAGATTATGAATTTCCTTAACACGGTTCATCACAAAGGCTGCCCAGTTGTCTTCCCTTTGGATCCAACAGAGAGCATTGGTCGAATCGGTCCAATAAAATCTTGGAATTTCCTCAAATTCCAGATCTTGTATGACGTTAGCTGCCAAACGAGCTCCAATCAGACAAGCCAAAAGCTCCAATCTTGGGATGGTGAGTTTCTTCAGTGGAGCTACTCGTGTTCGAGCCTGTATCAATTGGATGTCCACTCTATCTTCCTTTTCAATGCGGAGGAAAATACAGGTTGCATAGGCAAACTGACTGGCGTCGCAAAAGATGTGGAGAGTGGTTTTCTCTACATAGGAGTCCTTAAAACAAAGCCATCTAGGAATTTCTATGTTAGGCAAGTGTTTCAGTTTGCTGAACCACTTCCAAAATCTTTGTACTAAACATCCAGGTAGGACTTCGTCCCATGTCAACTTCTGTATCCAGGTTTCCTGTAATATCAGCTTGGGAATTAAAGTCACAGGACAAGCAACTCCTAATGGATCAAATATCTTGCTCGCTATTGAAAGTACTTTTCTCTTGGTGGTTGGTCCAATTAATTCAAAATCTTCCAAACCAATTGTCAGTGTGTCTCTATCAGTATTCCATGTTATTCCTAAAATGTTCACTTCCTTATTCAGTTGGTTCATAAGAGAAAAGTCTGTAGCGTTACTCACCCAATCTCGGAGATTGAAACAAGCTGTAGAGAGCAGTTCAGTAGATTCTTTCACGAATTTCTCCGTTTCTTCAACATTCTGAAAACTGGATAAACAATTGTCAACATAAAAGGATGATTTCAACTGTTCAGCTGTGATTTTTAAATGTTCAGGAGCCTTATCTAAGTGGAGAGATAAGGTAGCCTTTAAAAGATACGGACTAGTGGTAATTCCAAAAACAACCCTTTTATGTCGATACGTGATTAATCTTCCGTCTTCTGTGTGCCACAGGAATCGTAAATAATCTCGGTCTTCTTCTTTTATTCCAATTTGTAAAAATGCTTTCTCAATATCGGAAGAGACACCAACTTCATATTTCCGGAATTTATTTAAAAGTCTTGGTATAATTTCTATCAAATTGGGTCCCTTATCCAGACAGTCATTCAGGGAAAGTTTACCTCTCTTCCGGGCCGACGCATTGAATACTGGCCGTATTCTAGAAGTTTGACTGTTCCTTTTATACACTGGTCGATGTGGCAGGTAGTGTACACCATCTAGTTTATCCTCTCTGGCATACTCGATTATCCCCTGTTTCATCCATTCTTCAAAGATTTGTCCATACTCTTTCATGTCTCCAACTTCTTCAAGTTTTCTTCTTACAGACCTTAGTTGGTTTTCGGCTAGATCTTTATTCGAAGGAATCCTTTCCTTGTCTTGCACCCAGGGTAGAGCTACCTCATAGCGCCCCTCGATATCTCGCGTCGTGGTGTGGGCGAAATGTTCCTCCATTTCAGCTTGTAATGACTGAGTCTTCTTCTCAACCTCCGCATCAGAGACTCCAATTGCATCTAATTTCCACAAGTTTTCTAGATCCAAAGATAGAAGTGTGGTCACGCAAAGGGAGCTGATGTCATCTCTCACCTCCGTTGGAGGAATCTTTCCCATCACAGTCCATCCTAGTTTGGTACGGATTGCCACCAGTCCAGTTGAGATCCTTCTCTGATCATCAGTTAGCAATCTCCCGGCGATGTCCGCGCCTATAAGGACTTCTATACGGTCTCTCATCAAATCAGACACGTCGAGTTCTTCACTCCCTTCTAAAAATGATCTTGGACACACCGGAGGTATGCTTCCACAGATAAGGGGTTGACCTAGTGCTTCAAACTCACAGCGATAGGAATTATTGATGTCAGATAAATGAATGGTATAGACCTCATGTTCAACTACGTCGGTACTCGATCCTCCAAACAAGGAATGCCGGAAGAACTCTCTCCTAGATTGTTCGTACTCCATTTCCATTGCTGTACTATGTAAAATATACGATCTTTGGGATCCGGTGTCTATTATAGCCCGTGCCGTCTTCTCCGTTCTGTTCCCTTTGAGGGTCACTCTCAAAGTAGGTAACAAGACGTCTGGGGAGGTTGATAAGTTGGCGAGAGTTTCATCTTGCACCGTTGGAGACTTGGAAGATCCACCTCGATCTAAAATCTGTTTTGTGCACATGACATCCAGGTGGGAAGACATGTTGCAGATCGAACACCGGACTACATTTCTGCAAAATTTACTTAAATGGGAAGGCCGAAGACATTTAAAACAAACGCCCTTTTTCTTCATGAGTGATCTCTTTTCGTTTAAACTCATATTAGCTGCAAAGTCACACTTAGGGCTTCCATGGTTGTCTTTACCACAAAATACACATTCATTCGATTTGTGAACTGAATTCAAAAGTTCTGAAGCTGTCGCAATTGGTTTTTCATTGTAGAATCTTGTCTTTGGATGTTTGTTTACTAAATTAGGTTTAGAAGTTGATTCATTCCCGGTACCGATTTCGTTTCTAAAACTCTTCTCCCGTGCAGTTAATTGTCTTTCCAGAAAGGTAATCAAGTCATTAATTACATAACCTGTCGGGAGTTCTTTGTTCAATTCCAAATTAAGGTCTGCAGGTAGAAGCTTTATTATTATCGGGCACAACAGTTGTCCGTAAACATCAATGGACACGTTTAGTGACTCGAGACTTCTTATATGAACAGAAAGGTTGTCAAAAAGTTCGCGGAAGGTTCTTACATCGCTTGATGTTTTGAGTGGTCTCATTGACAACAAATTGTTCATATGTCGGCTAATCAAAATGTCTTCTCGCCCAAATCTGTCTTTAAGCAATTTTATAGCTTTCTCATAATTGTCCGCAGATAAAGCGAAACCTTCGACTGTGTTTAGTGCAGTTCCGCCGAGATGTGACTTCAGATAGTTAAATTTATCGATCGGGTTCAGTGAGTTGTTCTGGTGTATAGCTGCATCAAAAGAATTCCAGAACGTCAGCCATTCACTAAAGTTTCCATAAAATTTCGATATCATCAATTTCGGAAGTTTCACAGTCGTGCAGGAAGGTACATAATGTCTCATTTCGTTTTCGTCTATTCGTGAGTTCGAATTCGGTATATTTTCGCCCTGAAAATCTGATTGGCGAATCTTTTTATTTGCCCTAAATCTCCAAGTAATATATTTCTCTCGATATTCCTCTACGCCCTGTAATTCCTTCTCTAAATCGTCAGTTTCAAGAAGCGTTTCTATTTCGTGATCCACTAATTTAAGTTCGTTAAATGATTCATTTAATTGTTCTAATAATTCTTCAAGATCAATTCTAATTAGCGTGTCAAGTCCACTTTCAATCTTATTGCATGTTTTCGTTAAATATGATCTGTTAATAGCACGCTTCTTTTTTAAACGTAGAATTAATTCTTCCGCCATCTTGTAAACAAAGCGGCAAGTAGGGTTAGCAAGCGAGTTCCAAAATGGTCAGCTTAAAATGATTCTTTTTTCAGGAATTTACCTTCAACAGTCCCGGCTGGGATGCCAAAAATATTGCGATTTCACCGCCACTCTGTGTTGTGACGACGATCTAAATTCTATAGAGGTAGTCACTCACCTCTATTCTTGGTCGGCGGGGTTGAAGGTTCAAAGTTAAGGCGTCGTTGTTTATAACACTTTTAAAATATACGACGAAAACAGGAGGGAAAACTATATTTATTACAATTTAAGAAATAAGTAAAGTATTATTTAAATATTTACATTTAAATATTTATAAAAAGAGAGTCGTAGATCAGGGCAAATTCTAGTGTTCGAAAAAGATGTTTACAAGTTCTACAGTTATTGTTTTCTCATTTTACCGCTGCATCCTCGTGGCCGCTTCCGCCGGCTTCCCATTGGCTGCTTCGGACGTCTTCTTTTCCAACACCTTTGATCTGTACCAGCAGAATTCCCAAACGTGATTTGAAATTCCATCATCTCATATTCCCAAGATTATTTCTTGGTCAGAAACGGTAATGGTATTTCTATTCAGTTTCTCTATACCTATCTAGATTTGTTCATTATATATATACATATAGTATCTATAATACTAAATATGAGAAAGATAAAGAATTTAACATGATATATTTTCAATAAAATAATCCTTGTATCAATATTGAGTGAAATATATTTTATGTGTTTAGGA
Source organism: Cordylochernes scorpioides (assembly GCA_030710605.1). Taxonomy (NCBI): domain Eukaryota; kingdom Metazoa; phylum Arthropoda; class Arachnida; order Pseudoscorpiones; family Chernetidae; genus Cordylochernes; species Cordylochernes scorpioides. The sequence continues at coordinate 40,112,547 of CP092872.1, read as the reverse complement.
AAATATATTATGTGTATATTGTATTGGTATAATATTTCCATTTGTTTCCAATGCGGACGCCCGGGTCACGTCGGCAGGTACTGCCGAGAGCGGCGAGGGAGGGTGGATCGACAGCCACCGGGGAGATACCACCCTGTCCAGAACGGCCCGCGAACGATCTATAATAGCAATGAAACCCCAGGCCGCCCAAGTTATCGAAGCCTATCCAGGTCGTGGTGATTCCCAAACGTCGCCCCTCGATATCGCCAAGCCGACGATCTGGCCGATCACCTTTTCGTGAGGAAAACTAGAGTAAGCGCCCTTCGCTGGAGGTAAGGTCGCTGAGGAGATTATAAATCCTCCGCCGCTCATAGCCGCTAAACTATCACAGAATATAGTTGACGTTACTATTGACGATAAAACTTTTCCTGCCCTTGTCGACAGCGGCGCTTCGTTTTCGGTTATTTCGGACCACTTTAGACAAAAGCACAAAAATACTATGTTCAGTGACGCTGGCATGACACTTAGAGTTGCCGACGGGAAATATATCGTTTCCAGGGGCCGATGTACTTAACGTTTAGAAATAAACGGATTGTTACAGCCGTTTGAATTCGTCGTTTTACCAAGTTGTAGCCACGACATCATTCTCGGTTGGGACTTCCTGGAGGACGTAGTGCTTAAACATGGAGCACCACGAAAAATAATTACTGACCGGGGTAGGGTTTTTCAGTCTCAGAGATTTACCACGGCGTACCATCCTCAGACGAATGGTCTCACTGAGAGACTTAATAAAACCCTGGCCGACATTATGTCAATGTATGTGGACGTCGAACAAAAAAAATGGGGCGTTATTCTTCCTTTCATCACGTTTGCCTACAATACGGCGAAGCAGGACACCAACGGATTCACCCCATTCAGCCTCATCCATGGACGAGAAGCTGAAACTACGTTAGACACATTGTTTCCTCTTTTAAAAGATGAAGATCAAGAGGACTATAATCGAGAGATAGTGACCCGAGCAGAGGACACGTGGCAATTGGCTCGGCTGCATACACTGAGAGCGCAAGAGGGCAATAAACGACTCTACGACGCCAAACATCGAGGGGTGAGCTATCAGCCAGGCGATAAAGTTTGGATATTTATACCCGTCCGGAAAATAGGGTTATCCGAAAAACTAATAAAACGATATTTCGGCCCTTATAGGGTGACGAGACGCATTTCAGAGGTGACGTACGAAGTCGAAAGTCTAGACACTACTAACCGCCGTCGTAAGCCAAAGGAAACTGTGCACATAGTAAGAATGAAGAACTACCGTGACCCGGACGAACAACTGGACCTACCCGAGGATGAGCCTGCCGTCTGACAACGAGGACGCTGTCCTTTTGGAGAGGGAGGCATTGTAGCGTTATTTGTTGTATTGTTTTACATAATTAAATTTTTTTAGATTTTGTTTGGGTTTGTTTTGCATATATTGAATTAATGATTGATATATATATTCGTGTATTCTTTGATTTGAGGAGTCTGCACGTTGGCAGCAATAAAACGATTACTGTTCGATTTATCTTCGCCTGTTGCTTGCGATTTCTTACCGTGACAATATTGTCGCGTAGAAAATAAATTAAAGAAGAGAAGTCGATGTTAAAATTATGTAAGTTTTATTCTTAGTAAGATAGTCTCGATCCACTCAGCCGAGGCGATCGAATCAAAATAACTCAGTACAAACAACAAGTATGCAAAACAAGCTGCTTTGCATAAAACAAAAATAAAAGAAACGAGATATAGGAGGAAATATTTACAATATATAACAGTAAATGCCGCACTTTTCTCTCCTTTGAAAAGAAACAGCGTCCCGCTGTTCAATTGAAGGTTATTGACCAATTTGCATCCGTCTAGCTCTTGATCTTGTCACAGGGCCTGGTATCGGTTCTGGGTCGGAGAATCTTTGTTCCAGAATAGGTTCTTTGTTTGGAGTTGAGTCAGATATTTCTTCTTGAAGTAGTGGATCCAAATATGGCTTCATTCTAAGTACTTGTACTGTATCTCTTATTTTACGACGTTTTAGAGAGTCAGAAATGGCCTCAATTTCGTAATTGACGGGGGACAATTTCCTTGTAATACGGTAGGGACCGAAGTATTTCTTAATTAGTTTTTCTGAGAGTCCAACTTTTCTCACTGGAATGAAGAGCCACACTAGATCTCCCACATTATAATCTACAGGCCGATGTTAAAATTAAGTAAGAGAGTCTCGATCCACTCAGCCGAGGCGATCGAATCAAAATAACTCAGTACAAAAAACAAGTATGCAAAACATCCTGCTTTGCATAAAACAAAAAAAAAAGAAACGAGATATAGGAGGAAATATTTGCATATATAACAGTGAATGCCACAATATAATAAACAAATATATACAAAGTAATATATCATCCGCATTGAATCAGAACTGATGAATGTCATCAGGTTAAATTCCTTTTGGCTAAGTTGGATGTATCACAAGTAAGGGCTTATTATGGCGATTTCACGTAGTTAATATTTCTATATATTATATATATATATTGAGACATCAAATTTTGAGGGTTCAGGCGAGAATCTTCACGCCACTTCGCGCCTGGCGGCGGGAACCGGCCGAGACTCGAACACGGTGGTTTGGTTTCGGTTTTGGCTGCGAGCGAGGGAGTATCTCCGCGTCTGGCTGTGTGTGGTGTTCTCCTTAAGTTCCGGCACTGGTTATAAATAAAACCGGTACCAAGGGAGCTCCGATGACTCAGAGTGGATTATTTACAAAACAACGGGCACAACACAACATGGTGGCAGCGGCGGGATCGTGAAGAACCCAAGTAAGTGCCTTTTTAATTAATTCCACTCTTGTACAAACAAACCTGACATGGAATCAAATTCCTTTCTTCCGCCTCCTTACTTTAGTTTCGACGCCAAGGATTGGCCAAGCTGGAAACAGCGATTTTCTCGATACAGACTTCTCTCCAACTTGAACGTCAAGGAACAATAATATCATATCACAGCATTGATATATCTTATGGGGGAGGGGGCTGAGGAAATCCACTCTGCGTTCAATCTCTCAGCAGATGACGCAAAGAACCTCGACAAAGTCATTGAAGCGTTCGACAACCACTTTATTGGCAAACGTATCGTGGTGTATGAGCGGGCTTTTTTCGGATTATGGAGTCAACGGCCGGAAGAAACCATTGAGGAATTTGTAACAGTCTTGCACAGAATATCTGAGCACTGCGAATACGCTAATCTGCGCGAGGAACTTATTCGTGATCGTTTAGAGCTTGGAGTAAAAGATAGGAAAAGTTTTTGGAGAAACTGTTGCTAAACGAAAACCTGACCTTGGCCAAAGCAGTCGAGATCGCCCGTCAGTGGGAATCTGTAATGCGTGAACAACATGATCTTAACCCTTCTACATCGCTGGTCGACCTAACGCGGAAAGTGGCCAAGCAGAAGCCTAAAGCATCAGGTCATTGCAAGGACAATGGCATATCAACGTCTAGACAAACAGACAGTGCCAAGGAAACAGACGAAGGAAAAAAAATTCCAACTTGCTTTAACTGTGGGACTATCAAACAACATTATCGTTACAGAGATAAGTGCCCCGTTAAGGACAAAGTCTGTGGAAAGTGCGGGAAAAAGGGCCATTACACTAATCTCTGTCGAAGAAAAAACAATGAGGTGAACGCCATATCCTCGGAGGAAACCCCAGCGCGGGAGAAGTGCTCATTTGTATATTCTGTCCGCGGGCCTATGCTGGAAAGCAGAAAGAGCAGGTGGAAGTCAACAGTAAGAGTCAACGGCACTGCAATCCACTTCAAGTTAGATCCGGGCTCGGATGTGACACTGATACCATTTTCCCTGTACAAGCGGTATTTCAGCAACGTCCAACTGGCGCCTACCGACGGTCAACGCGAACCAAAGATTGGAGAATGCTGGGACCTTTGTGGCGGAGCCCCGCGCTAACACACGTGGAATGAAGGAAACCGTGTACGTGGTCCAACATTTGGAGCAACCTCTGCTGGGTGTCGATGTCTGTGAAGACTTCCAACTCGTCAAACGAATTGATCTTGTCATCAACGGAACAACGGATGCCAATCCTGAACGAGAGTTCCCTAAGCTATTTGTAGGATTGGGGCTTCTCGAACAGCCCTATCATATCAAGTTAAAGGAAGGTCCTAAAATAATTTCAAGGCTGGATGCTAACAACGGATTTTGGCAGATTAACTCTCTGAATAAGGCCAAACGCTGATGACTTTCTTTACGCCCTTTGGCATATATAATTTCAAAATACTTCCCTTTGCTATCTAGCGCTCCAGAACACTTCCAGAAACGCATGTCTGCTATCCTACGCGGAGTCAATGGGGTAATCTGTCACATGGATGACATCCTCATTTTCGCAAATAGAAAGGAAGAGCATAACGAGACACACCGCGAAGTTTTGAGACGTCTAAAGAACTCAGGGATTACGCTTAACAAAGCAAAGTGCCAGTTCGGTGTAAGCAACGTCACATTGCTGGGACATTACATCGACGAACACGGTATCAAGGCGGACGAAAAGAAAGTCAAAGCCATCGCCAAGATGAAACCGCCAAATGACTTGCACGGGGTGAAACGTTTTATGGGTATGGTCAATTTTTTAGGCCGCTTTGTTCCAAACCTAGCGGAAATCACAAAGTCACTAAACGACCTAAGAAAGAAAGATGTGAGTTAATCTGGGGTTCACCACAGAAAAAAGCATTTGAGAAAGTCAAAGAGGTTCTGGCCAGTGACCGAGTTCTGGCAAGCTTTAAAATCTCTAAGAAGACCATGGTCTCAGCTGATGCATCATCATATGGCCTGGGAGCTGTCCTCAAGCAAGAGCATGACGTCAACGAGTGGCGCCCAGTGGCCTTTGCATCACGGACGCTGACGAAGACGGAACAGGAATACGCTCAAATAGAGAAGGAAGCCCTTGCAATCACATGGGCGTGTGAGCGCTTCAAGGACTTTGTGGTTGGAAAAACCTTCCTCATCGGAACAGATCACAAACCTTTAGTCCCCATCTTCACCACTAAAGATCTGAACGATCTAACGCCAACTCTTCAACGGTACCGTATGAGGATGCTTCACTTCTCGTTTCGTATATTTCATATACCAGGGAAGGACCTAATCACCGTTGATGCCCTATCAAGACAACCACTTCCAGATCAGCTTCCCGAAGATGAAGAGAGCTCCAGGAAGAAGTTGAACATTCTGTGCGTAGCATCGTTCTGCATCAATCCACGACAGACGACCGACTTGCCAAAATAGCCCTCAACCATAAGCTGGAGCCTACCCTTTAAAATGTAGCATTTTATTCCAAAAACGGTTGGCCCGCCAAATGTCAGCTCTCTCCCATAGAACGCTCGTTCTACGATGTTCGCGACGAGGTAGGGGAAGAGAACGGCTTACTAATAAGAGGACTGCGAGTGATCATCTCCTCTAACATGCGAAAAGATGTTTTGAACCGCATCCACGCAGGTCATCAAGGGATAACAAAATGTCGAGCAAGAGCAAAGGATCATGTTTGGTGGCCAGGAATAGGTCAAGAAATCCAGGATATGGCAAAATCCTGTGAGAAATGCATCGAGAATCAACCTCTAAAGCACGATCCACTCATCCTCAACGACTTTCCGGAAAGATCGTGGCGTCGGGATGAATCTCTTCTATTACGAAGGAAGTGAGTATTTATTCGTCGTAGACTACCTTTCTCGATTTATCGAGGTCGTACGGCTTACTAAACTTTCCTCGGAAGCTGTGGTAGATCACTGCAAAGCCATCTTTGCTCGTCATGGCATCCCTGACATTGTAATAAGTGATAACGGACCACAATTTCGCCCATCAACAACTTCAGCTTTTACGAAGTTTGCCTCTGAAGTTGGGTTTCGACACATCACTTCCAGTCCAAAGCATCCACAATCAAATGGTCAAGCAGAGGCTGCTGTCAAAATTGTGAAAAACCTGATAAAAAAGAATAGAGATCCGGTCATTGCACTCATGGAGTATCGGGCAACACCTCTGGCAAACGCACTCTACCCTGCGGAACTTCTATTTGGACGGAAAATTCGCACTATAGTTCCCTGCACTTCATCATCACTAACCCCTAAAATAGTGGATCAATCCAAACTCAGGGGGGAAGAGGAGCAGCGGAAGATGGCGAAGAAAACGGCTTTTGACAGACGCCATGCGGTCACGGAAAAGGCGGAACTAATTGCAGGAGAGAAAGTTTGGGTGAAGGATCTACGAGCGTGGGGAAGTGTCCTCGAGAAGGCTTCATCGCCCCGCTCATACATCGTGGAAACTCCTGTAGGGACCTACAGACGGAACTCTTTTCTTCTGGCTTCTTCCCAACAACAGATCGACCCCAGTGAGACATCTCCTGATAGTGAACTCCCCGCTGAAGCGGAGGAAACTCCGGGAAATGAACTGCCTGCAGGGGAGCAACAACAGCTGCCAGCAATCGCTCCAGAGATGAAGCAGCTGTCTCCCTCATCTGGGAAAGTGTCGCGGGTTGGGGAGAAGATACAAGCGTGTCCAGCGCTAACCTTCTCTAAACCTTTTGGGGGAGATGTTGAGGTTTCTGGCGAGAATCCTCACGCCACTTCTGCCTGGCGCGCCAGTGTGGCGGTGGGAACCGGCCGAGACTGTAACAGGGCGGTTTGGTTCGGTTTTGGCTGCGAGCGGGGGAGTATCTCCGCGTCTGGCTCTGTGTGTGGCATTCTCCTTATGTTCCGGCACTGGTTATAAATAAAACCGGTACCAAGGGAGCTCCGACGACTCAGAGTGGATTATTGGTAAAACAACGGGCACAACACAACATCAAAGTTAAAATAAATTGAATTTTAACTAAATTAATAATGTTTCCGATAATAAATTTGAAAAATACCCAATATAATTTTTAAAAAGGAATTTTATAAATATTATTGTAGCGTCTCAAATAAGAATTAATGTACAAAACTCATAGAGTATCATCACTTGTACATTCTGCAATGTGAGCAAAATATTGATGAGAATGTAGGATGGTTGTTGATGTGCTGTGTTGGTGTGGCTTGTGGAAAGGCTGATGATAAAATTATAATTAAAATTAATTTATTTAAAGCAAGAGAGAGAAATTATAGAGAGAAAAGAAACAACGGTTGGAGTAACGACCGTTGGATTAAGCCTACATGTTTACCGCTAAATCCCAGCGTCTCTGATGACGTCCCACGCGCATGCGTAGTGAAGTGTTGACGCCCGCGCATGCGTTGAAGCAAAGTGTAGTCGCCACAAGAACAATGAGAAAATAAGAATTCATGTTTTTTCTTCGTTGTGATAGTCATGAAAAATCTAAGAATTATAACAAGTTTTAAACGATTATGGCCAAATGTTTTTTCACACAACAAAAGGAACAAATATAACTTCTAATCATCATTACCTATGGATTTATATAATGTTTTTTTTTCTTATCAGATCGGAGAGAGACGGGATAAAATTTAAATAATTCTTCTTTAATAAATTTCTATGATAAAATTTTTTAAAGATTTGTACCAGAAAAAAAAAAAAAAAAAAGGAAGCTATTCTGAGAGAGATAGATAAAAATATATTTATCAATATTTTTTTTAAGATAAAGACATATTTATAAATATGACTGAATCATATCAATAATATAGCTTTTATATAATGCATATTTGTTGACTTTGCTTAGAAATATTAATGAAACTGATTCCAATAATTATTAATTAAACATTATATTTATTGATTTACAAGAGAGAGATATAATATCAAAAGGAAACTTATATTAAAACAAAGGAACTCTTTATTCTTGTTTTTTTAGCGCCTATTTACCCGTGAGCTTACACACACTCTGTGGTAACAAATAATTAAAATATGTACAACACACGCTCCCCTGTGAGTAAGCCCTAATCAGCAAGTCCAAGGCTATCTGCACATTTCCGTAGTTTGTCCTTAGGTAGACTCCTCGTTAGTATATCCGCCTCCATGTCTTCACTTTTAGTGTATTCCAGCTTGATTCCATTTTGAATTTCCTCTTTCACAAAATAATACTTTTGGTTTATGTGCTTTGTTCGTGAAGTAATCTTGTCAGATTGTATCCAGTTTATTGCAGCCTCGCTGTCACTTTTCAAGGTAATTGGGAAAGTTAAATTTTCACAAAGTTCTTCTAGTAATCCCTTTAACCATAATACTTCTGAAATGCCTTCACATATTGAAATAGGTTCTGCTTCACATGTAGACAAGGCTACTAAATTTTGCTTCTACTTCTCCAGTTTATTAAGTTGTTGCCAAGTTTGACTGTATAGCCTGAATAGGATTTTGCGTCTCCGGTTGTGCACCAGCTCGCATCAGTACTTATTGTGATATTGGTGTCTTTTGACTTATATGCCAACATTTTATTTCTTGTTCCCTTCAGATATCTAGAAATCCTTTTAACTCCAGTTAAGTGTATTTCTCTTGGATCATTACTATACTGTGATAAATTGCTGACGTTGAAGGATATGTCCGGTCGAGTACCCGTAGAAAGGTACATTAGTGATCCAATCATTTTCTGGTATACAGTTTTATCTACTGGCTTAGAGTCCAAATATTCATCCAAATTTTGATTTTGATCTCCAGGTGTCTGCACACTGTTGCATTCTTCCAGTCCAAATCTGTGAAGAATTGTATCAATATAATGAGTCTGAGATAGATAAAATCCATCTTCTTCCCTTTTTATTTCAATTCCAATAAATGGTTCGCTATCTTTCTTTTCTGTTAGAGTAACATATTTTTCTATTTCTGAGGCTAGGTTGCCATTAATTTCCTTACTAGTTCCAGCAATGATGAGATCATCTACATATAGACCCAGTATTGCATACTCTTCTCCTCTCTGGAGTTTATAGACACATGGATCACATTTGGTTCTAATCATTCCCAACTGGTATAAAATTTCATTGATCTTTTTGTTCCAACATTTTCCTGATTGTGGTAGACCATACAGGCTTTTTTCCAATTTACACACTTTGTTTTCTTCTCCTTTCTGTATAAAACCATCTGGTTGTCTCATGTATACTGTCTCTTTTAACTCACCATAGAGATAAGCTGTCTTCACATCATAAGTCTTTATGATTAAATTCTGTTGTGTTGCAAGAGCTACTATTGTTCGCAAGCTTTCCTTTTGAGTACAGGTGAAAAAGATTCCTTATAGTCCACACCATATCTCTGATTGCATCCAACAGCAACCAGTCTGGCCTTTCTTTTATATATGCCGTCACTTGGTGTTTTCTTCGTACTGTAGACCCATTTACTATTAATGACTTTCATACCATTTCCCCTTTGTATTAGTGTCCATACTTTATGTTTCTCTATCTCACTGAGCTCATCTTCCATTGCTTTGTGCCATTCATTTCTTTCTCCACTATCCATTGCTTCTTTAAAGTTCTCCGGAATATAATGATCAATTTCCATAATTAAGTTTGCATTATTCCTATCCTTTATTCTTTGTGAGCGTCGAACTCCTTCTTCAATCAATTTCCTTTCTTGTTCTTCAAGTCTTGCTTTGTGCCGTTCTTCTAAGATGTTATTTGTTTCTCCTTTCTTTCTTCCTCCTTTTACACATCTTTCCTGTATCGGTTCAGTTTGTGATGAGTCATTTTCACAGTCACCACCTAGTTTTACTGAAGTATCCTCCTGAGACTTCATTTTACTCTCTGTGACAGGATTGTCTTCTTTCGAGATAAGAAAGTCTTCAGCAACTATTTCTTCACAATTTCCTTTATAGGTCAAATTATCACAATTAGTATCTTCCTGAATATCATTTGCATAATCAATTCCTCTCTTATCTTCACTAAATTTTACTGATCTGACTTCATGAATTCTCTTTGTCATTATATCATATATTCTGTAGGCTTTTCTTTTAATGGAATAACCAATAAATATTCCCTTTCTACCCTTTGGTGAAAACTTGTTTCTTCTTGGTTTGCTCTCAAGCCAATGTGTCAAACATCCAAATATTCGAATGTGTTTGACCGATGGTTTCCTGCCATTCCATCTCTGCATAGGTGTATTTTGCTTGATAGACCTGTGGGGTGTACAATTCTTAATGTATGCAGCTGTAGCAATTGCCTCTGCCCAAAACATCATGGGTAATTTTGAGTCAATTAGTAAGGTTCTCGCTGTATCTATAAGAGTCCTATTCACTCTCTCTGCGGCTCCATAACTTTGTGGTGAGTATGTGGTGGTAAGTTGGTGATGGATCCCACTTCTCTTGAAAAGTCCTTCAAATCTAGAGTAACAAAATTCAGTTCCATTGTCCGTTCTTACATCTTTTATTCTACGACTTAATTCGTTTTCAGCTCTTGCTTTAAATTCTTCAAATCTTTCAAAGGTCTCATCTTTAGATCTCAGGAAATATACAAAGATTCTTCTACTGTAATCATCTACTATAACAAGGAAATACTTAGATCCTCCTAACGATTGACATGGCATTGGTCCACATAAATACATATGAATCAACTGCAGGGGCTTAACTGTATAATTATCTGTAATATTATATGGCTTCTGCACCAGTTTTCCCATTATGCATACTTCGCACTCTGGTAACCTTTCGAATTTTAGATCCAATCCTCTTACAATATGTCCTTGAATCATTTTTTTCATGTATTCTTCATTTATATGGTTTAATCTCTTATGCCATAAACTTATATTGCTATTTTTATTTGATAAATGTGTATTTATAACCATGACATTTTCATTTTTTGCTATTGGTACATTTCTTTGTTTTGTTTCCATCATAAACATTCTATCTTTAATATATGCTTCAGCAACTAAATCATTCCCTTCATTATAAATTTTTGTTCCATCCTTATTGAAAATAACTGAATTTCCCTTGTTGACTAATTCGTATACTGACAAGAAATTATTCCTTAAACTTGGTACATGTAAGATATCTTTGATGCGAATATTTTCTTGGCCTTCACTTGTGCATGTAGTAAGTCTCATATCTCCTTTGGCTATGGCTTGGGTAGTTTTGCCCTTTTCAGCTAGGTTGATTTCACTTTCATAATCTACCACATTTTCCATCAAAGTTAGGTTTGGGGTTAAATGTGCGGTGCATCCTGAATCTATACACCATATTTGTCTATCATTGCTCTCATCTGGTGAATCTTCAAATTCTTTTACATATGTTTCAAATGCTTGCTCATTAATTCCACTTTTCATAGTATCCACTAGGTTATTTAAATGTTCCCTACTGTATTTGTGATTTCTATCACCAGGATTCCATTTCTTTTGGTATCCTCGTTTCTGTTTATCTGGAAACCAGCAATCATTAGCTAGATGTCCCTTTTTATTACAAACAAAACATATTTTTGGCTGAAATTGTTGGACTTTTCTATTTTTAATTCTGTATTCTTGTTCATGCCAATTCTCAATCGGTTGATTTAATCTTATATTTCTTCTTGACTCCTCTTCTCTTAGAGTTTGTTGAATCTCTTCAATTGTTGCCTCTCTCTTTGATCGTAAGACAATAGCAATATTTTCATACCTTGGATGTATGCCTCTGACAATATGAAATGAAAGTTCTCTTGAGGGAAATTGATGCCCTAATGATGAACTTCTAGCAGCAATATTTTTTGCCCTTGTTATATATTCATCTACAGTTTCATTATCTTTCATTCTAATGTTCTTTAATTCTAAGCCTATATCAATAATTTTATCTTCCAAATTGCCTGTGTATGTTTTTCTCAGTGAGTCCCATACTTTCTTAGCATTTGTTTCTCCTATGAACATTCCAGCTTGTTCATTTGTCAAAGTAGTGATGATTATCCCAAAAGCTTCATCATTTTTATCACTCCAAATCTCCCAAGAACTTTTGTCTTCCATCTCAGGTTCTGGATCGGAAATTACACATTTAAATAATTTTCTTCCTCTCAGAACTGCGCCGATTTTCAACGCCCATATTTGATAATTATTTCCTGTTAATGGTTCAATTTTTTTTTGGGATAAAAAGTTATATTCAGCCATTTTCGTCTTTTGAGCTAATATAAACAAACCAATATATAATTTAAAACAAATATATATTTTAAATTTATTTAAATATTGGGTAGCTTTTAAACATGCAATATATAGATATAATTTAACTTAATCTATATAAATACCTTTAATCTTCTTAGAAGTGCTTCAGTTTACCGATCAGAATAAACTTCTTGCTTAATCTTCAGATTAAATATTTTCGTTTTTGAGCTTTATATCAAATAAACCACGCTCTGCTACCAATTGTTGACTTTGCTTAGAATTATTAATGAAACTGATTCCAATAATTATTAATTAAACATTATATTTATTGATTTACAAGAGAGAGATATAATATCAAAAGGAAACTTATATTGAAACAAAGGAACTCTTTCTTCTTGTTTTTTTAGCGCCTATTTACCCGTGAGCTTACACACACTCTGTGGTAACAAATAATTAAAATATGTACAACAATTTTTTTGCAAATATTTTCTATTGTTACCCGAGTGATTTAATCCTTTATGCTCTCGATGCTTAAAGTAGATCAAAAACATGCATTTGATGATGAAGGCATTAGACTTTGGCCAAATTATATCAAGTAAAAAACAAATTATTGTAATTGAATGTAATAAATCTTCGTATATGCGCAAATATTTGTAAATTTAAAGAAAATATTCAAATCTGAATTCACATGACATCTTTTATACAAGAGCGGGTCAATATATTATGCGCAATGACCTATAGAAAAATATATAAATGATTAATTATATCATATGTAGGAGGTTATTTTTGAATGAGAATTCCACTTTCAAATCTTCAAACACAATTAATATGTTGTTTTTTTATTTTATATGAAAACATTAAGACACGATCGTTTCTTTTGAACATTTTATACTGTCCTTACTGCTATGAAAAAAATATTGGAAGGGTTTAGCTCATCAATAGTGAACCTTCCCACGGTTTCGCCAATTTAGTTTACCAGACCGTTTCTTAGAGCCCTAATACTGTAGTGGATTATTCTGCTTATATATGCTACACTGGAGGGTGGAATCTTTGAAATTGTATCCGAATAAACTATGGACATAAGCTTTTAGGACAGTAGAATTACATATAAAAATTTGTATCGAGCAATTCTCTTCCTCAAGCAATAAGGACAAGACCGGCTAGGCATAAATTAATATAAAGCAATAAAGTGCCATCTATATATAAAAAATAAAGCATTAAAAGACAGAATGGTTCCTTTATACATAAAACAAAACTTCCACTGTCCTTCTGCAATGAAAATATTTTGGCTTGAACCACCCCAGCGATTTTCACCCTTCAGTGGGCAGAATCGTCCAATTCCATATTAGAACTCTAAGAAGAAGTCTATTAGTTTAAATTGGCGGACCGCTTGAAGGGTTCATCACTGATGATCCAAGCCCTCTCAATAATTATTCTTCGCAGTAAGGACAGTAGAAGTTTGTTTCATATGAAAAATATACATTAGTGTCTTCATGTTATCATTTTCTTTGTTTAGATTACGCGTTATTGCCTCCTATTATTTTTCAGATATGAAGCCTGAAGTAAACACAAGAATTAGACAGAGGTCGGTGATTGTGTTCTTGTTTAAGTCTGGAGACATTTTATCTGCGATGTGCGATTGACTCGAAGCTAAAGAATGTGTATGGAAAAAAAGCCATGGATTGAAGCACAATACAAAGATAAATTCAGAGCTTCCAGACTGATGATTTCGATATTGGTGATGAAGAAGTGCCAGCTAGACCAACCTCTGTAGTGACGGACCAAAATTAGGCTAAAAAACGTAGGAAATGATCAAGAACAAAAAGAAACGGGACAATGACAAATTTATCAAATAACGGAAAATATTCCCTTTCTAAAATGAGGGTTATTCAACTTATTAATTATTTGTATAACGAATATTATTCTCAAAATAGGTTCCAGAACAGGAGAAAATCAACAGGAAAATTAGGTTAATTTGAAAAGATATATTCTTAGACCTCATGGAAACATATTCTAGGGAAACCTCTCAGATGTTTGAAGGTACGATAATATGTGATGAGATTTGGATTCATCATTATGATCTTTCTTCGAAGCGCAAATCAATGCAATGAACCCATACAACATCACCAGTAAAGAAAAAAACCAAGGCTTTCTCTTTTCAAGGACGATATCATAATATCTGTCTATTGAGACCAAGAAGGGCTTATATTTAATTACACTCTTGAAATTAATTATTCCATAGGAAAGAGAGGAGGTATTGTGAATCATTGAAGGACTTAAAATATATCAATTGAAAAAAAGAGCCAACTTTTAAAATACCTAAATCAAATTTCATTAGAAAAATGCGAGTCCTAAGGCGTACCTGACTTTGGCGAATATTGCAGGGTAGGGTGGACTTTGTTTCCTCAACCTGCTTACAGTACTGACCTGACAATCTCAAACTTCGATTTGTTTGAAAGTTAAAGTGTCTTATACATGTTGAAAATTTTGAAAGTATTTTACTTTTACTTCGAGCTGTCATAGGAAGATTCAGAGACCCGTTGATTGGTCGATTCCCCAAAGCTCCACGCCAATTGGATCGCTACTCCAACACTCCCTCTCGATCCAAAATGTTCAGTAGACCTCTTAAGTAGTGGAATTTGTTTCGTGGAAGAGGTTTAGTCATTATATCAGCTAGCTGTTCTGAGCTGCAAACATGATGCACTTTAAGTTCACCTTCTTCATGTTTGGATCTAATGAAGTGGTAGCGAACATCAATATGTTTCGTTCGTTTGTGGAATACTGGATTTTCAACAAGTTTTATTGCTGCTTGGTTGTCGATATAAAGTTCAGTTTCTTTAGTAATATCACAGCCGATGCCCTGTAGAAGTCTTCTGATCCAAATCAATTCCTTAGCAGCACTGCAGGCAGCGATGTATTCACTTTCGGTGGTTGAAAGTGCGATAATTGGTTGTCGTTGGCTTGCCCAAGAAACAGTTCCTCCGTTCATCATGAAGGCATAACCAGTCGTACTTTTTCTGGAGTCAACATCACGAGCAAAATCACTATCAGAGAAGCCAACAAGTTGGTCTTGTCCAGTGAAGAGAATTCCCATGTGTGGAGTGCCTTTCAGATAACGGAAAATATTCTTCACTGTTGTACAATGTGTAGGTCCTGGATATTCTAGGAATTTACTCACTTGTGAAACTGCATAAGTGATATCTGGACGTGAAACACATGATGCAAACATAAGGGATCCAACAGCTTCTCGAAAAGGGAATTTAGGCATATTTTCCTTTTGTTCTGGAGTAGGACAGTCCTGCTTTGTTAAGATGACAGAAGGATCCATAGGCACCGAAGCAGGAATACAGTCAGCCATATTAAATTTACTCAAAATTTTGTCAATATATGATGACTGGTGAATGAAAATACTTGCCCTATCTTCTGACTGCTCTATTTGTAGCCCAACAAAAAAGTTAACACTTCCAGATGTAATTTCAAATGCGTGTTCTAACTCATCCATTATAATAGCTATTGCCTCTTTATCTTTAGATAGAATAATTCCATCATCAACATAGAGAGCTAAGATAACATTTGAATCATTGTGTGTTCCAATGAAAATGCATGGGTCGGCGTCTGATGTTTTGAAATTATGGCTATTCAAAAAATTGGTAAATTTCTTATTCCAATTTCTAGAAGATTGTTTAAGACCATACAGACTTTTATGTAATCTATAGCAGCTATTATCATCTCTCTTGTAGCCTTCTGGTTGTTCAAGATAAACAAGTTCTTCTAATTCGCCATTGAGAAAAGCTGTCTTTACATCGAATTGCTTAAGAAAATCCTTTCAGAAGCAGCGTGTGATAAAAGAATGCGTAACGAATCATACCTGACTACTGGGCTAAATGTACCGAAATAGTCAACATTTTTTATTTGAGAATAGCCTTTTGCAACTAATCTGGCTTTGAACCGTTGAATTGTATCATCGGACTCCGTTTTAATTTTATAAACCCATTTACAACCGATAGGTTTATGACCATCTGCCAAACGTTCTAAAGTCCATGTTTTATTTTTATTTAATGCATCAATCTCTTCATCCATGGCTAATTTCCATCTTTTTGAATCTGAACTCGCCATTGCATCCACATAGCTACTGGGCTCATCAGCGAGCGCAAAGTTACATTTGCTATTCGAAACCTTAGAGCGAGTTATCATTGGATGCGAACTGATATCGGATACTGGCGGCATTTCCTGCACTGGAATGTTTGCTGTCGCAACTGGTGATTCATCCGGAGCGCCGCCAATCTGAAGAAATATTTCCTTCGGTTTGGTAGATTCTCTATCTGAATGTGCAGTAGCTTTCTCATCGAATGTGACATCTTTAGAAATTCTTATTTTTCTAGTTTTCCAATCCCATAATCTAAAATTTTTGCTTGTATTCTCATAACCTAAAAACATAAGTTTTATCGATTTATTATCCCACTTTTTACGGTTTTCTTTGGGAATATGCATATAAGCATTACAGCCAAATATTTTATAGTTAGCTACATTAGGCTTTGTGCCAAAGAAAAGTTCATAAGGTGTCGTTCCAGGGGTTTGCTTAGTCGCACTTCTATTTAGAATATAAGTTGCTGTGTTATATGCTTCAGCCCAAAAAAATCCTGGAAGATTTCGTGAATTTAGCATGGACCTGGCTGCTTCCACAATCGTACGATTGTCTCTTTCTATACGTCCTATCTGTTCGTGCACATAAGGTGCAGTGAACTCGTGAATTATCCCAAATCTTTTACATAAATCTGCAAAATTATCGCTTTTGAATTCTAGCGCATTATCAGTCCTAAGAACTTTTATCTTATTTCCAGTTTGAGTATAGATTAGAGTAGCATATTCTTTGAATATATCTAGCACATCTGATTTGTTTTTAATAAAATAAATATGGCGATAACCACTAAAGTAATCTTTAAATAAGCAGAAATACAGATATTTACTTAAAGATTGAGTATGCATTGGGCCACAAATATCAGCATAAATAAACTCACCTAGCTGGTAGTTTTTGCCATCTGAGGGAAAGCACGACTTTCTATGGGCTTTTCCAAGTTGGCATCCTTCACAGAAGAAAATTTCTCCCTCTAAATCTTGAGGCTGCAGACCATCCACCAATCCTTTGGTCGCCATCTATCGAAGTGTAGCAACTGGAAGATGCGCAAGTCTCTCGTGCCACAACTGAAGCTTGTTCTCGCTGGTGATGTATCCTTGTGATGATGACGTAACCTTGAAGAGCATCCTGTAGAGGTCGTCATGACGCACTCCTACGGCTTTTAGGTCATTATCCATGAAGATCTGTAGCTTGTCATGTTTGATAATGACGTTGAATCCTCTTCTTGTGGACGTAGAAAGGCTATACAAATTTTTCTTTAGTTGCGGCGAGTAGAGCACATTTCTTATGTACGTATTGTACCATCCACCGTCGACGTAGGCTTGAATCTCGATGTCTCCCATGCCTTCTGCAAGTAGTGTCGAGTTGTCTCCCAAGTAGATTGGATGATCACTGGTGAACGGCGTGTAGGTCTTGAACCACTCTCGTCGAAATGTCATGCTGCAGCTTGCACCGCTGTCAGCATACCAAATATCATTGGGCTCTACTTGATTATCGCACAAAATAAGTCCATAATCACTTGAACTTCCTTTTGAATCATGAATATTTTTGGATTTATTTTTCTCATTAGCTAATCTTTTTCTACATTCGCGGCTCCAATGTCCAATTTTGTGACAATAGTGGCATTTAGTGTTCTTCTTGGCATCTTGAAAAGAACGTTGTGTATCTTTAGGCTTAGTTCGTGCTTGCCTGTGTAATAAGGCCTCATCTTGTTTAGAAGAACCGCTTTGTTGATTCCTTGTTTCTTCAATCAAAAGTTTTGCAGTTAAATTGTTAAGAGTTTGAGCTTTCGGATCTAACGATTCCCAGGCTGCAACAAAGTGGCGCATACTCGAAGGCAAAGTATTTAAAATTTTTGCTACCTTTTGATCTTCCGTTATGGTTCCGCCCATTTGTGAAATTTGTGCAGAAATATTTTCAATTTTTGCTATGTAATCACTTATTGTTTCCGATGTCAATCGTGCATCGAAGAATTGTTGCCAAAGTAGGCCAATAGTAAATTCGGATTTTTGTTCATGAATAGAAAGTAATTTCTGCCACATTTGTGAAGCGGAAGTACAGTTCATCAGGGGCTGAAGAAACCTTAATTCGATTGCCTGTGATAATAACATCCTTGCCTTAACGTCCTTTAATTTCCAATTCTGTAGTGAACTTTCAGAGTTACTGTCGGAGGAAACAACATTCGGCTTTATTTCTAAGACTTCCAATAATTCTAGTAATTTTTGTTGTTCCATAAGAAGCCTGAATTGGAATTTCCATAGTGAAAAGTTTTCACCATTAAAAACTTTAATCCTTGAAAGACAATCTTCGCTCATCTTCTTTGTCTTGGAATCGGCCAACGACAAAAAGAAACTAGGGTTATGGTTGGCGGTTGACGCCTAAACTTCGAGCAAAACAAAGGCTTACTCACTGCTGGCGGTAAATCCTTTTAGGCGCAGTGGAAGCGTGCTGGGCCCATAACCTGTTGAAGTTTGAGATTGAATCAAGGAATAAAAGGATTATTTATTAAACAAAGTAACTTAAAACAATATGTTAAAGTAGCAACATTTTAAAGGCAAGTATATAGTGACGTCGACTGCAGCGCCGCCGCGGCCGTTGATTGGTCGATTCCCCAAAGCTCCACGCCAATTGGATCGCTACTCCAACAAATAGAGTAATCCATAAATATATCCTCAATTAAAAAGGCATATATTGGATTCAAAATTCGTAACTATTATAGACGCTTATGATTCTTTTTAAAAATAAACGATTTCTACTGTCCTTACTGCAATGGAAAATCAACGGGAGAGCCTGGCCCATCAGTGGTGTACCCTCCCTGCGGTTTCGCCAGTTGAATCTACCATACCACTGTTATATTGCATTTTTTTTTTCGATCTTCCTTTTATAGTGATACTGATGCAAGACTCTTGGAATGGGTAATTTAGATGAACTATGGACATAATATATTTATAAATGTATGTAATTCTGCTGTCCTCTAAACTTGTGTTTTTATGCAGAATATATTTATATAGTGAGAGTATAGATATAGTATATAAAGCCTTTAAATGTATTCAACATGTGTACTTAATAATTTCATATTCAACTTACTTAGTTATTATATATTTGAGCATTTCACATTTTAAATTATATATATATATCGTAATTTAAGCAATGTGATATGTAAATAATAAAGTATGACGTCTTTTCTAGTCGTCTCAAAGTGACACCAGCTTGTCACCGGACACCCGGGGGATCCAGAGAGGGACAAAAAGGGCGTTGGTCCGGATGTTGACAGTTAGTTAGGTTACAGTGGATATTTTCCGAGAGGCACGCTGAGTGCTAGGCCCTCGTGGCCGCCGTTTTGGTTCCTCCCTGCCTCCGCGGCTTCATGCAAGACGCCGAGCGTTCCCCAGTTAATCCTCAACTTCCCCCTTGTTCTGGTGCCACTTGAGACGTACTAGGAGAGCGTCTTTTGATCCCAAACTTTGTCCTTACTGTCCCGTGCGGACTTCCCACACTGCACGCCTTGCCACTCAACCCCAACTGCCTTCAAACTCACTTGTTGTCTTACTCGGGTCTACGACAGTAGACCCGTATAAGTCGACAGGATTATGATGGCGGACAGTGGATAAAGGACTATGGACGAGGACGGGGAACACTAAGTGGACGCTTCTGAGGTGCCCGCCACTTTCATCCGGCCCAGCGTAGACACCTTGATAGACTGACTGACGGAGGCCCTCGAAGAAGTGACGGCTCCACGTGCCTATGCCTCACTATGGCACCTATCAGCGGAACAATTCTTCCGGCAACTGTAAACCGTGCGGAACGACATCGTGTACAAGTCTGCGAGGCTCCACGAGCTTCTCAAAGGTGTCGCTCTTCAATGAGCTCAACTCGGCCTCCCGATCCTATTACCAGAACAAACATTTTATTTATTTTATATTATTATATTTCTTTTATTTTTTCTTATAATATTATTTGCTTTATTTTATATCTTTAAATATCATTGTGTGTTTTACTTCTTTACATTATTTTAACCCCCAGTGTGATATATATTTCTAATTTAGAATGCCATCTTTTAATGTTACCCTTATCTTTATTACAAACATCTTCGTCAATGCCATCCATTTTTAAAATCAATCAAGCTATCACCCTTTTTATATATGTATGCTATATTTCTTTGTTTTATTTTTCTATACCTCAACCACTCAGCCATTATGAACCATCCAAACCACACCATTATAATAAACATTTTATGTTACTATTATCATTAGTCATTATATCTTAGAATATTCAACCTTCATCAATCATTTACATTATTAAATTTAGAGTATTTTTCATCTCTGTCATCATATATAATTTCTAAAACTTTACAAATTCAAGCTTTTTAAACATTATTTGAGTTTTTTATAGCATTTATATATTTTTAAAATACCTTAAGATCGTCTTATTTCTGATATCATTGTTATTATTAGATTATTATTATTTTTTTCATTTTGACGCCTCTCTCTATCTCTCTCCCAATCCTATCTTCCCATTCTATATCACTTGCTCACACCTCCTTAACCAATTTCCTCTCAACCTCATAGTCTCCCATAGGGTTCCTGTTGCCAACCATTTTATTATTTTATTAATTCATCTATTGGGCCATCCTTCCTCGGTATACAATTCCCGATAACGAGTTCAGGAAATCCGAAGATTCTTTCTTTTTTTTATCCAACACCCGACAACATCATTCAACACATTAAACAATGTCAGGTTGTTCAATCATCAATGGCAACAGTACCTTCTACCTTCCACAATCCTCACCTTTCATATTTCCCGCAGTCAAGAGTCTCCTGCTCGCCAAACAAATTTTATTATTATTTTTTTTAATTTTGATTCAACCAGCTGGCTCAACCTTCCTCGCTGTACATTTTCCAACAGTTAGCTCAGGCGACCAGTTCGAGTTTTTTTTTTCTCAACGTTCGGATCATGATTAAAACTATCATTTTTTTCCATTTTTTATTACTATTTTTTTTTCCGATTTCATCCGAGCTCAATCATCATTGGCAACAGAGCAACTCTTGACTCCACCTTCCCCATTCCTCCACTTTCCACTAACTTACCTCTCCCGTCTGATCTAATGTTGATTATGGAAAGTTTTGGGAGTTCGGCCAATGAAAACAATACCTCACTTACACAGGCACGTATTGCATTGCCGAACGCCATTGCACGAATCAACTCAGACTTCCTCTATTTTTACCACTGCGTCATTCTAAACCTTCAGATGTCCATTATAAGTTTACTTGTAACATTTTACTACTTTTGATAAGTTCGTTTTCCTTTTTCTCTCTCTCACCATGTCTCACATTTGAAATTATAATTATGAAAAATTAAAACAAACCATAATGGCATTTCAATTTATTTACCACTTTTTAATTTTCCAAACATCTTCTAATTTGCGTTTATAAGCATTGCATCACGTGGGGAACACACTAACCTAAATACTTATAATATTTTTTTATCTTATTAATTTATATATTTACGATCTTTGATGTGTGCCATTTTATATTTTAGAATCAATCCAGATATTTTTGAATATTTCTTTTACATTATGATATTTATTTTTCTTCCATCCCTAAACAGCTAAAACCATTAGCCAACCTATATAAACATCAACTGGAACCTTATATTATTTGACATCATTTTTTTAAAATTTTCCATGACCTATAAGTCTAAGATAATTTACCTTTAAAAATTTTGTTTTAACAGTGACGCCTTTCTACCAATTGTCCCATCTCATATCTTGATCCTTCCAACTCTTCTTTCCATAATTATCTCGTTTCTTGATCTTTTCCTTAGGCCTTCTATACCTTCGTTCTACCGCGTCCATCGCAGAGTTCCTGTTCGCCGATTTTGTTCTTTTTGTTATTGATTTGCCCCAGTGGACTACTCCTTCCTCGCCATCCCATCCTGATGGTGTGTTCAGGAAAATCCATGGCTTATTATTTTTTTTTATTCACACCCAGGTCACCGTCCCAGCATTCTTCATATCATCCTTTTTTTCTCAAACCCGGGTTCAATCAATCAATGGCAACAGTCGAACCCTGTTTTCACAATCTACCTCCATCCTCTAACCTCTTCAACGGTTTCTGAGACTCCTATTCGTAATCAATTTTTATGTTTTTTAAATGATTCATTGACCTGGTACACTCTTCCTCCCCATGTTAACTCCACACGGAGAGCTTGGGTAACCAGCGAGATATTTTTTTTTCTCACGCTCGACACATCGCCATCATCAGCATGATGCGTCCACTCATTTTTCTATTACTTTTATTTTTTATCTGGTCGAGCTCAATCACCGACAGCAGCGCAGCTCTTGAGCCTCAATTTCTTTTTAACATCTCTCAGCCAGCTTTTCTTTTCCATATTCTTCCATTACCTACCTCTCCTTCGATCTTCACGCCTTTTACCCATCTGATCTGTTGCTAACTGGGGGGGTGTGACGGTGTTTTGGCCCACCGCCAATTTTGAACAGCCCTTTCAACCGCCACCACCTCTGCCGGCCGTGTACGCTAAGTCGGCGCATGCGCGGCGGTGGTGACGTGTAAGCACGGGGGAGGATACCATTGTTTTGACGCCTCCACGAGCGAACGGCCATTTCATCCATCCATGGGTTATAATGTATTATAAGTTACTTTAAGTATTATTTACGAACGGAAAAATACGTCCAGGGTAGCCTAGTGGACATGGCATCTGCCCGGTAAGCGGAACGTTGTGGGTTCGATTCCCGCCCCTGGACACTTTATTTTTCCGTTCGCCATTACTCTTCATATTTTCACCCTTTCATACTTCATCCAAAAAAGTTAGAAATAGTAAATATTTCTCTTTGAAATAAATATTGATTTTTCACAGAAAAGAAACTTATGCGGTGAAACTTTAAGTGTTGATTTATTTTTATATTTTATTAGTAATAATTAAAATACCTTGAAATGAATAATTGAATCATTTCTTCAAACCAGACGAACCACCACAATATAACGGTGGATTTCTCATTCATGTAAATTCGAACGTTTTCTCTTCTCTAAAAAATATAATAAAATAGAATAATATAAATAAAAATTAATTTATTATATTTAAAGCTATATATACGGGCTGAAAATATAACTTTTTAAAATTTGTCCATAAATATATACAGGGTGATCCAAAACGTATGACATGTATTTTCCCTTTTTGAATACCAGGAAAGAACCCTAATAATATCAAAAGATAAATTAATAAAACACCATTTCGCCAAAAGTTAGAAGAAATGGTTAACGATTTTTAAATACAATCTGAGATATTTAAAATAGGTATATGCAAATTAAAACATGTAGCAAAAAAAAAAACTGATATTTTAGATGCGGTTTGCTGGAATCCTCTCAGCTATTTAAATTTCGAAAATAATAATTTTCAATTTTTTTTAATTCAACTCTCTCTCAGTATCGATTATATTTATTTTAATTCATTTGAAAAATATTTATCTATCTCTGATGATTTATTTTACTCTGGAATGCCGTTGTTGTTTTTGTCGTGTCCAATTAAGAGCCTCAGATGTCTCCATGCATCTCTATCACAGCAGTAGCAGCATTGTCCACTATCTTGGGTGTGTAAAGCAGCTGCTCTGGGTCTAAATCAATTTTATGCAAGGCTGCGGGCATGAGAATATGTGGGTAGGTGTTAGTTCCACACCAGGACAGTTGTTGCATGTTCTATAGGTTCTTGTGCCATCTAGATGTATTGTCATCCTTTATAATGTTTTGTTCTAAATCTTGTTATAGTTTTGTCATTTGCAGCTGGATGAACACACTGATGGTTGATCAGGGTCTCTCCCTCGGTTTATATAAATTCTACAAGGCCGCAGTCAATGTCCGTTGGAGAATAATGGATTCGCCGAATGTCGTGGTTTGCTTGGAGGAAGAAGGCGAATATTGAACGCGGCTGATTCCACACTAGCCCTCTCAATGATATACTAACCTCGACATATCCTACACATTGGTACTTTAATTTAAAAATTTAACCATGTATGGTTGCTTTTGCTCTGTATGTTTATTTTTTGTATATATGGTTATATTTCTTCTTTTTTTTCTTTCTTCTCTCTTTTCTTTTTTCTTATTACCTCTTGTATTCTAGTTTTTACTTTTGAAACATCTTCCCTTGCTAAATCCTGTAGAGGGGAATCATGTATAGGGCTGGATGCCCCAATAAAAAAGCTTGTGTGTGTGTTATAGTTTTGTCATTTTTCTCTCGGAATTCATTTCACATTTTGATCTTTTATTATTTTTTGTTCAATTTTATCTTGTATTTTGAAAAAGCATTAGCGTCAAATAATGACATTTGTTCTTTCCTTTGGCTCAACTTTCTGGCTTCCTTTGCAAATTCAACTGCCATTTAATTACCCATGATCCAAACACTGGCAGGAATCCATTGTAGAATGCAGTTATTCTCCAATGATTTCAGTTGAGTAAGTAACGAATGTATTTTCTGTGTGATTATAGTATTGCCCTTCTGAATTGCTTCTAGATCGGATATGAAGTCGTTGTACGTTATATTATAATTCCTTCTGCATGATGCAGGGATGGTTGGTTAAGGCATACATCAAGAGATTTCCAGATAGCTGTCAGTTCATAAGTGAAGTTTGACGAATTCTTTCTTGCTCCTTCTTTGATTTTGATGTATGTTCCATCTTGCAGTATTATGTTAATTCCAGCCCCTCCATTACTTATGGTAAGGTCTGATGATCCATCTGTATATGCTGTTAAATAATATATCTGATCGCATAAACCAATTGTGTTAAGTCCTTTCTTCTTAAGTATGTTTTTGTTCTCTTTTTTTTTATTGCAGGGTTCATTCAGGTTAAGATTGATGATTATATTTGATGGCAATGGGGTAGGAAATATTGGTTATTCTCGAATTTGAAATTCATTATGTTTCATATTTATGCTTTTTCTAATATTGTTGTCGTGCTGAAGTGTTGAAGATCTTTTGAGCCTTTCTTTTTGTGTCCAGCTTAAATAGGTTCTATGGGATATGTGTTCGGTTTCTTTAGTTTTTAAGCTATTGGTAAATTTTATTGTTTTTAATTGTCTTCTGCTTTCAAATAGGTCTATACCACATTCTCTCTGAATTTTTTAATTGTTGGTATTTGAAACAGAACCAGTGATTAATTTGGCCGCTTTTGCTTGGACACTGTCTAGTCTTCTTTTTAGTGATGAACTTGAGGGAGCCTAAACAGGTGTTGCATATTCCAATATTGGCCTTATTAAGGTGATGTATGTTGTTCTGAGAATTTTGGGGTTTGCTCCCCAATTTGTTCTACATAACCTTCTCAGAATATTTAGTTTTCTGGTAGCTCTATTTGAGGTGCTAATTATGTGTTCTGTAAATCTCAATTCCTCATCAATGATCACACCTAGGTATTTTGGATTTCTGATTTTATCAATTATTTGGTTGTTTATGCTTATTTTAGGATTAAATATATGCCTGTTTTTCCTGTCAGTGGAGAAGACGCATAGGTTTGTTTTTATTGGGTTTATGGTCATTTTGAGTTTCATTGCCCACTTCTCCAGTCCTCTCATTGATGTGTTCAGCATTTTTCTGATATTTCTATACTGCTACTTGTGTGCCATATGGCTATATAATCTGCATAACAGGCAACTTTTGTGTCTTCAGTGAGGATGGATGTTGTTAAGGTTGTGTCGTAATTAGATGTACTACAACTCAAACTTGACCATGACTCTTTTTTTAGCTCTTATTATTTTCGTTTGGCCAACAAAAAATGTCCAATTTATATACACATATATTCTTACATAATGAGACTTTAAATAATGCAAATAATCATCATCTATTTACATACACAACAAATCTCCCCCCTTGATAATACTCCAGTTGGTTTTGGGGTTTCCTGGCTCTCTGAGGTCTAGGACTGCGGACGGGCACTTGCACAGCGGCAGGCTCCGGTTTAGGAGTGCAAGAGGGCACGTGCACAGCAGCAGGCCCTGGTATAGGAGTGCAAGAGGGTACGTGCACAGAAGCAGTCTCCTCCTTGTTTCCTGATGTAACCTCTGGAACCTCCTCTTCACTTTATTTCTGACTTCCACCTACAGGCTTCTCTCCTGGTCTTCGAGGAAGTATCAAATTTCTTGTCTCCACTTGTTTCTTTCTCACAGGTCGCAATTGAATGATATGCCTCTTATACACGACGCCCTCGCAACTTATAAGTTAGTGACGGTAGCTCAATAATTTCAAAATGGTACCTTTTTTCCATTTAGGTCCAGTTGCATAGTTGCGGAAAAAAACCTCGCAACCTGTAGTAAACTGCTCCTGCCTTCTTACGGCCTCATGAAATACCTCTCGCGGATTTCCCATCTTGGTATTAAATTCGAGAATCTTGATCTTAAACTTCTCTTTATTAGCAGTTCCGCGGGGGAATTCCTTTATTACAGTTTGGGGGAATGATCTATGAGCAAATAGGAATCTTTGTAGATTCGTCTCTAAATCATCCTTCCCATTATTCTTTCTCAAAAGGTTTTTAAACTCTCTTACATATCTCTCAGCTAAACCATTCGTACTAGGATTATAAGGACTGGTCTTAGTGTGCTGTATACCATTCATTTTGGTAAATTGCTCGATTTCACCGGAGACAAACTGTCTTTCGTTATCTGTAACCAAAAATTAGGGCAATCCAAATCTGGCAAAAAATTATCTAAGATGATTTATAATCGTTTTGCTGGTAATATCTTTGATGATAAAAATTTCTATCCACTTTGAGTATGCGTCCACGAGAACCAAAAAACATTCTTCCCATGAACGGACCCGCTAGATCAAGATGAAGTTGATGCCACGGTTTTTTCGGGCCAAGTCCGAGATGGTAGCCGGGGGCATGCTTGCCGATTCTAGGCATACTCTACATTCTCTAGTTAATTCCTCGATGTTACTGTCTATGCCTGGCCACCAGAAAATACCGTCTGGTAATCATCTTCATTTTAATAATCCCCATGTGTATTTCATGCAAGTCATTTAAAATTAAATATCTTAATTTTTGGGAAATTACCACTCTTTCACGCCATTGAATACAACCAAACTCCAAACTTAACTCCTCATTGATATTATAATAAGGAGCTAGTGGGTTTTCCCTCGGTACACCCTTGTGAATTTCCACACAGTTGCCTTCTCTAACATTCCTTAATACTTGGGGCGTCTCATATGCCACCTCC
The DNA here is from genome assembly GCA_030710605.1 of Cordylochernes scorpioides. Lineage (NCBI taxonomy): Eukaryota > Metazoa > Arthropoda > Arachnida > Pseudoscorpiones > Chernetidae > Cordylochernes > Cordylochernes scorpioides. Next base: position 40,085,202 of record CP092872.1, on the reverse strand, counting down.
ATAAAAGAGAACGGTACCTCATTCAACTTCCTGAGAGAAGTACCTGGTCTTCATCAAGAGACTCCCTGACACTCGATTCTAAAGGAAGACGTGACAATGCGTCAACATTGGAATTATCACTAGTTTTTCGAAAGTCCACAGTATAATTAAATGCAGCTAATTTAAGGACCATCTTTTAATTCTGGATGATCCACATATGGGAATTGGTTTATGAGGTGAAAATATATGAATTAAGGGTCGATTGTCTGTGACCAATACAAAATTTCTTCCCAGTAAGTATTGTCTGAATTTCTCACGCCAAAAGTTATGCTCAACGCTTTCTTTTCTAGTTGAGAGAAACGTTTTTCCGCTTTAGTTAATGTTCTAGAAGCAAAAGCTATAGGGCATTCTTCCTTTCTATCATGTCTATGACTCAGAATTACGCCTAGTCGATAGTCCATTAATAATGATTTACATTTTTAAAATAACATTCGATATTCTTTCGTCCAATTCCATCTACAATTTTTATTCAAAAGTTGATAGAATTGGCTAAATTATTTGCTATATTATTTATGAATCTATAATAATAAATTAAGAGTCCTATGAAAGATCTTAATTGCGAAACATTCTTTAGGTTCAGGCGCCTCTATCACTGCTTTAATTTTATTTTCTAAGGGATGCATTCCATATTTATCCATTTTAAACCCTAAATATTCCACCGATTTCTTTTTAAATTTACATTTATATCTGTTTAACTTTAAACATTTTTTCTAGCAATCATCTAAACACTAGATCCAACTTTTGTTCATGATCTTCAAAGTCTTTTCCTGCAACCAAAATATCATCTATGTAGCAGGCCACAAAGAATATTCATCTACTGTTAAATTTATTGTGGCATCAGTTTCGCCCTGTACAGAATATATAGAGTCCTCTTGTACATATTTACATCACCACATTTTTTACTAGCTTTGCAGACCCTAGTTAAATGACCCAGTTTTTTACATTTTAAAACAAGTCTTTGTTCTATGAGGGCAAACAGAGGCCACGTGTGAATGTCTTTCACCACATCTATAACATATTATTTCTCCCCTTTGCCTGAAAGACCTTTGCTGCACCATACTATTATTGTACTCACCCTTTTTATCTTTTCCATTCACAGGGGATATCTTGGCCACTAATTTATCTTGTAATTCTCTTGTATTTATCTCCGCCAGTTCGAACGAGATCGCCACTGAAAAACTTTATCCAGGGTGACATCGTCGTTTTCTTGTAGTAGCTTCTTTTGCAGGCTTTCCAACTTAATTCCAGCCACAAAACGGTCTCGCATCATGGTTCTCAGCATATCGCCGAAATTACAATTTATTATAAAATAAAAGGACTTAAAAGCGCGAATGTTTCTTTTATACATAAAACGAACTTCTGTATTTATAGTTTGCTGAAGAGCATTGCTCGAAGCAAATATTTGAATATAATTCTACTGTCCTATAAGCTTATGTCCATAGTTTACTTGAAAACCATTTCTAAGATTCCATCCTTCAGTGTAGCATATAAAAGCAGAATGATCCAATACAGTATTAGAGCTCTGAGAAGCGGTCTGGTGGATTAAATCGGCGAAACCGCTGGGAGGGTTCACCACTGATGAGCCAAGCCCTCTCAATATATATTTTTTCATCGCAGTACGGACAGTAGAAGTTCGTTTTATGTATAAAAGAAACATTCGCGCTTTTAAATCCTTTTATTTTGTATGTATAGATGTCGCGTTATTGCTTTGTGTTAATTTATTCCTAACTGGCCTTGTCTTTATAGTTTGCTGAAGAGCATTGCTCGAAGCAAATATTTGAATGTAATTCTACTGTCCTATAAGCTTATGTCCATAGTTTACTTGAAAACCATTTCTAATATTTCATCCTTCAGTGTAGCATATAAAAGCAGAATGATCCAATACAGTATTAGAGCTCTGAGAAGCGGTCTGGTGGATTAAATTGGCGAAACCGCTGGGAGGGTTCACCACTGATGAGCCAAGCCCTCTCAATATATTTTTTCATCGCAGTAAGGACAGTAGAAGTTCGTTTTATGTATAAAAGAAACATTCGAGCTTTTAAGTCCTTTTATTTTATATGTATAGATGGCGCGTTATTGCTTTGTGTTAATTACAATTTATTGCTAAATGTTCCAATTCTCTAGAGATGATGATCCAGAATGATGATAAGAACTTGATCCAGATAGTTTAAAATATGTAGTTGTTATACTTGCATAGACGCCGTTTTCCTCAGCTTTTTACTGGCTCTGTAGATCCCGCATCCTCGTCGCCTCTTTTGTTGTGTCGTAATTAGACGTACAAGAGCTCAAACTTGACCATGGCCAACAACAAATGTCCAAATTATATATACATACATTTTTACATAATGAGGCTTTAAATAATACAAATAATATTCATCTATTTACATAAACAACAGTTAATATATAGCGAGAAGTGTAGAGGACTGAGCACAGATCCCTGAGGTACACCAGCCCATATTCTTCGGTCCTTGGAAAATGTTCCATTGACCCGAACCTTTATTCTTCTTCCCCTTAAGAAGTCTGCAATCCAGATTAAGGTGTTTCCTCTTACTCCGATGTTGTGCAGCCTTTCAAATAATTTCTACACTCGATCAAAAGCTGAGGTCATATCCAGAAATATGGCCGTTGTCTTCTTTGTCGGTTTTTCCTAGAAATATATTATTGATTGACAGAAATAGAACAGTTTATCAGTTGCACAGTGTCTGGATCTTTAGGCAGTTTGGTAGAAGTTTATTTTATTATTGTTAGTGAGCCAGACTATGAGCCTAGAGTGGATAATTCATTCTGTCATTTTACAAAGTATGCTGGTAAGAGCTATTGGCCGATAGTTCTTGCATTCCTTGGCATCTTTGTTTGGTTTCAGTATTGGCACTATAATTGATATCTTCCAATTCTTTGGTAGTTCACCAGTTTGCTAGGAAATCTTCAGTATTCTTAGGAGTTGAATTACAGCTTCGTCACCAAAGTGTTTAATCATTTGACCAAAGATTAGATCATCTCCTGGTGACCTCTTGTATCTAACTTTTCTATTGATGAGTTTAGCTCATTCAGTGTGAAGTCTCTCGAGTAAATATCTTGTTGATGGTAATTTCTTGCTTGTTTAACTAACCTGTTTACATTATTTTTTAGAGTCCTGCCTTCATTCGTATAGCTGAGTCTGGAAGTGCTTGAAAGATATTCAGCAATTATTTCAGCCATCTGTTTGTTTCGTTCTCGCTATTCATATCGGTTAGAGTATTGGAGGAATAATGTTGGTTTTGATTGTTTATAACACTAATTATATTCCAGTGATGCTTTCCTTTTTTGGATCCATTTTTTTCGCAGAATTCTGCCCATTTTTCTTGTTTGAATATCCAAATTTCTTGTTTTATTTTGTGACTAATTTCAATGAGTTCCTTTATGATTTCGTCTGTTTTATCTGTTTTAGAAGTTCATTGATATTGTCTCTCTTTGCAATCATTGCCTCGATATTGTGGTCTTTCCAGTAAAGTATTCACAGGTTCGTTACGTCTACCTCTAGGTATCGATACCTTTGCAGCTTTGGATATGGTTCGAAGAGAATTTTTCCATATTTTTGTCAATCGTTTCTGTGATTTAATTCTTCGTTGCACAGTTCTTCAAGCCTTTCTGCGAATTTTTTCCAGTGTTCTTTTATTCTTCTGGAAATTCTCAATTTTGAATTTTAGGGTTGTTAAAATTGGTCTGTGGTCACTGATTGCACTTTTCAGAATTTTCCATTGTGTTGTGGGTGCGATGTTTTAATTTATCGCTGTGATGTCTATTGCGGATTCTGTGCCTGTGGACTTGGATAGATAGGTGTTCTTTTCGTTATTTAACGGTGTAAGGTCGAGGTCGGTTAGCATGTCCTCAACCTGCTGACCTTTGTTATCCTGGAAAGGTGATCCCCAAGTTGGTCTTTCGGCGTTAAAATCACCAAGTATGATTGCGATATCCGAAGATGCTTCACTTAATGTCTCTATCAGGCCTGTATTGATGCTAGTATTATCGTGGTCATAAACATTTATAATTGGAATTGTTTTATCTGTAAGATAGATTTCTATTGCCTGAGCTTCTGTCGTGCTTTCTCTAGGCTTACTCTGATTATAGGCGATTTCCTTAAATTTGATTTCTAGAGTTTTAATCAAAACGGCAAGTCCTCCTCCGAATTTTCCCGGTCTGTCCTTTCGTAGTGTTGTATAATCTTTGATATTGAATCTCAGATTCTGATTCAATTTTGTCTCCTGAGGACAAGTAATATGTACATTGTTATCACAGAGAAGACAAGACAGCTCTTTATTTTCATCTGGGTACCATTTATATTGAGTTGCAGTAGATTGAATTGTGTCCTCGTAGTAGATTTATCATCATGAGCTCGAGCTGCAGCTCCTGACGCGGCGGTTACCCCGGACGCGGTAGCATTACTGGAGATATCAGTTTTGCTCCTCATTTGAAAATGGGTGCCGTTGCAACGTTAGTCATCTTGGAAACGAACCAGAATTTGGTCAAATATTCCAAGGGTCCAGGGGGGACCGCAAGGAGGTGTGGTCGTTTTCTCCCCTTTCCCCTGGAATGCCGTCACTACAGGATAAAGCACTCTTGGTGAATTTTTTAAATTGTGATTCAGAATCTGCCACTGAAGCTTCACGAGCGTTTCGTTCCTTTAAAGATATTCGAAGCGGTAAAGGACCAATGAGTTGCTACTCTCTAAAGCAATTGATTAAAAGTTTTGAGGAAACTGGATCTCTGGAAGCAAAACCTCGGAGTGGAAGACCATCGACATGCAAGTCAGTGGCTGTTACGGTTTTGCAGAATGCTGAAGCTATTGAAACGTTATCCACGTATGGAGAAGTAAGTGCTAGACAAGTTTCTCGACAAACGGGGATTTCGTATGGAACAGTTGGGAGAGAACACACATTTAGAATTTTTATATAAAAATACCCAAACAAAATTCAAAGTTTTCACGAGTTGAAAGTCAGCGATTTTGAGAAGCGTCAAGAATTCGCTGAATGGGTTTTCCGGCAAATTGATATTGATGAAAACTGGCTGTCAAATGTTCTAAGAACAGATGATGCTCACTTTTATCTAAAGGGAGAATTTAACAATCCAAACTGACTCATTTTGGCAAAAGAAAACCCTAGGAATTTTACAGAAATACCACTTCATCAGCACAGAGTTAGAGTTTTGTGTGGGTTTACTTCTTTTATTTTTGGGCCATTTTTCTTTGAAAAAATAAATGGAAGAACTTTTAAACCGTTTTTGTAACTGGTGAACGTTATGTTCAACTTTTGAGAGAAAAAGTTATTCCCATATTGCAGGACAGACAAGCACTAAGCGAAATAACATTCATGCAAGATGGAGGACCTCCTCATATCTCCCGCGGTGCCAAACAATTGCTGAAGGATACGTTCGATGAAATTCGTTGATAAGTCGCCACTTTATATACCAGTGGCCTCCAATATCACCAGACTTGACGCCTTACTATTTCGGTTATGGGGGTACATTAAGTCGCGTTTTTTTATCGATGCCGGCCTACCACATTGGCCATGTTGAAGGCTTCTATCAGATGGCACGTTTTATAAATTTCAACTATTTAATTGTGACCATTCTGTAATCTATCGTCTGCAGGCGGTGTTTGAGAATGAAAGGCGCCACATTGAGCAAGGATTGTAACCTAATACAGGAGAGAAGGCAGTTACCTCATGTGTTATATTTTTCAGCTCTTTGTTTTGGGTTATGGGAATAATAAATGCTGTCCTTACATCTTGACTCTTTTTTTTTTCTGTGAACAGTAATTTTTTGTTTGTCATTTCCCCACATCATATATTATGTCGTGCAGGCCAAAGTGTTATAACTTTTTGAATAACACTGGTATACGAGGTGTGTTCAAAAAGTATCGCGAATTTGAATTTTCGCGGGTTACGTATATTCGAATTTCGATCTTTTTGTGCCTTTATGTTGGTACTCATGTCTAACTTATGCCGACAAGCTCGGCCATTTTGAATGTTCACTTAATTGTTGACAGCTGCTTTGCTTGCAGGGTGTTTTGGATCGTCTTCGATTTTACCTATTAAAAAATGGATCAAAGAACCTGTATCAAATTTTGTGTGAAAAACGAAATTAAGTGCGCGGATGCATTCCGAAGGTTGACTGTGGCATACGGGGAAGCTACCTTGGACCGAAGCAACGTTTATCGGTGGTACAAAATGTTCTCAGAAGGTCGAGAAGATGTGAACGACGAAGAGCGTGCCGGACGCCCGAGCACTTCAACAACAGACGAAAAAAATAATGAAGTGGAGAAAATGATATTGGCCAATCGTCGAATCACCGTTAGAGAAGTTGCTGAGGACCTAAACATATCGATTGACTCGTGCCATTCGATTTTTATCAATGATTTGGGCATGAGACGGGTCGCCGCGAAATTCGTACCAAAATTGCTCAATTGCGACCAAAAAAAAAGCATCGCATGAACATTGCTAATGAGATGCTGGACTCTGTCCGCGACGACCCAAATTTGCTCTAGAGGGCCATAACTGGTGACGAAGCGTGGGTTTATGTTCATGACGTGGAAACCAAAGCTCAATCATCTCAATGGAAGCTGCCGCACGAACCAAGACCGAAAAATGCGCGCCAAGTTCGGTCGAATGTGAAAGTTTTGCTGACAGTTTTCTTCGATTGCAGGGGCGTGGTGCATCATGAGATCTTGCCACAGGGTAGAACGGTGAATAAGGAATATTACCTGCAAGTTATGCGCAATTTGCACGGAGCAATCCGCCAGAAACGCCCGGATTTGTGGAAGAACAAAAATTGGCTTTTGCACCACGATAACGCCCCTGCTCACACATCGTTGCTTGTGCGCGACTTTTTGGCCAAAAACAACACACTAATGATGCCTCAGCCACCGTATTCCCCAGATCTGGCCCCCTGTGACTTTTTATTGTCCCCTTAACTGAAGAGGCCCATGAAAGGACGACGTTACACTACGCTACGCTTGACGAGATAAAGACGGCATCGAAGGAGGAACTGAAAAAGATTTTAAAAATGATTTTTTGAAGTGCTTCGAAGATTGGAAAAACCGTTGGCACAAGTGTATAATATCTCATGGGAATACTTTGAAGGGGACAAAATAGGTATTCATGAATAAATAAATAATTTTTGAAAAAACACAAAAGTCGCGATATCTTTTGAACACACCTCGTACAAAGTTTTACCCCTTATGTTTAGTTTATCGCTTTTCGCTCATTAGAAGAAATAGCATAAGGAATATTCTCTGTACCCCCCCAAATTTAGAAATTTTGCGCAAAAATAATACAAAATGATTTTACTACCACGTTTTTCAACGCAAAAGGTCGATTTAAAAATGATTTGTTTGAGGAGATACATTTACAAAATTATGTACAGTATAATAAACCATGATAACATTTGACAAATCCATTGATATTTGGAATAAAGTACGACAAATATATTTTTCACTCCCCTCTATATTTCATTTATTGGATCATGACAAATATCCAGTTAAATAATCAAGTGTCGCCAATTAGTCAAGAAACTACACATTCCTTATAGCAAGAAATCCTATTTGTAGTGCCATCATAATTTTTGGTACTATATTAACATTTTAAAAATCGTGAATTGATATCAGTAGTTATTTTCAAACATTCAATCTATTTCACAAAACCCCATCTAAAATATAAATATTGTTTGCTACATGTTTTAATTTGCATATACCTATTTTACATATATCAGATTATATTTAAAAATCGTCAACCAATTCTTCTAACTTTTGGCGAAATGGTGTTTTATTAATTTATCATTTGATATTATAAGGGTTCTTTCCTTGTATTCAAAAAGAAAAAAATACGTGTCGTTCAGTTATATTTTTCAATTTATCAAACAATTTGGCCGCTGAATCTCTGATTCTGGTAGAGCGCCATCTCTAGCGAATAAAGTTGTAACTAAAATCAATTTCGAATTTTTCATTATTTGTCATAAAAATTCCCATTGCATCCTGAACACACTGGTGTTTACCGCATTGCTCTAGCGCAAATATTCGCGGAGTTATTAATTTTTAAAGTTGTGCGGGACTTTTGGATCACCCTGTATATTACATATTTCTTTTTGCGGGAGGATGATAATCATGTCTTAAAAGAGGCACCTTTCCTATTAATATATATATATATAAATGAATGTCTGTCTGTCTGTGTGTGTGTGTAATCTATAGATTCAAAACCATACATCCAATCGCCGTGATATTTTGGGATATTATTAGGTATATCCCCGGAAAGGTTTTCGAAAACTAATTTCTTGAATATCTTGAATATCCTTAGAGTTATTTGCAGATTTGTAGCTTTAACTCGCAAGCAGCGCCACCTTGCGACGGAGATAGGCTTAGGTATGCCCCACCCCCTGTCGAGAGAATGTAATCGTCCAGCCGCCGGCCGGATGGACAGTCCAAGTACCCACCGACCAATCAGAGGGGTCAAGAGGTCCTGGCGTGCGGGGGCAGAGTTGGTGACACAGCTGTGCCAAGTAGACAAGAAAAAAGCCTCGCGGGAGCCTGCCCAAGATGACCTCAGGGAACTTCGTCCATCTTCCATAAACGACCATGATTTTATTCAACTTATCGAGTATTTTTCAAGGGACCGGGTAAAAATGTTCACTAGATAAAACGATGATTTTGTAACGTAGAAAATTAGGAAAGACAAAATTCAGGATGCCACGGCACACAGGGACCGGGAAAAAATGATCACTTTATCGAGAGTTCAAAATTTACGAGTTTCAAATTATCTCTCAAAATATATCTTTTTTTTTTTATAAGTTCATAGAGAATTGTTTTAACAAATGTTCGTTAGACAAACCTTTACTCGGGTAAAATATATATATGTGATAAGATCCTTTCGACTTTTTATGTGGCAATATAATAATTATTTATTTATTTATTTATCAAATCAGACGCGATATCCCTACAAGGGATGCTTGCGTCAATAACAACACTAAACTCAGATACTATATTACAAAAAAGAAAAAATGAATTAAATAATTACAATTTGAAAAGATAAGAGAACATTAAAATCATTCTTGATTTTACATCACAACCAACAAAATAAACAAACCAAAAATATACAAATAGGTAATAATTAAGGTTTTTTTAACCAAGAGAGAAAATCATAAATATATTTACAGAATTTTCTAAATTTAAAATACGAGTCCTTACTATTTACAAACATAAAAAGATCCTTGTATTCGATGTTTTCCCGGTTTCTGTAGTTCTGGAAGATTGGGCACTCAAGAAGCAGATGACTGGAATCCTGCTTTCTCTTTCCACATAAACATCCCGGATCGTCTATAGCTACTATTCGAAACAGAAAATCTCCGAAATTTCCATGACCAGTAACGAATTGCACATTGTAAAAGTCAGGGCGGAAATATTTTGGAATGCTCAAAGGGAAAAAGAGACGAAAGTGATCACTTGTATTAGAAAACATATCTTCCATTCTTGTTCTTAAAAATCCATTTATTATTGAAGGAGAATGTGGACTGAACGTTCGTTGGTCTTCCTCGCTTAGTTGGTCCAATTCATATTTAATCAATCTTGATTCGATAAAATCAGTCAGGAATGGGATCTCTGCCAGACAGTGGACACAATTTGAGCAAGATGTTTTAAACGATCTAGTAGCCCAAAGAACTATTTGGTATTGCATTGAATTTAATTTCTGTTTACAGCGGTTATTTATTTGGTAAAACCAAATTTCAGCTCCATATGTTAGAATAGGTCTAATTAGCGTCTTATACAAAATTAATCTTTTATTAGAGTTTATACCCCATATTTTGCCGCTGAGGGAAAAAATCAGATTTTTCATGCGATGCGCTTTATGCAAAATCTCATTGATGTGCGGGGTGAAATTTATTTTTGTTCTGAACCTGTGATTAGATAATTTCATTCCTAAAATTTTGATTTCCTTTGAAGGCTTTATGACGATTTTTTGAAATTCCAACTGGAACCTATGGAAATTATGAAAGTTAATCAAGTTTGTTTTTTCCGGATTTATTTTTAACTTGTTTGAGCGACACCATTGAGTGACATAGTTTAGGGTGTTCACTAACTCAGTTTTTAGACCCTCTAAATTATAATGCCAACATATTATAGAGATGTCGTCCGCGTAGCAAATAATTTCAGCGTTTGTTGATTTAAAATTCATTAAAATATCGTTTAGCAAGATGTTCCATAATAACGGTGACAGTGGACTACCCTGAGGACATCCCTTAGTAAGGTTTTTGGAGACCGTTTTGCCACCTATGACAGACAAACTGTCCTTTTATTATTCAAATAGGATTGGATGATTTGAACCAGAGAGCTGGGAACGTTGTCTAAATCCATTCTTTTTATTATAGCTGGCCACCATGCATTATCAAAAGCCCCTGATAAGTCCACTGCGATCAACGCCGTCAGTTCTCTTTGCTTGTGTTCCAGAATAGCTTCAGTCAGCTCTTTCATAGCAGTAATTGTTGATTTATGCCTGGAGAAGCCATGTTGTCTATGACTCATCAAATTGTTTTCGTTATAAAAGGTAGTAAGTTTATTTTTAATTATATTTTCGAAAATCTTTGAAATGTTTGATAGCAAGGAAATTGGTCTGTAGCTTTTACTAACATCATAACTAGTTTTATCTACTTTAGGGATGATTTTCACAAAAGAGTTTTTCCAATAATCTGGGAAATATCCCAAACTTATACATTTTTCGAATACAGGGTGATCCAAAAGTCCCGCACTATTTTAAAAATTAATAACTCGGCGAATATTTGCGCTAGAGCAATGCGGTAAACACCATTGTATTCAGGATGCAATGGGATTTTTTATGGCAAATAATGAAAAATTCGAAATTGATTTTAGTTACAATTTTATTCGCCAGATGGCGCTCTACCAGAATCAGAGATTCAGTGGCCAAATTGTTTGATAAATTGAAAAATATAACTGATCGACACGTATTTTTCCTTTTTGAATACCAGGAAAGAACCCTAATAATATCAAATAACAAATTAATAAAACACCACTTCGCCAAAAGTATGAAGAATTGGTTAACGATTTTTAAATACAATCAGAGATATGTAAAATAGGTAAATGCAAATTAAAACATGTAGCAAAAACATTTATATTTTATATGAGGTTTTGTGAAATAGATTCAATGTTTGAAAAAACACTGCTGATATCAATACACGAATTTTTGAAATGTTAATATAGTACCAAAAATTATTATGGCACTATTAATAGGATTTATTGCTATAAGAAATGTGTAGTTTCTTGACTGATTGGCGACCCTTGACTATTTAACTGGATATTTGTCATGATCCAACAAATGAAATATAGAGGGGAGTGATAAAATATATTTGTCGTACTTTATTCCAAATATCCTATGGGCTTGTCAAATGTTATCATTTTTATTATACTGTACATAATTTTTAAAAATGTGTCCCCTCAAAAATAAAAATAATTTTTAAATCGACCTTTAGCGTTGAAAAACGTGGTAGTAAAATCATTTTGTATTTTTTTTTTTCACAAAATTTCTGAAGTTATTGGTGTACAGAAAATATTCCTTATGCTATTTCTTCTAATGAGCGAAGAGCGAAAAACTAAACATAAGGGGAAAAATTGTGTGTACCAGTGTTATTCGAGAAGTTATAACACTCAGGTTTGCACGACATAATATGTGAGCAAATGACAAACAAAATATTACTGTTCACAAAAAAAAGAGTCAAGATGTGAAGACAGCATTTATTATCCCCATATCCCAACACAAAGAGCTGCGAAATATTGTTAGATAATATAATACATGGCAGCTTATATAACACATGAGGTAACTGCCTTCTCTCTTGTATTAGGTTACAATCCTTGCTCAATGTGGCACCCTTCATTCTCAATAACGGCCTGCAGACGATAAATGACAGAATGGACAGCATTAAATAACATATCTGTTGAAATTGATGAAACGTGCCATCTGATAGAAGCCTTCAACATGGCCAATGTGGTAGGCCAGCATCGATAAACACACGATTTAATGTACCCCCATAAACAAAAATCGCAAGGCGTCAAGTCTGGTGATCTTGGAGGCCACTGGTATATAAAGTGGCGACTTATCACACGATTTTCACCGAACGTATCCTTCAGCAATTGTTTGGCACCTCGGGAGATATGAGGAGGTCCTCCATCTTTCATGAATGTTATTTCGCTTAGTGCTTTTGCCCTGCAATATGGGAATACCCTTTTCTCATAACGTTCACCAGTTACAAAAACGGTTTTAAAAGTTCTTCCATTGATTTTTCAAAGAAAAATGGGTAAATAATAAAAAGAAGTGAACCCACACAAAACTGTAACTCTAGGCTGGTAAAGTGGCATTTCTGTAAAAATCCTGGGGTTTTCTGTTGCCCAAATGCGGCTTATTTGAATGTTAAATTCTCCGTTTAGAGAAAAGTGAGCATCATCTGTCCACAGAACATTCGACAGCCAGTTTTCATCAATATCAATTCGCCGGAAAACCCATGCAGCGAATTCTTGACGCATCTCAAAATCGCCAACTTTCAGCTCGTGAAATCTTTGAATTTTGTATGGGTACACACAATAGAGACATTAAGTGAAGCGTCTTCGGATATCACAATCATACTCGGCGAATTTAACGCCAAAAGTTCAATTTGGGGATCACCTGTCCAGGATAACAAAAGTCAGCAGGTTGAGGACATGCTAACCGACCTCGACCTTACACCGTTAAATAACGGAGAGAACACCTATCTATCTAAGTCCACAGGCACAGAATCCGCAATAGACATCAGAGCGATAAATTACAACATCGCACCCACAACACAATGGAAAATCCTGAGAGGTGCAATCAGTGACCACAGACCAATTTTAACACAACCATAAAGTTCAAAATTGAGAATGTCCATTAGAATAAAATAACATGGAACTTTAGGAAATCCGACTTGAAAAAAATTCACAGAAAAGCTTGAAGAACTGTGCAAGGAAAAATTGAATTACAGAACGCTTGACAAAAACTTGGAAAAATTCATTCGAACATTTAAAAAGCTGCAAAAGCATCGATACCTAGAGGTAGACGTAAAGACCTGTGTATACCTTACTGGAAGGACCACAACATCGGGGCAATGATTTCAGAGAGAGAGACAATATCATTGAACTTCTTGAAAAAATAAAACAGAAGAAAACAGAAAGGAACTCATTGAAATTTAGTCATAAAATAGAACAAGAAATATGGATATGCAAACAAGAAAAATGGCAGAATTCTGCGAAAAAAATGGATATAAGAAAGGACAGCCAACACTGGAATATGATTAGAGTGTTAGAGAACAATCAAAACCAACACCAATCCTCCAATACTCTAACCGATATGAATAGAACAGCGAGAAAACGAGAACAAACAGATGGCTGAGATAATTGCTGAATATCTTTCAAGCACTCCCAGACTCAACTACACGAATGAAGACAGGACTCTAAAATAATATAAACAAGTTAGTTAAACAAGCAAGAAACTACCATCAACAAGATATTTTCTCGAAAGACTTCACACTGAATGAGCTAAACTCATCAATAAAAAAATCCAAGAGGTCACCAAGAGATAATCTAATCTTTGGTCAAATGATTAAACACTTTGAAGACAAAGCTAATAATCAACTCTTACGAATACTGAACATATAATGGCAAACTGGTAAATTATCAAAGAATTGGAAGATATCATTTATAGTGCCAATACTGAAACCAAACAAAGATGCCAAGGAATACAAGAACTATCGGCCAATTGCTCTCACCAGCAAACTTTGTAAAATTCCAGAACGAATTATCCACTCTAGGCTCATAGTCTGGCTCAATAACAATAATAAAATAAACCTCTACCAAACTGCCTATAGATCCCAGCACTGTACGACTGATCAACTGTTCTACTTCTGTCAATCAATAATAGATTCTTTCCAGGAAAAACCGTCAAAGAAGACCACGGCCGTATTCCTGGATATGACCTCAGCTTTTGATCGAGTGTGGAGGGAGAAATTACGTGAAAAGCTGCACAACATCGGAGTAAGAGGAAAAACCTTAATCTGGATTGCAGACTTCTTAAGGGGAAGAAGGTTAAAGGTTCGGGGCAATTGAGAATTTTCCAAGGAAGGAAGAACATGGGCTGGTGTAACTCAGGGATCGGTGCTCAGTCCTCTACTTTATCTGCTATATATTAACGACATCCATCTTTACCTCACTGAAGACACAAAGGTTGCCTGTTATGCAGATGATATAGCCATATTTCACACAAGTAGCAGCATAGAAAAATCGTAAAAAATACTGAACACATCAATGAGAGGACTGGAGAAGTGGGCAATGGAACGCCAAATGACCATAAACCCAATAAAACCAAACCTATGCGTCTTCTCCAATCACAGGGGAAAAGGCATAAATATAACCACAAAATAAGCATAAACAAACAAACAATTGATAAAATTAGAAATCCATAATACCTAGGTGTGATACTGCAGTCCTGGATCTTTCCAGTTGGTCTCGAGGACCACGCCATCACCATCTCCTCATAGGCGAAGTACGCGATCTACGTATTAATCGTAGATCGAAAAATGCGTGGTGTCGCTGGAGACCCACTGGCGATTCTCCACCAAACTCTGCAGCGCTGGCAGAGGCGCCATATTCATTGTATATAGTGTATATAATGCATATTATCTTTTTTTAATAGTGAAGACTGTGCATGTATTGACACCATCCACCAACAATGAGAAAATTCAGAGAGAATGTGTTCTAGACCTACTCGCTCGAAAACAGAAGACAAAATAAAAACAACTTGGATCGGCTCTTCGGAAACGAGGAACCAGAGGACGAGATCTCTCTGACCACTTGTGGTTTGGTGGATCCGCCCTTTTCTGAGAATGAGGTGAAACTGACGGCTTTCAAGTTCGGGAAAAGGAAATCTCCTGGTCCCGAAGGGATCGATAACACGGTCGTGAAAGCCCTGGTAAGGATGCACCCATCGCTTCTTTCCAGGTTATTCAATAAGTGCCTGAACACTGGTACATTTCCTTAGGAATGGAAGGTTGCCCGAGTAGTGCTTCTCGAAAAGTCTGTTAGAAAGGGTAATTCTCCTAATGATTATCGTCCGCTTTCTTTACTAGTGTGTCTAGGTAAGGTCCTGGATAGCCTACTAGCTCAGCGACTGAAGCACTGGCTAGAGAGTAATGAGCTCCTTTCCTCTTTCCAACATGGTTTAAGGGAAGGGAAGTCTACAACCACAGCTCTGAACTAGGTGTTAGAGGGGGTTGAGATGGGCTTAAATAAGGGTGCTTGGGTTCTTTTCGTGGCCCTTAACATTGATGGCGCGTTCAACTCCATGAGCTGGAACAAGCTGATGAGAAATTTGATGAACATGGGTTGTCCTGATAATTTGTGCAGCTTGGTTCGTGACTTCCTGAGGGATAGACGGATTAGCCTCAGTTTTGGTGAGCGGAAGTTGGAAAGAAACTGTGCTAGGGGTTCCCCCCAGGGCTCTTGCTGCGGACCTATTCTGTGGAATATCCTGGTATACACCGTTTTCCAGGAGGAGCTCCATGAGGGAGCCAGGCTGGTTCTCTATGCTGACGACCAGTTCCTCATCATTGAGGCTACTTCGAGAGCGAAGGCTGAGAAGTGTGTTGAAACTTCTCTCCAAATTATCTCGATCTGGGCCCATGACTTTGGCCTTAAGTTCAATGTCTCCAAAACTAAAGCCCTCAGCTTTAAGCCTAGGGACATAAGAACTAAAAGGAAAGGGATCAAATGGGAACACAAGCCGGCTATCCGGATGGAAGGACGTAGGGTAGCGTTGGTCAATAGGATGACCATCCTGGGGGTGGTCATTGATGACAAGATGGGTTGGCAATACCAGGCGGAGGAGATGGTGGCGAGAGGCAGGGAGGCGTTGTGCAGGCCTGTCCTGGTTGGCTCTCACCAAGGGGAGATCCATACATTGGATCCCTGCCCATGCTGGGATCGGGGGTAATGAAATGGCATTTGAATTGGCAATGGAAGCCAGAAAGGTGAGCCAAAGGAAAGAACAAATGTCATTATTTGACGCTGATTCTTTGTCAGAATACAAGATAATTAAACAAAAAAATAAGAAAAAAAAGATCATAATGCGCATTAAATCTGAGAGAAAAATGACAAAACCTATAACAAGACTTAGAACAAAACACTATAAAGGAATGACAATACATCCAGATGGCATAAGAACCTATAGGGCATGCAACAATTGTCCTGGTGTGGAACTTACACCTACCCACATATTCTCATAGCCAGCAATGGCCGCAGCCTTGCAGAAATTTGACATAGACCCAGAGCAACAGCTTTACACACCCAAGATAGTGGACATTGCTGCTGATGTGATGGAGAGATGCATGGATACATCTGAGGCTCTTTATTGGACACGACAACAACAACGGCATTCCAGAGTAAAATAAATTATCAGAGATAGAAACATATTTTTCAAATGAATTAAAATAAATATAATCGATACTGAGTGAAAGTTGAATTTAAAATATTATAAATTTATTATCTTTGGAAACAAACCGTATCTAAAATATCAATTTTCTTTTTGCTACACGTTTTAATTTGCATTTACCTATTTTGCATATCTCTGATTGTATTTGAAAATCGTTAACCAATTCTTCATACTTTTGGCGAAGTGGTGTTTTATTAATTTGTTATTTGATATTATTAGGGTTTTTTCCTGGTATTCAAAAAGGAAAAATACGTGTCGATCAGTTATATTTTTCAATTTATCAAACAATTTGGCCGCTGAATCTCTGATTCTGGTAGAGCGCCATCTGGCGAATAAAATTGTAACTAAAATCAATTTCGAATTTTTCATTATTTGCCATAAAAAATCCCATTGCATCATGAACACAATGGTGTTTACCGCATTGCTCTAGCGCAAATATTCGCGGAGTTATTAATTTTTAAAGTTGTGCGGGACTTTTGGATCACCCTGTATTTGATGGAGGATTATGGAAATCCTAGGGTAGGCTTATTTTATCATATTATTGCTAATATTATCTGATCCAGGTGCTTTCTTATTTTTCAATAATACAATAATTGATTCAATATCTTTTAGGCTTATGATCACTTTGTTTCTATTATTGTAAATTGGCGAGTAATATCTAGTTGCTTTGTGAAGTTCCTCCTCGGTAGAAATATCATCGTCCGGGAAAAGATCGATCAATAAACTTTCCATTTTTGAAGTCCTAGCAAAATCCGGTGCGTTGTCTATCAATGGAATCCCTGTTGTGTTAAATGATGCTTTTAAAGTTTTGAAAGTTTTATAAGTGTTCCCAAAATGATTAGTTGATTCGTTTTCTTCGAGAAAGAATCTCCAGCTTTTAAATTTTGCCCTGTTAATGGCTTTATTATATTTGTTACGAGCAGCTTTAAAAAATTTTTCATTAATTATTTTGCCTCGCGATAGAATAAATTTATTATATAATTAAAATCATTTTTCATTTTTTCAAGTTTATTCGTCCACCACTTGAATTTGACTTTGTTTTTGTTTATGGTTGATTTTAACTTGAGGGATGCGTAAGCTACTTCACTATTAATATCTGTGAGTTTTAAAACAGCTCTATCTACACTTTCGGAATTTTTTATTTGGTTTGCCTCATCCACGAGGCTTAGCAATTCGGGGGAGGAAATTTTTCATAAAATGCATTCCAGTTTGCGTCAGTTTCGCTGAATTTCCACGTTGATTCATATCCGTCTTAATGACTGTTGTCTTTACTAACGATCTCGTAGGTTATTGTCACGTGATCGGAGGTGTCCGTCATTATGGATGTATTCCAGTTTTTTAATAGACTGATTGAATTTCTGTTGGAGATAGTGAGGTCGATCACGCTAGAATTACGACACGTTGTAGTTTTAATATTATGGACGAAGAGATTGTGTTGGTTCACTATTGAATGAAGTTTGTGACCGTTTGAGTTTGTCTTTCGGTCATACCAGACGGGATGCCTAGAGTTAAAATCCCCACAAAGCAGAATCGGTTGAATTTTGAAAGTTTCCAAAATTTCCTCAATAAACTTTTGATGGGTTTCTGAAAAATAATTGGGGAGAATGTAAAAATTCGCTATAATAATATTTGACTTTGATAAAAGTATTGAGCTTGTAGTACAAAATGAGTTGGTGAATTGATCTATCTTATTGTATTTTAATCCTTTATTTAAAATTATTGTTGCCGAGTTTATCTTGTTTCCTTTAGCTGTTAAAACTGAATGCTCGTCTCCGCCAACAACAACAACATTGTTCACTGTGTAGGGCTCCTGGATAAATAATATGTCTGGTGGGTCGTTAGCTATCTGAGCCAGGAGCTCATTTGTTTCGTTTATGCTTTTTCTTAAATTTTGTTGCACACACTTAATAAATGGAGCTTGCATTATATATAATAGTACTAATAGTATTAGTTAGTTACTTGACTGTTCAGTTGGGAAATAACTTGTTCTTTCAATTATTCTGTCTATTTGTGTTTTATACATAAGACATTCCTCTGAGTTTGCTCTGTGTGATGAGGGCCTGTTTTTATACTTAGGATGTTGTGAACAATTGAAACATTTAGGAATTCCCGAGCAATCATGAGCTCCCTGAACTCCACATGTCCTGCATATTGGGATGTTAGGGCATTCTGCCGTTTTGTGGGTGGGGTTAAATTTCAGACATTTCTGGCATAATGTGGGGAAAAAGAAATAAGGACACCACAAATTGGTAGAGGAGTAACCCAGGCAACCCGCGAGAGATAGACGGGCCAGCCACCGCTGAGCGGCCGGCCGTTCCGTCTCGCACACAAAATCCTCAACTGTCTTAATTAGTCCTTTAGCTGCTGTCTTTCTCTGGGTTGACTGTAGGTTTTCTTTATTATTCCTGGAAGAGCATATATTATGACATATGGCCCCTGTTGAAGAAGGCTGAACATGGTTTGAGTATACTTAAAGCTGGTGAATCCAGGAATAGAGAAAATAATTTTACAGTTGAAATTAATTATGTGGTGACATAGTTTTATGTAAATAAAATATTGTATAGGACACAAGTAAATATTATTCACAAGCAGTTTTACAACACCGGAGAGTTTGATATTTAAGGGAATTTTTGAAAATATTAAGGTTATAAAAGGCTATATACAATAAATTCTAATGTATTATAAGGGAAATGCTATTGAGAAGTGTGCACAAGGAGAAGAATAGTCACATACACATGATCCCAAACATATAAAACAACCAGTTATAACTGTGTTCACACCTTAGCCAATATTCCTTTGATCACTGATAATATGGAATCTAGAATTATAGGTTATATATATGAGTTGAATAATTTATCAACAGAAGATAAACAATTTTATGATTTGTATATTCCAGGTATACTCAAAGATTTCATTATATCAAGGATTAATTTATACTGAAAAATAATACTAATCAAACATTTCAAAGTTTCTTTCTTTATGCAATTCCGAAATATTTTCGACCAAACTATTATAATTCACAATTTATAACGAACCATGGAAATTTTAAGGGATTTTTATCAAAAATTGGCGCGAGTGAAGACTCTAGCTGTCATTGTGGCAACGAATTCCAGGACTCGAGACACCTACTGCTGGAATGTCCACTCTTCTTCACCGCTAGAAAACAGACAATAAATAATGTTGTAGATCTATATCAATTTGTAAATAGAAGAGAGAATTATCATAAGTTTAATTATTTTTGTAAATATATTCATGAATTTCTTTCAAACCTGAAAGGTTCAGGTTCCTAATATATATATATATTTCTCTTTTTATTTCGATTACTTTTTTTTTTGTAAAAATTTTATAACTGTTTCTGTTTAAAAAATGTATATCGACGCAATTATCCCTAGCCGGGATATCGCGTTTGTGTGTTGAAATAAATAAATGATGAAAATATTGAGCCATAAAGACTGGGAAACTCTACATTTTGAGATATGTTTTCAGGCGGACATGGCAAGGGGAGGACTTGGCATGGGTTTTCTATGCTATAGATGTAGAGTACGAGAAATGGGGTTGAGGCTGGAAATTGCGTGAGTTCAGGACTGAGGTAAATATAGAACTACATACAATGTTAGAATTTTGGCGAACAGAGCGAGGGGAAACTTGCTTTGGGCCATTCTATCTTAACTATTTCGATACTATGAGACTTTAGTAGTTTTAGCTAGTTGGAGGAAATTATGCGCGCACAGTGCCAAAAATTGGGACGAGGACGGCGTTGTCCTTTACTGGTGACAAGCTGCTTGGACACGAGGTGTTTGAACCGTCGTGGGAGCTTGTGCGAGGCGATGATTTCGCGATGGGTCGAACGTAAAACTCATGTCTGCGCGAAATGATGACGGACCGGACACAATCAGCGACGATGTTTAACGTACCTCCGTGGGAAATATCGGAGGTAGGTTATATTGTGCTGGTTTGGACAAGGGACAAACATAGATTTGAAGACAGGGTCCGTGTGGCGAACGTGCGGCGCGAGAAGAAGGAGCGAACTATGCCGCTCGATGCAGATTGTTCAAGTGCGAACAAAAGGAGTCGATAAACATCTAGCAGTTAGTCAATCTGCATCCTGTGAAGAACACACCAGTGGCTAGATGGTGTGGGTCGGTGGATATGCTAGAGAGAAACTACAAAATATATTATCATAAATCAAGGGTGAAGATTATGGTTTTGAAATGACAAGATTGTTGGCAATAATAATCGATAATTGATTAATCAATAATTCTATAAAAGGTCCTGAGCTGGTATAAGGTTGACAAAGTTGTAAGAATGAGTGGGACATTAAGGGGAAGATAGATAAGAGTCACCAAGGGTTGGTTGTAAGCAAGGCTCACGTGGTGGTTGGAATTCTTCGACGCCTGAATTACAGAGTGAATTTTGGGTCGGTTAGGGAAAGTAATTATTTTTCGTGAGCCGTGCTTACAATTAGAAGAAGTCACATATACAAAGTGGAACAAATGGTTAGGTAGAGGAACACTATTTTTATACATAACATGATTATGAAAATATATTGTTAATCTTAAAAATCGTAAAGTACGAATAGGTAGAAGGTTGACAAGTTGTAAGGATGAGTGGGACATTCAGGGGGATATTAATAAAGGTCGCTAAAGGTTGGTTGTAAGCAATAGTCGATTAGAGTCAGCAATTACAAGTAGGTTGAGGTCAAAAAAGAGTATTAAAAATATTCAGGTACTGGGGCACTGCTAATAGGGGTGGAGAGAATAAATGGAACTAAACTAATTATAAAAAATATTGGCATCAGAGTTTACAATGAATGACTTCTTTAAAGCATGAATAGTAGAGGTAAAACAATTTAACTTACAGGCTATGTTGGTTTAGAGAGAAAGTAGATTCATTGAGTTCATTGAGGTTCGGGAGAGTTCTGTCTCTGTGACACTGTGCGTGCCAGTGTTGTGCCTCACAGTAGCGGCAGGGGTATGGCGGAGTCCATGGTGGTGGAAGGTGTCCTGCTCTGGCGCGGCGATCGTTCTTGGGCAGATCTAGTGCTGGGAGAAGTGGGCGGCAGCTTCATCTCCGTCGTAGGTGATCACTTCTTCAGGGTAACGGTCCAAAGGTTGGCGAGGAAGGGGTGAGAGTTCGAAGTAAAAGGGCTACAGTTGAGTTGGTTGTAGAACTTGGTTGTGGGTTTGTCCGATCATCGTGGTCTTGCTACTTGTTTTCTTCATACTATGGTATATGAGGGATTTGCTTCCCGGCCAGGTCTTATCCTGTCGACTCTTCTGTGATAAGATCCTGTCGACTTTTTATGTTGCAATATAATAATAATGTGGGGAAAGAGAAATTAGGACACCACAAATTGGTAGAGGAATAACCCAGGCAACCCGCGAGAGATAGACGGGCCAGCCACCGCTGAGCGGCCGGCCGTTCCGTCTCGCACACAAAATCCTCAACTGTCTTAATTAGTCCTGAGGTTCCAAGTAACGCCCCTGTGGTCGCCCCCTGGAATGTCGCTGGTGTCTCAAATGACCGGGCTTTAGCTGCTGTCTCTCTCTGGGTTGACTGTAGAATTTCTTTATTATTCCTGGAAGAGCATATATTATGATATATATATATATATATATAAATGAATGTATGTGTGTGTGTGTGTGCGTGTCCTTTATGCCTGACCAAACCACTCATTGGAACGCCATGAAACTTTGGGAAGTTATTTGGTATAGTACTGGGAAGGTTTCTGAAAAATAATTTCTTGAATATCTTGAATATCCTTAGAGTTATTTGCAGATTTGTAGCTTTAACTCGCAAGCAGCGCCACCTTGCGACGGAGATAAGCTTAGGTCTGCCCCACCCCCTGTTGAGAGAATGTAATCGTCCGGCCGCCGGCCGGATGGACAGTCCAAGTACCCACCGACCAATCAGAGGGGTCAAGAGGTCCTGGCGCGCGGGGGCAGAGTTGGTGACACAGCTGTAGCAAGTAGACAAGAAAAAACCCTCGCGGGAGCTTGCCCCAAGATGACCTCCGGGAACTTCGTCCATCTTCCATAAACGACCATGATTTTATTCAACTTATCGAGTATTTTTCAAGGGATCAGGAAAAAATGTTCACTAGATAAAACGATGATTTTGTAATGTAGAAAAATAGGAAAGACAAAATTCAGGATGCCACGGCACACAGGGACCGGGAAAAAATGATCACTTTATCGAGAGATTAAAATTTACGAATTTCAAATTATCAAAATATATCTTTTTTTTTAATAAGTTCATAGAGAATTGTTTTAACAAATGTTTGTTAGACAAACCCTTACTCGGGTAAAATATATATATATAAAAATGAATGTATGTGTGTGTGTGTGTCCTTCATGCCTGACCAAACCACTCATTGGAACGCCATGAAACTTTGGGAAGTTATTTAGTATAGTACTGGGAAGGTTTCTGAAAAATAATTTCTTGAATATCTTGAATATCCTTAGAGTTATTTGCAGATTTGTAGATTTAACTCGCAAGCAGCGCCACCATTGCGACGATGATTACAAGTTTTTTATCAAAAGTTTTATTATCACTAAGTTTATTATCTTGAAGAATATTTATCAAAAGTAAGATTATCTCAGGATGACACGGCAATTTATATGAGACAAGAATAATGATACAATTCCAAGGCAAATATACTATTCCTTTAACTTCCAATTACCGAGGGAACCAATTAATATTGATTTTATTCAACTTATCGAGTATTTTTCAAGGGACCGGGAAAAATGTTCACTAGATAAAACGATGATTTTTGTAATGTAGAAAATTAGGAAAGACAAAATTCAGGATGACACGGCACACATGGACCGGGAAAAAAATGTTCACTTCATCGAGAGATTCAAATATACGAGTTTCAAATTATCAAAATATATCTACTATTTTTTTTATAAGTTTATAGAGAATTGTTTTAACAAATGTTCGTTAGACAAACCTTCACTCGGCTAAAACCCGGGCGAAGCCGGGTACATCCGCTAGTTATAAGATAATGCAGCAGAACGATGCATTATGTTTATCACTTTAGAAAATTTATCTCAACTGCCGTTGACCTGAATTATATTAATGAATTGAATATTCTACTTTTAATTAGTATAGTGTTTATTATTATTATTTTAAAATATTCTATATCTATACCATTAATTTAGTGGTTATAATTCTAACAATATATTAAACGTTTTTGATAATATGTGTAAATACACTTTATTTCCTATAAAATTACTGCTTAAAATGTAAATTTAAATAACTTTCACTCTCTCTTTAAAACCAGAAATAATTTGTATTTATATTTAAAACCTATGTACATAAAATAGGTTAAACATTTACGCGCAAATATCCACATAGGATATAGCGTGTGTTTTGTAATAAATAAAAAAAAGTTTATCACCCTAGTTGAAATTTTACTAGTAGTGACAATGATTGAGACAAAAGAGTAGTTTGGGCAAATTCTGACCAATAGCCAACCGAATTCACCAAAAATATGTTTGAGCTGTTGAAGTGGTATACAGATTTTGTTGTTGTCTGAATTTGCCAAAACGGGGTTCGTTATCACGACTGATAATAGTTTTCACTGAAGTGATTAAAGTAATACATCTTTCTGATATAAAATTGAAGGGAGATGTGCCTTTTTGGTATATACAGGTATATATAGTTAGCTCATGTGCGAATATACATGTCAATATGCACCTCATAGAAATTGGTCATTATAAATGTACACATCAGTAAACAGGGCATTAACATGTTTATTTGAAGCTTGTGTTGGTGATACACTACGGTTCACATGTGCGGAGGATAATCTGACGATTCCACTTTTAACATAACTGTTGTGATGGTCGGTATGCTCAGAATCACATTGACACATACTGAGTCCTGGATTATTCCCCCACAATTTTCTTTCTAATTCTTTTTTATTACAATTTGTGTGATCGAATGTTGAAGATATTGGTTTGATAGTTAAATATCATAGTCGAAACCTTCGTCAAGTTAATTTTTGACAATGCCCGGCCTGGTACCAATCACTTTACATCTTGGTTGAACCATTAGGGTTTTCTATATATCAAAACAAAAAATAACTAGAAATTAACTTATATTAAGATATCTTATATTATGAAAATTAATTTGATATTTTTCACAGAATATGTTTAAAAATTAACTTTTTTTTCTCATTACCTTTGACTAGTTTGATAGAATGTTGTCATAGTTCTCTCCTTATTTTTTCCACTTTTTTCTATCTTCAATGCTTTCTTTTTATGTTTGCCTTATATATGACGCGTAACTGCTGAATCTTTTGCGTTAATTTGTTATAGACCTATATATTTTGTTAATAAAAATAAAACATTTTTTTGAAACCTCAAAATATAGTCCTTATCTAAAAAAATTCCCATCATACTATCTTATTTCCTAATTGTATTTTTATTTCAATATATATGCACAGACAAAAGGTGATATATATTATCACTTATATTTACACTCAATAATGTATTTTCAATATATAATTAGCAAAATATAAATCACCTAATTTATAAAATGATTATAAAAAATTATAATCTAATTGTTCGGTGTTAACCTTCTAGACTGAAACTATATTAACAAATAGAATTTTAAAATTATTTTTGAAAATATATAAAATATACTTTATTTCATAACTTTAAATGTTCAAATATATGTACCCAGAGGGGCACCTATCCGTTTAATTATAATTCAGAACAATGCTGTGGATCAATCTTAACCAACACTAGTAAAGTTTCTTACTAGGACGATGAGCGTCATGCATCGTTTTATGTATATTTAAAGATAGAGTGCATGAATATATTTCTCCCGCAAATTAATGTTATAAATATACATAGTCTTATATTCAACAAGAGAGAGAGAGAGAGGAATAATGCATCGAACGCAATAGATGACATATATATCGCGTGTGTGTAGGTATTAAAGATATATATTAGAAATAAGAACACGGCAGTGGGAATGTCCAGATGTAGGTAGGAATAAAAAGAAGAGCCAGACATATGTTCACCATTACTTAGAGTAGAAAAAGTTAAAATCAAGGAAATAAATAAAATTAAAGTGGTGTCCTTTTTATCTATTCTGTAGTTAAAGGCTGTCATTTTATATTATGGTTCATGAAGATAATTATGACAGTATTTTTTGTTTATATCAATATGTTTTAAGATCAATATCAATTCTTATATCTAAAGCAATTATCCCGCTTAGATCGGGATCTTTCCATTTGAGAGTGTTTGCCCATACAATATATTGAATATAAATATATCTTTATTATTTATTACACTGTGGCCAACATTCATTATCTTGAACTAAAAGTTGCATCAACTAATCGTTGATTTTCAATTATTCCAGAATTAGCCAAATACCGTTTCTTGATTAATCAAGAAAAGATAACCACGTACGCGTTTTGGGCTGTTGGCACTCGTCAGGAAATGCCCCTTTCCTGAATTTATCCACCTGATTTAAGTACAAACTCACCTTTGTACTATTTTTTCACATTGATTGGCGTTCTCACGCCCTTCCGGCCTAAAAACCTGTTTCATGGTTTTTCAAGATGTCTCAAAGACCAGCTTTTTTGATCGTTGAGGTACAGCTTGCACCAATCTAACGAGGGCCAACAGCTCGAAAAGCGTACGTGGCTAGCTTTTCTTGATTAATCAAGAAACGGTATTTGGTCAATACTGGAATAATTGAAAATATCAACGATTAGTTGATGCAACCTTTAGTTCAAGATAAATTAATGTTAGCCACAGTGTAATATTTAATAATTTAAAATCAACGATACACTGATATTTATTCCGTTAGAGGGCGCAAGCCATTAGCAACCTCTAGTTTCACGATCAGGAAATGCCCTTTTTCTCAATTTATCCACCTTATCCCTGCCCAGAAGTCCAACCCCTCCTCTACGTAGCGGGCGGGAGAAGCAGCACAAGTAAGGGACTGCCCTGTAGGGCGAATTACGGTGGGGACTTCGTGAGCCCCGAGCCGCTACGGTAACCGCGAAGGCCTACAGGGAACTCTGAAATGTGGCTGAATAACGGGGCAATGGCACCCTCCATTCCATGAGCAGTTGCCCGACCATCCTTGCAGTTCTATATATGCAGACATCAATTCAGAAGAGAATATGCATACAGGCAAGGCACCTCAGTTGGCCGGTATTGTGATCACGGTACACGGACCGATCTGATCTGCGCCATGGACAAGACACCACCATCATCCACCTGATCCAAGTAAAAATTAACTTTTATACTATTCTCACATTTATTTATTTGTTGCTTGCAAAGTACTTGTAACAGCTGTTCTAGGAGGTTTTCTGTGTGTTGTTTCAAAATCTACGAACTTTATATTTCTATCATTTACTGTCTTCAAAAGTGAGGATTTGCTACATTATATGTTGAAGATGTTTTATCCTTCCCTTCAGCCATGTTTCTATTCCAGTAGTACAAAGATTGCCCCTCGAATTTGAAATCAGTCACAACCGTAAAGAAGAAGACGCTGTGACGTCAATATTGGCAGGTCAATTTTTCATCAATATTGAAGAAACATTTCATATTTAAAAGAATATTTTGTGATTTAATCATTACATAAGTTTGATAACCGTTGCTGCTTCCTCACCTAAACTATTTATTATCTCATATCGAAATAAATATGGAATCAACAAGGAGAAGGTCTCGCGTCCAAATAACTGTCATCTTTCATCATCAATCCTTTGTATATGAAAATATTTACTCACACATAAATTGAGAGTATTTCTGATTTAGAACATTTCACTTTTTCCTACAATAACACTTGTGTACAAATACACTCATGGACAGAATTTCAGGAAGTTGTACTTTTTAGCATATGTATATATTTTCAGCTTTATATTTATATTATTATATTTAATTATATTTTCATTATTATTGTAAAGGAGAACATTCCAAATTACATGTATGAGAAGTCCGCCGTTATATAAGCAAATGATGAGTGATTTATGTTTAAAATATTAAACTTTCTCTTTTGTTTTATGTTCATAAGCACTTCTCTCTCTCTCTCTCTCTCTCTCTCGGTTATTAAAAGCACAATCATCACATCTCCCCACAGTTGCTTCACTTTAAATAACAAATAAATATAAATTATCATAAAGATCGTGCCTTACCGCGTTCAGTTCAGTGGTGCTAGTGTAAATGGAATCATTTTAAATTTTCTCCTCATTTAAAGCTTTTCAAACATTTCATTTAATTATTATTGTAAAAAATAACCATCCACATATCAAAAGGCTCAATAATTCTAGATGGACTTTGTATGATGTACTAGAGCGCCATCTGTTATCAAATTATAAAACTATTTTAGAGGCGTAATATTCTTTTTAAAATAAAACAATTTCTACTGTCCTTACTGCGATGGAAAAATTAAAGGGAGGGCCTGGCTCATCAGTGGTGAACCCTCCCAGCGGTTTCGCCAGTTTATCTACCATACCGCTGTTAAATAACATAACAGCGGTATGGTAGATTAAACTGGCGAAACCGCTGGGAGGGTTCACCACTGATGAGCCAGGCCCTCCCTTTAATTTTTCCATCGCAGTAAGGACAGTAGAAATTGTTTTATTTTAAAAAGAATATTACGCCTCTAAAATAGTTTTATAATGGACTTTGTATAACGAATATAAGAACTGATAGAGCTTGAAGGGACACTGTGTTTGGACTCTGCACATCAAAATTACAAAACGAATAGGTCTAAAATTCTCGGTATATCGAAATACGTGTTTCCAATTTTTAATAGTATATTGATAATTATTATTATTATAGTTAGAGTGTATGTTTGTGTAGAAACAATCATTAATCTAATAGAACAGTTTCCTCTAACTTAATTTAATATTTCAAGTGGAGTGAAAAACAGAATAAAATTATTCTAGGTACACACACACACACACACAAAGACTTAAAATTAAACAACAATCATATAGGATTATTACTATCTACAAGAAAAAGCATGAGGTAATGACAAGTGAGGTATGTGATTAAATATCCCAGAATATTAACCATATATTTTTATAATATAAACATATAAATCGTCCCTTTTGAACTATAGGATTTAGTCAACAAAACACAACAAATTAGATTGGCATATTTAGAGATAGTTCTGATGGGTTGACGTTGGGTCTATATGCTTAGTTCTATAACGCAAACAATATTCCCCCAGTGATATTTTGATGCTA
Organism: Cordylochernes scorpioides; assembly: GCA_030710605.1. NCBI lineage: Eukaryota > Metazoa > Arthropoda > Arachnida > Pseudoscorpiones > Chernetidae > Cordylochernes > Cordylochernes scorpioides. Next base: position 40,056,420 of record CP092872.1, on the reverse strand, counting down.
GGTATCCCGATTTGAAGTTAAGAGTGATATTGTAACAATAATCCCACCTTCAGATTGGGAGAAGCTTTTAACCATTTCGAGCCTTGCTCTGTAAATATTTCAGGCATTTTCTCTAGCCCATCTAGGCCATAGGATCTCTTTGATTTTCTGATTTTATTTCACTCGAGTTAAGTAGTTTTCAGTAAAGTTAAAACTGGTATTTAGGAGATCTGTCATTGGTCTTCTATTTGAGAAATGTTCTGGAGTGAGAAGGTTGGAATTGATTAGATCTGAATACATTAAATATAAAGGGAAATATTTCAATCACGCATCAAATATAAATTGGTTGAATATTGAATTCTCCAAAGTTTTTAATGCCAAAGACTTAGAAGATGATGCTTTTTAATGATTTTAATCACAAATTTTCAAATTCATTTTAGGAGTTTTAGCTGATGAGGCATGAAATGTCATGTGAATTTTCATTCGCAATAGATTTTAAAATTATTGTATTCAGTAGAGGCCTATCTATAAATTGTTCAAATGAATCTTAGAAACAAGAAATTAGTTTCGTTGTCGTTTAAATTTTCAGAAGGTTACCTCAGCGTGAGAATGAACTTAAGGTAACTAGGAAAGCATATATTAAAACAAATCTGAAACTTTCTAATTTAATTAGCCTTTTTAAAAATTGAATAGATAGTACAATATATGTAATCTTAATATAACCTGTTATATTTGATCTGAGAGAAAATTGAAGTTTTAGATAAAGGTTTATAAATGACAGAATATTCCACATTTTCTAAGTTGAAACTTGTCGTTTCATCATGAACCGTGTCGTGTAAAAAGAGGAGCCTCACTTTTCACAATATCTCTGCCTCATACTATCCAATATTTTGCCGGTTGGCAGACATGGCTAATTGAGGACCAGGATGAAAATTAGCCAGGTGGAACTGTTGAAAATCAATACTAAAATAAAAATTATATCGAGGGTGTAATTACATGCTTCTTATCGAATTTGAAACTACGAAAGGGTTTAGAGATAGAAACGTGAGTCTGCAGGTAGCGATTTGTTTTGATTCCAACTTTTGAATTGAAATATTGAATTCCGCACTTCGAAAAGTTTGAAGTAGGATTCGATTTGAAATTTTGAAGTCATTTGAAGATCATTCTTACCTTCCGTCTCAGAATAATGTCTAGCATTGAAGTTGAATCTGAGGCATCACGTGATAACTTTAAAAAACTTTCAGTAAGAGAGAGAATACTGAGTATCTAAAAATTGAGTTTAGAATATAGGACGTGTAAAATTAGCGATGGGAAAAGTGTTTTTTCTTTCATAATAAATATCCTTTTATCGTTTTTATATTCTACTAGCCGAATGACCCGGGCAACGTCCGTGTTTTATCCGATTAAATGTTTTGATTCAAATACTATTTGTTACAATTATAATTTGGCGCCTTAATTAAATGCATATGTTAGTTAATAACTATAGCCTATGTGCTTTATCTGTCTATGTACTGTTGGCTTCCGTAGGCGTCTCTTACTGGGAAAAATAAAGAGAGGATTCCATTTGGTTATTAACTAATATATGCATTTATTTAAGGAGCGACCCGCTCCAACACAATAGTTACAAAAACGAAAAAGCGAGTGGGGGAGGCATGATGGGGGGGCAAAGGTGGCGTGATCGTAGCCGACCAATAGGAGGGCGCCATTCCAAAAAAAAAAGCAAACCGTGACAGAGGCGACGAAGAATGACGCTCGTAACTGTATATAGAATAGAATCGGATCGTTGAAATTTGGAAATGATAGCCCCTTAGGACTGTTCCACCAAATCGGGTGCCTTATAATTTCTGCAGGCGTTTATGCCTCTGCAGACACAATCTGCAGGATTTTGTTTGGTAGACACATAGCGGCGAGCAAATTGCATCGCTGGGGGGCTTTTTGCAATCCTGTAATCACTAAAGAGTTTTCATTACTTTGACTCAATTAAAATCTGTCCATAGAAACACTGAATAAGAGTTTTATATGCAGACCTAATTATATATATTTGCATGGAGGATAGCAGTACATAGATTGAGACAGATATTATTTTGGCTGTGAAATCTTGACTTTGAGGCAAAGATACCTGAATTTGACCAGAATTATAATGATATTGGATATAAATTACTGAAGAATATGAATATTTAGAATCATTTTAAAATCCATTGAGTTCTAAAAGGAATGTATAGAACCCTTTCCAAAAAAAAATGGTTATAATATCATTCAACATAGCCAGTTCATTACTGCCGTTCTTTCAATGAGAACACAACGATTCCAGTGAGGGATCAACCAAACTTTGGTAGCATAATATTTGGAACAGAAACTTCAACCCAATGATAACTGGAGACCGCCAGCAGTGTGAATCAATTCGAGAAATTTTCGACGATAATTATCTTTCAGATTGGACATATTTAAAATAAATTAGTGACTTTAATTCAGAAATTATATGAGCCGCCGAGAATATTCTGAGAAAAATGAGAAAAATAGTTTGAAAAATAAAATAATAGAAAAGGTCAGGTGTTGGTATTAAAATCGAAAAATGCATATCCTGACCACGATCACATGAACTATTTAGATGGCAGAGCACCTTCTAGTGGAATATAACGTTTAGTTGATTTCTGTTCCAGACGATGGCGCTCTGCCATCTAAAAAAATGTTCATGCGAACGTTGTCAGGATATTCCTTTTTCGATTTCAATATTATAACATATGATTCTATTCCGTTTTATAAGAGATATTTAATTCCAGCTAACGTCAGGTCCATTTGCCATCCTTTTTATCTATCAAAGATCCATATTGTAAGAATATTCTGAAATCTTCGATGAAATTCTTCGCATTTTTGATTGTTTAACACTTTTACTAGCCACAAGAATATCTAGAACGTGATGATGAAAATGTTTACAGTGTGGCCAAATAATTGAATATCCCAGAATAAAAACAACCTTTAGAGATAATAAATTTTCTAATAACAGATATGGCGATAATACATATTATTTCTGCTAAATTTTATTGATAGTATTACAGATGGATTATGAGGAAATGAACTTCTCGAAATATTCTACAAGTATGTATATAATAACAACCAGTGCCACTCAAGATCAACTTGTAAACTGCTGTAAGAAGAAATCGAGAGTATTTTAAAAGTTGTCCTATATATCCATATTACTAAAAACTTTCGTTACAATGCATCAATTTCAACCAAATTTTCAACATTTATGTAAAACGAGATGGAGCAGGTTTTGCTTAACATCAAAATATATTTTCTAACATTAACATGCGTAACTTCGCTGTTATCGATTAAATACAAAAAAAATCAACAGAGTTCATTTTATTTATATATAAATACAAAATTAAATTTCAACAGAGTTAATTTTTTTTACATACTAGCTAATAATCTCAATCTAAAAAATATTCAAAACAAGCAATTTTAAGATAACACCATATGTAAAACAGTCGGCCAAGAAAACAACAACGATATTACATCTTTCTCACATATTCACACACAATCTTGATTAATAATTAAAACTAATCTTTAACATTGTTTATTATACTTCAACTTTTATTTCTACATTTATTTTTAAATACCCAATTGTTTTATCATGTTTCTAATTTCGCCTTACAAATATACAAATTTATAGTGACCAACATATGCAAATATTATCTTTGTTTTTATTTAACTTGATATTGTAAACATAACATCCATTGTAAGCATTTTTCTGTTCACCTTCCGTGGTTTCTCTTTTCTCTGATAGTTTTTAGGTGTAGTATATTTTCTTATTACTAGACTACAAACATTCCCTCGAGAAAAACCTGGGCGAAGCCGGGTACATCCGCTAGTATGTTATATAAAAGTTTTATTTAATTACAAATTATATATTTCCTAGATCAAACTACTCGGTAAATCGACCGTCAGATGTCGCGGCTTCAGGCTATATAAACTCATTGCTGTTGTTTTCTTTGGCCGGCTTAAATCTTTTTGTAGATATGTAAATACGTAAAATTTTATTTTATTTATTTTCAAGCCTTAAGTGTATTAGGTATTAATTTCTCAATTGTTTATCAAACAATAAAACAAATTGTGATATAACTGTTTTATTATTCTTTTCCCCTCTGCACACACACATAACGATTCCATAAATATTAGAGATTTCAAAACAACCAAACTAATAATTCCTATATAACCTTTCTCAGCAAAATAAAAGCCTAAAAATTATAATAATATATATATTTTTTTGTATAGCATAAGTTTAAATCATATCGAATTCTAAGCATAGTATAGTCTATTTCTTCTATTTTCTAATTAACATCTGATATTATATACAGTGGTACCTCGACATACGAGTTTAATTCGTTCCGCAACCTTGCTCGTATCTTGAATTACTCGTATCTCGTAGCAAATACTTTTCGGATCAGTTGCTTCATGAGACCCACAAGGCGTTCCCACCATCCTCCCCAAAATGCTGCTGTTGGGGGGTTGAAATTCCACTTAATACGTTGTACGGTGGCATAACATAGGACATCATTCCAATTAACTTTTTTGAATAAGTTATTGCATCCGACAAAATTGAGGCCATTGTCAGAGTAAACAATGCTCGGTCTACCACGTCTTGCAACAAATCTTCGAAAAGTGTCAAGAAATCCTTCAGTAGACACTGTTTTTGTGAGCTCCAAATGTACAGCTCTGTACACAGCACAGGTGTACAACACTACCCATATTTTCTTTCCACCGGACTCAGTCAAAGGTCCAGCTAGATCCACACCGATCACTCCAAATGCTGGTGTCGATCCAATCCTGGTTGCTGGAATTGGAATGCTCTCAGTCTGGACTCTCTTGGAATTGTAACGACGACACGTAGCACATGCAGATATGATACTTCTTATGGTTCTCTTGCCTTTTAGAATCCAAAAACGGCGTCTCACCAGTTGTTGAGTTGTTTGAATCCCAGCATGGGACATCATCTCGTGCTCTTTTCGAATCAAAAGCTTGACTACTTGGTTTTCACCCGGAATAACTATTGGGCATCTTGTATCATAGTCATCTTCTCCAAAATACAGTTGACACTTGATTCGATATAGTCCATATTAATCTGTAAAAGCGTTGAGCTTGTTTATTCGCTTGTCATCTCTACCAAAACTTACTAGTTGGACATGCCGTAATACGACCTTTTCAGCTTCTTCAAATTCTTCTACAGAGATTTCTTTTGACATCTTATCATGTTGTCCGGGTCGCGATTGATCTGAGACGGTCTTCCTTTTAAAACGCAGTAAATAAGCAACAATCCGTACTATACGATGATAATCTCCATACCTCTCAAGTTTGTCCATGAAATTATCTTTCGTGCTGTTGACAGCGATGTTTACCGTCTTCTTCAATTCCTTATTGATTTCTTCTTCATCAAAAATCGGATCAAATTGATTCCAGCTTCTTCTCCCCAGAGAAAAGAGGGTCCCTCCCACCATTTATGCTCTATCAATTTCTTCACTCTGCTCCCACGTGATGGAAGGTCAGCTGGATTGTTTGCCCCTGACACATAATGCCTATTTTCTTTATTTGAAATAGAACAGATTTCGTTGACTCTGTTTCTGACAAATGTTGCCCACGGTTTCTCATTTTGAATCCAACGAAGTGCAGTTGAGGAGTCCGTCCAAAACCAAATATTAGTATCTGGCATTGTAATTGATTCCGATATAATCTTCATGACTTGCTTAGTCAATCTGGATCCGATGAGGCATGACATTAATTCTAATCTCGGAATAGTAAGTTTCTTTTTGGGTGCTACTCTTGCCTTTGATGCGATGAGTTGTACATTTACTTCTTTATTTTTTACTGTTCTTAAGTAAATGCAGGTCGCATAGGCATCTTGACTCGCATCACAAAACACATGCAGTGATGTCTGTTCAAACCCATCTCTCATCACCCACCTTGGAATCCTGACAGACAACAATTCGGGAATTTGACTCTGCCATTCCACAAACTTCTTCTCAATGTCCTCTGAGACTGGCTGATCCCATTTCAACTCGGACTTCCAACATTGTTGTAGGATGATCTTCGGCACTATGGTGAATGGAGAAAACAATCCAAGAGGGTCAAACACAGCATGGGCTTTCGATAACATAATCCTCTTTGTCAATTTATGAGTCTGATTTTCTATTTCGGCATCATTCTCTCGATCAAATGACTTGTAGGTTGGAGACATTATTAGCTTATCCGAAATTGTCATAGTGTCATCAGCTGTTTCCCATTTCATACCTAGCACAGAAATATTCTCACAACTATGCCGGGGCCTCCCATCTGCCACTCTCTTAGATTGAATCCTGCTGGGCTGAGCAGGTCAATAGACTGCTGTTGAAATACTTGCGCTTCTACTAACGAAGTAACACTTTTGACGCAGTTGTCCATGTACATACATTTTAGCAATGGGATTACTTCTCTTTCATATTGCTCCAAATGTAACTTCAATGTAGCAGCTAGGAGGAAAGGACTTGATGTAACTCCGAACACCACTCTCTTGTGTTGACAAATCCGAAGATTCTCTTGCTTGCCGTCCTCCCACCATAGAAATCTCAAAAATTGTCTGTCTTCTTTTGCCACTGATATTTGGAGGAAGGCCTTTTCTATGTCTGCTACTACGCCGATTTTATTGAGTCGAAATCTCAGCATGATATCCGGAATGAGCTCCAATAAGTTGGGTCCCTTTGTCAAACAATCATTCAGAGACCATCCACCCTTTGTCTTACAGGAAGCATCAAAAACCGGTCGTACTGGTGTCGTGCTGCTACCAGATTTCACTACTGCTCGATGTGGTAGAAAGTATTCTAATGTATCATCTTTATCTGACTGGATTCTTTCGATGATCCCATTTTCCTCCCATTCTTCAAATATCTTGTTGTAATGCTGATAAAAGCCTCTTTTCTTTAGATACTCTGTCATCTTCCGGAGTCTTTTCTCGGCATGGCTTTTATTTTCTTTTAGCTTCTAGGCTGGTTCTATCCATGGAAGGTGCACCTCGTATCTACCAGATTCCAATCGCTTTGTTTCAGTCCGAAACTTATCCATAATATCTCTTCATAATGTCTCTTTCTTTGACTCTGCTTGCCCGTCATCCATGACTCCAATATTTTCCAGAGACCATAAATCGGAAACCTTTATTTCTTGTTTCATTAAAGATGAGATCAGCATACTGTTATGAACCTGGTTAGGATTTTTATCTGGGAATTTTCCTTCCGTTTTGCCTTGAACTACCCAACCTAGCAATTTTTCTCGAGCAATAAGATCATCCGATAATCTTATCATATTGGCTGTAGCTATTTTTGGGTTAATGTCTACACCGAGGAGAAGCTCTACCACATCACTTTCGGCTTTAAATGCTGAGAGCTGTATCTTCTTTGACGCAAGTTCGCGGGCCCATGAACCAAACGTAGGCTTTCTTATACATCTGGCTATTTGATTAGTGGGCGATGCCGGACATGAAATGCATCTATCATTCTCAATACTTGATAGAGTCAGGCAGTAGATCCGATGCCGATCAGTATATCTGATCCCACCAAATATTTCATGATCAAGCTCTTCTTCTCCCATGATAGGAACACCCAAATCCTTTACAATGTGTTCTAAAATGTACGATTGGGATGATCCACTATCAATTACTGCCCGTACCACTTTGCTACCTTTAGGACCCCAAACTTTCACTAATAATGTCTCAAGGCATGCTTTGGTGCTTACACAGTTGGACATCTCGTTCACCGTAGCTACATCACTCGAACCCGGAGTTGGCGTTGAATTCTGTAGTCGTTGTGGACTCTTTATTTCAGTTTCAGCATGATGTACACCTCTACACATGATGGCATAATGCCCATCCCTCTTGCAGAAATCACAGCGCACTTTTATTTTGCATTGCCTGCTTCTGTGGCCTGGAGGCAGACATTTAAAACATCTCTTGTAGCTCTTGATTTTCTCATTTTTCTGGTCCATGCCCATTTTCATTCCTTTTCGACAGTCTTGACTTGGATGACCATTGTCGCAGAAAATGCATTTAAATTTCTCACGCAGTGTTGGTGAGATGTCGAAATGCATAAATCCAGAGGTTGTAGCAATTTCACGCCTTGCATTGAAACTTCTTTTCTTCGTTTCTATCTTCCCTGGTGTAGGCTGAGCTAAGGAATCTGAATGCTTATTGTAGGCCATTTCTCTATCCTTAGTCTGATTGACCTCACGACGAAGAAATTTCATCAAGCTTTCTAGGTCTTCCGGTTCGCTGCTTCGCTGCCATGAGATGAGGACATCCTCCGGTAGACATGATTCAACTACCGGATACAATATATCGGCACATTTGTCCGTAGTTACACTAAGCATACTTAAATGCCTAATTTGAGAGTTCAACTTTGTCACAAGATCTTTAAAGTTGACCTTTCTCTCTTGTGCACTTCGGATGACCAACCACAATAGATCTCGAACATAGACCTTTATTAGCATGTTATCTCGCCCAAATCTTTCTTTAAGATCTTTGATTACGGAAGCATAATTCTTTCCTGAGACAGGATAACTTAGAACTAGTTGCTGAGCTTCGGAATTTTCCAACATGCAGTCTACAAGATATTGGTACTTATCTGAGTCTGAGAGATCCTTGTCGTTGTGGATGTCTTCAAACCTCGACCAGAAGGTTATCCATTCCCGTACATCACCTCCAAACTCTGGGAGTTTCTCTTGGGAAGCAGAACTCTTCTCCGGCTTGTACTGTTGCTCGTATCCAAAGATATTTCATCAGGCTGGGGCGACACACCTTTCTTCGGATTCAGTATCTTTTCTAACTCTTCTCTCATCCTTTTGATTAGTCTGTCGTACTTCAGACGTTCATCATATTCTTTGTCCTGTTCTTCTTCAGTCACTTCTTCATCCAACATGGCCTCGGTTACTTTCTCATCCCATTCATGAAGATCTCGACATAAATCTTTAAGCTGTAGTGCTGAGACCCTCAAGTCTGTCTTGTCCAGTTCTTCTACTGGCTTCTTCAGGGCTGTTTCAACACTGTTGATGAGCTTTGTGATTTGGCCACGAACAGGCCTTCTTCCTTTCTTGAGGCGATACATTTTGAGTTACAAAATATACTGTTGTACCGTCCTGTCGCGGACGCCAAAAAATGTCGAGCTTTGAACAAAGAATTCGTATCACTGGACGGCGTAACCAACATAAAATAAAGTAAAACTATTGCCACTCAATGATTGTTGGGAAGAAAGAGAAATTTATTATAATTAATACAAAAATTATAGCTAAATAATTATTTCAAAAGAGAGAGATAGAGTTTTTAGCCTCAAGACGCGAGCACGCGCCGACCACAACAACTTGATAACAAAGAAGAACAAAGAGAAGGGGAAGGGAGGGCGGAAGTTGCATTATGGGCGCGACATCACCACCGCCGCTCGCGCCGCGAGGGGGGGGGGGCGTCTTCTTCCACGGCTTTCTTACATTTTGAAGGCCCCCATCTCAATATCTCCATATAAATGATAATAAAAACACACAAAAAAAGAGGCAGTGGATCTGCAACATACGTCATATAAAACACAGAAACAGGTTCAGAGGGGCATTAAAGTTTCTAAACTGTAATAACAAGAACTGGGACGAAACTCAATAACCTGAGTACAAAAGGTGACGCAGTAGGACGGAGGATATATAGAGACAGGTTAAGTGGTTCACTACATCCTATAAATTACAATAAGCTGATTTGGGTTTACAGACAATGAACAAAGTACAGAAGATGCAGCTGCACCTCATATGATATATAGAGACACGTTTAGTGAGAAACTAGATATTTCAAACTCTAGCAACAAGAGAAATTAGATAATAATTATGGCCAAAATACAGAAGCTACAACAGTATGTTATATGATATATACCAGTAGAGACAAGTGTAAAGAGCAACTAGATCTTCTAAAGTGCAGCAACAAGAGAAACGAGACTATACTCACTGGCCAAAGTACAAAAAGTGCAGCAGTACGACACGGTGATCACGGCGAGAGGGATGCCGAAGGTCAGCACCAGCGTAGAGATGGAATACAGCTGCTCCTGCCACTTGGCGGTGTAGAAGCCGTGCGTGACACACTGGTAGAACTCTTCCTGGAATGGTCCTCGCTTCACGCTAAATATCGCCAGCTGCGCACACACAATCCCGTCTGGTATCTTTCTAATTACAGATAAGGTCTGGTAAATCTTTATTTTCTTTATTAATTTGATTCAGACATTTTTTAATTATTTCTTTATAGTATTTTTTTTTTTCACAGTTTTGTTGGGTGTTGGTGTTACTGGTTTATAATCTAATTGTTGAATAACCCTGTTATTCAATTTATTGATTATAATTCATCGTAGCTTTTCAAAAAATTCTTTAATAATTTCTCTATAATATTCGCAACGTGCAGTCAATAAATATAATATTTTTCCAAGTTGACTATTATAGATTTTGAACTGTAATAATACCACAAGATTTTTTTTAACACATAAAATAAATTTAACATGAGTCAAATTTCGATTCTATAAGTATTCATATGATATCTTGTGGTGATTCCCTACACGTTATGTGGATTTATCTTTTCCTGCAGACAGTTCTTAAAATAATTACAATTCTAAACCTGCAGAATATGCACCGCCCAACAAAGTTTATAAATCACAATCAAACAATTATATAATAGAATAATATGGTTTTGAAAATGTGTTTAATGATGTTTACTATTTTTCTATCTTATGCTCTGAATATATTCGCATTAAGATTTGTGGATAGAAGGTTGGACGTGTTCTTCATATTTCCTGACTGTGTAGCCTCGTCTGGGGAATTCTTCAGAGCGATAGAATTAAACAGAGTTCCTGGGCTCTTATGGAGATTAAAAGAAAACAGCCCTTGCTTCTACTTCAACTGTTTCCAATAATTAATACATTTCTCTATAACCAACTCTATGTTCTGCCGACATAATTGTCTAATTTATGTGTGATAGAACCTCTAGCGAGGGCTGAGAGCTTAGCAATTATGTAAATATATAGAGGTTTTGCTCACTTTTATATATAATACATTTAACCTTTTGATTAAAAGCATTTTACATTTATACTCGTACATCGAGACAATTCTTTAGATATAATAAAACGAATATAAAAAGATTTAAAATGGCAAATTACCATTCAAATCCAAATATTTATATTTTACAAGTAGGGAATATCTCTTAGTAAATTTTGATAAATATTCGAATTGAATATATCGATTGAAATATGAATGGTATTATTGAAGTGTAAAATATGGTAATTAAAAATGAAAAAAGTTGTCATTTTGTGTAAAGTGTTGTTAATAAATGAATATTTCATTGAAGTCTGAAATGTTACATTCAAAGGTTCAAAATATATAACTTAATATAACTTCTATTTTAACATTTTAAAAAATATTTAACTTTATCTTGTATTTAAAATTTTAAATAACCCGTTATCTCTTCTCTTCCAATATATTGTAAAATATATTTTCGAAATTTTCAAATTTTTCTACACTTTAAAAAATATTAGTCTAATATTTTATACGCTAATATAGGCAAAATAATAATTGAGATGAGAGAATGTAAATTTAAAGAATGAACTTAAAAATAATAATCCCCTAATGATATTTTAAATCAAATTTCGACAATGGATCTATTAGGTTTCAAGGCTATTGTATGGAGAAAACAAATGACGGAATTCATCGTTAAAATATCCTAATTTCAAATATTTCCTTTTCTGCTTCTATGGAAATGGAATTTTAAAATAGTTTATTGGAGTGAAGAAACTAATCAAATTATAAAATTGCTGTCACCTGAGTGAAAATAAAGCATGGCTCAGAGTCCCTGCGGCGTTGGAAGAAACAATATTGCATTCTTCCTCTGTCCGGGAGAGAAACATTCTGGTCCGGGGTTCGGCAATCTTTTGAGTCGGAAGAGTCAAAAATTACTATTTACAAAATTTCTAATTTTTTAAAGAGTCACAAAATATTTTTTTTGCCAACAATAAATAGTACACGCATAAATAATATTTACGTATGGAACTATATAAAGAGCGCAGCTTCACATTCAAAGAGCCGTATGTGGCTTGCAAGCCAGAAGCAGGCGGAACCTGCTCAAAGTCATCAGCAATCGTGGCCTTTATTATATGTACATCTGCTATTTACAGTGGGACTTATACTTATTCTGTAAAACCTATTGTTTTAAATCTATGCACATATTTCAATTAAAAATTCCTTTTATCAATATTAAGGTGAAAATATCAAGCTTACAGGAATTGGTTTCTTAAAAAAAAAAAAAATCTCTCTCTAGCTTTCGGGCATGAAAGTTCTTCTACAAGGGTAACACGTTGCAATAAATCGCCGTAGGACACGAGTTATAATATAATCAGATACGAGATTCTACATGGTTTCAAAGATGAAAAAAAATTGTTTGGTTAAAAAATGTATGTTCCATTCTTATTTGTCATTCATTGCTAATTATTGTAGAAATTGTTGGTAAATTTTACTATTTATTTACTATTATTTTACATAATTAATTCTTTATTTTATTTTTAATATGTATATATTTTTATTGATTCGGCAACACTGTGTTGTATATATATTTTGTGTTTTGCTAAGTTTTTTAGTCTAGTTCAAATCAGCCATAAATTCATGTAGCTTATTCAAAGATCAATTAAATTCAGAGGTTCCTTGATCAATTTGCGTAGAGTTCCCTCACTCAAGTCTACAGAATCAATTCAAGTTAATCATCGCTGTACCGTAGCTCATAGAATTTGAGCTCGGTAGACCACGCGAATTACATTTTGGTGCCCCGTGTGAGGAACTCTACAGCTCTACAAGGAAATATTCAATGAAAGAAATCTACAGCTCTGCAGAGACTCCACGGCTCGACAGGGAAGCTACAACTCTGCGAGGAAGCTACGATTCAAGCGGAAATTTATAAAGCTACATAAGAATCGACAAGTTCACCTGAAAAAAGCCAGCAGCCATTTCGAATTTAATTCCTGGTGATTCCTCCAAAGGCCAAGTCAGCTTATCCCTTCTCAGTCAACCCAACCGCCATCTGCACAGTTTCTTCATTTTAAGTCCTAAGGTAGGATCCGTACAGTTTCCGTCTATTTATTTTTTGTAATAGTATATTTTAATATGGAGGCCGAAATTATTACTTTTGAGCAGTATTTAGTTAAAATATATTTGTTAAAAGAAGATGTAGAGTCGCAATTGTTGACCGGTGATTTGCATGTATTAAATCAGACGAAAGAAAATTTACAAACTTTAAAGTTGAATCTCGATAGTCAGGTTTTATAATTAGCAAAATATAAAAGCTTGGATATTGCAGAAAAATTTGAAATAACTTATAATGCAGTAAAAGAAATTGATGGTATGCTGTTCAGCATTAATAGATTAATAGATGGTATTAAACAGGATAAATCGACTTCTGAAGAATTTTCTATAAAACTCCCTAAATTTCAGTTGCCAATTTTTAGTGGTAATTTTTCGGAATGGTTAGGATTTAAAGAAATATTCATAAAAGTAATAGACCAAAATAGAGCACTTGCAAATTCTCAGAAACTGCAATATCTTGTTTCTGCCCTTAGGGGAGACGCTGCGAGATTGGTTAGGGCATTCAGCATCTCGGATGAAAATTATTCCATAGCTTGGCAAACCTTAATACATAGGTATGATAATAAAAGGGAATTGGCTTTTAGGCAAATTCAGAAATTTTTAAATCTTAAATTCATTAAAGGTGACTCGGATAAGGCTCTTTATGAGTTTTTGGATATCTGCAATGAGGGTGTTCAAAATCTTAGTACATTGGGTTTGGAGAGAAACACTCTCGTGGATTTAATGCTGATATAAATTGTCCAGTCAAAACTTGATAATTCATTAAAAAAGGACTGGCTGTTGCACATTGATGTGCAGGGTTATCCCTCTTATGATGAGTTGATGGCATTCTTAGAGAAGTATGCACGGAGCCTTGCAAATCTAAGATTAAAGGAAACTTCAAAGACCTCACCCAAACCGAATAAGGTTTATTCTCATGCTACATATGTATCCCGTCCAAATTCAAATTCAGATTGCACTCCCTGCATATTATGCAAAAATCTACAGCTGTTATCAAAATGTCAGTTATTCCAAAATAAGTCACTGCAAGAGAGATGGAGGTTTGTAAAGGATAACGGGTTATGTTACAATTGCCTTAGATCAAACCACTTGGTATTTGCGTGTAAGTTGACTGCAGTTTGCAGAGTATGTAAACTGAGGCATCATACCTTGCTTCACGCATGTACTTCTGAATCACATGACTCTAATTCAATGCCTGAGGCTATATATGCAGTAGAGTCTAGTAATGCCAACAGAGGTGATTCATCAGTGAGATCTAATGTAATTTTTTCGGCTCGTATTAATTCGGTGATTCAGACACATTCAATTAATCATTCTAGTTCTTCTAGTCAGATCTTGCTATCAACAGCTTTAATAAGGGTGAATGATCTATACGGTAATTCTTGTATGGCCAGAGCTTTAGTCGATACTGGATCTCAAAGGACTTTGATAACTGATTCACTAAGAAAAACGTTGAATCTCTCTGTGAATTATTCGGATGCCTCTATGTATGGCATTGGAGATAACTGCTTGGAAAAGCCGTTAGGAGAGGTGGATATCACTATTCACCGCTATTCATGAGTTCCTCTGAGAGACATGCCTCAATCATTGGAAATATAAATACAGACATCTGTCTGGCCTCAATCTTTAAGGATTCCAATGCTCTCAAATGAGTCTCCAACTAATCATAAAATGATGTCACCTTTAACTGTTGTCTGGAGGAGTAATCGATCATAAGGCGGATAAGGTCCCTGACATACACTTGTTTCAACAGTTCAGGCCTTCCAAATCTTTATGTCAAAGTTTCTATAACTTTGGGGTAATTATCGGCAGTCAGGGGGTAACTATCAATCATTTTACTAGCTCTCTGGTTCCCGGCGACATAGATTACAGAAGATATTGAAATTTTGTCGCTGTGTTCTAAAGTAGGATCGACATGTATCTTGTTGAACTGTGCCCACCATCCCAACCAATCTTTTATTTCTCCTGTAAACTTTTTAAATTCTATCTTGGGTAGTTTTACAGTTATATGGTGTGAGCTATAGGCGAAGCTCACTTCACTTGCCATGGACTGGATGCAGGGATATTGGCTTCAACAAGAGCGAGACATTTTTTATATATCCTCTTATATATCTGGGTATATTGCAAGGCTTCCTCATCGTCTTGCTCTAGTTCCTCTTCGCTAACGTCTGAAGTTAGCATGAAGTCTCTTATCTTGCTTTGGATCACAAGAAGCTCACTGTGAGTTTCTTCAATGATCTCTCTATTATATTCAATGTCCTCTACAGGTATCGGTGGAGTACGTGACAGAAACTCTTCTGTCGTCTTCAAGCTGCGAGTTAGTCGCTTTCTAAGGAAATTTCTATGTCTTTTCAAAATTTCCATTTTTGAAAAAAACACTATAAACAGAAGGTAAAACAAAAGGTACTTAGCTTCAATCTTGACTTGTACTCCGCCGTTAATCCACCTGATCTTCCTTGTCAGAAGCCAACCCGCGGGGACACCACTTTGTGTAGAAATGTCGGGTTGTCGTTTCACAAAACACTGATGCGAAATTAGGTAGAAGAATTCGCAGTGATGATTCTTTGTGGGCTGTTGCAAGGATTTAAATAAGATCACTAAATAGCAGAAAGGAGAGGGTAAAAGTCTCCTTCTAACTAACTTTATTTAATACTTCTTAAGAGGACAGAGGAAAACACCCAACTGGTCGGTAGCAGACCAAGCCGTGTTCTAGTCCTTTGTTGGCGGCTGGCGCCGCCGGGGCTTATTTGTTTACAGTCGTCACCCGAGCCGTTTGGACGACATTATTCCACAATTCCTTCAACTTAAAATTACCGAGAGGACCAATTTATTTTATTCAATTTATCGAGTATTTTTCAAGGGACCGGGAAAACATTTCAAATTGTCGAGAGATTCAAATTAACGAGTTACAAATTATAGAGAGTCGACTGTATTTTTCATATTATCTAATAAATAAAATGCATTTATAAAATGCCTATATTTGTATATATATTATTCGAATTAATTTATATACATATATATTGTTAGTTTATATGAAAAAAATATATATATATGTGATGAGGTTTAATTGACTCTTGTAGAATCCTGTCGATTAAATCTGTGATGAGGTATCCAGTCGACTTAAACTATGGTGTGAGTCCCTGTAACTCTCGCTATACTGTGTTGACCGAGAGGAACAGTCAGGATGGGGAGTTTTCCAGTACCTCTCTGCACCTTGGAAAACCTTTAAAAGTTCTCACAAAGTACAGGCAGTCGTGGTCGAGGCAGAGTGAAAAGCTTGAGAATGTCCATACAAAAAACGAAGACACAGTTGCACTAAGAAAGTTCCGTGAACAGATAAAAGTTGAGCTGGGAGCGAAAGATGGAGATAGAAGAGTTCTTACTGGTCTAAATGGTGGATGAGGTAGACCTGGGGTACAACCGATGAGGGCTCACGCAGATGGTGAAGTGACTGTTTATAGGTTAAGACGGGGGCTTTATATGTCTTTCCCGAGAAGGGGAGTATTGCATTTCAACAGATGCGAAGAGTGTGGATCGTCTGGCGAAATTGGACACTGGCGCCGTGGCAGTTTCCATCTTTAGAATTTGTTGTGGGAATTCTAAATCTATCTCGATTTTAAACTTTTTGACCTTTTACTTTATCTCAACTCTTAATCTATTACAGAGTTTTATTTATTTATCCTCAGTTTGTACAAAGTACATTACATATAATGATGTATTGACACATGTCAATTTTATGCGTATAATCATTTACAGATGTATCTGGCTAGATTTGTCAAAATTGGGGTCAGCCAACAGAAGATTTTTCAAATAAGGCCAATTATCCTTTTCTATAAAGAAATTGGGCAATTCTGATGTGATCTTATCAATGACTATAGGATTGAGGTTGAATATTAGGTTTGAGAAATGTGGGCTAAATTGGAGAGAGACCACACCCAATGATTGTTCTACAAGTTTGTTTCCCAAAACTAAAAACTGTAGTTTTACATTCAGCAAGAGGAAGATTTAATTTCTTTCGACAACTATTTGTTATAAGAAACCTTTGAGAGCGTGTATCTATGAGGGCTCTACATGTTTGAAGAACCCCATTTTCCGATTTGACCTTTATTAAAGCCTTAGAGAGTAATATCCGATCATGACTTTTGTCGTTTGCAAAACATGAGACACTGGCATGGGTCAATGGAGATATGTCCGCAACAGGACTAACATTTCCGGTTTGAGCTGATGCAAAAGAGTATGATGTCTCTTATTACATGATTTGCAATTTTGCGTGAAGACGCATGACGATACTCTATGGTTAGATCTTAGACAGTTGTAGCATAGACGATTATCTTTTACAAATGTCCATCTTTCAGGTAACCTCATGCCATTAAATTTAGGACATTTTAACGAAAAATGTTCACCTTCACATAAGACGCGTGACTTGACTCTGCTATCTATACTAGAGTCAGAGGCAAATGTTGCTGAATGAGAATGAGTGGATTTATTCATTTTGTAGAATTGTTTTGAATTTTCTTTATTCTGAAAACTCATGAGACTTCCAGCAAATCTTTCCAGGAAAGAAATCATATTTTCATACGATGGATATTCTTTCTCAAGCAAACTCATCTCCCATTCCTTTCTTATTGAACGATAAAGTTTTGATTGAATTATATGAATTAAAATCATATCCGATAAATTATTACGTTCCAATCCGAGGATAGAGAGATTCTCAATGCTTTCGTTACAAGTGTCCAGGAGATCAAGTAAATCTTCAGTAGATTCTTGTTTTACATATTTTAGATCATACAAATTTTGAATTTGTTTAAAAGCCAATTAACTTTTTTGTCGAATCTATTGACCAAGGTTTGCAAGGCAATAGGATAATTTTCATCAGAAATATTGAACGCCCTAATAAGTCTAGCGGCATTTCCTTTTAGTGCAGAATTTAAATATTGAAGTTTTTGATAATTTCCCAGTGTTGGATTTTGATCAATAGATCTAATAAAAATTTCCTTAAAACTCAGCCAATCTGAAATATCACCACTAAAGGTGGGCAATTGAAATTTGGGAAGTTCTGAATGCGTTTCACCTGAAAATGTATTTTTATTTAAATTTCCCAGCGATCTATTTATTTTTATAAAAAATAATTGATTTTAGACTTTGCCTCAAAGGATACCTTAAAATTTTCTTCAGAATTAATGACTTTATATTTTACTAATTTCACATATTGATTATCAAAGCTAGCTTTTAATTATAACAAGTCTTCTTTATTTTGCATAAGTGCGTATTTATCATTGCCTTCTAAATTATATTCTACATCTGCTTTTATAAATTCTAAACCTTTAATCAGAGAATCAAAAATTAAGATTTCTGTTTCCATTTTTTGAAGATTAGTATTCAAAGCATTACCTTTCTTTATTTCTATGGCTTCTAAGAACTTTCTATTTCTTCTACTTCTTTCCCGGATTTCGGCACCAAAATATGTTAGCACGTTTTCTTTGAAGTTTCTTCTAGAAAGAACGAGCTGACTCAATTCGATTCAATTGATTCATTTCAAACAACAAAAGAGAATTACACTACGATTTAATGCGATTTAGTTGTATTTATAACACAAAAGAAAACAGAAAAAGAAATAAAAACAACAAAAATAATGATGATAAATAACAATAAAATTCTATGAATATGAATTATAATTAATTAATAAAATACAAAAATAATGATAATAAAAAACCTAACAATCATTTTGGATCAAAAATTTGATTATATTATTGAAAGGTAAAAAAAAAAAAAATTCAAATTTGAATATTTTATACAAAAAAATTAAAATATATTTAGAGATTATTAATGATTGGATAAATGTTGGGTAGTGATAAAATTGAACAAAAATTGTCTCTTTTGAAGAGAAGTTGAAACTGTGGTCTGTAAATAGATCATATCCCTTTGGTAAACATCGGTGTTTTTATGACTCTCTGAAACTGGGAATACGTGAAATGACATTTTCATTTGTCCAAAATGGTGATATGTAGAGAATGATTTCTCTTTTGCGTCATAAAGTCTATATAAAATTTTACACAAATAAATTTACTGGCAATGCGTTTCTTTTTTAAATCTCTACAGACCTTACTGCAATGATATGATTTAATGAATGAGAGGGCTTGGCTCATCAGTAGTGAACCCTCTCAGCGGTTTCGCCAAATTAATCTCTAGACCGCTCTACTATTGTATTGGACTGGTTTTGTTATATACCCTGCATTTTCTATGGAAGGCAGCTAAATGGTGTTTAGTGAACTATGGACATAAGCTTATAGGTCTGTAGAGGTACATACATATAAATTTCAAGGTATTGCATCGAGCAAAGCTCTTCCGCGCAAAACATGTTTTCATAACCATTATATATTAGTAAATTAAATTTTATTGCCCTCTATCGTTAAAATTTTACACAAATAAATTTACTGGCAATGCGTTTCTTTTTTAAATCTCTACAGACCTTACTGCAATGATATGATTTAATGAATGAGAGGGCTTGGCTCATCAGTAGTGAACCCTCTCAGCGGTTTCGCCAAATTATTCTCTAGACCGCTCTACTATTGTATTGGACTGGTTTTGTTATATACCCTGCATTTTCTATGGAAGGCAGCTAAATGGTGTTTAGTGAACTATGGACATAAGCTTATAGGTCTGTAGAGGTACATACATATAAATTTCAAGGTATTGCATCGAGCAAAGCTCTTCCGCGCAAAACATGTTTTCATAACCATTATATATTAGTAAATTAAATTTTATTGCCCTCTATCGTTAAAATTTTACACAAATAAATTTACTGGCAATGCGTTTCTTTTTTAAATCTCTACAGACCTTACTGCAATGATATGATTTAATGAATGAGAGGGCTTGGCTCATCAGTAGTGAACCCTCTCAGCGGTTTCGCCAAATTAATCTCTAGACCGCTCTACTATTGTATTGGACTGGTTTTGTTATATACCCTGCATTTTCTATGGAAGGCAGCTAAATGGTGTTTAGTGAACTATGGACATAAGCTTATAGGTCTGTAGAGGTACATACATATAAATTTCAAGGTATTGCATCGAGCAAAGCTCTTCCGCGCAAAACATGTTTTCATAACCATTATATATTAGTAAATTAAATTTTATTGCCCTCTATCGTTAAAATTTTACACAAATAAATTTACTGGCAATGCGTTTCTTTTTTAAATCTCTACAGACCTTACTGCAATGATATGATTTAATGAATGAGAGGGCTTGGCTCATCAGTAGTGAACCCTCTCAGCGGTTTCGCCAAATTAATCTCTAGACCGCTCTACTATTGTATTGGACTGGTTTTGTTATATACCCTGCATTTTCTATGGAAGGCAGCTAAATGGTGTTTAGTGAACTATGGACATAAGCTTATAGGTCTGTAGAGGTACATACATATAAATTTCAAGGTATTGCATCGAGCAAAGCTCTTCCGCGCAAAACATGTTTTCATAACCATTATATATTAGTAAATTAAATTTTATTGCCCTCTATCGTTAAAATTTTACACAAATAATTTTACACACCAGTCCAATACAATAGTAGAGCGGTCTAGAGATTAATTTGGCGAAACCGCTGAGAGGGTTCACTACTGATGAGCCAAGCCCTCTCATTCATTAAATCATATCATTGCAGTAAGGTCTGTAGAGATTTAAAAAAGAAACGCATTGCCAGTAAATTTATTTGTGTAAAATTTTAACGATAGAGGGCAATAAAATTTAATTTACTAATATATAATGGTTATGAAAACATGTTTTGCGCGGAAGAGCTTTGCTCGATGCAATACCTTGAAATTTATATGTATGTACCTCTACAGACCTATAAGCTTATGTCCATAGTTCACTAAACACCATTTAGCTGCCTTCCATAGAAAATGCAGGGTATATAACAAAACCAGTCCAATACAATAGTAGAGCGGTCTAGAGATTAATTTGGCGAAACCGCTGAGAGGGTTCACTACTGATGAGCCAAGCCCTCTCATTCATTAAATCATATCATTGCAGTAAGGTCTGTAGAGATTTAAAAAAGAAACGCATTGCCAGTAAATTTATTTGTGTAAAATTTTAACGATAGAGGGCAATAAAATTTAATTAACTAATATATAATGGTTATGAAAACATGTTTTGCGCGGAAGAGCTTTGCTCGATGCAATACCTTGAAATTTATATGTATGTACCTCTACAGACCTATAAGCTTATGTCCATAGTTCACTAAACACCATTTAGCTGCCTTCCATAGAAAATGCAGGGTATATAACAAAACCAGTCCAATACAATAGTAGAGCGGTCTAGAGATTAATTTGGCGAAACCGCTGAGAGGGTTCACTACTGATGAGCCAAGCCCTCTCATTCATTAAATCATATCATTGCAGTAAGGTCTGTAGAGATTTAAAAAAGAAACGCATTGCCAGTAAATTTATTTGTGTAAAATTTTAACGATAGAGGGCAATAAAATTTAATTTACTAATATATAATGGTTATGAAAACATGTTTTGCGCGGAAGAGCTTTGCTCGATGCAATACCTTGAAATTTATATGTATGTACCTCTACAGACCTATAAGCTTATGTCCATAGTTCACTAAACACCATTTAGCTGCCTTCCATAGAAAATGCAGGGTATATAACAAAACCAGTCCAATACAATAGTAGAGCGGTCTAGAGATTAATTTGGCGAAACCGCTGAGAGGGTTCACTACTGATGAGCCAAGCCCTCTCATTCATTAAATCATATCATTGCAGTAAGGTCTGTAGAGATTTTAAAAAGAAACGCATTGCCAGTAAATTTATTTGTGTAAAATTTTAACGATAGAGGGCAATAAAATTTAATTTACTAATATATAATGGTTATGAAAACATGTTTTGCGCGGAAGAGCTTTGCTCGATGCAATACCTTGAAATTTATATGTATGTACCTCTACAGACCTATAAGCTTATGTCCATAGTTCACTAAACACCATTTAGCTGCCTTCCATAGAAAATGCAGGGTATATAACAAATCCAGTCCAATACAATAGTAGAGCGGTCTAGAGATTAATTTGGCGAAACCGCTGAGAGGGTTCACTACTGATGAGCCAAGCCCTCTCATTCATTAAATCATATCATTGCAGTAAGGTCTGTAGAGATTTAAAAAAGAAACGCATTTCCAGTAAATTTATTTGTGTAAAATTTTAACGATAGAGGGCAATAAAATTTAATTTACTAAAGTCTATATAAGATTTAACCAAATTGTTTTGATTGGTGATAGCAATTAACATGTAAAATTTTTAATGTATGTTGTGTTGTGATTAAGGCGTTGGTGAGATTTGTAAGAAAACCAAAATGGTTAGTGTGAAAAATATGTTTTAAAAAAATGGCGATCATGAAGATAGCGGTCAAGATGATAGCTTTGTGAGGGAGGACGTTGGACGGGGGATATGTACTGGAATAGATTCGGGGATCCTATTACTGGAGGGTCACTCGTAAGTGGTGGTTTGTTATTTTTGTCCTTTACTTGAAACTTTCTTCTTTTGTTGAAGTTGGCAATTTTCTTCTATAATTGAAAGATATGGTTTTTTCGGTGTTCGTAGTTGTTGTGTTTCGAGTAAAAATGTTATTGAGTGATGTCAGGTTTAGATGTCTGGTGAAAGTTCGACGTGGACACGCTTTGGGGTGATATGTGTCACACGCGTGAAGGCGTCTTTGGCCTGAAAAGTGAAAACGTTTTGTGGTGTGGCGCTGTGACACGAAGTGAAAAATTGTGAATGAAAAGGTGTCAGGTGAAGTCGTTGTTTGGTACAAAATCTAACCTGTTTCACCATGAATAACAAGTTACAAGAGTCATGGGTGGTGGTTGTACGAACATAAATCGATAATTTTTATATTGTCAGTGGAGAGATGTGGCACGCTTAATGTGAATTTTTTTTTTATTGCGGCGACGATATAGAGCTAAGTGGAGCTTGTGTGGCTCAAGATTTGGATTATTTTGTGAAATCGCGCACTAATAATTGCTGCCAATTGGAGAGAGTGATGTGTGAGGGTGTTGTAGATTTTGTGGAGAGAGATGTATGTTTGATAAATTATGCCTTTAAAATGAAGAGACGAAGGAGTGTATCTATGTTAGAATAAAACGTTTTTTTGGGAAGGGACAATTATTTTTCTAGTTGTGATTTTGAAGATATTGTATCTTTCGATTTTTTTTTTCAATTTAAAAAAAAAATGCGTTTCACCTATGTTAATTTATATTTAAAATTTGATTTTTTTTTTTCAAATCGTGGACTATTGGAGAGTGAAAATTATCCTTCTAAAAGGGCAATGTCGTGATAGTGACAAGAATATTTTGAATTGGGACGTTTACATAAAATGGTGAATATGACAATAATATTTTCAAAATTTTAAGAAATTGATTATGAAATGGTTATATTTTGGTATGAAGATAACTAATAAGAAGAACAAAATAAGTTTAGAATTATGATGAATGAGAGATTTAAAAATAATAATAATAATGATTTTTTTTAAGTTGTAGATTTGGATAATGCTATTTTAGGTAAATTTAGGAAAGGCATGTAAGCATTAGTAAATTGGTGAAAATGCGTGATGGACGAATATTTTTTGGAGTAAAATTGAGAGTAATAACTTCAAATTTATAATCTGATTGAAAATTAAAGTAAATTTGATAAATGAGAGCGTGAAAGTTTTAAAAATTGAATAAAAAATGATATAAAAAGTAAAAATTGATTTTAAAATGCTTAAAGTGAAAATATAAATACAAAAATTATGAGGATTCAAATTGCGAACTTGAGGATAAAGTTAGGGTAGGTTTTTTAAAATTTACAATTGTGTGATGATTGTTCAGTCAGGAAACTTGGTTTCTGGTTGTTTTCCTGCTGACGTGGAAAGCGCTCCATGTAGGGCTTGCGGAAGCTTGTAACTTCTGTGAAGTTGATCGCGGCTTGTCGCTTTGATCATTGTCTCGATGTCAGGCCGAAGGTAGAGAACTTCTCAACGGGTTTGCGTCATTCATCTCCTCGATTTCCATGACTTGCGGGAATTTCGACTGTGTCGTTGTGTCGACTGTGAATCCTGTCGACTAAATCTGTGATGAGGTATCCAGTCGACTTAAACTATGGTGTGAGACTCTGTAACTCTCGCTATACTGTGTTGACCGAGAGGAACAGTCAGGATGGAGAGTTTTCCATTACCTCTCTGCACCTTGGAAAACCTTTAAAAGTTCTCACAAAGTACAGGAGTCGTGGTCGAGGCAGAGTGGAAAGCATGGGAATGTCCATACAAAAAACGAAGACACAGTTGCACTAAGAAAGTTCCCTGAACAGATAAAAGTTGAGCTAGGAGCGAAAGATGGAGATAGAAGTGTTCTTACCGGTCTAAATGGTGGATGAGGTACACCTGGGGTACAACCGACGAGGGCTCACGCAGATGGTTAAGTGACTGTTTATAGGTTAAAACGGGGCTTTATATACCTTTCCCGAAAAAGGGAGTATTGCATTTCAACAGATGCGAAGAGTGTGGATCGTCTGGCGAAATTGGACACTGGCGCCGTGGCAGTTTCCATCTTTAGACTTTGTTGTGGGAATTCTAAATATACCTCGATTTTAGACGTTTTTGACCTTTTACTTTAGCTCAAATCTTAATCTATTACAGAGTTTTACTTATTTATCCTCAGTTTGTACAAAGTTCATTACATATAATGACGTAATGACACATGAAAATAAGGCGTATAATCATTTACAGATGTGTTTCAATTATACAACATGAAAATCTTGTTATAAGTTATATACAATATGGGGTTGTTGGTTCAAATTACCATATATATGCGCGCGTATTAAAATGTATCCATTGATAAAAAATAGTGAAAAGCAAATAAAGTAAATGAATAAAGGAACATATGTGGAGGGGTACACATGGGAGTGAAATAAACTGATTTTTGAAGTCCTATTGGAGGTAAATAAAATTTATTGTACTTGGGGGATTTACTCTTCTAATCGTTTATTGCTGACATTTTTTTCGCACCTTTTTATTTGTCTCTCGACTTTCTTCACGAGTTTACCTTTGTGGAGCTTCTGGTAAAAACAATTGGGTTCTCCAAACCCTTTTCACTCCTTGTCGTTTTATAGATAACATTTTACTCGGTATTTTACTAGCAGATATAGAGATATTAGAGTGACGATTAGAATAAATAGGTAATTTTGTTGTTTCTTATATTTGCATTTCAAATCGATTTTATATTTCAAATTAAATTATTCCATTTAAAAATTATATTGAACAATAATATTGAGGACGCAAAATATACGAAGATATTAATGGCCAGTTCATCTAGAATATTCAATGTGTCTGTCCATAAAATATTGTAACAAAGTATTTAATATTTTATTAGCAGAGTATTATTCTTTAATGTATATATTTTGCTACTCTGTACACTTCTTCCCTCTTTTGCTTATCTTTTGTTTATCATTCATAGTTTGTTCTTGCCTGAAATAAATTGTTGTCTGATCCCGAAGTTGGTCTTGCCTAATTTTCCACGTAGCATTTTGGTGAAGATGCTGGGTAAATTAAGGAAAACAAACTGAAGTGCGCCGAAAAGACCTAGAGGCCATGGGTGCTGTGATCTACATTTTCGGAGATTGGCTTCAGGATTCCACCGACGTGTCAAAGCCAAGACTTCCCTCCAAGATGACGATGTCCCTATAGACGATACGACGACAAAGCCGCTCTTCACGACGCAAGAAAAAGGACGCAAAGCTACTAGGGACAAAGATCCAAGAATTCGATGGAATCCTTAGCAGAAACACGTCAGATCCATGTCAGAAACTACAATAATTGCTAGCTGTGAGTCACGGCTCCCATAGGGAAGGAGCTATATAACAAAGTATTTATTATTTTATTAGCAGAATGTAATTTTTTTATGTTTATATTTTGCTTCTCTGTACACTTCTTCCCTCTTTTGCTTATCTTTTGTTTATCATTCATAGTTTGTTCTTGCCTGAAATAAATTGTTGTCCCATCCCGAAGTTGGTCTTCTCTAATTTTCCACGTGGCAATATTAATAGCTTTTGTTTCTTTTGTGGAAGGACAATAAACTATGGACACCAAGTGTTCAGACACTTTCTATCGCAAATAAAATGTCAATTCCATAACCGACGAGTTCCAATGGATTCAAAATAATTATATTTATGAATGACGTTTCGCATTTTTATGTAGATGCATGCATTTAAGAGTTGTAGAGAAGTTTGCTTGAGGACATTGTAGAGTGGCTGAGAAATATGTTCTTCTTTGGTGGAGATTTTTTAGCGTATTGAACATATATATGTGTAAAAACAAACAATTCTGATCTTTTTTCATTCGACTAATTCTGATATTTTAGAATTTTTAGAGCTTTCGGTAAATTTACCTTTTCCAGAAATTAATAAGATCTACAAATTATAAATATAAATATTAAACCTTTTTTGTTGTTATTTATATAAAATTATAATTTGAGGTAACCTTTTACGAATAAATTATATTTGAGAGTGAAAATAACATATTTCAAATATATTTTATGCTAATGAAAAGCATTCTTAGAGTTATCACAAATAGCTGAAGTAGCTATAAATAAAAATTATATCGAGAGATAGAGAGAGCCGGTATATTTGATAGAGTAAAGGTTGTGTGTGCTAGTTGTAGAGATACTAGCCGAATGACCCGGGCAACGTCCGTGTTTTACCCGATTGAATGTTTTTATTCAAATACTATTTGTTACAATTATAAATTGGCGCCTTGAATAAATGCATATATTAGTTAATAACTATAGCCTATGTGCTTTATCTGTCTATGTACTGTTGGCTTCCGTAGGCGTCTCTTACTGGGAAAAAGAAAGAGAGGATTCCATTTAGTTATTAACTAATATATGCATTTATTTAAGGAGCGACCCGCTCCAACACAATAGATACAAAAACGAAAAAGCGAGTGGGGGAGCATGATGGGGGGGGGGGGGGGGGGGGGGGGGGGGGCAAAGGTGGCGTGATCGTAGCTAACCAATAGGACCAACGGTGACAGAGATGAAAACTGAATAATTAAGAGATGAAGAACGCATGACGCTCGTAACTGTATATTGAATAGGTGTTGTTCAGATATATTGCGATATGACTATATATCGATGAAATGAGTAGAGTATTAATAGTTAATTAATTTAATTGGAATTGAATAACAATGTATGTATGTGAGATTACAATCTATTACATCTCAAGAGAGTCCCTAGATTATATTTTAATTAAGTGAGATATACATCTATATAATATATTCAGTGAAATATTATATAATTCTCTCAATGAAACAATGTCTTGAAAACCATTAATATGAGCTTATAAAATTCAGGCGGATGAAGATTGAGATTTATCATAATTTTATAGATATCAGTTATATCTGACAGCAATTAAAAAAAAAAGAATAATAAAAATACATAAAGGAAATTATTATAGAGAGAGAAATAAAAAGTATAAATATTTATATATGATAATTTAAACCAATAACCCTATATTATGTAATTTATAACAAGATTGTCATGTTGTATATAGAACTAATTATAAACTATAACTAATTATATGCATAATTGACGTGTGTCCTTGTATCCCCATATGTAATGTACTGAGGATGAATAAATAAAAATATATAATAGATTAAAAGCTGAGTTAAGAGCCAGAGAGAGAATCAAAAGTAACTTCTAAAGATAGATTGGAAGCGACAGACTGTCGCCAGTGTCCGGTGTCCCTCGACACGTGCATGACCCAATTCTCTTTGTCAGAGCTGTCGTATAAATAAGACCGGCCTTAGCCACAGCAGTCAGTTCCAGTGAGTTCCCCATCAGCGTGTCGCCGGTTGTCACCAACTCATCGACCATGTAAAACAGTAAGAAACCTTCTCGATCTCCATCTTTGCTTTTGGCTCGACTTTTTATCTATTCAAAGAACTTTCTTTCAACTGTGTCGCTTCGTTTTGTGTGTG
Source organism: Cordylochernes scorpioides (assembly GCA_030710605.1). Taxonomy (NCBI): domain Eukaryota; kingdom Metazoa; phylum Arthropoda; class Arachnida; order Pseudoscorpiones; family Chernetidae; genus Cordylochernes; species Cordylochernes scorpioides. The sequence continues at coordinate 40,028,293 of CP092872.1, read as the reverse complement.
TGGACATTCCCAGCTTTTCCACTCTGCCTCGACCACGACTGCCTGTACCCTGTGAGAACTGTTAAAGATCCTACAAGGTGCAGAGAGGTACGGGAAAACTCTCCACGCCTTGACTGTCCCTCGCGGTTACTACAGGTTTGACCCTCGGTTACATCACCTTATTACAGAGAGTCGACAGGATCCCTAATCACAGATAAGTCGACTCAACACAATATTACAGATAGTCGACAGGATCTCAACACATTATCACATATATATATACAAAGGCCACTCCAAAGGTTTTCGCAATTACTTTTTTTTTTTTTTTGAAGCTGCAACTTTAAAATTTTCATAGTTTCTTAAAGTATTCACGCTCAACACCTATGTAAGATTTCATACGTGAAAACCATTTATCGAAGAACTTTCACCAATCATCTTCAGGGATGGAATTTACAGCATTGATAAAGTGTTTCAGCGCTTCTTCATCAGTGTCAAATTTTATTCCTTTCAACGATAACTTAACATTCTTAGGAGGAGACGATTTTGAAGAGCACCAAAGAGTAGATTGCCGTTATGGTTCTGGATCTAAATTGTAAATATAAGTTTCGTCACCTGTAATAATATAAAAACAGTCTTTGATTCGCCTTCATCAATTTTTTTCAACATGAAATTACACCATTTAACGCGACCAAGTTTTTGACCTTTAGTCAAGCTGTGAAGTACCTGTGGCGACCGCACTTTGCTTCAGCGAACTGGGACAAAGCTTCAAAACACATACGGGCAGAAGCTTGGCGAGCACGTGTTGGGAGAACACTTCACTACGCATGCGCGGGCGTCATCCAGAATTTTCTAGCGGCTGGCTTCTTCCGACACTTGATCTGGCACTCAGCGGTAAACAACAAGGCTAAAGCTGGCGGCCGTTACTTCAACCGTTGTTTCTTTTCTCTTTATAATTTCTTGCTTTAAATAAATTAATTTTAATTTTAATTTTATCAGCAGCCTTTCCACAAGCCACACCAACACTTCACGCAACAACCATCCTACAAAATTGGTGAGCCGGACGACTCGAATGAAGAATTAACGGCCAACGTCAAGGGCAAATCAAGGAAGCTCAAACATTCACGATGGAACTCACCCCATCTCAAATATCAAAACTGATTTTTCGAGCTCCACCCTTCTTGCCCAAAGACATTCCATTGTGGCTCAACCAACTGGAAGCTGCCTTTAATTTTGCAATCATCTGCGTCTTCGACATTGTTGAGAACCCACCAGTTTCAGGAAAGTATACGGCGCTCAAAGAACGACTTCTCCTGCGATTTGGCCGGTCACGCCAGGTACGAACAGCTCAAGTCTCAGAAACTAAGCCCATTGCTGATCAGAGACCCTCGATTGTCCTGGTCGAATTGTCCAAACCACCTCCATCTCAGCACTGTGATCCCTATACTCCCACCTCCAATAGCCGCCTCCAACATCTGGAGCAGACGGATTTACCCCGTGACATGAATGTCACAACAACTGCCCCGGTGACTACAGTCCATAACTTTGAAGACACCAACTCAAGCTCCACCTTGCTTTCTCCCACCAGCTCTCTGAGTGACTCTTCATCCCTGGACTCCTCATCGTTCTGCTCCAACCCTCCTTCAAACACCATCTCGTGCCCCCCTGAAACTGTTTTCTCCACCCCAGTGCACAGTGACAATCCCTTGCCCCAACAGCCGCCGTCTCATGAAGAGCCCTTGCCCCAGCAGCCGCCGTCTCACGAAGAGCCCTTGCCCCAGCAGCCGCCGTCTCATGAAGAACCCCTGCCCCTGCAGCCGCCGTCTCACGAAGAGCCCTTGCCTCCATACTGCGAGCAGAAACATCCACTCTTCCTAGAAGAAACCAATAACGCTGCTGCAACGACTCCTCTCCACTTGCAGCCCGCCCAAACTTCGGTAACACAACCTCTCCAACCTCAAAACTCACTCCAACAGTCATCACCTCCCATTGAATCAAGAGTCACTACTTCCCCAATACCAATAGCTCCACCGGTACTCGCGGCGACTACACCCATCGCTGAGCAACCCATCGTGTCCCTGCAAGCTAACAAGATGGTCGCCACCCATTACATCCGGACAACATTTGAAAAGGACAGGTGCCTCCCTCAAGCCCCCAAGACCAGATCCCAACCCAACAAGGCACCCTACCAAGAGTTCCCTCTACGACTACATAGGATCTTTAAGGATCCTACTGGAGGGGGAGTAGTGTGGCGACCGCACTTTGCTTCAGCGAACTGGGACAAAGCTTCAAAACACATACGGGCAGAAGCTTGGCGAGCACGTGTTGGGAGAACACTTCACTACACATGCGCGGGCGTCATCCAGAACTTTCTAGCGGCTGGCTTCTTCCGACACTTGATCTGGCACTCAGCGGTAAACAACAAGGCTAAAGCTGGCGGCCGTTACTTCAACCGTTGTTTCTTTTCTCTTTGTAATTTCTTGCTTTAAATAAATTAATTTTAATTATAATTTTATCAGCAGCCTTTCCACAAGCCACACCAACACTTCACGCAACAACCATCCTACATACCCATCAAGTTTCTGTATTTTAAATGGTCATTAATTATGGTGTTGATTGCTTCCGATCCAATGCTCACACTTTCTCTAACTATTGATACTTAATTATTCGATCTTATCTAAGTAGAAATCTTATCAGTTCAAATTTCTCTTGGGCCACTGCTGGTGGTGGTCGACCTGAACGAAATTCATTTTCAAGGTTGGTTTTCCAAATTTAAAATCATTAAACCAATTACAAACTGTTCTAATAGAAAGAGCTTTATCTCCTAAAGCTTTTATGAATCTTTCATGGGATTTTTCCGATGTTACTTTTAAAATTACATTTATAATCATAAAAGATCGTCCCGCGTATAATTTCTCTAGTCAACTCCATTGTCTCTGATTCAACGTTAAGAAAATAGCGCTGCCGCTGTAAACAAAGTCGCGCCCTCTATGAGTAATTGTTGTTACTATTTTATGAAATTTTTAATTTTAGGTAAAATATGCATGTATACATTAATGGTTTAATTTATATTTTATATTTTAATTATTTAATATTGATTGCAAAAACATTTGAAGTGGCATGTTTACCTTGTATAATATTTATTTCTCTATACGTGTTTTTCTATCTAAAGTTAATAAGTAAACGTGAACTTCGTTTGTATTATATTGGAAGAAATCATCTTGCTCTGGAGGCTTTGTTGTCTAGGACGACAAAGGAAAGAAATCTAATGCATTTGCCTTATACAAGTTTTACAAGGCTGCTCTAAAGAAGAAACATTGAGAAAAGAGAGCCGTTTGTAACGGATATGTGAATAAACTGTTGATACCGAATCTCGAATGTCGCTTTTTATAAACCTGAGGAAATATTTCGGCTACATTTTAATTAGTATTTTTAGCTTTTTTTTTATTTGAAGAACTTTTTTTACGCGGAGTAAATACGAAGAGAAGTAAAAACATCAGGCCAATTAAGCGACCAATATGCGTTCTGATTTTTTTCTCAAATTGCTTACGTACTTTTTTTTTAAATATCTTTTTATATAAGTGTTACTTTTTTTACAAAGGTATTGAGTATTGAAAGATAAATTTATATTACTAAGTTACGGTAAGTACACATAATGCAATTTTTTAAAATCATCAGAAAATTAGCGTTACTGTAAGAAAATAATGGCTTTCCTATTTTTTATTAATTTTTGTTCTGGCCTTTGTTGTTTTATCTCGTTTTTTAAATCGTTCAAAATGCAGTCGCCTAATTTCCATTTTATCTTTCATTTTTTACACAATTATATTTACATTTTTTAAAAATAAGGCTTATTTTGGATTTAAATATGATTATTTATTTACCGATATTTCGATGGATCAATCTTCCATCTTTTACGAGGTGTTTTGCAGTGAAGCACGCAGCAGGTCGCGCGCCCCAGGTGAGCCACTAGACGTCTTCTAAGCTTATTGGGCGATGAACCATCTAATATATACAATCTAAACAGAGTAAATATAATCAAAATAAAAGTGATATATGTAAATGACTATTGAAATTAAGAGATATCAAATTAATTAAAGAAAAGTGATATATGTAAATGACTAAGTGATATATGTAAATGACTAATGAAAATTAAGAGATATCGAATTAATTAAACAAATAAAATATCATGAAAATTGAAATAACTGTGTAACAAATATACAAATAGTAGTAATAGATATCCGATTAAAAATGGAATAAAATAACCATGTAAATAGCATAATCATCTAAGAGGTTCTAAATTGGGTATATATATCTGGCAAGTCAATCTTTCTATTGATACTATTTTTATTCTCTAATGAGCTCCAGCTTTCTAAAAATAAACGGCAATGTTTTTCTTTGATGTTTTGATGAATTATAGATGTGTGATCGAAGTCTGGAGTGTGACTATTGTTGAATGCATGATCTACTAGTAGAGATGTCGGGTTATGGCGCTTTAGTGCGGATTTGTGTTGGTTAATTCTTTCAGATAAAGGTTTGCTGGTTTCTCCTATGTATATTGCCTGGCAGGATTTGCATGGTATTTTATAAACCACATTCGCTCTATCTTCTGGCTTGTAGATTTGTTTTGTATCAGGGTGACGGAAGATGCTTCTTAAATTCTGATTGGGTTGATATCTGGTTGTAATATTGTGTTTTTTAAACTTCTGGCTATTCTTTCACAGCCATAGCTGTAAGGTAGGGAGCAAAACATGTTCGGGGTTGAGATCTGTGATACTGTGAGAATAGCCAGAAGTTTAAAAAAACACAATATTACAACCAGATATCAACCCAATCAGAATTTAAGAAGCATCTTCCGTCACCCTGATACAAAACAAATCTACAAGCCAGAAGATAGAGCGAATGTGGTTTATAAAATACCATGCAAATCCTGCCAGGCAATATACATAGGAGAAACCAGCAAACCTTTATCTGAAAGAATTTGCCTTTTTAAAGGAATATTGAAAGATGAATAAGTGTTGAATCAATTATTTTAATTTAACTGGCTGTAAAGATTATAAAATTTGGATTTCTTCCCTAAACTATCTTCTCTTTCATCTTTGAATTTCTTGTTTTTCTACAACTTCAAAATATAAGGTCTAAATTTGTCCCCCCCCCACAACATGTGTCATCCATAAATAGATGTTTACAGTTGAAGGCGTCCGCGGACAAGGTAGGTACACATTATATCTGTTCATATAAATGTTTCACTGAAGTAACTTTATATTAACACATAAAATCCGGTTGAAAGGAGGTCTAGACATAATAGAGAAGGGATGAAATGTTGAAAGCTGAATTTCTATTTGAGAATTCCCGGTTCAGCAGACCTCTTTTTTCAATAATTACTCCAATTTAAGTTTTTTGTATATGTCTGGTCTACCATTAGGGTTTCAAAACATAATAACCAAACTTATAATAAAAGTTAATTCATAATATAGATATTTTACTAAATACAACTATTTATATTCATATTTTAAAATAAAAAAAATTAAAAAATCATTTAAAAAAAAGAATAAAATATAAAATTATAAATATATATATATATACTAACAATCTTATCTACCTTATTTACAAAACTTTTTGTTTTCTTATTATTAGTTTGATTAATAGTGCATGGTTCTGTCTTTCTCTCTTTTTTCTAACTATCATATATATTCTCACTTCTATTATTCTATATATAGGATTAGAGTATGTCTAAATGACGTGTAAAAGCCGATACAAAAGACGTTACGTTGTTAAATTTTATTGTTATTAATTATAAATATATAATTAACTAGATGATGATTTAGAAGTAAAGGATTTTTTTTTTCTCTCTATCTATACTAAATAATAACAATTTACAAATTTTATAATTTGAATTTAAATAATCAAAATAATGAAGATAACTTTAATAGAATACTTAACTATAAAACTATACAACTATTTATTATTATAATTAATTTAGATTTAGCTTGCTAATCTAACCAAATCTACTTGATATGATTTATCATTCTGATCAGTTTGCTCCTTAAGTTTTAAATGTAGTATCACTGTTATATTTTTATTATATAGTTTTTACACTATATTAATTCATATGAGCTTGCTCTATGATATATTTTTATATATAATATAATATACAAATTTAATTATATATTAGATATTCTAATATAAATAAAACTCCATACAGATTATAATTATCTTTTATTGTTTGATTATGAAAAAATAAATTATAAAAGTAATTTTAGAAAAATAACTTCAGAACTTTTGTTTTTTTCATTGTTTAGATAGTTTAAAGATGTTTTTTATTAGTTATTCTTAAAAATATAACAGATAACAAACAGTAATATCTATATTTTTATAGATTAATTATTCATTTTATTACAAATTTAATGAACACAAAAACAATTAAGATAAATATATTTAAAAAAAAAAAATTCTCAATAGAATAACAAACTAAAAACTAAAAAAAACTACCAGCATATTAGGGTTAGCACCTCTTTTATGTTAATTTAAACTCGCTAAGAATTGCCTAAGAAAGAATTGTCAAACTTGTCCCTCTCTTAAGAACCATGACACATTTCAAACGACTAGTTGTAAATTAGTAAATACTATTTATAAATTAACATGCCAAATTTGTCAATTATCATATATAGGACAAACGTGTAATCCATTAAATATACGAATAAACCTACATAGAAACCACGCTAAAAAATCAATTGGTAATATATATATGAAAGAACACAATCAATTACATACTTTTAACAACTTTAAGATAGAAATACTAGACATATGTCAAAACAAAAAACAACAACTATTATTAGAAAACAACTACATTTATAAACACAACACATTATTCCCTTATGGACTTAATGACGAATTAAACTACACATACAAACCACAAACAGAAGAAATTTAAACTTATGAAATCAGCTGCAAATACAAAAAAAAATGAATTTAAAACTAAACCTAATAAAACTAGAGGTAAAACTACCAATAAATTAGGTTACATTTAATTTGAAGAATTACTGGACCCAAAACAAATGTACACTAACAACTTCGTCGATAAATTTATTAAAACATTATTTAAACTAAATAATAATAAATTTATCAAACTTATAGAATACATTAAAATTCATAATCTGACTAACAGATATCACACACGACATCTTTAAATACAGATAAATTAAACAATCTACTAATAACATTAATATTATCATTAAATTTTATAACAATTTATTTAATCATATTAAGTTTAATGATATTTTTAATAACCAAAACATTAATAATATTTTCCCTATAAAAAATTTAAATTTCAAAACAATCTGGAGATACAACAAAAATATAGGTAATTTAGTTTGCAATTATAACCAATTTATTAATAATTTGGCAAATTTTAAAAAAATTAAATGTAATTGCAACAACTATATTGATAAATATAAGTTTTCAGGTCATATATTAACTAGCAATTTTTCTTTTTTAAATCCAGAATATCAGGATATTTTAAATAAAGGGTATAAATATATACCTCAAATCAAACACAATTATAATAATACAATTAAATCTATATTAAAAGATATAGATATTTTCATAAATAAAACTAGTATAAAATACAGTATTCCAGAATTTACTTTTCTGGAATGGAAACATAATATTAAAAAGGAAATTATAAATTATTATAATAATACACTTAAATACACAAAACCTAATTCAGATATTCCTTCTTTTAAAGAAAATATAATTAATTTACAGAAGGACTTTATTATCACTCCTATAGATAAATATTCCAATAACTTATCTATAATTTGTAAAAATCTATACCACGATATACTAAAAAAGGAAATTGATAATAATCATAAATACACTTTTGCTAGAACTACAGCCACAAAAATCAAAAAAGACATCAAAAACGTTGAAAATTCACTAAAAATTTATAATCACTACAAAAATCCAAACATACCAAAGTTCTATATAATTCCTAAACTACACAAAAAACCTATTTCTTTCAGAACAATCACATCTGGTATAAATTCAGTTATAAAAAACATTGATATACAATTAGCTTCAACACTACAATTTATTATAAATAATTAACTAATAAATATAATTATAAATTTATCGACTCAAATAAAAAATCATTAACTATTTAATGAACAATTGGACAAACATGGAAACAGTACACACATTTGACTTTGAGGACCTATATTCTAAAATAAATTTAAGAGATCTAAATAATAGAATAACCAATTTATTTAACGAAATCATTAATGACAAAACTTTCCACATTAAAATTATTCATAACAGATATAAAACAATTAAATTAGATCTTAAAACAGCAAAAACTCTACTGGAAACATTTTTAAATTTTAACTATATAGAATTTAAAAATAAAATATATATTCAATCAGAAGGAGTTCCCATGGGAACGTCTTCAAGTCCGTTATTAGCAAACTTAATATTATTCTGGTACGAAAGAGAATACTTTCTACAAAATAATGTTAACTGGCAAATGTTCCGTTATGTAGATGACATCATAATATTTAATAATCCACAGTTCAAAAATTTAATACCTAAAATTTATCCTAAATACTTGAAACTTAAGAACAATGAAAAAATTTATAGAAACAAAAAAGTTAACTTTTTAGACCTAAATATAGACCTTACAAATAATGCTATTAAAATTTATAATAAAAAAAGTAATTATAATTTCAATATTATAAAATACTGTAATATGAATTCTAATATTTCATTAAATTGTTGTAAAGGTATATATTTTGGTCAGTTTCTAAGATTTTATAGAATAAATAATATATTAGAAAATTTCATAGATGTTAAAAATTTAAACATGGAATTTATTAAAAACAAATTTAGTATCAGACAAGTAAAATATTTCAACAGTATATCAATTATAAAATACTTTAAAAAAAATAAATGGAAGTATCCATTTATTAAATCAACTTTCTATAATTTCTTTCAATAATCACTACTACAAATTTATAATCTTTAACAATTAGTTAAACTTAAATTAAATAGCTGATTTGAAGATTTTTTCACAAGATTTTTAAAGTATAATTGTATAGAATTCATTTTGTTTAATCTCCAATTTCTGGGGAGGAAAATGGAAATTAAATAAAAGTGAATTTTCACAATTAATAGCTTTATTAAACTCTAATAATTTGCCTTTTTAAAGGAATATTGAAAGATGAATAAGTGTTGAATCAATTATTTTAATTTAACTGGCTGTAAAGATTATAAAATTTGGATTTCTTCCCTTAACTATCTTCTCTTTCATCTTTGAATTTCTTGTTTTTCTACAACTTCAAAATATAAGGTCTAAATTTGTCCCCCCCCCCCCCCCACAACATGTGTCATCCATAAATAGATGTTTACAGTTGAAGGCCTCCGCGGACAAGGTAGGTACACATTATATCTGTTCATATAAATGTTTCACTGAAGTAACTTTATATTAACACATAAAATCCGGTTGAAAGGAGGTCTAGACATAATAGAGAAGGGATGAAATGTTGAAAGCTGAATTTCTATTTGAGAATTCCCGGTTCAGCAGACCTCTTTTTTCAATAATTACTCCAATTTAAGTTTTTTGTATATGTCTGGTCTACCATTAGGGTTTCAAAACATAATAACCAAACTTTATAATAAAAGTTAATTCATAATATAGATATTTTACTAAATACAACTATTTATATTCATATTTTAAAATAAAAAAAAATAAAAAATCATTTAAAAAAAAGAATAAAATATAAAATCATAAAAATATATATATATATATACTAACAATCTTATCTACCTTATTTACAAAACTTTTTGTTTTCTTATTATTAGTTTGATTAATAGTGCATGGTTCTGTCTTTCTCTCTTTTTTCTAACTATCATATATATTCTCACTTCTATTATTCTATATATAGGATTAGAGTATGTCTAAATGACGTGTAAAAGCCGATACAAAAGACGTTACGTTGTTAAATTTTATTGTTATTAATTATAAATATATAATTAACTAGATGATGATTTAGAAGTAAAGGATTTTTTTTCTCTCTATCTATACTAAATAATAACAATTTACAAATTTTATAATTTGAATTTAAATAATCAAAATAATGAAGATAACTTTAATAGAATACTTAACTATAAAACTATACAACTATTTATTATTATAATTAATTTAGATTTAGCTTGCTAATCTAACCAAATCTACTTGATATGATTTATCATTCTGATCAGTTTGCTCCTTAAGTTTTAAATGTAGTATCACTGTTATATTTTTATTATATAGTTTTTACACTATATATATATATATATATGACAATATAATAATAGGTGGGAAGAGATATAAGGACACCACAATTTGGAAGAGGAACCCAGGCAGCCAGAGAGAGATGAAGAGACGGGCCCGGCAACAGCCGGGCGGCCGTTCGTGTCGCGAACAATCCCCAACTGTCTTAAAAGTCCCAAGGTGTCGACGGACAGGCCCCATTTGCCGCCCCTTGGAATGTCGCTGCTGTCTCAAGTGACCGGACTTTACATCCCGTCTCTCTCTGGGATGTCTCAAGTTTGCTTTATTATTCCTTGTAGAGTATATATTATGACATATATATATGAAAAAACAAAAGAAAAAAATAAAAGATAAGTGGGTCAGGTGTTGATATTAAAAATAAAGAAGGCATTTCCTGACCACGAGCACATGTGCTTTTAGATGGCAGAGCGCCATCTAGTGGAGCAGAAATAAACTAAAAGTTTATTTAGCTTGCTCCATGATATTTGGCCAACCCAATTTCTTGATAAAACAGCTGACCCAGTTATCTTTTATTTTTTCATGTGTTAAGTGTATTTACGCAAATTTGGCCTTATATACCCATTTCATGATTTCTCAAGATCCCCCTGGGACCAAAAATCGTTTTGGTATCAGTGATTACAGCCTACTCCAGCTAACGAGCGCCAACAGCGCGAAACGCGTTCGTGGATGGCTTTTCTTGATTTATATATACATATATATATGAAAAAATAGTACAAAGGTGATATTGTACTGTGATAAGGTGCATAATTATGAAAAAAGGCATCTCCTTATCGTGCAACTGAAAGTTGAAAATCAACTAGAATAGTTGATATTTATTCCGATAGATGGCGCAAGCCATCAGCAACATTCAGTTGCACGATAAGGCGATGCCTTTTTTCATTTATATATATATTTCGGAATCCATTTGATGCTGTCAACTCTATGTGAGAATCGGTTGTGATTCTGTCGACTCTCTATCGGATCCTGTTGTTACCTGTGTAAGATTCTGTTGACTCCTGTCAACTTACTGTGGGATTGGTGACTTTTGGTGAATTGTGGAGGTTGATGATTGATGGCGCAGTCTTGGTGGAATGGTGGGTTTCCACAGGGGAAATAACGAGTGCACACCTGGATGGGATAGAACCTGGACTTCGCAAAAAGGGAGAGAGTTGTGACTGAAGGAGGTACCTTGCCTTTCACATGATCGAAGAGAATTTTACCTTGGTTGGAGCCTAAGTTGAGCACACCTTGCTTCTAGCCCGGTCTCCTACCTTCTGCCTAACTTCTTGTCCAAGATAATCGTCATTAACTACCTCGGCTTCTCATTGGTCGAGATCATTCTACGTGGCTACCTCTGATTCGCTATTAGTTGTTCATGCTTAACTGTGATTGGCTTAGCACCTCCATTGTCGCGTTGATTGCAATCTTCCAGGAAGAAGAAGGTCTTTGAACTTTAGTTTTATGGGTCCTGGGCAGTAACCATTACTTCCTGGATGATGCAATCCTGGTAATTGCTGTTCCCTCCTTCGCGAAGCCTAACTTTTATTTAAATCTTTTGACGATACATTGCATAGATTGTGGTGGGATTACATATTGCTATATACAAATTATCACAGATGCGTCCCCTACATGTGAAGAATTCAAAAAGGGAATTCTGTAAGAGAAAAGTAATTTTTTGAGGAAAAAATAATTAGGGGCACTTTGAGGCTATATACAAGTATCGTAGGTAAAAAAAAAAGAAAGGGTAGAAGCGAATTGTGTTGGTGAAATAATTGTTGAGTAAGAGAAAAATAAAAAGATGCCTATACAATTCAACTCGAGGTGGGGAAAACTTAATCGAGTGAATTTTCTGTTAGGGCTTTGGGAAATCAAAATAAAGTAATAATTAATAGAAATCAAAGTGAATGCACGTTGGTGCATTGTTGAGTAAGAGAAAAATAAAAAGATGCCTATACAATTCAACTCGCGTTATGGAAAACTAAATCGAGGGAATATGCTGTTAGGGCTTTGGGAAATCAAAAATAAAATCAAAGAAATCAAAGTGAATTTTCGTTAAAAAATAAATTGTTGAGTGGTTGAAAAGAAAAATTGATTTATAACAAAAATAAAAAAGAAGTTGTTATATAAATGGTAAATATTTGATTGAGCATTTGAATTTTAAAAATAAAAAAATGTAAATAAATGGGGTAAGAAAAAAATGTATGTAGAGAGATACGCAAAATCTCTTAGTGATAAAAAGTTGCATGCCAATGTATCTAGGTCACGCGGAGACTTCCGAGTTTTGATTCCCTTGTAGATTTTTTGTCTCTTGTGCGACTTTTGTGGGTGGAAACATGATCCTTCCCAGAATCGTGTTTACATTATGTGTACAGGAGACACGTGAATATAGTTAACCTTAAGGTTGTATTTGTATTTGTTGTAATGTTTTGGGGTTGTATTGTCTTTAAAGATTTCAAAGCCGAATGTTTTGTATTAATTTGTCCCGAGCCTTAGTGCGTTCTAGGGGTTTTTATGCGGTCCCCTAAGGCACTTAAGTTATGCTCGCCGGATATCCACTTCGTTATCGGGAGGTCGTGACCGGAATCGAATCTTTTAATACAGGGTTCGAGGAGAGTCCTCGACCCTTTTAAGTGGTCGTTCCTTCCTTTCGGAAGAAACGTAAGCTCGGAGGCTTTACTTTTTTTTTATCCTATCTTTTTAGTGGTAATGTGCGTGTTTTTTGTTCGTATTTGGCCTTTAGATCTGAGTTTTGCGTATTGGTCGTGAGTGTTGGATGCTTGTCTTATGTGGGTAACATGTAATAAGTTGTATGGGAGTGTTGGGAAAACAATCGATATTTTTGTAATTCATTTGGAGCGGTGTTTTGAGAATTAAATTTGTTTCTTAATATAATTATAATATAATTATATTTTAAAATCATTAAATATGTTTTTGTAAGAATCGTAATGTGAATTTATTGTGGAACTTGAGATTTCCAAGCTGCGCGGATGGCATGGATGACATTCGGTGACAGTCAAGATGGCGATCGTTTTTTGTCGGGGAGGCCAGAGATGACCTCAATCGACGGGTGTCGTTATTTTGGCCGGAAGCGGGGGGGGGGGGGGGGAGGGTGAGGTGTAAAGGCCCATGCGGGGGAACTTTCTAATTTGGTCTCAACCCCCCTCTTTGTTTCTGGGGCGTCCTAAATGCCCGCTGGAAATTTTCTTACAGATGCACAGGACGAGAGTTGGAAACGAATGGAAAGCACTACCTATCTGGAAGATGGCTTCCTGTAATTGGTAAAGCCTATGGGGCTGTTGGGCATATAGTCCAAGGTAGATTACTATGGTAAATGGGGCGAGGGATTATGGCATAGTCAGAAGACAGATAAAAAGCATTAAGTCGAATATGGTGAATCTGCACATGTTTTCCAATATTTTCTCCATGAGTGGATTTATTCGTGGGTTGTGTTGTAATTCGATTGGTTGTGGCGGACTTAATGGAGGATTATTTATGATTGGATCTATCTGTGGGTGGGCGATGTCGCGTTTTTTGTTATTGGTGAAGGGTATAAATCGGGTTTTGGTGAAAATGGTGGGATATAAATGAATGAAAGGACTGCTGTTCGTCGGTTTGAATGTCAGTGGTTCTGTTGGAAAAATGTCGGGGGTAAGATGTTTGAATGGAAACGTGTAATTATTCTTATGTCGTAGATGGTGTGTTTTTGCTATGAGTGGTGTTATGTAGTGGATGTTCTTTGTGTACGGGTTTAGTTTGTGTACGTGGACTGTATCGATGTCTCTTTGGAGATGTTTGTAGGGTCTATCGTTACGCCTTGTCAATTGGCAGGTTGGACAGGTTTTGATCTTTTGTGCAATGTCTTGTGACATGTCCTGCCAATAATATTGAGCGAGAGGAGTCTCGTCATCTCTGAGATGCCTGGATGATTTAATTGTGTGTGTCCTGATTGAAGTAGTATGTTGGTGAGTGTTTTTAGGATGACTATTTTGATTACACCTTTGCGAGAAATAGTATGAAGTCCTTTGCGATCAATGGTCAGTTTAGGATCTCCAGATGGGGAAGGCTGATGGCTCTTAATGAGGGGGGCGTTTAAGAAGCCACAGAACGGGTTACGAGATATGATGTCCGCTCCGTTTTGTTGTGCTCATTTTATGTAACGAACCTCATATTCGTTGCTCGATAGCCGTAATCTCCATTGAAATAATCTGCCTGACGGGTTTTTGATCGTCTTCAGCTATTGCAATGCGTGATATTCAGAAATTAGGGTAAATTTTCTGTCCATCAAATAGACGCGGAATTCATCCACACTCTCAACGATTGCTAGGCATTCTAATTCAGAGGTGGAGTAATTCCGATCGTGTGAACGTAGGGAGCGGCTGAAGTATTGGACTAGGTAGGTCTTCCTATCAGGGTGGACCTGTTTAAGGACGCCTGCTATGCCGAGTGTTGATGCGTCACAGTACACTTGGCATGGCAGACCTTCCTGGTAAAGGTGTAAAATGGGGTGTGTGGTGAGGCTTTCCTTCCGGCTAGTGAACGCTTTCTGGCATTTGTCATCCCAAACCCACGTGACATCCTTTTTGGGAAGGTTGTTAAGTGACGTCCGCAAGCGGCTGTAGTCCGGGATGAATTTTTTATAAGCGTTCACAGCGCTTAAGAAGGATCGCAATGTTTCGCGATTGTGTGGTGTTTGGATGGCGTGAATTGTTTCTATGTTCCGAGTAAGTGGTGTGGTGGTACCAGCAGTGATGGTGCATGTGTCTGAGCGTGGTCTATGTTGCTTTTTTGTGTGAGTGTCGCGCTTTTTGCGATGTCTAAGCGTGTGACGGTGGTGTGATGATGTGTGGTCACGTGTGTACTCAGTGTAAAAGTTGTCCCATTGGATGGACACTGTTTGGACATTCTTTTTGTAAGTTTGGGCCATTGTGGCCTTGTGCATAGAAGGCATATAATAAGGACACTTGGCCCTAATGAAAAAGTGTTGTGCGTGCGCGTGACGTGGTCTAGATTGGCATGCTGGCAAATGGGTTTTGACCAATGGATGCGCGCATTTGGTGCCATGTGCGGAAGGCTTGTGTGCCATGTGAGCCCTTTGTGACTCCGCTTAGCATTCCCAATAGGCGCATTCATTTGGTATCTGAGCAAAATGGTAGGTGGTAGGGGGCAATGGGGCGGCGAGTTGGAACATAGTGCCTTGATTAAAACCTGTTGTAATTTTAAAGTTACGGAGGTATTTATACCGAGAATTCCAAATGGTAGAGGTGCTTCCACCACATGGTAATTCTCGTTTTTGGTTATTTTACCTATTGTCAAAGGGAGGGTTATTTGACCTAAGGTCGGTACAGGACCGTTTATTGCCTGTAGGTCTATGGGTTGCCTTTTAAGTTTTAGTTGAGGGCGGTTATTTTTTACCTTTTTATAAAGGTTATGGGGCACTATGTTCAGACTTTCGCCTGTGTAAATTAAGAAAGGGGATGAGAGTTCATGGGTGATGGACAGTTTAATAGTCAGCTGGCTGACGAAAAGTGGGTGCCTTCCTATCTGGTTGGCGAAAGGCTGGAGCGTCTCGGGCGGCTTGGGCTTGGTCTTGTGGTGGATGTTGGGCGTGTTGTGGATGTTGGGCTGGTTGTGGGTGTTGGGCTGGTTGCACTGCCCGCATGCTCGCGTGTGGAGTTGATTTCTTGCGGCATTCAGAATGCCAGGGGTGGGCGCCGCAGAATTTGCAGTTCGACGGCGGTGCAGGTGCAGTCCACGCACCTGTTTTTCTTGGTGTGCTGGTGTATGGGCCCGACATGTTGGGCGGTTGTTCCTCGTGATGACGCGACGTTGGTGCGCTGGGTCCGTGGATCCGTTGCACCAGTTGGAACCACTCTCCCAGGCTCTTAGGAGGTACCACGCGGACCAGGCGCTGGTCGGAAAGCGGCAATCCCTCCGTCAGTGTCTCGAGGATTACCACCTGTGGGAGACCCAGTTGCATGCTCAGCGCTGTCTTCCCTCGGTAGTACACCTCCAGGCTTGCCTGCCAAGCAAGCTTCATGGCGATGTACTTGGCGAAGGACGCCTCGTTGGATTCCGGGTAGATATCCAGGAGGGTCTGCATCACCTGGAAGTAGGTCTGGGTGGCCAACCGGAGTTTCCTGAAGAGCTCCAGGGTTTGGTGCGTCAGGTAGCTAGGCAACCTGAGCAACTTTTCGGGGGTGGTTACGAGGGTTTCGTCCATCTTCCGGTCGTAGGCCTAGAAGAATTGGCGGGCGGCGAAGGTTCCATCGAAGGGGGTAGGTCCGCTTCCGCGCGTTGGGTCGACCCCACTTGCGTCAGGGCGGCGGTCAACTGCAGGAGGATATCCGCTAGGGTGCGTTCTGTTCTATTTCGGGCACGGGAGTGCCCTCTCTCTTCTTCCTTGTCACTTCTTGAGGTGGCTCGTTTTCCATTATATCCAGTCGACTTACTGTCGGAATCGATTTGATCCTGTCAACTCTATGTGAGAATCGGTTGTGATCCTGTCGACTCTTTATCGGATCCTGTTGTTACCTGTGTAAGATCCTGTTGACTCCTGTGGGATTGGGGACTTGTGGTGAATTGTGGAGGTTGATGATTGATGGCGCAGTCTTGGTAGAATGGTGGGTTTCCACAGGGGAAATAACGAGCACACCTGGATGGGATAGAACCTGGACTTCGCAAAAAGGGAGAGAGTTGTGACTGGAGGAGGAACCTTGCCTTTCACATGATCGAAGATAATTTTAACTTGGATGGAGCCTAAGTTGAGCACACCTTGCTTTCAGCACGGTCTCCTACCTTCTGCCTAACTTCTTGTCCAAGATAATCGTCATTAACTACCTCGGCTTCTCATTGGTCGAGATCATTCTACGTGGCTACCTCTGATTCGCTATTAGTTGTTCATGCTTAACTGTGATTGGCTTAGCACCTCCATTGTCGCGTTGATTGCAATCTTCCAGGAAGAAGAAGGTCTTCGAACTTTAGATTTATGAGTCCTGGGCAGTAACCATTACTTCCTGGATGATGCAATCCTGGTAATTGCTGTTCCCTCTTTCGCGAAGCCTAACTTTTATTTAAATCTTTTGACGATATATTGCATAGATTGTGGTGGAATTACATATTGCTATATACAAATTATCACATATATATAGTATAGTTTGAACTGTACAAAAATGACACTTTTAGTATATGTCACATATCTTCCAATTAGTTAGAGCCGATAGGATCCTACCCCCCCCCCTCCTTCTATTAAAATGTACGCCGTTTCTATTTGCTACCACCCCCATATTTTGTATATATGCTATATCTTTATCAATAATACCTGTAAACCCCTATTTTTATTTAAACTAAAATTGGTGACGTCAAAATAAAAATCCAAAAAGCAGTCAGCTGGGGAGATAGGAGGAAAATGCCAAAGCCCAGATGGGGGCCCCCCGTCCCTCCAGGGATTTATATAGACGACCCCTGTAAACAGGACAGGTTTTGGCAGGGGGTCAGTAGATGTTCTAGGGTGTGGCTATCGGCTGACGGCTTCTATCTCGCGATCACTCTCTCCATGTCTCGGTGATAGGCATCCAAGTTTGTGTCATGTCCTCTACCTCTGTCCCGTGGGCTGTCCCCGATCTCTCTCTGTTCTAACATCTAGCCCTGCCTCTGCTTCTTGTTGTCCGCGTGCGGGAAGAAGATCAACACTCGCTTCACGTACACGACTACCAGCTTATCCATACGTCGGCAGGATCACATTTGCATCAATATTACAGAAAGTCGACAGATTAACTGAAGACAGCGGCATGCAGAGGATGACAGAGGCACCTATGGTCAACGGCGCATTGGTGTGGATGCTCCTTCTACTTGTCCTCTACCTTGACGATCCAGTGGACCATCTCAAAGACGCCATGCGAGGAATAGCTGTACTTCGTCCCGAGGAGATCATTATCGCCCCCATCGACATCTCCTGCACCACGAGTTCTTTCCTCCATCGGCTCGAACAAGCAGACAAAATTCGTCGAGAAAATCTCGCATTGCCTCGCTTACCAACAACGACGATGTCCCATGGAAACCACCGCAAAAAGTGATCACCAAGCCTCATCGCAGGCCACTCCACAAGACCCATCCAAGACATCATCCATCTGGTAGGAGAATTTTCTCTACGGAACTATATTAATGTAACACTATCTCCGTTTTTTTTCCCCGCACTGAATTAACTACTCAATCGATTTATGGCAATAGCATTTTTATTATGAATTCATTATTTCCTTCATTTTCCCTCCCCAATGCTATTTAAATTAATATAACTTTAGAGATGTGTATAAATATTTCAACATTATTCAATTATATTTTTCATTATTATTATTTTATGTGCCATTCAACCATTATTAGCAATGCCGTCAGCCATCAACAACTATTTTTTCCTCTTCAAATCGTATTTTTCATTATCTCAAGGCTTATTAAATACATATTATAACTTCAACCATCTTTCTCATAATTTGAAACTTTTAATATATTGACAACATTTATAAAATATATTTTCTTAAATTGTTAAACCCTTTTGTTTATATATTTTATTCATTTCGTTTTTCTTATTTTATCGTTAACGTCTCCTCACCTCCCCTGCCCATACTTTCTCATGCATTGCCCAAGGGCTTCCTGTTCGCTAATTATTTTTATTTTTCTTTCATTGATTAATCCAACTAAGTAATCCTTCCTCGCTATATCATTCCCAATAGAGAGTTCAGGATACCCAGATAGATTATTTTTCTTCTCACCCGGCTCATCATTACCAATTATCATTATTATTATTTTTTTATTACCATTCAAGTCGAGTGAAATCATCATTGGCAACAGACAACTCTTGCAACTACCTTCCCCTTCTTCATTCCCCAATCTCATGTATTCCCCTAAAGAGAATTTTGCTCGCCAGAATTTATTTTTTTTATTAATCCAACTGGAAACACCCTTCCTCGCTATATCGTTCCCAATAGTGATTTCAGGATACCCAGCTAGATTCCTTTATTTTATTACCCGGTTCATCATTAAAAAAAAATCATTTTATCATTTTTTTTCGCCATACAAACCGGGTACCATCATCATTGGCAGCAGTACATCTCTTGCGTTTACCTTTCCACATTCCTCAACCTACCTACCAATCTTATGCTAGTTTGAACTAATAATGCAGACGGAACATCTTGAACGTTCTGTTAATGAAAACAGTACCTTACTAACACAAGTTCCAACTGCATTGTAGAACTCATTAAGCTATTTATTTTCAGGAACATACTCTGACAACCCATATACCCTCATCAACCCTCTGGGTCAACTTATAACCTTAGTTTAACTTAATAGTTTTATGCTTTTCTTTTAGTTATTTTTTCATTCAATAGGTTCTCAATTTTTTTTCTATAAGTAAATTAATTTTACGGCATTTCTTTTTTTTTTTTGCATATTTTCTCAATTTTATCATTTTTTTCTTATGTATTTTTCTTTCATCATATTCTATACCTTAGTAAGACGTCATCATTATATTATTATCCTATTTTATGCTCCTATATTTATAATAATTTTAACTAATTTGGGCCCTAATTATTTCTTTTGGTTTTATAATAGGTTTGTTGGGTCATCATTCATGTTATTTCATTTCCCCCAAACAAACTTTCATCACCGGGGGCACATTCTATAGTATATTTTAAACTGTATAAAAATGACACTTTTAATATATGTCACATATCTTCCAATTAGTTAGAGCCGATGCCTTATAAGATCCTACCCTTCTATTAAAATTTACACCGTTTCTATATGCTACCATCCCCATATTTTGTATATATGCTATATCTTTATTAATAATACCTGTAAACCCCTATTTGTATTTACACTAAAATTGGTGACGTCAAAATAAAAATCCAAAGAGCGGTCAGCTGAGGACAGCTGAGAAGAGAGGAGGAAAATGCCGAAGCCCCAGATGGGGGCCCACCTTCCTCAAGGGATTTATAAAGACGACCCCTGTAAACAGGACAGGTTTTAGCAGGGGGTCAGCAGATGTTCTAGGGTGTGGCCATCGGCAGACGGCTTCTGTCTCTCGCGGTCGCTCTCTCCATTTCTCGGTGATAGGCATCCAAGTTTGTGTCATGGCCTCTACCTCTGTCCCGTGGGCTGTCTCCGATCCCTCTCTATGCTAACATCTAGCCCTGCCTCTGCTTCTCGTTGTCCGCGTACGGGAAGAACACCAACACTCGCCTCACGTACACGACTGCCAGCTTATCCATACGTCGGCAGGATCACATTTGCAACAATATTATATATATATATATATATATATGGTAATTTAAGCCAACAACCCCATATTGTATATAACTTATAACAAGATTCCCATGTTGTATAATTGAAACACATCTGTAAATGATTATATGCTTGAGTGACATGTATCATTACATCATCATATGTAATGTACTTTGTACAAACTGAGGATGAATAAATAAAACTCTGTAATAGATTAAGAGTTGAGCTGAAGCAGAGATCGAGATGTAGCAGTTACAAAACAACAAGGTCTAAAAATGGAAACTGCCACGGCGCCAATTTAGAATTTCACCAGACGATCCACGCCCCCGTCGCATAAGGCCCCCGTCTCACCTATAAATACAGTCACTTCACCATCTGCGTGAGCCCGCGTCGGTTGTATCCACGGTCCATCTCATCCACCATGTACTCAGTAAGAACTCTTCTATAATAATGAATAGATTCAAAAAGGATGAGTTTCTTTATTTGGAAAATTAATTCGAGCTTTCGGGCGCAAGCTGCCCTTCTACAGGAATAATAGTTACAATTTCAATTAATCATGTATTTACAGTTCTATATATTTTATTTAAATGGTTTCTCGCTTTGGTCTTGCATAGCGTGAGTGGATCACATGCCCGCGCGATTTAGTTCAAATCAAAGAAAAGCCCTGATAAAGAGAGGCGCGTTGCCCCTAGAAATACTAGCCGATTAACAATTTATATCCAGTATATGCCATATATTAATCTATACATATATATAAGCTATTTTTTTTTTGCATATTTAGGATTATTTATGAAGTTTTATATTTTATTATTTAAGAAAAATTATTGCTATGTTAATTAGACAATTGGTTCATATTATTATATGTAAAATTGTTAAGTGGTGTGGTTAAGAGAAATCGGATAATTCTATTTTAGTTTTTGGACCAGCCTATCATATGTCTCTGGAATATCTATGTGTCTATTTATGCTATTATAAGAACTCTTCTATCTCCATCTTTCGCTCCTAGCTCAACTTTTATCTGTTCACGGAACTTTCTTAGTGCAACTGTGTCTTCGTTTTTTGTGTATGGACATTCCCAAGCTTTCCACTCTGCCTCGACCACGACTGCTTGTACTCTGTGAGAACTTTTAAAGGTCTTACAAGGTGCAGAGAGGTACTGGAAAACTCCCCATCCTGACTGTTCCTCTCGGTCAACACAGTATAGCGAGAGTAACAGGGACTCACACCATAGATTAAGTCGACTGGATACCTCATCACAGTTTTAGTCGACAGGATTCTACAAGAGTCGACAGAACTTCATCACCACATATATATATATATATCTTTTTTTTTTAGAAAAAATCCCAACTTTATTTTGATCATATAATTGGCTTAGCCAATTTACCATCTGAACACTTCATGAAGATTTCATGAATTCCTGTTGATTTCATTAAATCAAAACTCGCCCAGGACTGAGATATGAGGACCTCATCCCGAAACCATTCATTTCACCATCTGCGTGAGCCCGCGTCGGTTGTATCCACGGTCCATCTCATCCACCATGTAGTCAGTAAGAACTCTATCTCCATCTTTCGCTCCTAGCTCAACTTTTATCTGTTCACGGAACTTTCTTAGTGCAACTGTGTCTTCGTTTTTTGTGTATGGACATTCCCAAGCTTTCCACTCTGCCTCGACCACGACTGCTTGTACTCTGTGAGAACTTTTAAAGGTCTTACAAGGTGCAGAGAGGTACTGGAAAACTCCCCATCCTGACTGTTCCTCTCGGTCAACACAGTATAGCGAGAGTAACAGGGACTCACACCATAGATTAAGTCGACTGGATACCTCATCACAGTTTTAGTCGACAGGATTCTACAAGAGTCGACAGAACTTCATCACCACATATATATATATATATATATATATATATATTTTTTTTTAGAAAAAATCCCAACTTTATTTTGATCATATAATTGGCTTAGCCAATTTACCATCTGAACACTTCATGAAGATTTCCTGAATTCCTGTTGATTTCATTAAATCAAAACTCGCCCAGGAATGAGATATGAGGACCTCATCCCGAAACCATTCACTCTAGGAGGCGTTCTGAATTTGCCGAGGCTGGTGTATTGTCATCGATCCGACAATAATGAATGGTAGTTTGATGAAGGAGGTAGCCTTTTATTTTCATAGATCAATATCCTCTCGGATGTTTTCCTTTTTAAACATAATACAAGGGGGGATCAATAAATAAGGTGAATTATCTTATTTCTTAAAAAATGAAAGAGCAAAATATTTTAAACCACAGAATATTAAAATATAACATCGAGAGACTATTTAAGGTGTTCTGTTCTTTTTTCCCACGCGCGGCGCGAGACTTATAAATAAACTAAAATGGAAGCTCCCTTGAAGGATTGCACCACGATTGAACAACGTGCAGTTATTCGTTTCCTGAATGCAGAAGGTATTCAAACATCTCAAATATGCCAAAGAATGAAAAATATCTATGATGAGTCTTGTTTGTCTCAAAAAACATTTATAAATGGGTTAACGAGTTCAAAAATGGACGAATTACATGTACCGATTTTGAGCGACCTGGACGACCAAGTGTTACAGCGACGCCAAGCACGATAAATGCGTTTGAAAACTTAATTTTGGAGGATAGAAAAATATCCATTTTTACCATAGGCAACGTATGAACAGCGACCTTTATTGTGACATTCTTGTAAATAAGCTAAAGCCCGGTATAAGAAACAAAAGAAGAGGCAAGCTTAGTAAAGGTGTTCTCTTCCTTCATGATAATGCAAGGCCGCATACATCATGTAAAACTGTATCTACAATCATTAAATTAGGTTTTGAAGTTTTAGAACATCCTGCATATAGTCCAGACCTAGCCCCTTCTGACTATTTCATTTTTGGACTACTAAAGAAGGAGTTGAAGGGTATCTCTGCATATATGAAATAACATTAAATATCATTTAATTTATGTGAGACGGCGAGAGTAGGAAGAAATTCCTGGCGCGCCTCTCCAAGGACCTCCTTGGGAAGATTAAATCATAACTCGCGGATTGCGCGCATAGTTTCTCTAAGGCTTCCACAAGTTTCTATGCCTAACCTATGAACAGAATCACGGTTTTTGAAATGGATAATGTTGATCTAAAAACCACTAAAAGCTAAAATCATCAGTCTCTTTTGCCTCACCTTTAGAGCTTATTGATGAAAATTACGTATACTGACCGCGAAAATATGCATTTAAAGAGAAAAAAAGGCCAAAACTCCATATATTTGAATAAATACTTATTTAATGGTTGATTTTAAACTTTATCTCTCTGACTATTATTCAAATACCATTTCTTGATTGCGCTTCAGAATGTTTGCCTACGTCAGTGTCGTGCAGCTTTCACCTTTACGATTCACTGAAGATATTTATTTATAAATAAATAACTATTTTAGGACTATGTTTGCGTGAATACGCTTAAGTATGTTTAAAAGTATATTAAGGTATTAGCAAACATTAGATAATTCAATTTTATACATAGATATATTTTCAGCAATTGAGGGCGACTATATAAATTGATGATTATATTTTGAACATTATAAGATAGTGCGATATCATAGCATGTTATAAAAATTATATAAATTCTACACGCGCTAAAGAATATTTTCTATGATTAACTGAGTTTTTTTATGTAACCTTTTATAACTTCCGCTAAATCTTAATAATAAGTAGATCAAACCAAGGTAACAATGATGCAGAAATATCGGAGAGATCTCGTTCGCTAGACGTTACAAAATTTCTTTTCAATTGATATGAAACATTAAAAGTGCGATGTTTATTCAGACAATTATAAAAAAATATTCTTTTTAAAATTCTTTCAAAAATGGCTTTAGAATCATGCTAAACAATTATTGAGAAACACGCTCCCATTTTCATTTAGATCTATTAAAATATTTGATATTAATGAAATAACTGAATATTTTAATCGCGACATGATAGATGTGACAATCAGAGAATATTAAAGAAAATTGCCTCACGAGGTGGTTGGAAAAAAACGATGGAAATTTATAATTAAATATATTTTATTTGCAATATATATATATATATCGATACAATTTGTTATATAATTGGACAATATGTTTATGTTATTGTTTTATTCTGATATATATATGTTATAATATATTACTGAGAGATAGGGATTATTTGCTGATTTTGAATACAAGAGTATTTTTATAATGGATGCTATTGAGGTCTTCTTCTCAATATAGATTGGTGTCTCTCTTTACCCCGAGAGACGACCTAGTGTTTTAGTCCAGCTACCCGACCAGCTCCGCAAAACCAAAGGAAGAGGCTTTAAGAACGACTACCAAACGTTCAAAATCTTATCCAGAACTCATTTTTATTAAAAAACACGCTCAATTTATACAACAAAGAAATTTACATAAGAATTTATACAACAAAGAGATTTACATAACAATTTATACAACAAAGAGATTTACATAACAATTTATACAACAAAGAAATTTACATACTTTTTCTCCTAGTTTATATGTTAAATATATTTGCATAAAGTTGACTACTTTAGTAGTCGTAACATACTCCCCCCGCTGTTGAACAGGAGTTCAACAGAAGAAAAGAGTGAAAAAATATACACATATTTTCACAATCTTTTGGGTTGGGAAATTTTTTTTTTCTCCAGATTTTTGAGGTACGGGGTACATGATCAAAATCACCAATACAATTATTTCCCGCCTAACTCACATAAATATATCGATGGATCTTTGTGTCCTTTAAATGATTTTATCTTCTCATACCAATATTTAGACTCTTGACTTAAATCCTCTCCCAGGGGATCATCCCATCCACCTGCGCTATTCCATGTTTTTTGTAGCAAAACTTTAGGCGTTATCATCACTGGTGAATAGAACCCGAGGGGATCAAATAATTTTTGTACCAAAGACAAAATGACTCTGCTCGTTATCACTGAAGGTAAATTTTCAAGGTTTATCATGCAATTCAAGGTGTCAGTTTTCCGATTCCACAAAAGACTCAAAACCTTCGTATCATTTCCCTCTCGAAGATTGAACGTCTCAGTTGTTTCCCACTGACGAAGTTCCATTCCAGCTCTATCCATTATTTCAGAAGCCTTCCCATTTTCATCTGCTTCAACGGATTTTTTCTCAACTTCAGCATTATGACTTTCGTCAACTTCTACCGACTTTTTCTCAACTTGAGCTTTTTCACTTTCTTCAACAACAGACTTTTTCTCAATTTGAGCTTTTTCACTTTCTTCAATTTCAACCGACTTTTTCTCAACTTGAGCCTTTTCACTTTCTTCAACAACAGACCTTTTCTCAATTTGAGCCTTTTCACTTTCTTCAATTTCAACCGACCTTTTCTCAACTTGAGCCTTTTCACTTTCTTCAACTTCTACAACCGACTTTCTCTCAACTTGAGCTTTTTCACTTTCTTCAACAACAGACTTTTTCTCAATTTGAGCTTTTTCACTTTTTTCAATTTCAACCGATTTTTTCTCAACTTGAGCCTTTTCAATGAAATGCGATTTGATATCTTCGTCCTTTTCCCCCTGTGAAATATTTTCTACAAGGTCTCGTACATTTAACATTTCTAAGTCCCAAAGATCCTTTATTTTATGACTCATGGTCAAGAAAACAGGAGATACATACTCCGAAGCCAAACCCTCTTTCAAAGAAATCTCTCCGAAAATTGACCAACCAATCTTCGTATTGATCGCCGTTAATCCATCCTCCAAACAAACCACCTGATCAGTCCAGATCTTGCTTAAATTGTCACCGCCCAACAGAAGGTCGATTTCTGATGTCTCAACATTTTTCTTTCTAATAATGGTGACACCCTTTTTGTCGAGATCCCGCATCCAAGTTCTTGCTGTCAAAATAGGAACTCTGTCACAGATCATCCGTTAACCCATCGCTTTGACCTGTACGGTTTCTTCCTTTAAAATATTTGTGATGGAAAAGGAATAAAGGCTGTGCTTCTCCTCTCTTGTTTGTCGACCTCCAAAAAGGCATTTCGTCAATTTCCGCTCTCCCAATTTTTCTAATCCCAATTCTTCTGCTAAAGATACTTTAATGAACCAATATTGACTCCCTGAATCCAACAAAACATTTATAATTTTTGATGTTTCAGAGCTACAGATTTTTGCTCTCACTGTCATCAAAAGTATCTCGGATGCACAGGACTGTGTGAGCAGAACGGTGGACTTTTGGTTTTGTACTGAAGAATTGCTCTTTCTCTCTTTACCACTTCCTCCATCTTCCGAGATTGAGTCCCTTCTTGAGTTGTTTCCCCGACAGAAAATCAAGTAGTGGGGTCCTCTGCAATTCTGGCAAATAATTTTTGTCCTACAGTGTCTTCTCAGATGATTTCTTTTTAAACACCTGAAAAGACTCCTGCGTCAGACATCTTTTAAGTTGTTCTTTCCGAGTCATTCTTCCAATTTTGAAACATTTCCAATTTTCATGGCCCATTCCATCACAGAAGATGCACTTGGTCTTTTCCTCGTAATTCGGGCTCAAAAATGATCCTTTTGAATTTTCATTCCTCGAAACCATCAACTGTGCTGCTCTTGGCCCATTGTTCTTATTAAAATGTAAAGGCCTTGAAGGAAAATTGTACTTGGGTTATTCTCACCCACTCCAATCCTTGAAAAACTTATTCGTTGTTGAGCCTTTATCTCGGCCCGTAAAATGCCCATCAGGGCCTTCAGCCGGTCCCCCTTTCCTTGCTCTACATCCTGCTCGTCATCCCGGCCATAACCTGCCTCGGGTGTTCTCTGCCACACCTGCAATATCTGGGTGGGCAGGCAAGACTCCACCAGTGGGAAAATAAAAACCTCCAAGTATTCCGAAGGAATACTCAATGATTCCAAAGATTGAAGGTAGGCCGAAATCTCGTCATTAAGACGATCCAAATTTGCACTCTGTCGACGTGCATTGAGCACAATAAAATTGATTAACTCTCTCAAGTACAGCTCAATCAATAATTTCTTGTCTCCAAACCTACCCTTGAGAGCTCCTATGGCATTCTCATAGTTTTTCCCGGTGGGGTGTAAGCCCCCAATAGGCGATGTGCTCGGGAACCCGGGGTCATTGGTTGGACGAGATAGTGCATTTTCTCGTCATCGTCCAAATCTTTATCCTCATGGATCCTTTTGAACCTGGACCACCATGATATCTAGCCCTCCAAATCACCATCAAAACATGGTAATTCCATCTTTGGTAGTCTCAGAAGTGCTCTTCTTTAGCCTTCACTTCGGGCTTCTGACATTGCCCTCTTTTCCTCAGTCTTAGCTTCTAGGATCTTATTGATCCTTATCAGTACGGCACTGTACATTTTTTCGTAATGTTCAGTGGACTCCAGTTCTTTCATTACAGCCTTTTCGTCATATTCTTCTGCACCAATCATTTCCATCTCTATTTTTCCATCATATTCCTTAATTTGCTGGTAATACTGGACGCTGAACTCTCTCTTTTCCATCAAGAGGCACTCATCAGGGGTGACTCCCTTTAACTCTTCTAGAGTTTCGTTTATTTCCTTGGTGAAGATAGTTCTCCTTGGAGTTCTAGATCTTTTTAAAATTTTCAAATTCATAGAGTCCTTTGAAGTCTCCATCCTGGAATCTTCTGATCCTGGCAGGCTCGCCACAAATATTGAGGTCTTCCTCTCAATATAGATTGGTGTCTCTCTTTACCCCGAGAGACGACCTAGTGCTTTAGTCCAGCTACCCGACCAGCTCCGCAACACCAAAGGAAGAGGCCTTAAGAACGACTACCAAACGTTCAAAATCTTATCCAGAACTCATTTTTATTAAAAACCACGCTCAATTTATACAACAAAAAAAATGTTCACAACAATTTATACCACAAAGAGATTTACATAACAATTTATACAACAAAGAAATTTACATACTTTTTTTCTTCTAGTTTTAAGTTAAATATATTTGCATAAAGTTGACTACTTTAGTAGTCGTAACAGATGCAGTCGTGCCATCTTGAAAGCTATAATAGAATCAATTTTAGATAAATATTTGATTTAATTGTGCTGCTAAAATAAGTTGAGGAATATACTTGACTTCAGGCGTGAATAAACAACATGGATATGTATTTACATATTTACGAAAGGCATTGTGCAGGCCAAAGAAAAACAAAAAGGAATTTATATAGTGTAAAGCCGCGCCGACTATAGCGGTCGACTTCACAGAGTTGTTTTATAAAACAATATATTTTTAAATTTAAAAAATATATATAAAATGTATTATCAAATGTGAGATCTCTACAGACATTACTGCAATGATATGAATATTTATATGAGAAGGTTTTTTCTTAAAGAAGGTGGCTTAGAGGTATTCAGGGTGCGATGTAGAAAGGTTGAGTATGAAGCGACGATAAGTTTAGTAAAAATATATATTGTCGCGATGAAAAATAATTAATTAGGCATTCGAATTACTTTAAATATTTATTTAATTAGTTATATGCGAGAATTCAAATATAAAATAAGAGTTACTATTTACATGAGCAAAATCGACCCAGCCGTTAGAACAAGAGGGGAGAACTTAGATCTTTCCTCCTTTTCCTGTTTACCCCGACCGGTCGGTCCATATAAGAGGAATTACCAGGAAACTGTCCTCCTGACATCACTCCCTCCACAAGAGAAACAGCGTCCCGCTGTTTACTAGTCGGTCACATGACCCTGGGCAATCTGTTCTTGGACTTCGGGATCGTGGTAGGGCTTCATTCTCACTACATGGACGATATCTTGGGTTTTTCGTCTTCTCCTAGTATTCGTCACGCCTTCTACTTGATAATTTACATTTGATATTTTTCTGATCACTCGATAGGGTCCGAAATATCTCTTCAATAACTCCTCCGACAAGCCAACGGTACGGACTGGGGTGAACACCCACACCAAATCACCTTCCTTGTACGTCGCCTCCTGATGCTTCTTGTCGTAGCGTTCTTTGTCTTTGCTCTGAGCCTGCAGGATGTTAAAACGGGCTAACATCCGTGCGTCCTCAGCGTTGGTCACAAGATGGCCCACATAATCTTCTGCAGTTCCTGCCGGCTGGTACGGCAGTATAGAATCCACCGGTGTTTCAACCTCTCGGCGTGTACGAGGAAGAACTGGCTGTATCCTGTTGTCTCTTGTCGAGCGGTATTGTGGGCGAAGGTCACACATGATAGGATGCTGTTCCAATTTTTTCTGATCAACGTCAACATACATCGAGATCATGTCCGTTAGGGGTCTTGTTAAGTCTTTCTGTCAAACCATTCGTTTGAGGGTGGTACGCCGTGGTGAATCTGTGAGTATTTATTTATCGTATGGTCTGAGACATAAAATTTCTTCCTCAGTCCGTGATGATTTCCCGAGGAGCGCCGTGCGTGAGTATGACGTCTTCAATAAGGAAGGTTGCTAATTCAGTAACTTCCGCTGTTGTCGTGGCCTTTGTTATCGCAAATCTGGTGAGATAATCAGTCGCGACTATTATCCAACTATTTCCCGTGTGATATATGGGGAATCTTCCCAGATAATCAATTCCTATCTTTTGAAAAGGCGAGGTAGTTGGCGGTATTGGGACCAGTAGTCCAGGAGGTTTCTGAGGCACGCCCTTTCTTCGCTGGCATTCTTTACAATGAGCAATGTATTGGGAAACTGTCCTATAAAGTCCAGGCCAATAGAATCTGTTTATAACGCGGTCATAGGTCTTGGCAAACCCCAAATGACCGGCCATTGGGGTGTCGTGGACATCTTTAAGAATTTCGTGCCTCATCTGTTTTGGGACTACTAGCAGCCATGATTTGCCCTCAGGGTCGTAAATTTTCTTATAGAGAACGCTTCCAATCATCTGATACCCTTTTAAATTTTCATTGGCAAGTTTTTCACGGATCCCAACCAAACGAGGGTCTTTACTTTGTTCTTCTGCAGCGTCTTGGATAGAAATAACGTGCCCTTCTATCTCTGCGGTGTCAGCCAAGGGGCTTCTTGACAAACAGTCAGCGTCTTTATGCTTCCGTCCGCTTTTGTAAACGATGTTTATGTCGTATTCTTGTAGTTTGAGGGCCCAACGGGCTAAGCGGCCGGATGGATCTTTCATGCCTACCAGCCAACATAGCATGTGATGGTCGGTAACCACAGTAAAGGGTCTGCCATATAGGTACGGGCGGAATTTACCAAGGGCCCAAACAACTGCGAGGCATTCCTTTTCTGTAGTGGAATAATTATTTTCCGCTTTGGTTAGTGTTCGCGAGGCATAGGCTATAGGTCTCTCCTCGTCATTCTGGATTTGAACAAGAACTGCCCCTAAACCATAACCGCTTGCATCAGTATGGACATGAGTTTCCGCACCTTCTACGAAATGTCCTAACACAGGCGAAGATCCTAATTTCTGTTTGAGAATCCGGAAAGATTCATCTTGTTCTTCGCCCCAAATGAATTTTTCGCCTTTCGTTAAAAGGCTTTTCAAGGGTCGAGACTTGTTAGCATAACTTTTGATGAAGCGTCTATAGTACGAACTTAACCCGAGAAAACTTCTGGTCTCACTGATATTACGTGGTTTTGGAAAGTGGACAATGGCTTTCACTTTTTCTGGGTCTGGCTACGTTCCAAATTCATTAACGACGTGCCCGAGGATAGTTATTTGTCTCGAGGCGAAATGACACTTTTTATAATTCAGGCACAGCCCGGCCTGCTGAATGCATCTCAAAACTTTGTATAAACGTGTCAAATGTTCTTTAAAGGTCGATCCATAGACTACAATGTCGTCTAAGTAGCATAAGCACATGTCCCATTTCAATCCCCGTAGGACGTTGTCTATCATTCGCTCGAAAGTTGCTGGTGCGTTGCATAGACCGATTGGCATTACATTAAATTCATAAAGCCCATCTGGAGTGATAAATGTCGTTTTCTCCCGGTCCATATCGTCTACTTCGATTTGCCAGTAACCCGATCTCATATCCATAGTGGAGAAGTACCTGGATCCAGAGAGGGTGTCCAGCGCGTCATCGATACGAGGGAGAGGGTAGACATCTTTCTTTGTAATTTTGTTTAGACGACGATAGTCGACACAGAATCTCAACGAGCCGTCCTTCTTCCTTACTAATATAATGGAAGAGGCCCATGGACTTGATGATGGCCGGATGATTTTAATCTCCATCATTTTCTCTACTTCACTCTGAATGACACGTCTTTCGGCGGGAGACACTCTATAAGGACACTGTCTGACAGGCGGATAATCACTCGTATCGATTTTATGTTTTATTTCGCCAGAGACAGGGAAGCTCTTTTTCTCAAAGTCGAATATATCAGCAAACTCATTTAGGCACGTGAGTAATCTGTTTTTCTTTGTTTCCTCCAAATCAGTAGAAATCATTGAAATTAAACATTCTCTCACATCTGGGGAAGTTACTTCGTCTTTTCCAGCTTTTTAAGAACAAGCGTCAAGATTAGATATGCTCCCTACTTCTAGATCTTGCATTGTTCCTACCTTCATGTCCGAAGGTATCACTTGAGACTGGTGAGTACTGTTAGTCACCCATAACACCGCTCTGCCATGTAAGAACCTAACGAGGGAAGAGGGAATAAAAAATCCTTTTTCTAACTGCAGGCGTTTGGAACCTGTAATGACTACATCTCTGCTGCCAAATACATCCTGGTTGGTGACAACTATCTTGCCAAAAGATTTCGGCGGTAGGACACAGTCCATAGCAGCACAAAGTTTCAGGTCTTTCCATTCGTATGATTTTTCAGCTTCGCTTAAATAAAATTTGTTTTCCCACAATCTATAATGACATCTGTGGCTCTGAAGAAATCCCAGCCCAGTATAACATCGTGACTACATTCAACGGCTACTACAAAATAAAAAATAATATCGAGTCCCCTTTTATTTGAACTTCTAAAGAGCACTTACCAAGGGTTAAGATAGGCTTCTTGTCCGCGGCTCTTAGAAGTGGTCCATTTTATTTAAAAACTGGAGCCTTTATAGAACGTCTGAAAGCTTCAGAAATTACTGAGTAATCAGCGCCGGAGTCCACAAGAGCTTGTACATTTCGTCTTTGTATGTTGACAGATATCCAGTTTTTTTCCATTGTAGCGGCTATACGGCAGGGAGGGTTTCGTCTGTGGCAGCCACACCTCCAGAGGGCGCGCCATCTAGTTTTCCTCACTGCGGCGACTGGGTGAGCGGCTGGGACGGCGAGCAGGGGATTGTGAGGTTCTTCTGGGGGCTTGGAATCTTCCGCGGTGGGGATATGGCGACGGGTTTCTAAATCTTCCTTGGGATAGTTCGTTTCCTGATTCGCCCATGGTGTAATTTTCCGTTCTTGGTTTCCGAAATCGACTGTTTCTCTTCCATTTCTGGCATCCGCAAAAGCTTGGCGTCTGTCTCTGCAATAACGTGCAACGTGGCCAGGGCGCCAGCAGTGGAAGCAGATCGGTCTGTCATCTTCAGTACGCTACTGAGTCCTTTGATTATTTGGTGGCCCTTCGGTTCTTCGTCGTTAACCTTGATCGTTCTGGGGGAGGTATTATCGCCGAGGACGAAAGCTCTCGGGCTGACGAGGGGCAGAGATAGGAGCCAATGTTTGCTGGATTTCACTACGGATGACATCCCGTAGGTCGGGAGGTGGAGTGTCGATATACTGGGCGGCAAATGTAGAAGGAGGAGCCATAAACTTCTGAACCTCCTCTCTTTCTATTCTTCTAATCAGGGCTTCTAGGTTCTCAGGTTCAGCGGTCGAGATGGTGGTCACATTGGGCAGTCGGTTGAACCTGGGCGGTGCAACACGCATCCTCTTGAATGCCTCGAATCGGCGGCAGAACGCAACAAATTGGTCCACCGTGCTGATGCCCTTCCCAACAAGTGCCTGATACATTTCCTCCGCTACGCCTCTAATCAGGTGGCTCACCTTTTTTCCTTCCGATATTCTGGGGTTGCTCTGTTTACAAAGAAGGGGACTTCTTGTATGTAGCTCTCGACGTTTTCCCCACTCGTCTGCGCTCTAGTTCGAAGAATGTTCTCGGCTTTCCAAGCCGTGTCTTCCTTGTTCCCAAATATTTCACAAAACTTTATCTTAAATTCCTTCCACGAATTCAAGATTTCCTCGAAGTTTTTGAACCAGCACTTCTCTGTGCCAGTGAGGTAGAAGATGACGTTGGCCAGACACATGGAGTCATCCCACTTGTTGTAACGTGCCACACGCTGGAAGTCGCTCAGACAACGCTGCGAATCTTTCCCACGTTCTCCCGAGAAAACAGTGGGATATCTCCACCGATGGCAGAATGGTCGGTTTTCTTCTCTCTCCATTTTCTTCCGAGCAGTAAGGGCAAGCACTGTAGATAGCTCTGGTTGCAATCCTTGAAGGCGACGACTTCGTCTGGTGACTGTCTCGTTACCCAGCATCTCCACCACAATTGTCGCGATGAAAATAATTAATTAGGCCTTCGAATTACTTTAAATATTTATTTAATTAGTTATATGCGAGAATTCAAATATTTACATGAGCCAAATCGACCCAGCCGTTAGAGCAAGAGGGGAGAACTGAGATCTTTCCTCCTTTTCCTGTTTACCCCGACCGGTCGGTCCAGATAAGAGGGAATACCAGGAAACTGTTATCCTGACAATATATATTTGGGAAATGACACATTTATAAAATTATAATATTCACTTAAATATTTTAAATACTCGGAACGTTGAAACCTTAAATCAAAAACGAAATTTTCGTCCAGCCTATGAGCGACACTATATCGAGGATAAAATTACACGATATAAGAAACAAATTAAATATGAATAATTGGCGATTGAGTCATCTAAAATCCAACCCCTGTGATTTCATCTTCGAACCTATATATTTTTAAAACCCATCAATATTACCATCATTAATTATAAAGATGGCATTTATTTGGCTGGAATCATCAAATCATATGAATACAGTAGTTTAGAGTGTTTCAATTTCAACTAATGAATTCTTCCATATACCCAGTCCAACACTTTCTATAACCTTGTTTTAATTATTCAATATAAAGGTCATATTCCTTAATTCCAGCTTTGAAGTTATAATTGCCTTGTCCTTTTTTATTGTGGGAAACATTCAAAATATATAATTAATTAATACAAGATAGTGTGTGCTGTTTTTAAGATTATATTTTAAATGCAATACAAATTTATATCATACTTCTGTTCAGTCTTTAAATATATTAAAATTGTTTGCCAAATTTTAAATTAATTATAGAAAATAAATTTATTCCATTTCCGACCACCCAGACCTCCCACAAGTAAGGCATTTTATCAACTTACAATATCATCACGTTTCAACAAGTTTATCATATTTCAGACTTCAGGTTGCTCTATAAGTATAGAAAAAAATGATTACATGATTTGTGAACAGACATACTGTACATACATTGTGAAAGTTAACTAAAAGCTCTTAAATAGAAAGATAAGCACTAATCATAATTATTTCTTTCTATATTATGCATAACCAACATTTTTCGAGATTAGATTTTGAAAATGCATCTTTTCGCTAAGACGTTGTAATTGTATAGTCGCCATTTCATGATAATCATAAAGAAAGAGATTCACAATTGGAGTGAGGTGGAGCCGTCCACGCCCATATAAATTGTATTATTAAATATTGACAAGATTGAGTGCCATCACCATCAATATTCAAACTTTAACATAAAGCAATAACGCGCCATCTATATATATAAAATAAAAGGATTTGAAAGCGCGAATGTTTCTTTTATACATAAAACGAACTTTTACTGTCCTTACTGCGATGAAAAAATATATTGGGAGGGCTTGGCTCATCAGTGGTGAACCCTCCCAGCGGTTTCGCCAATTTAATCCACCAGACCGCTTCTCATTCAGAGTCAGGGAGAGAGACAGGGACGAACAATAAGTGATCTTTATTTCAAAATGATAGTCATAATACAGAGCGAGAACGGCGTCGGCTTAGTAGCAAGTAGGACCACCTCGGACGGCGATGCACGCAGCAACACGTCTAGGTAGAGAATCAATCAGAGTACGGATGGCGTCCTGAGGGATGGCTCTCCATTCCCTCTCAACCATTGGCCACAGTTCGTCTTCTGAACGCGGCTGTGGCAAGGCATGCAAACGGCGTCCAATGATGTCCCAGACGTGCTCGATTGGTGAGAGATCAGGAGAGTACGGTGGCCAGGGAAGCATCTGTACATCTTGCAGAGCTTGTTGGCTAATGCGAGCAGTGTGCGGTCGGGCGTTATCCTGCTGATAAAGGGCATTGGGTACCCCCTGAAGGTAGGGGAGTGTCACCGGTCGCAGCACATCATCAACGTATCGTTGGGCCGTCATAGTGCCCTGAATACGAAGTAAAGGTGACCTGGAATCATACGCGATTGCGCCCCAAACCATGATTCCACGTTGTCGCACGGTGGGGCGTTCCACAATTTCTGCCGGATTGGACCTTTCTCCACGTCGACGCCACACGCGTACACGGCGACTATCACTGGACAAGCAGAAACGCGACTCATCTGAGAAACACGACCCTGTGCCATTCCGTCATCCACGTCGATCTAGCCCGGCACCATTCCAAACGCTGGCGCCTATTCGGTGGGGTCAATGGCAGTCTTCTTAGCGGACGGCATGAGTGCAAGCCATTAGCAACCAATCGACGGGAAATGGTTCTGGTCGAGATGGAATGATCTAGGGTGTCTTGCACATGTTGCAGGATGGCGGTACAAGTGGCTTGTGGGGCCGCCACTGCTTGTTGAAGGATACGCCGATCCACACGTGCTGACGTCACTCTGGTTGTACCGACATTCCTATAAATTGCCACATTTCCTTGTTCCAACCATATTCTCCACAGTCGGTGCACCGTGGACGCACCAAGGTGTGTATCAGCTGCGATTTGACGTATGGACCAACCTTCCCTTTTCAGTCCGATCACCATGCCCCTCGTAAAAGCGTCTGTCTGCTTGAACTGCCTCCGTTTACGATGACCTGGCATTCTCTGTTATTACACGTGTCTTTTGACACAAGAACAAAATTTCTACAATGATTTTCCTTGAAGAAATAACGACACGAATACTGTTCTTTCTGCAAGTTCCTTCCCTTATATCTTACTCCATGTGTGCACGAGAGCTGCGCATTTTACATCATTTGCATAACTCGGTTAGGCGCGTCTACCCTGAAATTTGCATAAATTTCTGGCCACTATTTCTTGGTGTTCCATTTTCAATGTCACGCAGTGTATATATATATATATATATATGATATATTTTGTATATAGTAAACCATGATTCAATTCCATATTGAACACACAATTGTTTTTAATGTACTAGTTTTTGTTTAACCTTTTATTTTTGTCTGAATTGTTTCACAAATTGCCAAATACATTTTTTAAACATGTAAATTTCATGTTAAAAAATAAAAGTTGAATGATATGTAAATTTACTAAAGTTTTTTTTTTTTTTTAAATATTTGCAAATATGTAAATTTTTGAAAAGTTGATCCACGTCTCGGCGCAGTGTTGTCCAGTGTGTGTGGCCTCGCGCTGATTGCTTATAATAAAGAAGAAGGAAAAATACCTAACGACTGCTTAATTGTCATTTCCAGATATTGAAACTTTGGAAAAATTTACAATACGACAAAATAGCCGACAGGATTCGAACTTGTTCGCGGAAATTTTACTTAATCTCAAGGCATGGGAAAGAGGAAGGCAAGCCAAAAAAATACTTCATTTATTAATAAAACTGATCTCAAAGAAAATTCGAATATGGAATATTGCCCCAAAGATTTGATACCAAGCTTTAACCCTGAAGAAGGGCTTAAATACTCACAATGGCTGAAGGTTTTCAACCAACAAATCAAGCTCCGGAATATCAAACAAGAAGATGCTCTTTTCATGATACCCACTCTTTTTAAGGGCAATGCTCTTGAGATTTATGCCACAATTTGTGACGAAATTGACACCTTGGAAGATTTACATTCTAGGATGATGACCTTCTTCCCAGAGTTTGAACGCGGGCTACATAAAAAGTTCTGGCAACTAATTAAGCAAGAGACGCAATCAGTTCGTGGTTATTATTTTGAAAAGGTAAAAATTGGCACACAACTACACATGCCAAAGGATTTAGTCTTGGAATCTCTTACATCTGGTGCCGGCCCACTCGAGAAGTTTCTGATTGCTTCCTCGCCACATTCCTTAGAGGACTGGCTTCGTATTGCCGAATCTTTGGAGCACACAACTCAACAAAGAGACGGAAGATGGAATAACGGACGGAGGAACAACTTTGCTGGAGGAAATCGCCCCAACATGGCCTCGCGGTGGCGATCTATCACGCCGCAGCATGGAGATGTCAACGCCGGCCAACTCCACGAACCTGGCCATCCTGGGACTTCTTCCATCGGCCTACAAAGTGCGTCGAACCCCGGTAATCAAGGCCAAGTGGGATGTTGACGGTGCCCGGGGATCAGAGCGGATGTGGGGGCAGCAGACTCATGGTTCCTGGGTATGTTTATGATTCTTTTTGATTCAGGTAGTGAGATTAATATTTTACCTACTCATTTTTTGCCCAAGAATTTTTCAAATAACATAAATATTTCTAGTTACGATAAAATAAGTACTGTATCTAATAATGTTAACATAAAAGGCCAGATTTGTTTGAATACAAAAATTGGAATTATAACTAAAAATATTTTGTTTTATATTATTGATAATCCTAATTTGAACTGTTTGATAATGTCCACAAAGTACCTAAAATATTTTAAACTAAAGATTGATTTTGATAAAAATGTTATTATACAAAATGATGGTGTTTTATCTATTTTTGATTATAATTTTTCTAAAGAAGAACTTGATGCCTTACAATATGATAATTCTAAAAATTATTTAAGTCTTGTTAGATCTGCTAAATATTGCAACAAGCATAATTATTGTTTAAGACTATCAGGGAAATGTAATCGTATAAAAAATGTACATGCCATAGGTAAAACTATAAATCAATCTAACATATATTTTCCTTCTTGTTTTAAATCGAGACCTATTTATCAACCAAACTTCCGACCTTTGCCTTTACCAAACTCAGAAGATAGT
Source organism: Cordylochernes scorpioides (assembly GCA_030710605.1). NCBI lineage: Eukaryota > Metazoa > Arthropoda > Arachnida > Pseudoscorpiones > Chernetidae > Cordylochernes > Cordylochernes scorpioides. The sequence continues at coordinate 39,989,658 of CP092872.1, read as the reverse complement.
TATATACATAATGACGTCAGACTTGGAAATAATTTCCATGTTTTGATGAATGACTATGATGATCTTTTGGTGAAAATAAGTATAATTCTAGACCTTTAAAGGTAGATCCCCCGAGATTAACACTCAGAGATAAGACTCCTGTTTGTCTCAGACCTTATAGACATAATCTAAAGGATAACGGAACAATTAAAGAACAAATTATTCAGTTGTTGAAATATGGCATAATTAAGCCTGCTTCATCACCATACAGTTCGCCAGTAACCCTAGCCCGTAAAAAGGAGAAAGTGATAAGACTAGACTATGTATTGACTTTAGAAAATTAAATTCAAAATTAATAGGTGACAGTTTTCCAATTCCGTTAATTGAAAATATCATCCAGAAGGTTCAAGGGTCGAAAGTATTCTCATGTCTTGACATTTTAAGTGCATACTGGACTGTTTCCTTGCATGAAAAGGATGAATACATGAATGTTTTACCACCACAGAAGGTTCCTATCAATGTTGTAGACTACCATTTGGTCTACGTACAGCTCCCGCCATCTTTAATAGGATACTTAGTTCAATATTACAAAAATATGACCTTAAAAATGTAATTTCTTATTTTGATGATATATTGGTTTTTTCAAACGATACGCAATCCCACTTGGAACATCTTAAGGAAATATTTGAAATTCTACAAAAAGAGGGTATCCAACTTAGGAAGGAAAAGTGTTTATTTTTTACGAAAAAGATAAATTATTTAGGTTATGAAATTTTTGGAGACCAAATGTCTCCCTCAGGCATTAATGTTGATATAATTAAATCATTGCCACCTCCTCGTAATGTTAGGTGCTTAAGATCATTTTTAGGAAGCGTTACACATTATGCTAAGTTTATAAATCATTTTAATAAATTAAGAACTCCCTTAAATAATCTTTTGAAAAAAGATATAAAATTTACATGGACTGACGAATGCCAAAAAAGTTTTGAGGCTCTTAAAGAAGCATTAGTTTCGAAACCAATCCTCCAAATTTATAATCCGTTATTAACTACGCATATCTTTTGTGATGCTAGTACTGCAGGTTTAGGAGGCGTGCTCAAACAGGAGTATCCTGATGGCACAATGAAACCCATAGCGTTTTATAGTAGGGCCTTAAGGGGGGCAGAATCCAAATATACCATCACAGAGCTGGAATTATTAGCAATAATAGAAACGTGCAAGAGATACCATCCCTACATTTCAGGTCAGCGGGTAATAGTTCACACTGATCATAAAGCATTAATTTGGTTAAATAATTTCAAACATACAAATGGTAGACTATTTCGATGGTCATTAAGATTATCAGAATATGATTTAGAATTCAAATATAATAAAGGATGTGAGAATTATGAAGCTGACATGTTGTCCCGCTTACCATATTCTTGCTTCCTATCCATACAAGACTTAAAAGAAGGACAAGAATCCTTAGCTAAGCCTTCATCTAAATTATATTTCAATAAAGACAATATCACTTATATTCGATTAAAAAATAAAGATAGAATAGTAGTACCACCATCCTTACAACAAGAATTGATAATTAAGGCCCATGAAAGTTTAGGACACCCAGGTATTAGTGCAATGGCTAGGGTAATATCAACACAATATCATTTTAAAGGTATGATAGGTAAAATAAAAAATTATATTTTGAAATGCAAAACATGTCAATCTGTAAAGAAGCCGACTACACCTTCATATGGACTCATGGGTAATTTACCGCTGGCTGAGAAACCATTTGATGTAGTTGCTCTTGACAGTATTTTAGGCTTAGGAGAATATAATAGTACAAAAAATTGCCTTCATGTAGTAGTTGATCATCACTCTAGATACATTTGGGCTTTTCCTTCTAAAAGTACCTCGATAGCAACGTATATAAATATTATAAATCAATTATTAAGTATAGGTGCGCCAAAGATTATTGTTACCGACAGACATCCCTCATTTGTCTCCAAAAGATTCAATAAATTCATACAGGAAAAAGGCATAAAACACGTTATGGCATCCCCTTCTCATCCACAATGTAATGGGCTGGTAGAAAGGGCTAATGCCACTATCATTTCGAAGTTAAGACTCCACCATCAACAAAATCCCAGAATTCCATGGCACAAGCTATTACAAAAAGCATTAGAAGAATATAGGAATACTCCCCATTCAATAACTACAATTCCTCCCGTTTATTTACTTTTCGGCATTGATCCATTTTATACCAGTGACCTAACAATAGCCTATCCCCCCATAGAAGAAGCTAGGAAAACCGCCAATGATAACACAAAAAAAACTGCATCTTAAACTAGTCAAAAGATATAATGAATCCCATAAAACGCCCAATTTAAAAATAGGAGATAAGGTACTGTATAAGATCCCTTACCAATCAGGCCAAGGTAAACTTATGCCAGCTTTTTACCCAGAACCTTATACGATAATTGCCATACCTTCCCCCCAAACAATAGAAATAGGTAAGCCATGTCAACCCGAAAATAAACGTACAACAATAGTTAATATTTCTAAAATAAGACTCTGAGAACCAGTATCTGAAGATACCGAGGAAACCTGAAAACAATTTTTCCATTTCAAGAAGAGGACCTGGAACAATGCTTGGGCACTTAGCTTAACAGGCAAGTTTTTCCACTACTAACCCTAAATTTTGCATACTTCAATTCAGCAATAAAAGTTGCTATTGAATGGGATTATACCTATGTGTATGAGGGTATGTAAACATGTAGTGCTTGATATTCAGAAATATTTTCCCCAGTTGTCTGCATTATGTTAGTTAAGTTTTTGGGCACCTTTTCTGTGATCCCAGCTAACAGAACTTTGGTCATCCTAACACATCTAACATCTTTTCTTGTATATAAAATTATTGTATGTATAGTTTTTTTTTTCTCTTTTTTCTTTGTTGTTCAAAATATATCTTGTCCTTTACCGTCCTTCCCCTCTCAGCCACCATTGTAAAAAAAAAAGAAGGGAAGTTTTTTTTTTTGTATTATTTTTTTTTCTCTTCGTGGGGGGTAGTGATATATTTTGTATATAGTAAACCATGATTCAATTCCATATTGAACACACAATTGTTTTTAATGTACTAGTTTTTGTTTAATCTTTTATTTTTGTCTGAATTGTTTCACAAATTGCCAAATACATTTTTTAAACATGTAAATTCCATGTTAAAAAAGAAAAGTTGAATGATATGTAAATTTACTAAAGTCTTTTTTTTTAAAGAAATATTTGAAAATATGTAAATTTTTTAAAAGTTGATCCACGTCTCGGCGCAGTGTTGTCCAGTGTGTATGGCCTCGCGCTGATTGCTTATAATAAAGAAGAAGGAAAAATGCCTAACGACTGCTTAATTGTCATTTCCAGATAACATACACGAGGGTCATACAAGAGAGAACTTAAAATGTGGAAAACACATTGCGTGAAATAAATATATATTCATTTATTAATATATTGTAGCGAATGTATGTAAGTTTTTCTTTTATAGCTATTTTTAATGTAAAGGAAATAAATAATCAAGAATGTATGTCTCGTTAGTTTTTATTTTTAACCAACGTCCGCCATTTTACAAAGTCCTCGTGTAAACAATGCTAAGTGATGATGATGATTATTGGAATAAAGTTCTATGAAAAGTTAAATATGAGAATAATAATTTTGAGATATTTACAGCACGTATCATTTACCCCCCGCTTTGATGCATTTATTCACGGAGAATAAATGACTTTAATTGAGAGATGTCAGCCTTTATAGGATCTCCTGTGGGATTTCTTGGTGGGTTGTCTTGATCCGTTGTAGAGAGTTCGTAAGTCACTTTAGACAATCTTCTCAAAACTTGGAATGGTCCTTCGTATTTGGGAGCTGTTTTAATTAGCCTCGGATCATTGTAGGGAATTCTTTTAAGAACGAGATCTCCAACTTTAAATTCAATGTCGGGATGTCTTGAATCATGTCTTCTTTTAGAAATATCACGATGATGTTGAGTTCTTTTTATAGCCAGTTTTCTAGCATCTTCTACCGAGGTTGAGGGGTTATCAGCAAATTGTGGCTGCACATTGTAACCAAAAAGTAGAAAAGATGGCGGAAAACCTGTTACGTCATGAGGGGTGTTGTTGTAGTCAGTAATGACCTTGGGCAAAAGTGTGCTCCATTTCACTTTCGGTTTATCAAGCAAGGCCGCTCTTAACTTGGTCATGATTGTTCCGTTAACCTTTTCGCACATTCCATTACTCTGGGGGTGGTATGGTGTGGTGAAAGTTTGTTTGATGTTATGAACTTTCAAACACCTTTTGAATTCCTTGGAATTAAAGTTCTTTCCATTGTCAGTGATAATATGTTTTATGGGTAGCGAGACTTGAAGGATTCTGTTGAAACATTGTAGCGTTGTTTGAGCTGTGTTTTTGATAGTGGGAAATGCCCAAACATATCTTGTAAGATGATCAATGAACACTTGGATGTACTTGTGCTTTGTCTTTTCAGCTGCTGTTCCCATAACTATTGTATCTGCACTTATTACTTGAGCTGGTTGTAGTTCTGTGTCTGGAATTATTAGTTGTCCTAGAGTTGGTTGGTTAGATGATTTGGTCAGTTGACATGTCTTGCATGATCTCACATAAGATTTAATTTCCTGTACCATGTCTGACCACCAAAATAAAGGAACTATTAATTTGACTGTCTTGTTCATGGATGGGTGACTCATGTTATCATGATATTCCTTCAGAACATGTTCTTTAAAAGAAGCAGGCACCACAGCCCTGAGTAGTCCTCTCTTTTTGACCATCACTGTGTTTTGATGATCTTGAGGGTCTTCAATGAAGCTGAGATCTGCCTGTCTTTGATGTTGTTGTCTCTGCTGCTGTTTCATCTGGTGTTGTTGCTGGATCTGGTTTTGTTGCTGTTGGACCTGGTTTTGTTGCTGTTGTTGGAGCTGGTTCTGTTGTTGCTGCTGTTGTTGTTGTTGTTGAATCTGGTTCTGTTGTTGTTGCTGTTGGATCTGGTTTTGTTGTTGTTGTTGCAACTGATTATAGGTTGTGCAAACAAGTGCCATTTCTGCTGATTGCTTAGTGTAGACTGTTTTATCTTTAGTGTCAACAATAAGTTCAAAGTCTTCTGCAATATCCAAACTAATGAGTAGCAGGAATTTTAAATTAGGTATTACATGAAGTTTGACCTTTCTAGTTTTATTATGAATTTGCAAATTTACATGAACATATCCCAAAGTTTTGGTTAATGAGTTAGCTTGTTGAATTTGCATGGGAGAATCTATTAAAGGATGTAAATTCAAACCTTTAATTAAATTTTGACTTATTAAAGATATGGTAGCACCTGTGTCCATGAAGGCTTGTAAAGGATGTTTGTTGACACAAATTTTAAAGTCTATCAATTTATTAGGAGGATTGTTAGTTGATAAGCAAGTTACTTTGTTTGTTTCATTACTTGTGGTTGATTCTGTGACTGTTGTAATGAATTGTTTTGGTTGTGTATTTTTAGATGATCTTTCTGTTTTATAATTTGGGTCATAATCAGGACATTCATTCAACCAATGTTTCACTTTAATTCTTTTCTTCATGCAAATTGGGCAGAAAAATGGGCAATTTGAAGCTGATCTTTCCTGTTGAGATAGAGTGCATACTTTGGGTTTAAACAAATTTCTTAGCTTACTTTGTTGCCTGTTATTTTCAACAGAAAGTGCAACTTGTATCCATTTGGTTGGATCTGCAGGTTGTGCTGCTGCAAACACATCCCTCCAATTCAAAGGTAGCCCATCTGTTAGTAGCTATATTTTCTCTTCCTTTTTCAAAGATGTTTGATTAAGTAAGTCCATTTTTTCTTTAAAATAAGTCTCCACAGTTTCACTTGCAAGGAGCTTTCTGCTAGATGCTAATACAATGGGACTATATGTGCAAGGCTTAAAACTGGCAATGAGTTTATCTTTTACAGTTTCCCTTTTTTTTATGTGCATTTGTAAGAATTTTATCAGCAAAAAATTCTAAGGCTTCATCTGCTAAATAGTAAATAAGATTGTGTATTTTTTCTTCATCGTTTGCTTTTAAATTTTCTAATTCATACAACTTAATCCAACTTTCAATTTTTATATTATTCTTACTGCCAGAATATTTTTCAAATCTATGTATATTTGCCATTATAAAAATAAAGATGTTTCTAAATGAGTTATTTAAATTTGAAATAAATAATCTTTGATTAAAAATTTACCTTTTTAAATTTTCTTTCGTATCCTTTTCGACTGCGCCAAGTATGTTGCGGATGTATGTAATTTTTTCTTTTATAGCTATTTTTAATGTAAAGGAAATAAATAATCAAGAATGTATGTCTCGTTAGTTTTTATTTTTAACCAACGTCCGCCATTTTACAAAGTCCTCGTGTAAACAATGCTAAGTGATGATGATGATTATTGGAATAAAGTTCTATGAAAAGTTAAATATGAGAATAATAATTTTGAGATATTTACAGCACGTGTATCAATATATTATCAAATAATACTATTGATTCAATGGTAATATATATATTCATTTTTTTGTATTTATTATTGGAGAATAAACCAGATTAATCAACAATGATATTAAATATGAAGACATGAAGAATGTGGTATAGATTCGCTGAAAAAGGAATTAAGATAAAGCGGCATGCGTTTGTTTGAAGGTTGTCTCGCCAGAAGTCGGCAGGATTCTACAGTCAGGAGAAGTAGTGGTGGTTAACTTTGTGCTGAAGTCAGACCTGGGATCAAGTTCCAATAATTGAGTTTTGGAAGGTGTTATTAAACCGATAAAATATTTATATTTTTTCCGGGCCTCCATATAATTTTAATTTAAACAATTTCCTACTGCCCTCACTGTGATATAAAATATTGGAATGTCCTCTGGTTCATCAATTGAACCCTTACGGGGGCTTCGCTAGATTTATCTCTCAGACCGCTCTAATATTGTATCGACTTGTTGTGGTTATAGCCGTCAATTTCAAAATATAATCGATATAGATTTTCAGAGAAAACTTTAAACATTAGAGATTTGAGAAAAGTGAAAATATATATCCTAATTTAAACAAAGATATGTGAGTAATAAAGTATGACGTTTTTTCTAGTTGTCTCAAAGTGACACCAGTTTGCCACCGGACTCCAGGGGAGGGGAGGGGAGGATGACCCACATAAGACTGACCAATGAGCATCAACACCCGAGGGATGCAGAGAGGAACAAAAAGGGGCGTTTGGTCCGGATGTTGACATTTAGGTTACAGTGGATATTTCGGACAGGCCCGCTGATTACTAGGTCCGTGGTCATCTCACGGCGGCCCTCGTGGTCGCCGTTTTGGCTCTTCTCCGCCCCCGCGGCTTCGAGCTAGACGCCGAGCTTTCCTCTGTTAATCCTCAACTTCCCCCTGGTTCTGGTGCCACTTGAGACGTACTGGGAGAGCGGCTTTTGATCCCAAACATTGTCCTTACTGTCCCGTGCGGACTTCCCACTCTGCACGCCTTGTTATTGATTTTCCCTAGAGGACTACTCCTTCCTCGCCATCCCATCCTGATGGTGTGTTCAGGAAAATCCATGGCTAATTTTTATTTTTTTATTTACACCCGGGTCACCATCCCAGCATTCTTCATTTCATTATTTTTTCCTCGAACCCGGGTTCAATCAATCGAAGGCAACAGTCGAACCCTGTTTTCACAATCTACCTCTATCTTCTAACCTCTTCAACGGTTCCTGAGACTCCTGCTCGTCAACAATTTTTTTGAAATGATTCATTGACCTGGTACACTCTTCCTCCCTATGTTAACTCCATACGGAGAGCTTGGGTAACCAGCGAGATTTCTTTTCTCACGCTCGACCCATCGCCATCATCAGCATGATGCGACCATTCATTTTTCTTTTACTTTTATTTTTTTATCTGGTCGAGCTCAATCACCGACAGCAGCGCATCTCTTGAGCCTCCATCTCTTTTTAACCTCTCTCAGCCAGCTTTTTTCCCATATTCTATTTTCACGCCTTTTGTCCATCTGATATATCTAATGCTATTTACAGGGTATCTTGAGATATCTGATACCTGCAAACAATACTTCGCTTCTAAGCTCATATTGCAGGGCAGAATTCCTGAGATGTCCTTTGTAGAAACCAATTCAGACCCCTTTCCTTTATTCTTCACTACATCACTGCCTATCCCAAATTTCGCTTAAGTCAATTTTCTTTAATATTTTATATTACTTTTATTATCTCTACTTCTCCTCGTTCCTATATTACATCCCTGAAACTATGTTGTAAATACTCATGGCACCTTAAGTAACAAAAAACTGTAAATAGTATACCTAACTTTCCCAAATATTTAACCTCGCTATTGTGTGTGTTTACTTTAAATTTATCCATCCTGTGTACTCCTTATATATTTTTTGTATTTTTATAATATTATATCAGCGTGTCACCACTACACACTCTCTCTCTCTCCCCCCTTTTTCTTTATTTTTATTATAGTAACTAATTTGTTGCCCAAATTATTTCCCTTTTAATAGGTTTGCTAACTTTTCGCTCCATTTTATTTTACTCCCTTAATCAAACCTTTCTCACCGGGGGCACATTCTATCGTAATATAAACAAAGATATGAGAGTAATAAAGTATGATGTCTTTTCTAGTCGTCTCAAAGTGACACCAGTTTGCCAACGGACCCCAAGGGAGGGGAGGATGACCCACATAAGACTGACCAATGAGCATCAACACCCGGGGGATGCAGAGAGGGACAAAAAGGGGCGTTTGGTCCGGATGTTGACAGTTAGGTTACAGTGGATATTTCGGACAGAGCTGCTCAATACTAGGTCCGTGGTCATCTCACGTGTCCATTATGTCCATAGTTTACTTAAAAACCATTTCTAAGATTCCATCCTTCAGTGTAGCATATAAAAGCAGAATGATCCAATACAGTATTAGAGCTCTGAGAAGCGGTCTGGTGGATTAAATTGGCGAAACATCTGGGAGGGTTCACCACTGATGAGCCAAGCCCTCCCAATATATTTTTTCATCGCAGTAAGGACAGTAGAAGTTCGTTTTATGTATAAAAGAAACATTCGCGCTTTTAAATCCTTTTATTTTATATATTTGCTATATCTTTATTAATATAACCTATACACCCTTTTGTATATAAACTAAATTTGGTGACGTCAAAATAAAGATCCAAAGAGAGAGCGGTCATATGGTGGCAGCAGGGACAGAGAGGTGGAAAAGGGCAACGCCCAGCCCATGTGGGGTCCCGAGGGACATTCTTATAGAGACCCCTCGGTAAACAGGACAAGTTTTGGCGGGGGGGGGGGGTCAGCAGCAGATGTTCTAGGGGGTGTTTCTCAGCAGTCCGCTTCAGCCTGTCTCTCTGACAGTCTCTCCCTCCATGTCTCGGGGATAAACATCAAAGTTGGTGTCATGGCCTCTATCTCTGTCCCGTGGGCTGTCCCCGATCCCTCTTTGTGCTAACATTAAGCCCTGCCTCTGCTTCTTGTTGTCCGCGTGTGGGAAGAACATCAACACTCGCCTCACGTACACGACTGCCAGTTTATCCATACGTTGACATTTTTAAAACAATATTACATATATATATGCATGGAGGCAATGGTCGCCTCTCCCTTCAAAATAAACGTCAGAATCTGACGCCATCTATTGACCGTCGCCGCAACTAGCGGCATCGGGTCGGTGACAAAGCCACAACACCAACTTTGCCAAACTGATAAGCGTCCACCTAGAGACCATGGTTTCGGGCTAATGGCCCTCGTCAGTCTAGGGCGGACTTTATTCCATGAGATCCACACGGGATCTAATGGAATTTTCACAATCTACCAAAGAAGGGTTTTGACGGGAGAGGCGACTATTGCTTCCATGGAATGATTTCCTCTCCCGGCAAATTTTCCATCTATGTTTTGCCAATAGATTTGGCCCAGCCACATTGCCAGCAAAACACCTCTTTGGTAAATTGTGAGGGTTCCATTAGATCCCGTGTAGATCTCATGGAATAAAGTCCGCCCTAGACTGACGAGGGTCATTAGCCCGAAACCATGGTCTCTAGGTGGACGCTTATCAGTTTGCCAAAGTTGGTGTTGTGGCTTTGTCACCGACCCGATGCCGCTAGTTGCGGCGACGGTCAATAGATGGCGTCAGATTCTGACGTTTATTTGACGGGAGAGGCGACCATTGCTTCCATGGATTGATTTCCTCCCGGCAAATTTTCCATCTATGTTTTGCCAATAGATTTGGCCCAGCCACATTGCCAGCAAAACACCTCTTTGGTAGATTGTGAGGATTCCATTAGATCCCGTGTGGATCTCATGGAATAAAGTCCGCCCTAGACTGACGAGGGCCATTAGCCCGAAACCATGGTCTCTAGGTGGACGCTTATCAGTTTGCCAAAGTAGGTGTTGTGGCTTTGTCACCGACCAGATGCCGCTAGTTGCGGCGACGCTCAATAGATGGCGTCAGATTCTGACGTTTATTTTGACGGGAGAGGCGACCATTGCTTCCATGGATTGATTTCCTCCCGGAAAATTAATCCATAGGGCGCCTCTCCCGTCAAAACTTGACGCCATCTATTGACCGTCGCCGCAACTAGCGGCCTCAGATCGGTGACAAAGCTACAACACCAGATTTGGCAAACTGAGAAGCGTCCACCTAGAGACCATGGTTTCGAGCTAATGGACCTCGTCAGTCTAGGGCGGACATTATTCCATGAGATCCACACGGGATCTAATGGAATCTTCACAATCTACCAAAGAGGTGTTTTGCTGAGAAGGTGCTGGGCCAAATCTATGGCTAGAATATCGATTAAAATTTGCCGAGAGAAAATTAATCCATAGAAGCATAGTGCGCCTCTCCCGTCAAAATAAACGTCAAAACATGACGCCATCTATTGACCGTCGCCGCAACTAGTGGCCTCAGGTCGGTGACAAAGCCACAATACCAGCTTTAGAAAAACTGAGAAGCGTTCACCTAGAGACGTTTATTTAGACGGGAGAGGCGCCCTATATGAGGCCCATTAGCCCGAAACCATGGTCTCTAGATGGACGTTTTTCGGTTTGCCAAAGCTGGTGTTGTGGCTTTTTCAACGACCCGAGGCCGCTAGTTGCGGCGACAGTCAATATATGGCGTCTGGTTTTAGACGTCTATTTTGACGGCAGAGGCGACCATTGTCTCTTTAGATATATATACATCCTTTATATAATATAATATATAATATTAATATAAAATTCAAAATTCCTGTTTGTTATCGCGCTGGCAAAATCTACAGAATCAATCATTATGAAATTTCGCATGTGGGTAGCTGTTCAAAAGGTATCGCGACTTTTGTGTTTTTTCAAAAATTATTTATTTATTCATGAATACCTATTTTTTCCCCTTCAAAGTTATCCCAATGAGATATTATACACTTGTGCCAACGGTTTATCCAATTTTCGAAGAACTTCAAAATATCATTTTTTAAAAATCTTTTTCAGCTCCTCCTTCGATGCCGTCTTTATCTCGTCAAGCGTAGCGTAACGTCGTCCTTTCATGGGCCTCTTCAGTTTAGGGAACAAGAAAAAGTCACAGGGGGCCAGATCTGGGGAATACGGTGGCTGCGGCGTGTGTTGTTTTTGGTCAAAAAGTCGCGCACAAGCAACGATGTGTGAGCAGGGGCGTTATCGTGGTGCAAAAGCCAATTTTTGTTCTTCCACAAATCCGGGCGTTTCTGGCGGATTGCTTCGCGCAAATTGCGCATAACTTGCAGGTAATATTCCTTATTGACCGTTCTACCCTGTGACAAGAACTCATGATGCACCGCGCCCCTGCAATCGAAGAGAACTGTCAGCAAAACTTTCACATTCGACCGAACTTGGCGCGCTTTTTTCGGTCTTGGTTCGTGCGGCAGTTTCCATTGAGATGATTGAGCTTTGGTTTCCACGTCATAACCATAATCCCACGCTTCGTCACCAGTTATGACCCTCTGGAGCAAATTTGGGTCTTCGCGGACAGAGTCCAACATCTCATTAGCAATGTTCATGCGATGCTGTTTTTGGTCGCAGTTGAGCAATTTTGGTACGAATTTCACGGCGACCCGTCTGATGCCCAAATCATTGATAAAAATCAAATGGCACGAGCCAATCAATATGTTTAGGTCCTCAGCAACTTCTCTATCGGTGATTCGACGATTGACCAATATCATTTTCTCCACTTCATTCATTTTTTCGTCTGTTGTTGAAGTGATCGGGCGTCCGGCAACGCTCTTCGTCGTTCACATCTTCTCGGCCTTCTGAGAACATTTTGTACCACCCATAAACGTTGCTTCGGTCCAAGGTAGCTTCTCCGTATGCCACAGTCAACATTCGGAATGCATCCGCGCACTTAATTTCGTTTTTTACACACAAATTGATACAGGTTCTTTGATCCATTTTTTTTAATAGGTAAAAATCGAAGACGATCCAAAACACCTACAGGCAAAGTAGCTGTCAACAATTAAGTGAACATTCAAAATGGCCGAGCTTGTCAGCATAAGTGAGAGACATGAGTACCAACATAAAGCCACAAAAAGATCGAAATTCGAATTCACGTAACCCGCGAAAATTCATAATTCGCGATACTTTTTGAACACACCTCGTATAGACTATTCAAAAAACTAAAAAGGTTAATGTGTTTTTTTTTTTTAATGTATAACCAAAAATCGTTAGTTCCAGCCTTTTACCGCTTGGCGCCGCACTGGTCGAGACGATAAATGAATATGATTGGTTAATAATTTCACACATAGTTTTTTTACACGATGAATGTTTTTAAAAGGTAAGATAATCCAATAGCCGTGAAATATTAGGAAGTTATTTGCTATACTACTGGGAAGGTTTCTGGTTTGAATTTGATTTTAAATAAATATTCGTTGCAATTTTATTTGAAAATAATATATAAAAATAAAATTTCACTCGCAAGAGCAGCGCCTCTCGCGGCTTCTGGTGAAATTAAATTTATAAATTGTAAAGATGCTTAAATCTGTTCCAAGTACAGGGTGATCCAAAAGTCCCGCACAACTTTAAAAATTAATAACTCCGCGAATATTTGCGCTAGAGCAATGCGGTAAACACCATTGTGTTCAGAATGCGATGGATTTTTTATGGCAAATATTGAAAATTTCGAAATTGATTTTAGTTACAATTTCATTCCCTAGATGGCGCTGTACCAGAATCAGAAATTCAGCGGCCAAATTGTTTGATTAATTGAAAAATATAACTGATCGACACGTATTTTTCCTTTTTGTATACCAGGAAAGAATCCTAATAATATCAAATCGTTAATTAATAAAGCACCATTTCGCCAAAAGTTAGAAGAAATGGTTAACGATTTTTAAATACAATCTGAGATATGTAAAATAGGTATATGCAAATTAAAACATGTAGCAAAAATATTTATATTTTTGGTAGAGTTTTGTCAAATATATTGAATGTTTGAAAAACATAGCTGAATTCAATACACGATTTTTTGAAATGTTAATATAGTACCAAAAATTATGATGGTACTACTAATAGGATTTCTTGCTATAAGGAATGTGTAATTTCTTGAATAATTGGCGACACTCGACTATTTAACTGGAAATTTGTCATGATCCAACAAATGAAATATAGATGGGAGTGACAAAATACATTTGTCGTACTTTATTCCAAATATCCTATGGGCTTGTCAAATGTTATCATTGTTTATGATACTGTACACGATTTTTAAAAATGTATCCCCTCAAATAAATATAATTTTTAAATCAACCTTTTGCGTTGAAAAACGTGGTAGTAAAATCATTTTGTATTATTATTTTTGTCCCAAAATTTCTAAAGGTGGGGGGTTACAGAGAATATTCCTTATGCTATTTCTTTTAATGTGAGCGAAAAGCGATAAATTAAACATAAGGGGTAAAATTGTGTGTACAGTGTTATTCGAGAAGTTATGACACTTTGGTCTGCACGACATAATATAAGATGTGAGCAAATGACAAACAAACAAAAATTACTGTTCACAAATAAAAAAGAGACAAGATATGAGGACAGAATTTATTTACCCATAACCCAACACAAAGAGCTGCAAAACATTGGTAGATAATATAATACATGGCAGCTTATATAACACATGAGGTAACTTGTCTCTTGGAGGCCTTGTCTCTTGTATTAGATCGCAATCCTTGCTCAATGTGGCGCCCTTCATTCTCAAACACCGCCTGCAGACGATAGATGACAGATTGGACAGCATTAAATAACATATCTGTTGAAATTGATGAAACGTGCCGTCTGATAGAAGCCTTCAAAATGGCCAATGTGGTAGGCCGGCATCGATAAACACGCGACTTAATGTACCCCCATATCCAAAAATCGCAAGGCGTCAAGTCTGGTGATCTTGAAGGCCACTGGTGTATAAAGTGGCGACTTATCACACGATCTTCACCGAATGTATCCTTCAGCAATTGTTTGGCACCGCGGGAGATATGAGGAGGTCCTCCATCTTGCATGAATGTTATTTCGCTCAGTGCTTGTCTGTCCTGCAATATGGGGATAACCTTTTCTCTCAAAAGTTGAACATAACGTTCACCAGAGAGTTACAGAAAAGGTTTTAAAAGTTTTTCCATTTATTTCTTCAAAGAAAAATGGCCCAATAATAAAAGAAGAAGTGAACCCACACCAAACTGTAACTCTGGGCTGATGAAGTGGCATTTCTGTAAAAATCCTAGGGTTTTCTGTTGCCCAAATGCGGCTGTTTTGAGTGTTGACTTCTCCATTTAGAGAAAAGTGAGCTTCATCTGTCCACAGAACATTCGACAGCCAGTTTTCATCAATATCAATTTGCCGGAAAACCCATGCAGCAAATTCTTGACGCTTCTCAAAATCGCCGACTTTTAGCTCGTGAAATCTTTCAATTTTGTACGGGTATTTTTTAAGAAAAATTCTTAGAGCTCTCCAAACTGTTCCATACGAAATACCCGTTTGTCGAGAAACTTGTCGAGCATTTACTTCTCCATACGTGGATAACGTTTCAATAGCTTCAACATTCTGCGAAACCGTAACAGCCACTGACTTGCGTGTCGATGGTCTTCCACTCCGAGGTTTTGCTTCCAGAGATCCAGTCTTCTCAAAATTTTTTATCATTCTCCTTAGAGAGTAGCAACTCATGGGTCCTTTACCTCTTCGAATACCTTTAAAGTTACGAAACGCTCGTAAAGCTTCAGTGTAAGATTCTGAATTGCAATAATAAAATTTCACCAAGAGTACTTTATCCTGTAGTGACGGCATCCCAGAGTAAAATAAATGATCAGGGATAGTTGAATTTTTCAAATGAATTAAAATAAACATAATCGATATATGGCTTCTGAAGCCAACTGTGCGGACGTGTTTGGCATCGCTTGTCTCGTACCGCGAATGGGATTTAACTCTGCATATCACAATATAGTATTAAAAGTAACTCCTAAAGTTTACCAAATTTTAAGAAAAATGGGTAATGAGATATACACCTATTTTGAGCGATGTTCTACACAAGACAGAATATTTGTAAGACAATGCCAAAATTGTTTTGAATTTAATCCGTACCACAAAACAAAAGACTGCCAAAACATTAAAATATGTAAAATATGCGGTGTACAGGGTAGCCACAACTGTACTGAAGCGCCAAATTGTCACAATTTCTCTAAGCAGCCTAAATTTAAAAACCCTTCTACAAACCATAAATCAAATTCAAGTGAATGCCCGATTTACAAATCACAAATAGACAAAATTATCCAAAGGACACAATATTCACAAATACACGAGGGAAATGATGTAGCAAATACAATTTAAAGCTTAATCTTAAATAGATTAATATCCTATATGATTGAAAATGTGAGATGTATTCAACAAAATGTAAGAAAAAGTTTTACTGCGATAAGTAAACTACAGGCCAACACTAGAGATGACCCACCTGACAAGGACGAGTGGGTAACACCCTCGTTTCCAGACAGTCATGAACCGGGATCGAATCCCGCGTTAACATTTTGTTTGATATGTGAATATCCTTCACCTGACATTCTTTTGATTCAAGAACCATATTTTTACATGAAAATGTTATTTATGATATGGACTCTCAAATTATATGTTCGAATAAAACTGGGGAAAAATATACGGCAACTATAATTTTAAATAAAAATATAAAGTTCAGCAAAGAGGAAAAATTCACAAAATCTTTTTGTACAACAATATCTATTTCTACAGTTAAAGCAAAATTAATTATTTCTAATTTCTACATTCATCCGAATACATTTAACCCTGTTCATCAAACATTCATTAGAGATCTGCTCAAAACGTATATAAATCAACCTGTAATCCTTTGCGTTGATTTAATTCAAGACCTACTATATGGTTTGTTATAAACTCTAATGGATATAGATTACAACCTATTATAGACGAATGTAACCTCTTTATACATAACCTGAAAAAACACCCACCTGCCGCGGAGAGTAAGTATAATTGATCTCACAATCTCGAATAAACACTCACTAAGTTTAATAAACAACTGGCATACCTCTGATTTGACTAATATTTCCGACCATGTTGCTGTTAAATTTGATATCAGGTTAAAGAATGGTCATTTATTCAATAATCAAATTTCCACTTTGAAAAAAATGCGAATTGGGCAAATTTTTCTAATAACATATCATTACAAGATACAAAAACTGGGAATTGATATAAGCAGAGTGAAAGATGAGGAAGACATTGATGGGATAGTGAACGCATTCATGAATTTATTGAGAGAAGCAGCATATAAATCTTCGAAGGTTAAATCCCCCATTAATAAACATGTTTCCAGAATTGACTGGTGGACTAGTAAACAGGAAATAATAAAAAATCATTTTCATTATATTAGAAACTAGTATTATCGTCATAAAACAATCAGTCACTATACATTTAAGTTGGCAAGAAACAAATACACTAATGCAATAAGAAAAGCTAAAAGAACTAACTGGCGAAACGTTATTGAAGAAAATTACACAGATAATCCATTTGGTAATGCTTATAAGTTCTTCAATAAATTAAGATCCTCAAATGTAAAGAATGGAATTCCCATAATTGACAATTCACCAGAATATCTAAAAGAGCAAACAATGACCATATTAATGGACGATTTAATTCCTGAAGACGATCCTAATTTGGACAATTTTCAACAACAAATAATTAGAAATTTTAAGCCACGAATGAATAATCCAAGCATAATTATTATCGAAGTAGAAGAAATAATGAATATCATTTCTAATTGTGATGTTTAAAAAGCTCCAGGTTTAGACAACATAAGTAACAATATTGTAGCGTAGAAATCAAGCCTTGAAATATTCTAAGATATAAAATAATTTATTGATGACGTCACAACGACGAGTCGACAATTATTAACAAGTCAGCAAAACTATCTACAGCTAGGGAATCTTAAGCAAGCAAGCAAATAAATATTTTAAAGATGATTTCGCAAATACAGAGTAATATATATATTTTTTATAATCTTTTGAGTATTTTCATTGAATTATATTAAATTAAATAATAAAATATTTCTTCCCCACAATATGATCAAATGTGCTTACCCAAAAATTAAGCATATGTCATGCAAACTATTTAATAAATGTATTCAAAAAGGGGTATTATCCGGAGAAATGGAAAATAGCAGCTCTAAAGATAATTCCTAAACCACATAAATCTAATTTAGAATCAACAAAAAGTTATCGACCTATCTCATTGATTTCAAATATTTCAAAAATTTTCGAAAAAATTTTGAAAAATCGAATTTATGAATTTTATGAAAGTAATAATCTTTTGAGCTCCAGACAACATGGATTTGTCAAATAAAAATCAACGACATCGTGCTTGAATAAAATATTTATCGATCGAGGATCAACAGCGATACGACTTGGATATTCCAGATATAATTGAAAATTTGATTAAATATAAAATTACACTATTGAAGAAAAATACTAACTAAACATTTCAAAGTTTCTTTCCCGCTAATATTCCGAATTATTTTCGGGCAAATTTCCACAACTCTCAATTTATTACAAATCACGGAAATTTTAGAAGCTTTTTAAAATTCATCAAAGCAGTGCAGGATTCAAGATGCTTCTGTGGATGTGAGGAACAAATTTCTATTCATCTGCTGCTAAATTGCCCCGTCTTCCAAGAGTATAGAGAGAGAAATAAGGATAACCCAGGCCCCTGGAGCGCAAGAAACGCCAACTGCCCGGGCTGTCCAGCTAACTAGTAGAAACCAGTTACTCTAGATTATATTTATATAGAGCCAATTGCAGAGCCGAACCAGCTGGTCAGGAAGTTCCATGCCTTCAGAGAACCCGGGAGTCCAGCATACGAGACTGGGTCGAAGGAGGTCTTCCCAAGCAGCAGAGCTGTCTTCATTCTGTGTTGCTTGAAAGCAGGGCATCTGAATAGAAGGTGGTCCACAGTCTGTTGTTCCTCCATACAATGTGGGCAAGATGGGTCTTCCCCAAGACGCCAGAGAACCAAGTCTGCCCGAACATGGCCATGTCCTGTAAGTAAGGTGGTGGTGACTTCTCCAGGACAGACCTTAGGGAGGAATTGGAGCAGCCGGTCTGGAGTATGGGCTATTCTCCTCAGGTGTCTGTTGTAGTGGTCCTGGCAATAAACCTCCGTCCATGCGTCTAGGGCTGCCGCGCGTGAGTGGTTACGGGCCAGGCTTCTAGGCAGAATGGAAAATGATGGCTCTAAGATCAAAACGGCCGCGTTCTTAGCAGCTCTTAAAATGAAAGGATTTAAAAGCGCGAATGTTTCTTTTATACATAAATCGAACTTCTACTGTCCTTACTGCGATGAAAAAATATATTGGGAGGGCTTGGCTCATCAGTGGTGAACCCTCCCAGCGGTTTCGCCAATTTAATCCACCAGACCGCTTCTCAGAGCTCTAATACTGTATTGGATCATTCTGCTTTTATATGCTACACTGAAGGATGGAATCTTAGAAATGGGTTTCAAGTAAACTATGGACATAAGCTTATAGGACAGTAGAATTACATTCAAATATTTGCTTCGAGCAATGCTCTTCAGCAAACTATAAAGACAAGGACTTTAGGAATAAATTAACAAAAAGCAATAACGCGCCATCTATACACATAAAATGAAAGGATTTAAAAGCGCGAATGTTTCTTTTATACATAAATCGAACTTCTACTGTCCTTACTGCGATGAAAAAATATATTGGGAGGGCTTGGCTCATCAGTGGTGAACCCTCCCAGCGGTTTCGCCAATTTAATCCACCAGACCGCTTCTCAGAGCTCTAATACTGTATTGGATCATTCTGCTTTTATATGCTACACTGAAGGATGGAATCTTAGAAATGGTTTTCAAGTAAACTATGGACATAAGCTTATAGGACAGTAGATCTACTGTCCTATAAGCTTATGTCCATAGTTTACTTGAAAACCATTTCTAAGATTCCATCCTTCAGTGTAGCATATAAAAGCAGAATGATCCAATACAGTATTAGAGCTCTGAGAAGCGGTCTGGTGGATTAAATTGGCGAAACCGCTGGAGGGTTCACCACTGATGAGCCAAGCCCTCCCAATATATTTTTTCATCGCAGTAAGGACAGTAGAAGTTCGATTTATGTATAAAAGAAACATTCGCGCTTTTAAATCCTTTCATTTTATGTGTATAGATGGCGCGTTATTGCTTTTTGTTAATTTATTCCTAAAGTCCTTGTCTTTATAGTTTGCTGAACAGCATTGCTCGAAGCAAATATTTGAATGTAATTCTACTGTCCTATAAGCTTATGTCCATAGTTTACTTGAAAACCATTTCTAAGATTCCATCCTTCAGTGTAGCATATAAAAGCAGAATGATCCAATACAGTATTAGAGCTCTGAGAAGCGGTCTGGTGGATTAAATTGGCGAAACCGCTGGGAGGGTTCACCACTGATGAGCCAAGCCCTCCCAATATATTTTTTCATCGCAGTAAGGACAGTAGAAGTTCGATTTATGTATAAAAGAAACATTCGCGCTTTTAAATCCTTTCATTTTATGTGTATAGATGGCGCGTTATTGCTTTTTCTTAGCAGCTCTGTCTGCTCTTTCCTTTCCGTCGATGCCGCAGTGTCCCGGCACCCAACACAGATTTACGTTTTGGTTGGTGTTCAGTGCGAGAATAATCCTAGCTACTAATGTCGATCGAACTGGACCTGACGTACATATGGCTGACAGAGCTGATCTGCAGTCCGACGCGATAGTGATCGCATTTCTTGAATAACCTTCCTTCACCAGACGGACCGCCCAGCGGATTGCCAGAAGTTCAGCCTGGAAGGCTGTGCAGTCGGGATGGAGCCGTAAGAGAACGGGCTGCTGATCTTCTGATGAGGGAACAATTGCAGCGCCCACCCCAGCCTCATTTTTTGATCCGTCTGTGAATATTATAGGTGTTGTTATCTCCTCGATGTTTAGACTGAAAGACAAGTGACGTCTATCTGGAGGGTATGGCAAAGAAGCAGGGCCTGGTCTAGATTCAAAATTTCCTTCATTGATTTCCTTCAGGAACGCCGTACGAGACCTAACAATAATATCGAAAGGAGGGCTGCCGGTGATGGAGATGGCTGAGACTGTAGGTGTGTAAGGACCTCCTCTCAGTACACGTTTCACAAAATTGCAGTGAAGGCTCCTAAGTTGCCTAATGCCTTCGCTGGAGAGAGCACGACCTCCCCATTTGACGCTCCGTCCAGCTGAAAAGAAGATTCCAAATTTACCCTGTATGGTGTGGGTGATTCGTGGGATTATTGATCTGCATCTACGTGTGATCTTGCGTAGGTGGGCGACAAATCCGCGGGTCTGGTAAAACTCCACTCCTAAGATTGTGACGGTCTTCTTGATGTTTAAAGGTTGACCAAAGACTCTGAGCCCTGTCTCGGAGTTGGGGCGGACATTACGCCATTGGAACAGGCAAGCTTGAGTCTCAATGGGGTTTATATTAAGACCATTTATCGTGCACCAAGATATCAACCTCTCCAAGAAGGTGTTAGTGGCAGAGACCGGCAGGCGACTACGAACCTGAGTCATAAGGGTGAAGTCGTCCGCGTAAGCTATTAATCGGCTATCTATGATGGAGGGAAGGGTGAAGATGGTCCGAGCAACTATGTTCCACAGGAAAGGACTTAGCGCTGAACCCTGGGGAGTGCCGAGTTGGGAGGACGTACATTCTGTTGCTGTCCAAGCTGAGTAAGAAACCGTCCGGTCTTCCAAAAATCTTTTTACTAAACAGGTAATAGACTCTGAACAATTTAGACGTTCAAGATTTTGTATGATTGCCGGCCTCCAAACAGTGTCGAAGGCCTTACTGATGTCCGAGCTGATGACAAGAGTTTTCCTCCAGTGAGCTTGTCTTTCTTCAATTAATTGAGTGATACTCGCCAGTGCATCTTCCGCTGAACGACCATTTACGGTACCCAATACGGTTTTGTATTGATCTTCAAAGAACCATCCATGACGATCCGCGAGCCTCTGAAGTCGGGCCAGGATACATCTCTCAAATACTTTGGCCATAGTGTTCAATAAAGTAATAGGTCTGTATTTCTCCAGCTTACTGGTGGCTAAATTGGAGGATTTAGGCAGAAGTATGAGGCGGCCTTCTTTCCATTGACGGGGGAAGTGGCCTATACGAAGGCATTTGGTGAACAATTCGGCCAGCAGGAATTGCAAGGAAGGGCCGCCCAGGTCTAGGCATTTTGAACCAAGACCGTCAGGGCCCAGGGCTTTCCTTTTTCCACAGCGATGAATGGCTCGCAAAACTTCCCAGGGTTTGAATTCAGGTTCGTCTGAGTGAGCAGAAATTGCATTCCTTTGCGGGTGAGGTCTGGTGTCAGGTAGGAAAAAGTGATTTAACAGGGTCTGGAAAGTCTCATGAGGATTGTAAAGAGAGCCATTATCATGTTTGAGAAGTGGCGGACCTCGGGGGGAGCCGCGGCCCCGGGCGATAAATCGATGTATGTCACTCCAGTATGCGGATGACACCTCCTTGCAGAGATTAAACCAGGATTTACTTTTAGCTTTCCGTATAGCCGCCTTCAGTCGATTATGGCACGCTCGGTATAAACCGCGGAAGAAATTCCTAATAGAACACCGGACTTTCTGACTGTAACGGCGGAGGGAGATAACCAACCTTCTGATCCGACTCAGTTCGGGGGTCCACCACGGCTTTGACGGTCTTGTAGTATTGGAGCGTCTCCCCATGGAAGAGTCACAAGCTGATTGCAGGATGGAAGTCAGAAGGAGGACCACCCTCTGGGCTAGAGGCCTCGTTTAATAAGGTAGTTACACCATCAAATTATAGGGGCATTGCCCTTATAAGCAACTTGTCAAAAGATTTTACATCCATATTAAAAAATAGACTAAGTAATTGGATTGAAAATAGAAAACTCATAGCGGAAAACCAGGCAGGATTCAGAAAGGGCTACTCGTGCAAAGACCATATCTTCACGCTTACGTCACTAATTCAAATGACATTAAACCGCAAAAGGAGGAAACTTTACACATTCTTTGTTGATCTTAAAAAGCGTTTGATACAGTTCCACATCTACTATTATGGAGAAAGCTTGCGCTTGTTGGTTTAAGTGGGCGATTTATCAAACTTATACAGAACTACTATGCTCAAATGATGGCAGCGGTCAGATGGAGCGGCTCTTTTACAGAATTTATCAAAATACAATCAGGTGTTCTTCAGGGTGAACCTCTTTCACCGTATTTATTTATTATTTTCAATAACGATCTGATTGCTACGCTGGATGATTCTGACCTGCAAGGTATATACTTACCGGGCCATGGAACTATACACCTGCTCCTGTTCGCGGATGATATAGTCTTCCGTGGTGAATCCAAGATAAATATCCAAATAAAGATTAATTTAATAAAAAATATTTTGAGGAAAATAGTTTAACTCTGAACCAATTCCAGTCTAAAATCGTAGCGTTTCGAAATGGAGGCCGCTTGGCTAGATCTGACGTTTGGTTTTGGGGCCAACAACCTTTGACAGTTACCTCAAAATATACGTATCTTGGCTACCCCTTAACAATCAAGAATCCAACTGCTTACGTGGCGCAGCACTTTAAAAGCAAAGCATTGATTGATACAAACGCAGTATGGAGAATACTATCTAAGTCAAGAACCATATCGTTCGGAGCAGTGATGAAATTACTTGACTCCATAGTTTTATCCACGTTATCATACTCGGCCCCACTGTGGGCGACGAATCAGATAGGAGTTGTAAACCAGATCCAGGATATTTTTCTTACGGCGATTTCTTGACCTTCGCAAATTTACATTCCGGGCTATATCTTACGAACAGAAACCGAAAGGATATACCTTGAATTAAACATTACGAAATTGATTCTAAAGTTCTAGATACGGATTTTAAAAATGGACAGGACAAGATTACCTTATGTTTGCTTGTTCCAGCTCTAGGAAGTTTCAATTTTGGGAAAAGCGGGAAACAACTTTATTTATAACCTGAATAACATCATTGACTCTTGGGGTTTTTCTTTTCTTAAGAACTGTGAAGATTATATGTTTTGCGAGGAGAAATGCCTAGAATAGTTCAAACCACAGTGGACCAGCTACTCCAATTTGACCGAGCTAAGATACAAAACTCAACTCATTGTATACACTATCAATCTCTAAGTAGCTCCTTTATGACGGAGGACTACTTACTATCAAACCTCTCTTTGAAAATAGCCCGTCAAAGGATTCTATGGCTATTTTCCCCCGAGGATATCACGGGATTTTGGAACAGCGACCCTTTAAATTTCTACTTCTGCAATGCTGGCATCCAAAAAAATTGGTTCATTATCTATTCCATTGCCCATTCCTACAGGAAAAGAGACTGGAAATTCGCGAAATTTCGGGGCTAACTCATTATAATGAACAACATGTATATACAATTTTTACTACTCTCCAGCTGGATAAAACATTTGTTTATAAATATTTAAAATTTTTCAAGGCGATTGACAAAATGAGGGAAGAAGTGCTCAACTCCCCAGACAACGGCTGATTGCTCCACCTCCCCTCTAAATTGCTTTTCCTCCTCACTCATGTACATATATAACCTCTTAGGGGAATCCTCTTGTAAGACAATAGTGTCTTAATGAAGGTTTTTGTTGTTGTTGTTATAATAGGGTAGTTACCTGGTGGAGAGAAGAGTTGAGGAAGGATTTAAAGGTCTGTTCTTTACATGAGGATTCAACCCAGGAGGATTTTGTCTCGTTATTGACCATGTCTAGGAATGTAGTCCAGATAGGTATATGGTCAGTGAAGGCCATCTCATCTAATAAACCTCTAGTGACATGGATAGCCAGTGAGCTGGATGCCAGAGTTACATCTATAGAAGAAGATAAAGGCTCATTTGACCAGGTCGAGTCCACAGGAGGTCCCAAGAAATGAAGATCATTGAAGCTGGCGAACTCTTCAAGATTAGCACCCCGGAAGTCCAACCTCGCACCACAGGTTGCTACGTGCCACAATTCTCGAGGGGATGTAGGCGCCTGGGACAAAAAAAATGCCTGAAACCCACGTGTGGGCCAGAAGAAGTTAGTTGAGAGTTCTTGCAGGAGCACGATGTCGGCCTGTGTCGAATTTGCCAAATTTGCAATTTCAAGAATGACAGTTGGTGATTTTTAGCGTTCACCTGCAGGACACGCAATGGCCTAGATATTGTTACTTGTTCGGGGTATTTTCTCTTTTACAAAGGGACAGGTAGATAATTTGGCAAAGTGGTTGTGGGAGCTCCAGATTTTTTTTCTGCAGCGGCAGCAGCGGCTTTGGCTTGGCTCGACCGAGCATCGGATGCCCTCATGCTCTGCAGAGCCGCAGCGATAGCTGATTGGATGGGCAGCTGGACAGGCAGAAGCGCGGTGGCCGAAGCCACAGCAACGGAAGCATTGCTTTAAAGTATGACTGCGCTCATACCTGTGCACTAGACCCGCCACAGGAATACGTCCATGTTGACCGAGGATTTCGGCGACTTGGTTGTCCACTTCGATGAACACTGTACTAGTGCTGTGTGCCGCATTATTCGATCGATGGACTACCCTGATTTCACGCTTTTCCAGGAGTGACTGCACGGAGTGGTTGGAGCGGAAGCTCTCGCATATCTCATCGTCCCGAACCTCCCCGTCCACTCTGAAGAGGCAGTATCTTGGTAGGATAACCGGGCACTCGGGGCAGCTTAGGCCCGTTGGCAGGGAGGTCAGCCCAGTGGCCAGCTACTTTGCCATTTGGGTTGTTTTGGGGTGAAAAACCACCTCGCCACTGGTGTTGATGGACGCCACCACGTGTTTTGATGACGCTAGGGAAGGATGAATCTTTTGAATTTCCCTCAAAAATTCCCTTGGGTTGCTTTGGGGTTAGCCGACCTGACGACGACATGCGATTCGAAGGAAGGAGCCAGATTCACAAATGTGGATTTCGCTTTGGGTTTCGGAGGTGCAGCCTTTACCGGCTTGTCTTTCTCTGCCACTACCGAGGCGAAAGAGGTGGAGGGAATCGGGACGTTGGCTGTGGGATTGGGTCTTCCTAGACTGGCTCCCTTGAAGGCGTCCTTAAGAAGAAGTTCTGCCTCTTGGACGAGAGTCAGTATCAGTCCTTTGGTGGCCATCTGTATTTTTTCGGGGGAGTCCAGGCTGGTGTCGGCAATGATCGCTTCGAAGGTTTGGCACTCAAAGTTGAACAAGTTCGCCGTGCTGTTGAATTTAAATTGGTGATGGGAAGACGGGAGGAGGTCTTCGTCCTCAGAACGCGGCCGCTTGTTGGCCTGCTGACTTCCTCCACCACCGCCATCATACTGGTTCAGCTCCATAAATAAAAACTATCAAAAAGCAAATCTACTCCAAAGAGAGTAAAAAAAGGCAGACCAGACAAAGAACATTATTCCGTTAACGAGATGAGGTGTGTATGGTTATTGGTTCGGCCAACAACAAATATCCAATTTATATACATGTTATATTAAAATCATTTATTCAAAATGTTATATTGAAATATTTTATTTAAAAATGTTATATGATAAAATGTTATTTTATTTAAAGTTATAATTTCATAAATATAAATACTCTGTTTTAATCGACCGCCAGAGGTCACGCTTCTACTATATAAACTGATTGTTGTTCTTCCCCGGCTGGCCGACCCAAAACTTTGTAATTATGTAAATAATATTTTGTTTTCCTTATTCTTCTCGCCTTAAGCCAGGCATTACTTCATCAAATTATGTTTTCTTATATATTCTATAAGCTCAATCAAAGCTATTTTTAATATTTACTATTTTTATTATTATTCTTTCAAGATTGTTCGACCATGACTGCACCACCATAGCTTAATCCTCAGGATAACCAAAATCAAGATGATCCAATATCAAGCAGAAACTCAAAAATCTTTTTTTAAAATTAATATAATATACACATATATTTTTACATAATGAGGTTTTGAAAAATGCAAATAATCTTCATCTATTTACATGCACAACAATTTATTTTACCATCACTACAGCATAAATCACTCTTGGTGAAATTTTTTTTTTATTGCAATTCAGATTCTGCAACTGAAGCTTTACAAGCGTTTCGTACCTTTAAAGGTATTCGAAGCGGTAAAGGACCCATGAGTTGCTACTCTCTAAGGCGAATGATAAAAACTTTGGAGAAGACTGGATCTCTGGAAGCAAAATCTCGGAGTGGAAGACCATCGACATGCAAGTCAGGGGTTGCTACGGTTTCGCAGAATGTTGAAGCTATTGAAACGTTATCCACGTATGGAGAAGTAAGTGCTCGACAAACGGGGATTTGGTATGGAACAGTTTGGAGAGCACTAAGAATTTGTCTTAAAAAATACCCGTAAAAAAATTCAAAGACTTCACGAGCTAAAAGTCGGCGATTTTGAGAAGCGTCAAGAATTCGCTTCATGGGTTTTCCGGCAAATTGATATTGATGAAAACTGGCTGTTGAATGTTCTGTGGACAGATGAAGCTCAATTTTCTCTGAACGGAGAAGTTAACACTCAAAACATCCGCATTTGGGCAACAGAAAACCCTAGGATTTTTACAGAAATGCCACCTCATCAGCGCAGAGTTATAGTTTGGTGTGGGTTCACTTCTTCTTTTATTATTGGGCCATTTTTCTTTGAAGAAATAAATGGAAGAACATTTAAAACCGCTTCTGTAACTCTCTCTCTCTGGTGAACGTTATGTTCAACTTTTGAGAGAAAAGGTTATCCCCATATTGCAGGACAGACAAGCACTGAGCGAAATAACATTCATGCAAGATGGAGAACCTCCTCATATCTCCCGCGGTGCCAAACAATTGCTGAAGGATACGTTCGGTGAAGATCGTGTGATAAGTCGCCACTTTATACACCAGTGGCCTTCAAGATCACCAGACTTGACGCCTTGCGATTTTTGGATATGGGGGTACATTAAGTCGCGTGTTTATCGATGCCGGCCTACCACATTGGCCATGTTGAAGGCTTCTATCAGACGGCACGTTTCATCAATTTCATCAGATATGTTATTTAATGCTGTCCATTCTGTCATCTATCGTCTGCAGGCGGTGTTTGAGAATGAAGGGCGCCACATTGAGCAAGGATTGTGATCTAATACAAGAGACAAGGCCTCCAAGAGACAAGTTACCTCATGTGTTATATAAGCTGCCATGTATTATATTATCTACCAATGTTTTGCAGCTCTTTGTGTTGGGTTATGGGTAAATAAATTCTGTCCTCATATCTTGTCTCTTTTTTTATTTGTGAACAGTAATTTTTGTTTGTTTGTCATTTGCTCACATCTTATATTATGTCGTGCAGACCAAAGTGTCATAACTTCTCGAATAACACTGTACACACAATTTTACCCCTTATGTTTAATTTATCGCTTTTCGCTCACATTAAAAGAAATAGCATAAGGAATATTCTCTGTAACCCCCCACCTTTAGAAATCTTGGGCAAAAAAAAATAATACAAAATGATTTTACTACCACGTTTTTCAACGCAAAAGGTTGATTTAAAAATTATATTTATTTGAGGGGATACATTTTTTAAAATCGTGTACAGTATAATAAACAATGATAACATTTGACAAGCCCATAGGATATTTAGAATAAAGTACGACAAATGTATTTTGTCACTCCCATCTATATTTCATTTGTTGGATCATGACAAATTTCCAGTTAAATAGTCGAGTGTCGCCAATTATTCAAGAAATTACACATTCCTTATAGCAAGAAATCCTATTAGTAGTACCATAATAATTTTTGGTACTATATTATAATTTTAAAAAATCGTGTATTGAATTCAGCTATGTTTTTCAAACATTCAATATATTTGTCAAAACTCTATCAAAAATATAAATATTTTTTGCTACATGTTTTAATTTGCATATACCTATTTTACATATCTCAGATTGTATTTAAAAATCGTTAACCATTTCTTCTAACTTTTGGCGAAATGGTGCTTTATTAATTAACGATTTGATATTATTAGGATTCTTTCCTGGTATACAAAAAGGAAAAATACGTGTCGATCAGTTATATTTTTCAATTAATCAAACAATTTGGCCGCTGAATTTCTGATTCTGGTACAGCGCCATCTAGGGAATGAAATTGTAACTAAAATCAATTTCAAAATTTTCAATATTTGCCATAAAAAACCCATTGCATTCTGAACACAATGGTGTTTACCGCATTGCTCTAGCGCAAATATTCGCGGAGTTATTAATTTTTAAAGTTGTGCGGGACTTTTGGATCACCCTGTATAATAAATTCAATTTGAGAATTTAGTAATATAATATTCCCCGATGACGTGGTAAAACAACTTGGCATTTATATATTAAAATATATTTACTGAAAATTTTGTAAAGTTTTTGTGTTAAATGTTAAAAAATGTTGTAATGTTTAAATATATCTTTACATTGTTAATTTAATTTGTTGTTGGTTTATAATAATGAAGATGCAATTTTATTTTTTGTTGTTTATTATCTTTTGTTTATATAAATAAATTACATTGAATGTGATGATGATAACAAAAATCAATTTTTAAATTAATATACATAATTCATTGAAAAAAAAAGAAATAATTAATTATAAAATCCACAAACGTGACATAATCTTATTTTTAAAAAAATGATAAATGTTTTTTAAAAAATTATGTTTCGAAAATATATATTTTAACGCATATAACAATATTTATATTTTCAAGAAGCTCCATACAGATATGACACCTGTCAATCATCCCTTGACCCCCGGGGGGGCACAGGTGTGAGGGGTTCTCGGAAGCTGATCTGTTAATAAGGAAAACGGGACAGTGGCTGACGCCGTTCATTAGGAAATCTTTAACTTGGGGTTAGTTGTATTCTCTCTCTCTCCCTATAAATACCCCTTATAAAAAATTAATTTATTCCAAATTTGCCCTTGCTTTATTTAACGCCGCGACATATTTTGGCGGAGACGCTGGGTAACGAGATAGTCACCAGACGAAGTCGTCGCCTTCAAGGATTGCAACCATAGCTATCTACAGTGTTTGCTTTTCCTGCTCGGAAAAAAATGGAGAGAGAAGAAAACCGACCATTCTGCCATCGGTGGAGAGACCCTACTGTGTTTTCGGGAGAACGTGGGGAAGATTCGCAGCGTTGGCTGAGCGACTTCCAGCGTGTGGCACGTTACAACAAGTGGGATGACTCCATGTGTCTGGCCAACGTCATCTTCTACCTCACTGGCACAGCGAAGTGCTGGTTCGAAAACCTCGAGGAAATCTTGAATTCGCGGAAGGAATTTAAGGTAAAATGTTGTGTAATATTTGGGAACAAGGAAGACACGGCTAGAAAAGCCGAGAACATTCTTCGAACTAGAGAGCAGACGAGTGCGGAAAACGTCGAGAGCTACATACAAGAAGTTCTCCTTCTTTGTAAACAGAGCAACCCCAGAATGTCGGAAGGAGAAAAGGTGAGCCACCTGACTAGAAGTGTAGCGGAGGAAGTGTATCAGGCACTTGTTGGGAAGGACATCTGCACGGTGGACCAATTTGTTGCGTTCTGCCGCCGATTCGAGGCATTCAAGAGGATGCGTATTGCACCGCCCAGGTTCAACCGACTGCCCAATGTGACAACCATCTCGACCGCCCGTCGCTTCAGCCGTTCTCCCAATCCTCAGAATGTGAAAAACTAAGTGGAGCGGCTTCTAACGGGGGTGAGGTCGCCTTTGAGGAAAATCCTCCAGGGTATATCGCCGCTAAATTAAAAGAAATTTTGTTATGGTCGAAATAAATGGACGCAAAATTAAAGCATTGATGGATTCAGGAGCAGACCTTTCTGCTATTTCAGACAAATTTCGACGCGAACTAAAGACACCTCTCTTCAAAGAACCAGGTCCCATTCTTAAAGCCGCAAATAAAAATTTAATAGAGACCCTAGGAAAATGTGTCCTGAACATAGAAGTTAATGGTCTGAAGATATCCTTTGAATTCGTTGTTATGGTGGAATGCAGCCATGACATCATATTCGGACGTGACTTCTTCAAGGCCACCTTAGCCGTCATTGATTGTGGCAGAAAGGAACTCCATCTCGGGAAAACCTCCGTCCTGGAATCTCGTGAGGAGGAAAACCAGAGATTGTTTGCTTCCGACGACTTTGTCATCCCGCCTAAATCAATAAAGAAGATCAGTATGATAAACAAATAAATATGTGGTGTTAGAGATGTTTTAGTCTAAAATTCTTAGGACTTATTATTAAGAATTTGGTAAGAGAGTTCTTATACCAAACTCATTGGTTAAATTTCGACACGGCCGTGGTAGCATTTGGTGGCGAATGGAGCGTCTTGGCCGCAACTGATTCCATCAGGAATGAATATGTGAAAAATGGAAAGTTATGAGAATGGAAATATCTGCAGTCTTATCGAATCCAGCGATAAGTTACAAGAAACGCAGCTAAAGTCACGTGAATGGTCAAAGAAGATAAACCTTACTCTAGATACAGGGCTGTCTGAAATTAAAAGGTTACAGCTTGTTTCATGCCTTGACGAGTTTATTGACATATTTGACTTTGGGAGAACTCCTATTAAGCCCACCAGTACTGTGAAGCACAATATAAACACAGGAGACCACTCTCCTTTCAAACAGAGGCCCTATAGAGTAGCACCAAGGGAACAACGACTAATTCAAGATGAAGTGAACAAGATGATTGAAAATCACATCGTGAAGCCTTCTGAAAGTCCTTGGTCATCTCTGGTTATTCTAGTTCGAAAAAAAGATGGGACCTGGAGATTCTGCGTAGAATATCGTCGATTAAATTAGATAACAAAAAAAGATGCTTACCCGCTGCCACGCATTGACGATGCCTTTGACAGTTTAGCTGGCTCTAGTTACTTCTCCACGATGGATCTTCGGTCCGGGTATTGGCAGATTGAAGTGGACGAAAAGGACAGGGAAAAAACTGCCTTCATCACTCCAGATGGGCTGTATGAATTCCGAGTAATGCCTTTCGGTCTATGCAACGCTCAAGCAACGTTTGAAAGGATGATATATAGTGTTCTGGGCAGTCTTAAATGGAACCTGTGCCTTTGCTACCTGGACGACATCGTAGTTTACGCACCTACCTTTGAGGAACATCTACGTCGTCTACAACTTGTATTAAGGTGCGTCCAGAAAGCTGGGCTAAGCTTGAACCACAAAAAGTGTATTTTTGGATCAAGGAGGATAAAGATTTTAGGACACCTTGTTGACGCCAATGGAATTCATCCAGATCCAGATAAAGTTGAAGCCGTCTCTAAATTTACGAGGCCAAAGAATATCTCTGAACTGAGGAGCTTTCTTGGATTATGTTCCTATTACCGAAGATTTATTGAAAACTTTGCTGACAAATTTAGATCTTTGCATGACCTACTGAAGACTGAAAAACAATTCTATTAGGATGCAGCTCAAGAGAAAGCGTTTGAAGTCCTTAAAACAGCTTTAATTTCAGAGCCTGTCTTGGGACAGTTTGATGAATCCGCTGATACCCATCTACACACGGATGCAAGCGGACATGGTATTGGAGCTGTTCTTCTACAAATACAAAGTTGAAAGGAGCGGCCTATAGCTTTTGCATCTAGAAGCTTGAAAAAGGCTGAACATAACTATTCTACAAAGGAAAAAGAATGTCTTGCTGTAGTCTGGTCTATTAGCAAATTCCGTCCATATTTGTTTGGTCGACCATTCACGGTTGTCACTAACCATCATTCTCTATGTTGGTTGGTAGGACAGAAAGATCCTTCTGGCCATTTGGCAGGATGGGCGCTGAAGTTTCAAGAATTTGACGTGGCCGTTATCTATAACAGCGGACGCAAACATAAGGATGCCGATTGTCTGTCAAGGAGCCCGCTTGAGAACGATCAACCAAGTGCTGTGATGTCACTAACCAACGTCGATATAGAGCAGACTAAAGACCCGTATTTAGCAAAAATAATCGAAAATTTAAACTCGGGCTACACCAGAAAGGAATTCAGGATTATCGACGGCATCTTATACAAGAAAACCTATAGCACAACTGTAAGACCCTGGCTTATGATTATTCCTAAACACTTAAAATCGAAAGTTATGGCAGATTTACATGACGCTCCTACAGCTGGGCATTTGGGTTTCGCCCGAACGTATGACAAAGTGAAGAAACGATTCTATTGGCCTGGTCTTTATAGAACTGTTCGCCAATATGTAAGCCATTGTCTGGAGTGTCAACGAAGGAAGAATTTACCTCGACGTCCGGCTGGACAACTTGTATCCATACCACCTTGTTGTATCTCCTCCCAGTATTAGTCACACACGCAGCCGAGATCTACTGGTCAATTTGTCTTTAATTGCACCGTTAATTTCCTATATATACAAGTATATATTTACATATTGATAATAAAAAACATGCAAAATACACACAGATGTTTAATAATTTACATACACAACACATCTCCCCTCTTAAATGTAGTGCAGCCGGTCTGGTGGTCTTCTGGATCGCTGCGTTCTTGGACTGCCTACAGGGACAGAGACAGCCGCAGCAGCAGGGCCCGCTTCTGGTTCTGGGGTGTCCTCTTGTGCTGAAGACTCCGCTCCATTCAATTCTTCGTCCACCTCCGGGGCTTTTTTCCATTTTCTTCTCCTGTCCTCCAAGCCTAGGTTGATCTCGAGAAGTGCCAGGAAGTATAAAGTCTCTTGATGTACCCGGCAATACCAAATCTCTCACTTCAGGAACTTCTTTCTTGATAACTGGCCTTAGTTGATTTATGTGTCTTTTCACATAACGGCCTTCGTCTTCTATAAGGTAATGTCGACTGCTTAGTAGTTCCATGATCCTACCCCTTTTCCATTTGGTCCGTTAGCAAAACCCCGGAAATACACATCAGAGCCGACCGAAAAATGATCTTGCTTCCTCACGGCATCATGGTACACCTCTCCCACCTTCGCTATTTTCGGAATCAAATTTGAAAATCTTGATATTAAACTTATTTTCATTAAATGTTCCGCGGGAGACGTTTTTAATACCGTTTGAGGAAAAGCTCTATGGGTGAATAAATACTCTCCTTTCCTTGCTTCTTTCGTAAAGAGTTTTTTGAATTCACGTACATAACGCTCAGCTAAGCCATTAGTACTGGGATTATACGGACTCGTTTTTTGTGTGTCTTATTCCATTCATTGTTGTAAATTCTTCAAATTTACTTGAGACAAATTGTCTGCCATTATCGGTTACCAAAATTTCAGGTAATCCAAATCTGGCAAAGATCTCCCTAAGATGTCCTATGATAGTCCTGCTCGTAATGTCCTTTATGATGACAATCTCCAGCCATTTGGTTTACGCGTCTACAAGGACCATAAACATTCGTCCCATAAAGAGACCTGCTAGATCTAAGTGTAGACGTTGCCACGGCTTTTCAGGCCAAGTCCACTCTGAAATGGTAGACGGCGGCATACTTGCAGATTCTTGGCATATTCTACAATCTCTTTTATGTTCTTATCTATGCCTGGCCACCAAAAATACCGTCTAGCAATCATTATCATTTTCATTATCCCTAGGTGCATCTCATGTAAATCGTCCAAAATTAAGGATATTAATTTCTGGGGAATTACCACTCTTTCACGCCATTGAAGACACCCAAACTCACAAATTAATTCGTCTTTTATCCTATAATAGGAATTTAGTGGATTTTCCTGCGATACCTTTGGAATTTACCAATTATTTCCCTAACATTTCTCAACACAATTGATAGTAATCTATCCCGGCGCGTGTCTCAACTGCCACATCCTGGAATGAGAAAGGGACCTCACTCATTTTCCGAAGGAGAAGCACTTGATCCTCATCCAAAGATTCCGTGGTCTTTGAGCCTAAAGGTAAAAGTGATAACGCGTCTGCATTGCCATTATCACCATTTTTTCGAAACTCCACAGTGTATTTGAATGCAACTAATTTTAAAGACCACCTCTTAAATATTGATGAAACACATATGGGGATCGGTTTCTGGGGGGAAGAAATGTGCATTAAAGGTCGGTTGTCTGTGACCAACACAAATTCACGTCCCAATAGATATTGTCGGAATTTCTCACAACCAAAAATGATGCTTAAGGCTTCTTTTTCTAATTGAGAATACCGCCTTTCCGCTTCAGTTAGCGTTCTTGAAGCAAAATCTATAGGAGTTTCTTCCTTTCTATCGTTTCTGTGACTCAGAACCACTCCTAATCCATAGCTCGAGGCGTCACATGCAAGGACTAGTTCCCTAGTTGCATCATAATGTTCCAGCACCGACTCGTTAGTTAGCAAGGCTTTGCCTTTTTCAAATAATATACGGTGTTCGCTAGTCCAATTCCATTTGGAATTCTTTTTTAAGAGGTGATAGAAGGGGCGCTAAAATATCTGCAATATTTCTTATAAACCTAGAGTAATACATAAGGAGACATATAAAATATCTCAATTGAGAAACGTTTGTAGGTTCAGGCGCCTCTACCACCGCTTCTATTTTACTACTTATGGGATGCAGCCCTTTTTATCTCTTTTAATTTACTGCGAATTTGCATTTATCCTTGTTTAATTTTAAACCTTTTTCTTACAGCCTTTTAAAGACCAATTCCAGCTTTTGCTTGTGATCCCTATGATCCTTTCCTGCTACCAGGATGTCATCGATGTAGCCAGCCACTCCCGACATATCTGCAAATAGATTGTCCATTACTCTTTGGAACTTATTTGGTGCTACAGCTACTCCATAGGGTAGCCTTTTAAAGGCAAATAACCCCTTCGTAGTATCAATGTTCACTACTCTTTTGGCCTCTCCAGATAACCTGACCTGCAAATAAGCTCTGGATAAGTCCAATGACGAAAACACTGTATTTCCAGACAATTTTGAAAATATTTCGTCTATTGTTGGCAGCGGGTACTTATCCAATTCTATGGCCTTATTTGCGGTGCATCTGAAATCGCCGCAAATTCTAAGGCTCTCTCTCTCTCTCTCTCTCTTCCATCCTTCTTCAATACTGGTACTATAGGTGCGGCCCAGTTTGCATACTCAATAGGTTGTAAAATTCCCTCGTTAACCATACAATCGATTTCAGTTTCTACTTTTTTTTTTCAAAGAAAAAGGCAAACTTCTTGCCTTACAAAATACAGGAGTCGTATTTTTTTAAATAAAAATCAATATGGACGTTTTTTAAGCAACCTAATTCTTTGCTGAATAAATTAGCATACTTATTTATTATAACTTTGATATCGGACTCACTTACTTGTCTAATATTCAATAACCTATAAAAATCAAAATTTAAACTTATTAGCCATTCTCGTCCCAAAATAATTATCGAAATATCTTCATTTGCAACTATCAACCGCAAATTTTGATTTGCTTCTTTTACAAAAACTCTTCTCTCACCAATAATTTTTATAGGGTTTCCGCAAAAGGATTTAAAAAAAAAACCTTAAATAAGATGGAGATAATTTGTTATCCTTCCAGTATTTTTTATAAATTGTTTTCGGTATCAGTGTGACGGGACTTCCCGTGTTCACCACAAAACACAACTGGTACTCGTCAAACACACACACACAACATGTAGATTTATTTTTGCATCAGTATCACCTTGTAACGAATAAATAAATCCGTCCTGCCCATATCTGCAGTCTGGCAATGATTTGCCCGTTTTGTACACTCTGCTCAAATGTCCAATTCTTTTGCATTCAAAACAGCATTTTGTTTTATGTGGGCATGCAGGTGTGCAAGGTGAGAGTTAATTTCGCCGCCTCGGAAACAAATTGTCTCCCTTCTTTGCATACTGGGCCCATTCTGCCATCCCCTACGAGCTTCATCCTCCTCCTGGAACAATATCCATCTTAGCCACTAGTCCATCCTGCAGCTCCTTAGCATTTTGTTCAGCTAGCTCAACCGAGACTGCTATAGAAAATAACCTGTCCAAGGTGACCTCGTCATCCTCCTGCAACAATTTCTTCTGAAGGCTTTCCGACTTTATACCAGCCACAAAACGGTTTCGTAACATGACCTCCAACATTTCACCAAAATTGCAATCCATAGCCAAATGCCTGAGCTCACGCATGTATTCTGAAACGGATTCATTCCCTAGTTGTATTATTTTTAAGAACCTGCATCGTTGAGGAATCACCTTCTTACTTGGAGCTAGATGTAGCTTTATTCTTTGTACTAACAGTTCATAAGGCTGTTCTCTCATTGTACTCAGGAAGAACAGATCATTGCCCAGTTTCAGCATTTCCGAATCCAGCAAAGAAACAAAGATGGGTATTCTTTTTCCTTCCTCCAATCCATTTACCTCAAACGCTGCTTCAAACCTTTGAACGAAAATCTCAAATATTCTTCCACTGGTCTGAAGAAACCGAACGGTACAATCATTGAACACCCAGACATACTGTTGGCTTCTCGTTCACTTTAGATTTCTGTCTTTCTTTACTTGCGAAAGTGCAATTGATCTGATTCCTACAGGTCCTCGTCGCCAGTTGTTGTATCTCTTCCCAGTATTAGTCACACACGCAGCCGAGATCTACTGGTCAATTTGTCTTTAATTGCACCGTTAATGTCCTATATATACAAATATATATTTACATATTGATAATAAAAAAACATACAAAATACATACAGATGTTTAACAATTTACAAACACAACACACCTGTAGAAAAGCCATTCTATAAGGTCGGGGTTGATCACCTTGAAATATTTCCAGTTTCTAATTATGGAAACCGTTGGATCATTGTGTGCACCGATTGCATGACAAGGTATGCCAAAACGAAAGCGATCCCAGGCGGAGGAGCAATCGAAACAGTTAAGTTCCTGGTTGAAGATGTTATCTTGAAGCATGGAGCTCCTAGAGAAATGATAACAGATCGCGGAAGAAATTTCATTTCTCAAGTAATAAGAGATCAATGCTCTGTACGGAATTGTGCACAAATTTACAACGGCCTACCATCCCCAGACCAACGGCCTGACTGAAAGGTTCAACAAAACTCTGGTAGATATGTTGTTCATGTACACAGGTGTTGAGCAGAAGGACTGGGACCAAGTTTTACCCTACGTAACCTTTGCTTACAACACTGCTAAACAGGAGAGGACCGGCTACACTCCGTTCTTTCTTGTCCACGCCCGCGAGGCCGAGACCTATATCGATGCCATACTACTTTACCTACCAGATGAGATCTCTGACGATTACGTTGGAGAACTTGTGACCAGAGCCGAGGAAGCGCGTCAACTCTCCCGATCACGCCTTCTATAATCACAGGCGAAAGACCGTAGACTTTACGACCAGAAACATACTCCAGTCTATTACCAGAAGTATGATCTTGTGTGGTTTTTACTCCAATCGAAAAGTAAGGCTCTCAGAAAAGCTACTGAAGAGATACTTCGGTCCCTACAAGGTGACCAAGAAGCTTTCAAGAGTTACGTATGAAGTAGAGACCGTGGATCCCTCTCCCCGATCATAGAAAGCCAAGGATATCGTCCATGTCATTTGGATGAAGCCCTACCTGGACCCTGAAGAACAACATTTCATTCTGCTAAGGACACACAGGCCGTGATAGATTTCCTTCCAGAACAAGGGCTGAGACATGCTAATCAGTGGGGCGCTGTTTTCTCTAAAGAGGGAGTAATGTCAAGAAGCTCCATCCAGATGGGACACCTGTCAATCATCCCTGGACCCCGGAGGGGGGTGTGGGACCACAGGTGTGAGGGGTTCTCGGAAGCTGATCTGTAAATAAGGAAAACGGGACGGTGGCTGACGCCGTTCATTAGGATTATCTTTAACTTGGGGTAAGTTGTACACTCTCTTTCTCCCTATAAATACCCCTTATAATAAATTAATTTATTCCCAAATTTGCCCTTGCTTTATATTTCTCCGCGACAATATTTATATACGTTTATAAATCTATAT
Organism: Cordylochernes scorpioides; assembly: GCA_030710605.1. Classification (NCBI taxonomy): domain Eukaryota; kingdom Metazoa; phylum Arthropoda; class Arachnida; order Pseudoscorpiones; family Chernetidae; genus Cordylochernes; species Cordylochernes scorpioides. The sequence continues at coordinate 39,951,246 of CP092872.1, read as the reverse complement.
ATGGGTGGATTGAATGTTTTCTAGAATCGTTTTAACAAATGTTCGTTAGGCGAACTTTTACTGGGGTTTATATATTTAATATATGATTTATATATTATATTCAATTAAATATGTTATATCACCTTGATAAAGGTTGGCGTTCAGCCAAACTGAAATATTTGAAAAATAAATTATATTTTGATCCAATATATGCCTTTTTAATTAAATATTTATTTATGGATTTCTCTATTTTCAAAAAAATATATATACTGTATATTTAAATATATATGCGTATGAAAATAATTTGAAAATTAAAAAATAATAAAGATAAAAAAGGTCAGGTGTTAGTATTAAAATCAAATAAGGCATATCCTGACCACTAGAACATGATATGGTAGAACGCCATCTAGTGGAATAGAAATCAACTAAACGTTTATTTAACTGTTTGAAAAGATAATGATCAGCGTATTTACGCAGCTTCAAATACCTTTAAAGGTACGAAACGCTCGTAAAGCTTCAGTGACAGATTCTGAATTGCAATAGAAATATTTCACCAAGAGTGTTTTATCCTGTAGTGACGGCATTCCAGAGTAAAATAAATCATCAAAGATAGATAAATATTTTCAAATGAATTAAAATAAATATAATCGATAATGAGAGAGAGTTGAATTTAAAAAATAATAGAAATTTATTATCTTCGAAATTTAAATCACTGAGAGGCTTCAAATAAACCGCATCTAAAATATAATTATTTTTTGCTACATGTTTTAATTTGAATATACCTATTTTACATATATCAGATTGTTTTTAAAAAGCATCCACCAATTCTTCTACTTCTGGCGAAATGGTGCTTTATTAATTTATTATTGATATTATTAGGATTCTTTCCAGGTATTCAAAAAGGTAAAATACGTGTCGATTAGTTATATTTTTTCAATTTATTAAACAATTTGGCCGCTGAATCTCTGATTCTGGTAGAGCGCCATCTAGCGAATAAAATTGTAATCAAATATAATATATATATTTTTTATTATTTTCCATAAAAATCCCATTGCATCTTGAACACAATGGTGTTTAACGCATTGCTCTAGCCCAATTATTCGCGGAGTTATTAAATTTTAAAGTTGTGCAAGATTTTTGGATCACCCTGTATATTAAAAACAAAGCAGGCATTTCTGACCAGGAGCACATGTCTTTTTTAGATGGCAGATAGCCACTAAACGTTGATTTATCCTGTTCCTTGATATTTGGCCAACCCATTTTCTTGATTAATCAAGAAAAGCCAATAACGAAAGCGTTTCTTTATTATTCTTTTCACATGTTAGGCGTATTTACGCAAGTTTCGCCTTAAATATTCATTTCTTGGTTTCTAAAGAATCCTCTTTGACCAGAATATTTTTGTTCGCAGTGGTACAGCCTGCTCCACGCTGACGAGGTCCAACAGCCCGAAACGCGTTCGTGGATGGCTTTTCTTCATTTATCAAGAAATTGGGTTGGCCAAATATCAAGGAACAGGATAAATCAACGTTTATTATATTTCTGATCCGCTAGATGGCGCTCTGCCATCTAAAAAGCACATGTGCTTCTGGTCAGGTATTGGATTCTTTGGTTTTAATATCAACACCTGACCTGAGATTCGGATTATAAAAAAGAAGAATTGAAGAATGTTAGAGTAAAAAAAAACATGATAATATTTATTTATGCTAAAAGGTGAAAAGAATGCAAATTTTAAATATATAATTTATAAAATGTTTATCAATTTAAAAATATTTTTACTAAAGCCTTTCGCCTTAACCTTCTAGAAAAAATTTAGCCAACAATTATTTTTTGTTTTAAATGGTTTATATGGTGTTAATTCCTTTTGCTTTTGTTTCAAAATTTTCGTTATAAATGTTTTAATATTATGGCAATCCCTATTGCTCAACCAGATTGGAAATTGATTGTTGCCAGGCCAGATTTTATCAAAATAACCCTGGAGATGGTTTCTACTCTGGTACCTGGCTATTATACCAATCTCATTGACCCTAAGTTCAAATAAATAGAAAAAATATAAACAATTCACGCAAGTATTCAGATTTAACAATGTCATGTGTGATTCTTACAATAATTACAATTACAACTCTATGAATTCAAAAAACCACATCGTTCTCTTTTGAAACATATGGGTACAATAATCAAAGCTCCTTTAGTATGTCTAAATTGGATGCATTTACAGTAAAACAGGTTCTAAATACAGGCTATGATTATTATGCTCTTTAAAATATTCAATTGTTACTATTGTTTCAAATACATTCAATATCAATAATTTCGAGTCAATCGATATATACAAGTGTATATTGAATCCTCGAGAACGTAACAAATATCAATAACAAAGAATTTGAAAAATGAAACGAAAATAAGTTATTAAATTTTGTCAACAACATCGATTTGTCGGGCGTGTGGTCATTTTTTTAACAAGAGAAATATTTAATATTAATCTTCAGCCAAAGTTGAAAAACTTTTAAAATTTAATTTGTCTTTTCCCGAGTGAAAACCAGAAAAGTTACCCAGCTGAGATAAATGTTAGAATTTAACCCCCAATAAACCAACTATTTTCAGAAATACTTTCACCAATATATTTATTGGCTCAAATTTCTCTGGAGGTTTGATAACTCAAGGTTGTGACTCGAAATTTTTTAAATAGGTTTTAATTAACTTATAAAATATATTTTATGGGTCTCATTGGTTGATTAATGTTTCACATTCTAGAATTTATTTCCACTGCTTCAAAATCATCAAAATTAGATTTTACTTAATAAAAATGTGTATTAATATAAAAATATTCATATTTTTTAAATGGAGATAAAACTATCAAAGCTATGGGATTTCAACTTGTAATTTATATTTACCTATATACACTATTGTCCAAATTCGAGGTAACAAACACTAAATCCTTGATTAAAATTATTATAATAACGAAAAAAAAAATTCATTATCTGATATTCATATTACACCATACGGTTTAGCTAGCCAATAAAAATAATTTTAAAATAATTTTAATATGCAAATTTGGGTCATTCTTTAAAGCGTTCGCTTGCCTTTTTTTATCTAGCTTTAAAATTTTATTTAAACAACATTTCTTTCATTTTATCTATCCATGAAACGCCATAGACGTTTAGAAGACTCTTTGAGGTGGAGGGCCATTGGAAGAATAGAGGCAGGCCAGTCCTTGGCAGAAGTTGCAAGATGGCTCGAAACGTCAAGAAAAGTGGTTTCAAATCTATGAAAACAATTTCAATAAACAGGAGATGTCTCCAGAAGAGAAAAGCAAGGTCGCCCGAGAATCACAGGCTCATCAGAAGAACGTTATCTGAAGTTAACGGAATATGTAACAAAACCATGACAGCCAGACAGTTAACAATGGAGTTCTCTTCGGCCATATGAACCATGATATCAAGGGAAACAGTTTACAGAAAACCCAATGATAGAGAAGTGTATGCAAGGAGGCGGAAGGTTTGTATCCCTCTCACTGCCATCCAAAAAAGGGCTAGTTTAAATTGGTGCAGACAACATCAGTCTTGGACCCAAAATCAGTTGGCTCCTATTCCTTTTAGTCATAAGTCAAGATTTAGTGTCAACACGGATTCTAGACGTGTACTGATCTGGAGAGAAACCGGGACTCCCTCAAACACCAGAGAAAGGGACCGATACGGTGGCCAAGGTGTCATAGCCTGGGGTTGTATCATGTTAGACGCACGTACGCCGCCACTACCTTTGCTTTTATGGCGGTAACCTGACTTCTCAGCAGTACAGAGACGAGATACTGGAGCCCTATGTAAGGTCTTTTTTATGGGTGGGGTCGGACCCTCCTTCATCTTTATGGATAACTAGCGGATGTGTACCCGGCTTCGCCCGGGTTTTATCCGAGTGGAAGTTTGCCTAACGAAAATTATTGATAATAATATTCCGGAACACACAGGATATTATGATAATAATGATAATAATATTCGTTACATTATATATTTATATAATATATAAAATATATTTTTCGAGCGAACATATCCTCTCTCTCTACTGAATAGATTTTTGAAAATATATATATAAATTAGAATATCTAGAGATATACTACATGATATTAGCCAAAAGGCCGAAAACGATATATAACATATATATGTATATAACACATTTTAGAACTTTTACATTTTATAAATGCAATTTCACCAGATGCCGCGAGAGGCGCTGCTTGCGAGTGAAAGTAGAAAAATGCAAATAAAATTGCAAAGAATATTTATTTCTAATCAAATTTAAACCAGAAACCTTCCCAGTAGTATAGTAAATATATAACTTCCTAAAGTTTAAAGGCGATTGGATAATCTTACCTTTTCAGAAACATTCATCCTTTAAACAAACTATGTGTAAAATTATTAAGCAATAAATTGCATTTATCATCGCGACCAGTGCTGCGCCAAGCGTTAAAAAGCTGGAACTAACGCTTTTTTTTACATTTTTAAAAAAGCACATTAACCTTTTCAGTTTTTTGAATAGCCTATATGTGTTAAACGAAATCTTCAGCTACCTACATGCGAAATTTCATAATGATTGATTCTGTATATTTTGCGCAACGCGATAACAAACATCGATTTTGGATATTATTTTTATAGATATAAAGGAAGGAAGGATATAAAATATATTTTTCGAACAAACATAACCACTCTCTCTACTGAATAGATTTTTAAAAAGATATATATATATAAATAAAAATATCCAGAGATATACTACATGATCTTAGCCAAAAGGCCGAGAAACGATATTTTATATATAGAGATTACCTGGCTTCGTGTGTGTTCTGCTCGAGTGAATGTTTCGCTGGTAGAATTTTGTTCCTGCCTACTAAAAATTATTATCTGGCTTCGCCTGTGGTCTGTTTTAGTGAATATTCCCCTAAAGAATTTTGTTTATGTCAATCAAGCATGATACGGCAATATTATCATCATCATTTCTGACTAAAAAAAATATTGCTGTTCGGTACATGGTTAATTATAATTTTTCTTGGTTAATGCGCGACAAAAAAAAAACTCTTCCAGATTTAATTCTCTGTCCTGTTCAAATTTCAGCGAGATTAGTTACATATTGAGGGCGTGCATAGTCGACAAACATTTATAACATATATATATATGTTCCCGGATTCGCCCGGTTTTTACCCGAGTAAAAGTTTGCCTAACAAACATTTGTTAAAAACATTCATCGTGTAAACAAACTAACATTAATCGTGTAAACAAACCACGTGTAAATTATTAACCAATCAAATTCATTTATCGTCGCGACCAGTGCTGCGCCCAAGCGGTAAAAGGCTGGAACTAACGCTTTTTGGACTTACATTTGAAAAAAAAGCACATTAACCTTTTTAGTTTTTTGAATAGCCTATATGTTAAACGATAACTTAAACTACCTATATGCGAAATTTAATAATGATTAATTCTGTAGATTTTGCGCAAGGCGATAACAAACATCGATTTTGGATTTCATTTTTATAGATATAAGGATAATTCTCATCCTCATAGAGCCCTGATGGTAGACGAATATCTCTAAAGTGAGGGTATTCAAAGGATGGATTGGCCTGCCAGATCACCAGACCTCAATCCTATTGAACATGTTTGGGATGTCTTGGGGAGACGAATTGGATCTCGTTTACCCCCACCCAGGACCACCCAAGAACTGAAAACTGCTTTGGTTAAAGTGTGGGATTTGTTGCCTCAAGAGCTCTTTAATTGCCTAATAAACAGCATATTACTAACACGATACACTGAAAATCGCAAAAACTCCCCCCTCAAACATTGGAACATTAAAAGAAAACAACAAAATTATTTAAGAAGAGTACATTAATACTCCAATTGATAAATGTTCCAACAATTTCGCAATCACCTGCAAAAATCTATATCACGATTTAATTATGGAAGGAATGTACAACACCGATAAATACAGTGTATCAAATATAACCACGATTCAAATTAAAAAGGAATTAGAGGCTAAGGAAAAAGCTTTAATTATCTATAGAAAAAAAAAACACCACCCCTATTATACCTTATATTTATATTATTCTCAAAATTCACAACAATCCTCTTAAATTCAGAACCATATCATATGGAATATAGTAAATTCAAATTTAAGCAATCTAGACCTTCAATTAGCTTCAACTTTAAAATTCTTGACAAAACAGATCCGCAATGAAAAAAAATACAATTTTATAGACTCCAATAAAAATATATTAAATTTTATTGACAAAAACCTTCCCAAACTCAAATCTGTTTATACTTTTGATTTTGAAGACCTTTTCTCTAAACTGGAGTTGGAGGATCTTAAACTCAAAATTATTAATATGTTCTTAGAATTTTTAATTGACAAGACATTCAATATACCCTTAATTTACAATGGCAACAAAACTATTGTAAATGACTACAATAAAGCAAAATTACCTTTAGAAACATTCCTTTAATTCAATTATATCCAAATTAAAAATCAAATTTATAATCAAAAAGAAGGAGTATCAATGGGTACATCATCTAGTCCATTATTGGCCAACCTCCTGTTATTTTGGTATGAGAGGGAATTCTTCTCTCTTAACAAAGTTAACTGGTGGTTGTTCCGATAGGTATAGATGACATTCTTATATTCAATAATAACAATTTTTCAAAATTAATAAAAAGATCTATCCTCCGTATCTAAATCTAATAAATAATGAAAAAAATCAAATTTATTTAAAAAGTCAACTTCCTCGATTCATACTTAAATATAAAAGAAAAAAGTATAGAAGTATATGTTGGCTTCCGTAGGCGTTTCTTACTGGGAAAAAGAAAGAGAGGATCCAATGAAATAATTTAGTAGTGTTTATTAGAACAAAATCATCATAGTGAACAACAAATATAACAGAGAGTACCGTCGTCTTCCGGGTATTCCTTCTACTGGGGAGCTCGGATTCTATATTCTGTGCGTTTATAATCTGTTTATCTGTGGCTCTCTGGTCGGGATGGCGCCTACATTCGGCCATTCCTGGATTTCAATCGTCCTCGATTGAACCTTGCGTTGCAGGAACGTCGTGGGTTGCGTCGGGGGTATCTTCTACTTCTGGCTCCTCGTCCGGACTTTCTTCTGTAGCTGTAGTCGTTAATTCTATTTTGTTCTCCTACTGTCCTATCACACGGGTCCTTTCGAAAGATCTGGATCAGGTCTCTCAATTCAGGGTCGGAATGCTGAATCATCAAGATTTGTTCTTCCAGTGTGATTGTGAGGCACACTTCAAGGTTTTTCTCCACGATTTCCTCCATCGTGTCTCTAGGGTCGTCGACTGGAGCTCTACTCATTCCGTCTACGTGGGCCATCTTCTCCCCTGGTTTATGTCGAATTTCGAAATCGTATTCCTGAATCAGATTGTACCATCGCGCTATCTGAGAATTTGTAGTCTTCTTCGCGTTCATGTAGACCAGTGCTTGGCAATCTGTAACCACTGTAAACTTGATTCCTACGAGGAACTGACGTAGTCGATCCAAGGTCCACACTATCGCCATCAGCTCCAATTTGCTTGAGTGGTACATCTTCTCGGCCTCTGTTGTCTTCTTGCTCACACAGTAGACCAAGCGCCATTTGCAGTCTTCGTCCATCTGTAGCACCATTCCTGCTAATCCCTCAGCACTCGCATCGCAATGTACTTCTGTCTTGAGTTCAGGGTTGTAATGAGCTAGTACCGGATATTCGACCAGATCCTTTCGTAGTCCTCCAAATGACCTTCGCTGTTCTTCCTTCCATTCAAATTGTGAACCTTTCTTCGTAAGTCTGCTTAGCGGTTCTGCTTTCCTCGCGAAGTCCTTTACAAATCGTCTGAAGAAGTTCGTCAGTCCCAGAAAGCGTCGTATGTCGTGGACATTCTTGGGTTCTGGAAATTCTTCTATCGCCTTGATCTTTCTTGGGGCCTGGCTTAAGTCCGCCTGTACTGATGACATACCCTAAGAACTCAACTTCCCTCCTTCCGAACTCACATTTAGAGGGTTTCAGTGTCAACTTCGCTGATCTTATTCTTTCGAGGACTTCCCTCAACCTTTCGATCATCTCCCGCCAATCCTTTGCCGGGATAATCACGTCGTCGAGATAGCAGAATGCCTTCTTGTTCAGCAGCGGACCTAGGACAGTGTGCATCAGTCTTTGGAATTCAGCTGGTGCGTTGGCGAGTCCAAAAATCATCCTTTCGAATTGACCTGTATCATCTGGGGTGATGAATGCTGTCTTTAATTTTGCCTTATCGGTCAGTGGTATCTGCAGATATCCATGCGCCAGATCCAGAGTGGTGAAGAATTTCGCATTCCTTAGGCCTTCCAGAAGGTCGTCTATCCTTGGTAATGGGAACTTGTCCTTAACTGTTTGAATGTTGAGTCTCCTATAATCTACCACCAGACGATGATCTCCAGTTTTCTTCCTCACAAGTAGGACGGGACTAGCGTAGGGTGATCTAGTTTCCGTGACTATTCCATTGTCCTTCCACTCTCTGACAATCTCCCTGATTGCTTCGCGTTCACTTGCAGTCGTCTTATACGGTCTCAGACAGACTGGCTTGCTTCCATCAACCTCCTTAATGTCCATCTTGGTGACATCGGTGCACCCTAATTCCTCCATGCCAAGAGCGAAACAGTCTCTATACTCGTTTACTACATCTAGGATTTCTTGTCTCTCTTTCGAAGTCAGAGAATGATTGACGTTGATGTCCTCAGGCAGTATGGGGCGCTTACGTTTCATTTGGTCTTGTCCTTCCCTCTTCTCTTCATTTTTAGTCTGAAACGAATCCTCTGCGACGTCCAGGTTAACAACAATATCATCAAGGTTCAGTAGTTCAACTCGCCCTACACATTGGTTCTTCCTTACTCTCAACTTGCCCTTGCCAGCTGAGATGATGGGTACGGTCGTCTTTCCGTCGACCACTTCCAATAGGGAATCGGACACAGGCGTCATCTACTCCTGTGAACAATACATATCCGTCCTTTACCTCGTCTGTGATTGCACTTGTAAAGTTAATGGAGTCGCTCTCCAACTGAACAGTTTCGGTTGCTCTCAGTTCGATGCGACGCGACTTGATTTCTTCTTGCAGATTAGCAAACGGAAATTCGGATGAATAGCCAATATGCAAGTTTTTACCAATTCTGGCGAAGGATACGTAGGGCAGATCTGTCCATGTTCTTCCAATTAATAGGTCATAGGGTTGGGCATCATCGTTGACAATGAATACAGTGATTTCCCTTCCGACGATGCCATCAATCTCCAGGTCGACTGTCGTCTTCCCAACGGTCCTGGCAGCTGGTGCAGTCTGGTTACCGATGCCGTACAGACTAGTCGAGTCTGGTTCGATGTCGACGCTGATCCTCCTTGCGACCGATTCTCTCATTAGACAACTGCTGCTCCCGGTGTCTATCATTGCCTTCACGGTTTCCTTGTTGTCGATCTTGACATCCTTCAAATATACATCTGGCGGGACAGTCTCCAGTCCTTCGACTTCCAGGTTGGCTACTTTTAGTCCTTCTTTGGGTCTTGTGCAATTCCTTTCCTTGTGTCCCGTTTGACCGCATCCTCGGCATGTCAACGTAGTCCTGGGTGCTGGGCAGTCTCTGGCAATGTGTCCAAACTGATTGCAGTTGAAGCACTTCGGTTCTCCCTTGTCGTTTCTGATTGCACGGTTGACCATTCTCCTCAAGGTGTTAGGGTACGTTTCACTGATTTCGTTCCTTGCAGCGTCTTGACCCGAAACATTCGTTCCTTGTTTAGTCTCTTTAACTTCGCTTTGGTTGGGGAATCTCGCAGATTTCTGCTGAAACGACGGTGGTATGAGGTGTTTCGCATTCCAATGCGGAGGTCCCATCTCGGTGCGAACATTTTCGTACTCGTCCAGTTTATCCGCCAACTCATCTGGGTTGTTTAACTTGGTCCAATCGTCAATGAGATGATTACGCAGCACATTTGGAACTTTTTTCTTTAGCTGGTTAGTGACGGACAAATCCTTTAGGGCGTCGAAATTTTCCACGTTCATTCCTTCGATCCATTCGTTGAAATATCCTCGCAATTCGAAAGCGAAGTCTCTCCAGGAACCCTTTTGAGATCTCTCGTGCTTCTCGAATTTTTGTCTGAATTGTTCGGGGCTCAACTTGTACCGTTTTAGGAGCAACCTTTTCACGAACCTATAATCGCCGCTTTGTTCTTCTGTTTCCCGAGCGATTAATTGAGTCATTTCGTAAGGTAGCAATCCTAGGAGGCTGAACGCCCATTGGTCTTCATCCAATCCTAGTCGCTTTGCCTGTCTTTCGAAAAGAATTAGGTAAAAACTCAAATCATTGTCCTTCGACTCGTACTTGGGCATCAGTTTACGTATCTCGTAATGTGCGTCATTGCTGGTACTTCGAGACGTATCGTTGTTTCCGCGTGTAGTCTGGATGCGCAGCTTCTCAAGCTCGAATTCCATTACCATTTGTTCTTTTCGTTCGATTCGTTCCCGATCCTCGATTCGTTTCCGATCCTCGATTCGTTCCCGTTCTATACGTTCTGCTTGCTCTGTTTGTGCTGTTTGTTCCATTCGCTCCCGTTCTGCTCGTTCTGTTTGTTCCCGTTCCTCGATCAGAGTCTCCAACAGTTGCTTTGCGAATTCTTCTTCGTAAGATTGACTATTCAGGATAAGGCGTTTTAAGTCGACGATCCTGCTCTCTGGCGGTACTACCTCGCCGAGTTCATACGCCAACTTGCTCAAATCGCATTTCCTTACTTTCGCTAAGTAAGTCATGTTTTTCAAAAGGAAAAATAAACAAGGCAAAGTTTTTTTTTTTTTAAATAAACAAATAAACTGACTAAACCAGATACGTACTGTTTCAATTATTTCTTTCAACGAAATCAACTTTTCTTTGGTAATTTTGAGACAATACCTTTTTTTTTTTCTTTTTACCGCGATACTTTGCGATAATACTTTTTATTTGTTTCTTCAATTTACTTTAAAAATACTTTCTTTAGAATACTTTACTTTACTTTAAAATACTTTCTTTAGAATACTGTACTTTACTTTAAAATACTTTCTTTAAAATACTTCACTTTACTTTAAAATACTTTCTTTAAAATACTTCACTTTACTTTAAAATACTTTCTTTAAAATACTTCACTTTAAAATACTTCACTTTACTTTAAAATGCTTACTTTAAAATACTTCACTTTACTTTAAAATACTTTCTTTAAAATACTTCACTTTAAAATACTTCGCTTTACTTTAAAATGCTTACTTTAAAATACTTCACTTTACTTTAAATTGCTTACTTTAAAATACTTTCTTATCGAGATGATTTTGCAATAATATTTTACCGAGGTGACTTGTAATAATACTTTTAGGAATAGGTAATTAAATTTCGTACATACCATGCAACTCCTCTTACGTTGATCGGTCACCGCGCCACGTCCTTCTCGTTTCCAAATTATTCCAGTGAATCTTCAATTTTCTTCAGGACTATCCCACTTCTGAATTTCTGTTGGCTTCCGTAGGCGTTTCTTACTGGGAAAAAGAAAGAGAGGATCCAATGAAATAATTTAGTAGTGTTTATTAGAACAAAATCATCATAGTGAACAACAAATATAACAGAGAGTACCGTCGTCTTCCGGGTATTCCTTCTACTGGGGAGCTCGGATTCTATATTCTGTGCGTTTATAATCTGTTTATCTGTGGCTCTCTGGTCGGGATGGCGCCTACATATATTACACAAAAGATCAAATTTCGATTTTAACATTATTAAATATAATAGACAAGATTCAAATATATCAAAAAATTGCACTAAATGTATCTATTTTGGACAATTTTTAAGATTCTACAGAATTAACAACAAATTAAACAACTTTATAAGTAAAATTAAAAATCTAATGATGAATTTTAAAAAATGGATTCAGCCAAAATACAATTTAAAAAATTAACATTTTAGCAATCAGAAAATATCTTCACAAAAATAAATTTTCTTACAATTTCAACTTCAATGAATTTAAAAATTTCACTATGAGATTTTAATTAATTTTTTACCGGATATTCAAACTTGTTTTCTCCGGTAATTTTAGAATTGTAAATTTATTTATAAACATTAACCGTCTCCCTCTGGGTGAGTAGAATTTACTTGTGATATTAATTGTAACATACATATTGTTGGGCTATAAGTTGAAGCTGGACTAGATGATATAATAATGGAAGGAAGTAGTCAATTATCCCACTACATCTGCCGATTGAAATGGATAGATTAGAAGCACGCGGAGTCGACGCGAACAACAGGCAAGTGTTAAACTCCTTTATTTAGAATAATGGGGGAGGGAGGATGGACTGCCCTCTGGGCAGCACGGTGATTGGCTGGCCGTGACGTAGTGGTGAGTAAGTCCTCCCCGGCAGAAGTAGGCTTATCCAACGCCTTCACATATATTAAATTTTAAGTTTATAACATGAACCGCAATTCAATACATATAAATGAATGATCTACAATATTGTTAACAGCAATACTGACTTCAACTGGAAAACGCAATCTAAATACTACTTTCGCTTGATGACAATGACGCAACTAACATGAGTTACATCATCTATCTATCTGTGTGTGGAATCACTAATACTAACTGCACTTCCACTAATCTAGATAATAAAAAAAAATAATTATTGGTAAATATTTTGAAATCATAACATTCATAAGGAATGCTGTCACATTAATTGTGTTTATTTATCAGCTATTATAAATATTTTCAAAGAAATGTTCTTTTATTTTTCCCCCTCTTCTTTTTCTCCTTTTCCTTTTTTTCTTCCCCCTTTCAATTGGACTTAGAACAAATAATAATTGAGCTTTAAAAAAAAATTCCGTCTATACTCTAATAGAAATTAATAAATTCAATATTCTGAAACACCAATACCATACCTTTATTTCTGTATTTTCTCTAATTCTTAATTTTTTTATTAATCCTTTAAATTGATACGATAACTTTGGAATATATATATATATATTTTCTCTCTCCTTATAGCATACATATCAATTATCTATGTTTGTTTAATCTTTATAAAGGGGGGTATAGAGAATGAACATTCAATCTATTTGATATGAAGCACTAAAACTTAAATTCCTAAACTTCCTTATTTAGCAGAAATAACAGGTACTTGTCCACATATAATTAAAATATATAATACTTATAATGAATAAGTATAAATAGGACTACATATAGAATATACGGAACCGTTAGGACTGATCCATGTAGATTGGTAAAGTGAGTTATTATGGGACAGCATTTTTACCATCTTCAGACAAGGGATTTATTTCATTGTCGGATGAACCTGACTTTTCCGTTTATGGTATGACGCACACTGTTAACTTATTTGAATTTAAACGTATATTCCTGTAGTTCTAATTATTCACTATTCATTCGTACTTCTAATATCTTATTATTTTCCTGCAGTCCTATTATTTAGAGTGTATAAACACAATTTGGATTATAATTTGAACCTACCAACATCAGTCAAAGTTTATTTTTCTCTGTTCATTGATGTTAGATTTTCTTGTTCCCTTGTCGACGCACATTGTTAATGGCTTGGGATATGATCATATTTTACTGTATTTGTAATAATCTATTAACTGTATTACTAAACTCTTATCAGTATCTCACAGTCCTAATATCCAAAAAGAATAAACACAATTTGATTTATAGTTTAACAACAAGGGAAAAGTATGTCTCAATCTGATTATGTTTGGGGAACTGAATAAAATATAGCTACCATTATCAAACATAGGATCCAGACCTAGGCCTATTGAATAATACTTCTCTTTATCATTTTTATCACACACTGTTGATCTATTTGAAATCAGTCATATTATCTGATATTTCTAGTAAATTATTCTCACCCTCCTGTATTCCAATTTAAAAATTATTTTTTCTTCATTCCTTACTCTTTTTCTAATTCGTAGAGTGAATAAGAACATCCTAGATTATAAATAGTAATTTCAGTATAGGTAGACTTGATCCTATAAAAATATTCTTTGGGTCTTTTTGTTTGAATCTACTGAAGTTACCTTAATTAGACAAACGATTCAATCTCTGTTCTGTCGACACTAACTTCTTTGATTCATTATTGACACATACATCTGATTTGAGGGAATCGAGACGTATTAACTTTTAGTTCTAAGAATTTATTATTTTTCATAGTTAAAAAAATCTTGTAGAGTAAAAGTACATCTTGGATTATAGTTTTGATTTACGTAAATGTAAATTTGGATACAATTAAGTTGATAGTATCTGCCCTTTCGAAGACAGATTGATCGAATTTATCAGACAAAGGATTTAGTTCTTTAATCTAATAACTTTTGCTTCCCCGCTCCCATATTGACACACACAATTTTTAATTTGATTGTATTATATATTTTTTTTATCCTTTTCTTATAGTTCTAATATTTTATTTTCTTCCAGTTTTAACTTCTAAAATGAAAAAAAAAAAAAACACACTTTTTAAATTAGGTTTGAAAATACAGAAAATGATACTTGCTCAGATTCATTAGTTGATTTGTGATATATCTGCAGCCCCATTTCCATTCCAACCTAAATTTACTTTATATTTGGTGTCGAAGAGGTATGGTTTAGCAGTAATGAAGGTAGGACTGAAACTGCTGCTCAGGTCTTCATCTGAAGAGGCCCGCCTGAGTACCATCCTCTTTCCATCTGGTTTAACCTTTATGGTCTTCTAAGATCAAAGAACTTGCGCATTAAATTAAATCCAAAAGACAAAAACCTCTCGCAATTAGTATCTTTTATTAAAAGATACTAATAAAAGATACTAATTGCGAGAGGTTTTTGTCTTTTGGATTTATGGTCTTCATTTGGTCTAACATTTAAGGTTTTCATCCTTCCTAATTGGTTCATTAAATTAATATACTATCTTATATCGTGTCCTCCAGTTTTACACTAGATTGTTTTTAAAATAAGCTTATAAAAAAATTCACAAAAAAAAAAATCTATCTTCTTTCATCAAGAGAGAAAATAGGGCAAAAAAATACTTCTCTTCTTCTAATTAGCTTAATTTTATATTTGGAAAATTATTGTCATGGTTCTGTCTTTGCTCTTTTCTATAAAACTTTCTCTTCGCTTATTCCTTCTTTTTACCCAGCCTATGACGCTCAACCGCCGATACTTTGCTGGTGTTACTTTTTTTATACTACTATATTCTAACTAATTATTTATTATAAAAAAAAAATAAAAAAACAAACCTCACATGTTCAAACTCTCTCTCTCTCTCTCTCTAAATAACAAAGTTTATAAATCTTGAAATTATCATAACGGTACTATTTGATACATAATTAGCTTGCTGTTCTGACTCAAAATTAATTCAAAATCTGTAGTTCTTTATTATACATATATTATATATATTTATATATTATATATATATATAATATATGTTGTAATATATTACAATATATGTCTATGTCTCCATGTGTTGTATAAATGTATATGTAATTGCCAAAGTGACAAATAAAATTTCGAGTGAGTGACAGTCGACGCCAGGTAGGAGGAAAGAGGTCCGAAAAACAAGTCGGGTTCCTAGGTGTGCCCTTTCTTACTCAAACAGATTATTCGGCTTTGAGACACAATGATGGACAGACCCCTCTAGACAGATCTCCCCTGACCAGTGTCGGCTAAACTCACTCGCTCGCCATCTCTATGGTGCCATCCAACATGCCTCGTCCTTTTTTGTAATTCCAATCACGCCTGAAACCACTCTAATCATTGTAGCCACCACGACTGCAACCAACATGCCACACTGCATTCATCCAACAGCATAAACAACACTACATTACTACATATATGTATTATATATATCTATTATATAATAGATAATTTTCCAGTGTGCCAAAGTCTGAATTTGCCAAAACTAGTGTAATGGCTCATTTTCTATCATCACTATTAAATTATTTAACTATGGTGATGCCTAGTCCCTTCGTTCTGATGCAAATTTGAAGGGAGAGGAGTCCATTTTGGTAGATGTATATCATATTCCCGCAAAACTTTAAGTTGTAATCGTGCCTTAAAATTGTCCCTCTCCATTGGCTAAACGTCGATTTAGCTTATTCTGTGATATTTGTCCAGCACAAATTCTTAATTAATCAATAAGAGCCAATCACGTACGCCGTTTCAGGATGTTGGCTCTCGTCGTAAGGTGGGTCAAATATCACGGCTCAAGTTAAATAAATATTTTTAAAATTTTTTTGTTCCACTATATGGCGCTCTGCTATTTAAAATGCTCATTGTGAGCGGTCAGTATATGCCATTTCTTAAAAATATATATATTGATTATATGATCAAATATGATCTCTGCAGACCTTAATGCAATTTTTAAATTATTAGATAAGAGGATTGACTCATATATAATCTGAGTGTAATGAGAATACGTCTGCCATGAAAACTAGTTCTCATATTTAGGGTGAACTGGTGCGTTGAAGAGACTACGGGGCATAATTCTATTGAATTGTTGTATGGGTACACACAAGCCCAGTCAGGTTGACTGCACCAGGGCCACCGAGATGTTCATCATGCGCTCTTGGAGTGTCTGATCAACCCCACAGAAGCCTGACAGAACGATAAATTTACCAAAGGTCGCTCGGCGCACAAGCGTGCAGCAGGTCTCAGAGAATGATGGATCATGGAGTTACAGGGTGTAGTTCCGGCTACAGGCGTACAACCTCCGCAGCCCACTATCCATCGGTGCCTTTAAACAGATAATATAAGAGGTCTCATATTTTGTACTTGAATGTCGCATTGATATTAGATTTTATTTTTCATGTAGAACACTCTCTATGTCCTTTCTCACCATATATCCCGTTGTTTATAAGTATTTACCGATATATATGCTTGCAAGAAAAGTAAGTATGATGCTGAAAGTACATGAAGGGTAGTCATTAGAAATATAATGTGAGAAGGATAATATTATTTATGTTCAAAAATGTTTGCATTCAAATAATTTATCTCTCTTATGGTAGCCATTAATTTACACGGGATTCACAAAACATGGAATTATATTTATTTTTAAAATGGTGAGTTAATTCGTTAAAGTTAGATAAGTATTTTTTTTTTATATAAATAATTGTTTTTATATCACATATTTTCACAATATAATAATAAGAATATGATAATAATAAAAGTCAATCCAATACCGTTGTGTGTGAACCCGCTATACAAATATTAACTTCAAAATATACAAATGTTTAACCATTAATAAGTTTCGTATTTTAGTCTCTAGATTCTAAAAAGTGATCTTAATTTAGATAAGCGATATTTTTCAGGATGATTTCATTTCAAAAATATAATCCTTTGCGCTATGTTATTTAGCAGAAAACCATTCAGAGAGAGAAGATAGAGATGTGTTTTTAATATATTCCGATTTAGGGCTTTATTAGCGGCTCTACTATTGTTTATACTACTTGAAGATAAAGAAATATAGTTTATATATATATTTTTGTCGAGGGCCAACAGCCCGACGCGTTCATGGTTGACTTTTCTTGATTTATCAAGAAATTTGGTTGGCCAAATATCACGGAACAAGTTAAATAAACGTTTAGTTTATTATTGTTCCTCTAGATGTCGCTCTGCCCAATTTTATGGGAGTTTTCAAGCCAATTTATAAAAGATGCCTGGTTTCACTTCGTCAATGATTTCAAAGGGTCTCCTGACTAATCTTTGCTTCAATTCCTTGGAGAGGAATTTATTTTCAGACGGAGTTGATTCAGAATTTGATAATTTTGATGATTCTTTGGCATAAAATAATCCAGAGATATGTTTACTAAATACAAATTTCAATATCTCTAGCTTCTAGGATATATTTAATATGAATTATAATCAAGACTAAAACAGTAGAGAGAGAAAACATAATATATTTTGTACTTTGAGCCATAACCTCCTCGAGACAGCACACAAGATTTAACTATATCTTGACAATCAGATAAAAGGTCACAGTCAGGGATCTTGGATAGTTCGGAATACCAAAATAAAATAAAGAAATCATCTCAGATGATTCCACGCTCATTCCCGTGTCAGGTACAGAAAGGTCATATGCATCTAACCTATTCAACAAGGATTTAAGCGAATTTATGAGAAATAAGATTATTCCATGCGAAGGTTAAAATAAATTTGTTTCTATCAAAAAAAACTACCGGAGTTAATATTTATGGCTTCCCTAAAATCCACCAGCCAGAAGTTCCATTAAGAACAATCACCGCTTTTCTTCTTTCCCAGATAGCTTCCTTTTCAAGGTTTATCGCAGTTTTCCTTATCCATTGTTGAAGGATAATCCGTGTATTGATCCACATCCATTTCATCAATTCCTCCATTTATAAAGGAAATCCACAGAATCCTGCCCCATGCAAAACAGACCCTGCTGTCATTTAATGTTGTCGCGCTGTATCCTAGTATACCTCAACAATTAATTAAAGAATGTTCTGAAGCATTCCTAGCGGAAATATTGATAAAACTCCTCACATCTCAAATATTTAGTCACGTTCATTTCACTTTGTCTACAGGTTGGTATATATATGTATATATATATATATATATGGTGAGGTATACTGTCGACTTAATCTATGGTGGCGATCCTGTCAACTCTCGCTATACTGTGTTAACCGAGAGAAACAGTCAGGATGTGGAGAGTTTTCCAGTATCTCTCTGCACCTTGGAAGACCTTTAAGAGTTCTCACAGAGAACAGGCAGTCGTGGTCGAGGCAGGGTGGAAGACTTGGGAATGTCCATACAAAAAACGAAGGGACACAGTTGTACTAGGAAAGTTCCGTGAACAGATAAAAGTCGAGCTAGGAGCGAAATGATGGAGATTTGATAAAGGTTTTTACTGTTCTACATGTTCGATGAGGTGGACCTCGGACACAACTAACATGGGCTCCCGCTGATGGTGAAGTGACTATATATTCGGCTAGGGCGGAGGTCTTATATATCTTTGCCGAGAGGAAGTATTGAGTTTCAGGGGATGCAACAAGGGCGTTGATAGGAAGAAGTGTCATTGTATACTGGAAACGCCCCTTCTAGGCCTCGTTGTGGGACTTCTACATCTCAATCTCTGCTTTAGCTCAAATCTTAATCTATTTCAGAGTTCTTTTTATTTTTCCTAATTTTGTACAAAGTACATTAAATATGATGATGTAATGACACATATCAATCATGCGTATAATTATTTATAGATGTGTTTCTATTATACAACATGAAAATCTTGTTATATTATTTACAATATGAGGTTGTTGGTTTAAATTACCATATATATTTTTTTTGCGATCTAGTTATTTCAAGAAGATAAAGGAATCTCAAATGGGCAGCCTCCTCTCTGTCACTGAAATTCTCGTGATAGCGATAGATAAACACTCGACTTCTTATTTCCTTTCAGATCCCCATTACATATCGTACAAATATATATAGAAAGAATTAATATATTCTATATTATTATATCAATATTTCCGTATAAATTTTCAATCTAATCGTATTTACATTTTTCAATAATATATTGTAACATATTTTTCATTTTAGTTATAATATATCTCTCTCATCACTAATTTTTATATAAACATTATTTTATTTATATATATTAATAAAAATTTATGTGTTATATCAAATAAAACTGTATGTTTATTCTATGTACAACGGAATTCTCATCGAATATCGTTTTTTTTATTTTGGTCATCTATAGCGGGAGCGGCTTACCTGTCCGCGTTGTGACTTAGCTTGAATCACAGAAACACTCGACAAAGAGAAGCGAATTGCACATCGATATATTTTTGAAATAATTTTTTTTTCAGATTCAATATAGACCCTTTGTTTATATCTACAAGTATATATGCGCCTATCCCCAAAAATAAATAAATAATAATAACTTAATTTAATATTATATAGATACATTGTATAATTATGATTTTATGTTTCAGCCGCCTTGGTATCTCTACACACAACTCTGCCATAACTTTGTTGTCATTATTTGGCCATCAATAGACATGAATCAAAGGATTAAAGCACTGCTCACGTCTAAATTACATCCTGATGAAATATTCAATTGTAAAATCCAGTCAATAAAATTTCATCAATATTAAAAGAAATGCTACAATATGGGCAATGGCTTGGAATCCTTCCAAGTTTAAAAGAAAGCACCCTTGTGTTCAATTTGTCGGAAAATACAGTGCTTCAAGTCAAACATTTTATTTAAATAGGTTCGTATCTTGTATTTTATCTTGTGTGCAAAAACTCCGAGACGGGATTTGATTGCGGCGCGACCAGCCAGAAATAACTCCATTTATCAACAGCGGGATTAAAGAATTATTCCATCAGCTTCTAGCTGTTCAACTACTGGTGTCTCTACAAGATAGATAGTGATTATTTAAATTTACAAAAAAAAATATAACTTTAAAAATATTATACGGTAAAATAATATTACATTTACATTTTTCGCCACCAGGCGGCCAGACTGAGTGGACGTGTATTACATCGCTCCGCATTTTCCGGTAAATATACTTTAAATTTGTTTTAACTTTTATATTATATATTTTGAAATAATTTAAATTCAGTTTATTTTTAAACATATTAAATTTTGAAATTATATATTAATATTGCTAAATCTTTTGGATCAAATCAAACACTTTAAATATCGCTAACAATTCATTAAAATTTTACGCTGTCAATAGATATGCAAAACAATGAATGCATTAATATTAGACAGGTTGGATGAATTATGTAAATATTTTGTAGACAAATTTGATAACAATCAAAAAACGTTGAACAAACAAGATATTGGATATGTAAAAAGTACAACAAAACAGCTAAAGGATAGTGTAATAGAATTAGTGAAACTAGAACAGAGTTTAAATGGAATTGGGGAATGTATGCAGAAAAATTATACCGACATTAGAAACGATTTATCCCAAATAGTAAAACAAAGCAGAAACAAGGACTCGTATGCAGAGGTGGTAAAATATGGGGAAGATAAATTTATTCAAAAAGAAAAGCAAATTACTGAGGAACAAACTATCATAATAACTGCCAATGAAGGTCAAAACATCTCACAGGTACAACAAAAGGTGAATGATAGTATAAAATTTTTACGACAGGAGGGAAATAAAATCAGATTTAACAAGGTATTTAATACTAGGAAAGGTACAGTAATAAAATTGCCTAAAGATCAAGATATAGATCGAATGATAGAAAGTTTTACTAAGCAAGATGATCTAAACCAGTGCAGTAAAATATACAAGCCAAAACTAAGAGATACAAACATAATCATAAAATCAGTCAACAAGATGACAAACTTAGCTAATTTATCGACAACGTTATGTGAGATAAACCCTGAACTTTTTCAACTCAGTGAAGAGATCAAAGTGCTATTTCCAATTAAAACCAATAGAGCAGAGCAAGATGTAGTACTGAGGGTTTCACCTAGAGTCTACCAAATTATGAAGAGAAATGGAAAAATTTACACGGATATTCAACGATGCGATATTAAAGATAAAATATTAGTGAATCAATGTCAGAACTGCTTTTTATTTAATCCTAATCATAAGAGGAATAACTGTCCCAATCCCAAAAAATGTATTAAATGTGAAAAAGAGGGAGAACACGAATGCTCGACTACAATTAAATGCTGCAACTGCGTCAAATATCCACATTTTAGAAATAGAGATTTGGAGCATAAACCGAATAGTCAAGACTGCCCAATCTATAAAAAAGAGATGCAAATTATAATACAAAGAACAGACTATTCTACACATATAGAAGATGCGGGCCACTAATAAACTTCCAGAATGATGGGCCGAAAACTATATATTGACAAAATCAAAATTATTCAACAAAATACTAGAAAAAGCAAAAATTGCATAAATGAGCTTTGTGCATCTGATGAAATTAGAAATGCAGATATAGTAATGATACAAGAACCTTATATAATCAAAGAGGAGGTGATATTTCCAGGACCTTGTACAAAATATCAATTGATGAACAGTCCCAATATAAATACGGCAATAATTGTAAGAAATAGCACCTTAAAAATTCAATTAAGTACAGAATTCACTAACTCATTCGCTACAACTATAACCATACAAACAAAAAGTAAGAAAATATATCTTTCCAACATTTATATACATCCGAATTCAATGAAAAGTGAGCACGAGGAATTTATGAAGAAGTTAATTAATACAAATTTACATATACCGGTGATAATTTGCGGCGATTTCAATGCCAGAGCTCCGTTATGGTATGATATCAGGAAAAATTATAATGGACATAGACTGATCCCTATCATAGATGAAATAAACTTAATTATCCATAATAATAAAACTTTCACGTGTCGTGATGCAAGTGTGATTGATCTCACGCTAACAAATAAACAGGCAATTGCAGCGATCAGAAATTGGAAGACACAGCAAATATCGCAAATTTCAGATCATGTAGCTATATCTTTTGAAATATATACAAACGAACAATTTAGTTCAGAAAAATATTATTCCATT
The DNA here is from genome assembly GCA_030710605.1 of Cordylochernes scorpioides. Lineage (NCBI taxonomy): Eukaryota > Metazoa > Arthropoda > Arachnida > Pseudoscorpiones > Chernetidae > Cordylochernes > Cordylochernes scorpioides. Next base: position 39,928,738 of record CP092872.1, on the reverse strand, counting down.
TGGAAATTTAATGAGAAAAATGCGAACTGGTTAAGTTTTAGCCAGAGAATTAACAGTACTGAACGAGAAAAAATTGAAAACTTACTAGACATAGTGGATACACCAGAAATGATTGATCAAACGGTAAAAAAACTTACGAACATACTGATTGCGGCAGCACGTAATTCACTCAAAGTAAATAATAATATGACAACAAAAAATAATATTAGTAATAAGTGGTGGAATACGAATTTACAGCTTCTAAAGGATCACTGTCATTATCTTAGGAACTGTTACTATAGAAACAAAAATTGCCCTAATCATATTAAACAATACTATAAAAGCATACGAAATAAGTATTTACGGGAAATAGAAAAAAATAGGAAAGCATCCTGGAGAATTTTTCTGGAGGAAAACAAATCGAACAACCCTTATGGAAACTTATATAAGGTGTATAAAAACATCAAAAGTGGATCTAATCGAAAGAGAAATATGCAAATTTTGGAGGGTAATACTGATATGGAATGTTTGCAGAAGGGTGAGGAATTATTGAATAACTTATTTCCAGATGATAAATGTGAAGAAGATACAAACATCCATAAAAGTATAAAAAAGAAATTATAATTTAAAACTACTCAATAAAGAAAAACCGATGGTTATGATTACTGAAGTTAACGACTTAATTGACAAATTAAATCCAAAAAAATCTCCCGGAATAGACAACATCTCTAACAACATGATAAGGCACACTAAACAATTTATAGCTCCTATATTGGTGAAACTATTTCAAAAATGTTTAGACCTACAATACTATCCTGCTGAATGGAAAAAAGCAGAGGCAATAATTATTCCGAAACCTGGAAAAACAGATTTTAATAACTATAAAAATTATAGACCTTTATGTCTTAATTCCAACATTTCTAAAATATTTGAAAAAATAATTAATAATAGAATAATAAAATCTTATGAAGATTTTAATTTACTAAGTGATCGACAACATGACTTTAGAAGATCGAAATCTACTATTACTGCACTAACTGAAATAATAAAAATTGCGTTAGAACATAAAACAAGTGAATATGCAGCAATAATTGCAGTGGATATTAGTGCAGCGTTTGATAATGCATGGTGGCCGGCCTTGATGAAAAGACTAGATGAAGATGGTGTGAAGGCTTCAACGATAAAACTTCTACAATCATACTACTTACAACCGATTTGACTCTTCAAGTAGGAATATAATTTCTAATTATATAAGGGAAAAAATGCAGAAATACTATGAGAAGACTAATACCACTTTCAAGTCCTTCTTCACTGACTCCCAAATACCCAAATATGTCAAGCCAAATTTTTACAGTGTCCAATTTTTTACTGGACACGGTAACTTTAGATCATATTTGTACAAAGTCAGAAAGACGGATTCGCCTAAATGCTCATGTGGTGCAGAAGAAGAAATTCCTGTACATATTCTAACGGACTGTCGACTTGTAGAGGACTTGAGAGTCAAAAATCAAATAAATATAAATTGTCTAAATCAAATAGTTAATAATAGATATATGTATATAAATTTCAATAGATTTTGTAGAATGTTTTTTAGTAATAGATAGCCTGGGCTGTAATAACTGATATATAGTTATATGCTGTAAATAGCTCTAAATTTCTGTTATTATCTGTGATGTTCACTAATATTCATTATAGGGTAATTAAATCGTTAACTAACTGACAAATATGTTAATAATTTCTATTATAATAACTAAAATCATATTAATAATTACTGTAAATAAGCTCCCAAACTTGTGTATGCATGCAAATATCCAAGACGGATATCGCGTGCTTTGTAAATGATAATAAATAAATAAATAAATCAAAATTATATTTCCAATAATTTAATAGGCCATAAAATATTGTAAATACTTAAATGTTTTCTCAAATATTTTATATATTTATAGAGAGAAAAATCTGAAATTTCGAAACACACTAAAAAACTAATATTTACTCATATTATAATTTTATTTGTATTCTTATTGATGTAGAAACTTTGAATCCATATTTGAGAGACGAGAGAGAGTGGTTTATGGAAAAAAAAACACAAGAAAAACACAATTGCTGAACCGAAATCGTCGAAATATCCAAGCTTAAATAGTGCCTTAAAGCGGAGCCACAGGCGCGCATGATGTGCGTCTGCACTGAAATTCTAATCATTTTCATATCTCACCTCCGCTAATGTATGTTGTAAATTTCATGTTATTTCCATGCTTCTTTCAGGGTGTTGCATTTACGGTGGCCAGCAGTTTATATATAATACTTTCGTTACACTGCACCTGATATATATAAGTACTCCCACCAGTTATAATATCTTAAAAAACTTAATTCTCGCTAAAACAAACGTTTTCTTGATCCAATTATCGCTAAGAAGGAAGGAGGCAACAAATATAAAGTTTTCTTCGTCGACCTAACCAAAGACCGAAAATACCTTCAGAGCTATAAACATATTACCATTCTAACATTCACGCTACTTATATTGAAAAGGAATATTTTATTATTTGACATAGGGTTTCGAAGTCTTTAATGTTTATTGATATTTTTCTACTTCATTTTACCTAATTATTCAAATTTTCAAATGTTTGTAAAACGAAGGTTTACGAAGAACGTAGTTTCAATATCTTCTTGTATTTCTAAAAATGTTGATATTATAATTTTTGCATCTCTCTTACTCTCGCGATAATATTTTTAATCATTGACCACCAACTTGAAGATGAGGTAACTTGGCTAGAATTCATAGTTCCTAAAATAAGAGATACTCCAGCTAGTTTATGTTTTATTTTCACGACGTTTCGACAATAAAATCCTTTGCCCCCGTCAGAAAAAAATAATAAAGCATTTAGCAAGTCGATACATTAACATTTATAACTCCTTTCTCTAAATGCTTTAATTTTTCCCAGACGAGGACTAACTATTGTTGTCGAAACGTCGAAAAAATGAATACATTTACTAGCCTGAGTGTAACTTAATTTCAAGAACATTGGCCACCAAGTTTTCTCTGTTATACGTGTGACATTTCTCTTGAATTCATATAAAATGTAATCAATAGTGAGATTTTCCTATTTATTTCCACCTGTGGTTTCTATTACATTTTAATACGATAATTTTGATTTTTTTTTGAAAACACAAATCAATAAATGGACATTTTAAAGCTTTATCTCCCGTCAGGGTCTCTAAGCGCCTACATATTTAAGAATTCAATTCAATTATATTCGCCAATACTGATAAAACGACTGAATGTAAGTAGTTTTATCTATCAGAGAGAGATTCAGGGTATCTCTTTCATATATATTTGCGTTAAAACCGATAATCTATTCAACTCGCACCTTTAAAAGGCTGCAAGCAATTTTGGTCGTTTTTATATTCTTTTAAGACCAAAATTTGATGGAAAGCCTAATTTCCTTTTTCATTATTCATAGATTTTATTGTTATTTTTGTTTGTGGTTTCGATAATTGAATCGTATTCATATCAATAGAGATAAACCTTTCAATTTTATTTTTAAAAGTATTTAAGTATTGTGTGTGTAGTTATTTTTTAATCCCCTTTTTCTAATAAACCTATATATTATTTATACAAATAATATCCCTAGATTAGATTTTTAAAGTTAAAACCACACAATTGATACGACGATTCTTCAGCAGGGACCCTAACTACAAATGCAAGACATTAAGGTGTATATAGTATATATATACAAGGTAGGATCAAAAGGTCCCCGAACTAGTATCTTAATTTAAACATCAGAATTTTCAAAATAGGAGCCTTGGGTATCTACACATTTTTTCCAGCGTGAAAAAATGCTGTGGAAATACTATTTCAAAGTCAATTTTTCTAAGCTTGTTAAGCTCAACCGTCGTATTTTCAATTACTTCTAATGACGATGAAAAGCGCCTCCCTTTAGCGTCATTTTAAGTTTTGGAAAGGAGAAGAAATCACTTGGGGCGAAATCAGGAGAGTAAGGAGAATGCGGCAAGATAGATACAGAGTGTTTGTCTAAATAGTCTTGAACAATAATGGCTCTATGAGCAGGGGCATTATCCTGTAGCAATATCCACTTTTTTGATTTAAAGAGGTTTTTTTTTTTCTTATTATCGCGCATCACGAAGGCGCACAAGTATTTCTTTGTAGGCTTGTTTATTAATAGTAATCCCCTCTTTAATAAATTTATAATAGACAAGTCCTTGATAATCGAAAAACACTAAAAGCATTACTTTTCCTTTGAACTTGTCAAGACGAACTTTCTTCTTCCTAGGAGAACTTGGTGTGTGCCATTCGAGTGATTGTTTTTTGGATTGTAGATCAAAAAGAAAGCACCATGTTTCATCATCAGTTATTATTGTTTTAAAAAAATCAGAATCATTATTTGCAGTTTCAATTAAATATTTGCAAATTGATAATATAATTTCTCTTTTTTGATCTGTTAAAATTCGTGGGACAAAATAACCACAAAGTTTTTTCATGTTCAAATGTTCACCAATGTTTTTTGGCAACTTCCATACGAAATTCCAAGTATTTCTGATATATAATCAATAGTAATTTCTCTACCAGCAACAATTAGATCTCGTACCTGTCCAATATTGCGATCCGTTGTTGACGTCAATGGCCGGCCTGACCTTGAATCATCTTCGAAGCTCTTACGACCATTTTTAAAACGTTTATACCAGAAATAAACTTGCGTTCGTTACAATTTTTTGTCTTAATTAGCTTCATTCGTTAATGCTAATGTCTCTGTGTATACTTTTTTAATTTTACACATAATTTAATATTTGCCCTATGCTCAAATGATGATATTGCAGAAACCGACGCGAGCTAAATACTTACAACAAAAATATTCCTAAAATGAAAACTACGCATGCGCATTTACTGGCGTTGCTAAATAAAATTATAGTTTAGGCTTTACAGTAAAATTGATTTTACATTTTTAAAAAGTTGTTTTATATTTTAATTTTTAAAGGTTCGGGAACCTTTTGATCATACCGTGTATATATATATACTATATATATATATATTTAAAACAAAAAGGCATATCCTGACATGGCTCACATGATCATTTCTAGATGGCAGAGCGCCATCTAGTGGAGCAAAAATAAACTAAACGTTTATTTAATTTGCTTCGTGATATTTGGCCAACCAAATTTCTTGATAATTCAAAAAAAGTCAAACACAAGCGTTTCGGGCTGTTGGCCCTCGTCAGCGTGGTGCAGACTGTACCTCTACGACCAAAATTTGGTTCCAGAGGCTTCCTGAAAAAATCAAGAAATGGTTATTTAAGGCCAAGTTTGCGTAAATAAGCTATAGATATATATACACTTATTTATTATAATATAACTTAGGAATAAATGAATGAATGGAGTATTGTTTTGAAACTCTTATACATTTCTCTTAGCATATATATATATATATAACTTTATGAACTCCTTTCAATATTGTGATAAACACCACTTCCTGTGATCGTGCAAACAATGCCATCTGTTGTAATAAATACCAACTAATCGCTTAATTATCAATGATTCTAGAATATTTGCTAAATATCCTTTCTTTCCCGATATCCCCGCAAAATATCACTTTTTTACTGTTTCTTCTTATTGAAAATATTTTCGAAGTAATATATTAAGACGGTATATTTACCTATAAATTAAAAATAATTAAACTGCACACAGTGCGCGTTTTATGTAGAAAACGTGAGATTTCGAGTTAATAATTCTTCCTCAGACATTTGAGACAACAAATATTCTTGAAGCATCTTATTTTGTCCAAATAATATTTTAGCAAGATTAATGTCCAGGCTATTTGTCATTAAATGCCAACTGCAAAGATCGCTTTTAGCTACATTTATAAATTATCGATTTATTGATTAATGTGAAGTGTCATTAATTTCTCTAAGCATTAAGAGAGTCTCTGCGATAACTTGTAAATATAATTAAGAGAAAGCCTGGTCGTTCAACTAAAAGTTGGTAATGGCTTGCGACATCTGTCGGAATAAATATCCACTTAATTGTTGATTTTCAATTATTCCAAGAAAAAGGGCAATAGCCTTTCTTGATTAATCAATAAAAGCTAATTTTGCCGATCAGGAGATGTCTTTCTATTAATTTATCAACCTGTTTCCAGTACAATTTCCCTTTTATATATCAATAGAGATAAACCTTTTCAATTATCTTTTTAAAAGTAGTTATGCATTGTCTGTGTAGTTTTTTTAAACTATTTATCTAATAATCCTATATATTCTTTATACAGATAAGCTCCCTACACTCTAGCTCTTTTATAAGTTAAAATCACACCATTGATACTAGGATTCTTCAGCAGGGGTCCTATCTACAAATATAAGACATTTTAATAAATCATATACAAATACCAGACATTAAATTGTATAGCTTTAGATAGCGCTCTGCCCTCTAAAAGCACATGTGCTCCTGGTCAGGATATACCTTTTTAATTTTTTAATATATGATATATAATAGCGTTTTCACGCCTCTCTGTCCTTAAATGCTCATTCCTTTATTTTTCAGGAAATCTCAAAGCCCAGATTTTCTTGTCGTTGAAGTACAGATTGTAACACGCTGACAAGAGCCAACAGCTTGAAACTCGTACGTGGTTAGCATTTCTTGATTAATAAATAAATAGTAGTTAATTAATTCTGGAATAATTAAGAATCAATAATTAGTTGACGTTTATTCCTACAGATAACGCAATCCATCAGTCAATTTTATAAGCACTGTCAAGAGATGCCTTTCTTTTATTCCTATTCTCTTGCCTTAATTTATCAAACTGATCCCAGTACAATTTCACTTTTGTACTATTTTTGTTAACCTAAATTTAGGTAAAATAAACTTTATAGAGAAGAAGTATTTGGTAAGGTTGTATATTTAATAAAACGTTTATGTGAAGAGGATATACCAATCATTCAATATTTCCATATAATTAATAGAATACATATTATTTTTTTTTTCGAAAGAAATACAATGTAATTCTATTTTACCCTTAGGTTTGCCAAACCAGAGAAAACGTTAGAGACAACATTATTTTAGGTATATGTCTTCCAGTATTCTCAGAAACATTGAGTTGAGAAGAAAACCGAAGTGCTTTCTTTCATAATTTAAACTCCCTTATTGTCTTCAATTAGAGAGAGATTGTCTTCTAATTATTCTGTGTTGTGAGAGTCGTGCTCTAAATCTGTTGGCGGTTAAGTTGTCGATTTAGTTGAATGTTCAATCCTATGGATTGTAATATTTTAGAATTCAGACTATGTTGTCTGTGTTGTGACTTTCCAATCATCGAGTACTCTAGTCACGGAATGTGTGGTTATAGATCTCAACCAGATGAACAGAAAATCCCTGGGTGGCGGGCAAACAATCCAGCTGAGCTAGTTCATTGAGCGAAGCTGTCAGCTTTCTGTGTCGTAGAAAAGCTGGGGACCTGAATTAAAGGTGATCCCCTATATGTGGTGCTTCCAAACAGTGTGGGCAAAATAGAATCGTTTTAGGATTTCAAAGAGCACGAACTGCAAGGACCTTTGAGGACTATAATAATGATCTCTCCGTGACGGATATATGGGAAAATTTTGAAAGGACGGCATGGAGTGAATGGAATTCTCCCGAAGAAAATGGTTTAATAGTTCTTGGTATACAATTTCGTTCCCCGACTGTAAGAGTTGCTACACATGATCGCTTGAGAGCAAATCTTCGAGAGATAATGAAATAATAGTATTCTACGGAATAAGAACAACATTCTTTGTAGCTAGTTCTCTGCCATCTACCCAACTGTGGCCAGCATGGTGGGGGCAATGTTAGGAGCACTGTCTAGTCCCTAGATAATATTGTAATTAAAGGTGATTTTGTTGTTCCAGAGGTACAGATTTCAGCGATCTGTTCTCTCAAGCCCAAGTTACTCCACTGATTACCTGGATTTTATTGGGAACGAGAACGACCTATAAAATTGCATGCCTCTCAGGTTCGAAGGTTGTGCAATCTGGATCGAGTCGAAGGAGAATTGGCTGGTGTTTTAGGTAGGAAGGACAACTAGAGCGCTAATTATTGAATTGATTTTTGACCCTTCAGTTGTGACTTTACATCTTCGAGAATCAGATTTATAGAAATTGGTTTTAATAATAAGGATGTGGCAACATGGCAGAATCTTAGCTTTGCTCATTAATTTCCTTTAGCAAGTCGAGTTTGGATGCCAAGGTAGGGTTACCTTTCAGTGGAATGGGCGGGATGGTTGGAGCGCAAAGATACCCACATCATTTGACACATTTAAAGATGTAATTGACACAGAGTCAGCTATCGATTTACCCTGAAAAGAAAGTCCCCAGTATATCACCTTTGAAGAAAACTCCTGAGTATCCAATTATCGAGAGGTTTTATTATTAGCTGAATATGAAGTGCCAAATTTACTCTTTATTGAGTTGACAAGTCTTGGAAATAATTATATACCTCTGCGAGTGAGTTTAGGTTGATAAAATATAAAGCCTTGAGACTGGTTGAAATCCTCTCTTGAAATGGTGACGGCAATTCCGATGACGAAGGGCTGGCCGAGAATCTTGATCCCCGGGATCGGAATGACTCTGATCCTCTGAAGGAATCTGGTTTGCTTCTTTCTAAGGTTCAAATAGAGGCACATCTCACAATACACAAAAAATGCAATATCCTCAAGAAATTGATGGCATTGATTTGAAATCGAACGATAACTTGAATGAACAATGTAGAGTCGTATGCATAAATAACTAGCAACCATGGTGATGAACTAGATGGAGGAGAACCAGCAATGTCTTTCCACAGAATTGGATAGAAGTACCGAGCTCTATATAGGCCGTTATTTTCTACGCAAGGCAACTACCCCCGCCATATTTTGAAAAAATATATATAAATATCACTTCTCTTTATATATAGCCATTTACACCATTTTCAATTAGGTGAAATAAGAAATGATAATGTAGATTATAATTAAAAACACTACAAACTTTAAAATTGATAAAATACGGTATTTTACTTTACTTCCATATTAAAAATAAACTTGGATTTATATATATGTGAAAAAACAATAGAAAAAAAAAGATAAGTGGGACAGGTGTTGATATTAAAAATGAAGAAGGAATCTCCTGACCACGAGCACATGTGCCATCTAAAAAGCACATTTGCTCGTGGTCAGGAGATGCCTTTTTTATTTTTAATATATATATATATATATGAGAAAACAATAGAAAAAAAATAAAAGATAAGTGGGTCAGGTGTTGATATTAAAAATAAAGAAGGCATCTCCTGACCACGAGCACATGTGCTTGTGGTCAGGAGATGCCTTCTTTATTTTTAATATATATATATATATTATTTTTTATATATATTTATTTTATTATACATTTATATTTACTGATAGATTAGATATTTTATACCATAAAAGTGTTTAAATTTATCTTTAAGCGAAAAAATGAATTAATTTTTTATTGGTTTGCGCTACACGTTCTTTGTTTTAAATCTTAACTTCACGATATTATCACATTTTTAAAGCAGGTAAAGGTACATAACTATTCAGTGAAATTGTATTACTATCATACAATTCTTCTCTCTAACACTACATAACATAGAAAACGTTTAAAATATTATTGTTACAAATAATTGGAAGTTGTTTCTAGTCAGAAAAGAAAAAAAATCGGTTTGTTTTTCATTTCTACCCAGCCTTTGGCGAAGAAGTGACTTGTGGACAACTTTTTAATTATGAAAATAATATCTTTCTTGTAAACCGATGTAATCTGTGAAATGTTAGAGGTCACAAGGTCAAGGTATATATTTGCAATAACATTTTATAGTTAGGTGGCCATGGAAGTCGGAATCCGCTAAGGAGTGTGTAATAACTCACCTGCCGAATGTATGTTGGCATTATAATTTAGAGGGTCTAAAAACTGAGTTAGTGAACACCCTAAACTATGTCACTCAATGGTGTCGCTCTAACAAGTTAAAAATAAATCCAGAAAAAACAAACTTGATTCACTTTCACAATTTCCATAGGTTCCAGCTGGAATTTCAAAAAACCGTCATAAAGCCTTCAAATGAAATCAAAATTTTGGGAATGAAATTATCTAATCATAGGTTCAAAACAAAAATAAATTTCACCCCGCACATCAATGAGATTTTGCATAAGGCGCATCGCATGAAAAATCTGCTTTTTTCCCTCAGCGGCAAAATATGGGGTATAAACTCTAATAAAAGGTTAATTTTGTATAAGACGCTAATTAGACCTATTCTAACATATGGAGCTGAAATTTGGTTTTACCAAATAAATAACCGCTGTAAACAGAAATTAAATTCGATGCAATACCAAATTGTTCTTTGGGCTACTAGATCGTTTAAAACATCTTCCTCAAATTGTGTCCACTGTCTGGCAGAGATCCCATTCCTGACTGATTTTATCGAATCAAGATTGATTAAATATGAATTGGACCAACTAAGCGAGGAAGACCAAAGAACGTTCAGTCCACATTCTCCTTCAATTATAAAAGGATTTTTGAGAACAAGAATGGAAGTTATGTTTTCTAATACAAGTGATCACTTCGTCTCTTTTTCCCTTTGGGCATTCCAAAATATTTCCGCCCTGACTTTTACAATGTGCAATTCGTTACTGGTCATGGAAATTTCGGAGATTTTCTGTTTCGAATAGGAGCTATAGACGATCCGGGATGTTTATGTGGAAAGAGAAAGCAGGATTCCAGTCATCTGCTTCTTGAGTGCCCAATCTTCCAGAACTACAGAAACCAGGAAAACATCGAATACAAGGATCTTTTTATGTTTGTAAATAGTAAGGACTCGTATTTTAAATTTAGAAAATTCTGTAAATATATCTATGATTTTCTCTCTTGGTTAAAAAAACCTTAATTATTACCTATTTGTATATATATATTTTTTGGTTTGTTTATTTTGTTGGTAGTGATGTAGAATCAGGAATGATTTTAATGTCCTCTTTCTTATCTTTTCAAATCTTGTAATTATTTTTTTTTTTTATGTAATATAGTATCTGAATTTAGTGTTGTTATTGACGCAAGCATCCCTTGTAGGGATATCGCGTCTGATTTGATAAATAAAATGAATAAAATTTAAAATTTTTCAGAAATGTTTTCATGAAAAATAAATAAATATATTCAGTTATTAAAATTAATATACCAGTTTAATATTAAATAAATATTCTTACTAAAACTAAATATTTCATCCTTATTGATGGATAATTCAATATTTTGGTGTTTACTCACTGAAAATATATTTTTATCAATAATTTACACTAGATAGATTAGATTTATAGCCATACAACTTTTTGGTAAATATAGTTATAGTTAGTAAATATTTATTCGTAGCTTATAATTAAGAATACATTACAGCTATATCATTTTTAAAACACTAATTCTACCGTGTTTATATAATTTTCATACCAATATATTTTTAATTTACCTTGTAATAAAATTATTTTAAAATTCCATATTTTAGTCTTTTTCTATTTACTCATTATATATTTGTAAATAATATAATGAAAAAGCGCACAGAATACACACAATATTATAAAATAACCAGAGAGACACAATATAGGTAAAAATATAAACAAGTATTATACAAATTAACTTTTTGAGCAGCTATTTTTTTATATAAATCAAATATATACTATCATTCTATTAATTTCGAGTAAAGTATCACGATGATATTTTATGGTATGTATATTTTACTATTTCTTGGAGATCTTCCATTACCAATCAAAAGATGTATCGCACAAATAAAATAACTCAAAAGAAACTATTCACTGTTCGTAGAAAACACGCTAAAATATTTAGCTCAACTGACCGAATAGGTCCATTTTGTAATAAAAAAACCGACTCGTAACTGAAACAAGACATGTTTTTCTGTCTAAAGTTAAGAAGTGAAAGGGAAGTTATTTTGCTAAAAATAGGATCAAATCATCTTTCTCTAGAAGCTCTGTTGTCTAGGACGACACACACACTAAGAATAAATCCAATACATTAGTCATGTACAAGTTTCATAGGGCTGAGCAAAGAGAAGACAGGACACACTGAGGAAAGAGGTCCGTACGTAAATGGTTATGTATATGAAAAAACGATCACCTGTAAATAACTAACTGATATTTTCTATGTAATTATGCACCTTTTCGAATTCTGTGTAAGGCACAGGTCCCCAATAGAAGGATTGTTGTTGTACCATTTATTCATACCCTTGTACATTTTTTTGCTTATCCCAAGTATACATGGTACAGGCCATGATAAATATGCTGGGTAGAAGTTGGCGGCTGCTTTTACTGTAAGTGCACCACATGTATACACATTTGAAAAGCAGTTCGACTTTGCACTTATAGATGGGCCATAACCCCGTTTGGTTACTTGCACTCGCTGGTGGAGTTGGACTTATTCACGATTCGGGGGCCATTGGGGCATTTTTTTTTTTATCAGAAAAAAAGTGCCTAATGCGGGATTCGATCCCGGGTCGTAGCGGTCGAAAACCAACGGTTTAGAAGATTATTCCACCGACCCCCCCTGTTGCACATGTTTAAATGTTGATAATGGATATTAGAGAAAGAGGCGGAAGGTGAATTATATAAAACTATTATATATTTATTTATTTTTTTTATTACAAAACACACGCTATATCCTATGTGGATATTTACGTGTAAATGTTTAATCCATTTTATGTACATAGATTTAAGTATATATATATATAAATTATTTATAGTTTTAAAGAAAGAGTGAAAGTTATTTAAATTTACATCTTAGAGCAATAGAATTTACAAGAAATAAAGATTATTTACACACATATAATCAAAGGTCCAATATATCTCAAGAATTACAACCACTAAACCAGTGGCACAAATATAGAACATTCCAAAACAATAACATTAATAGAAAAAACGTTTACTAATTAAGACTAGAAATTTCAATTCTTAATGTAATTCAGGTCCACGGCATTTGAGAGAGAGAGTCTACAGAATTTGTTAAATTTTCTATATTCTTCTTTACTGAAAACCATTTGGCTTAAACTAGAACTGTTCATTTGGCATTGTACTCTCAAATTTGCAACAAGTGGGCACCGGATTAAAATATGCTCAGGGTTGTGATCTTCTTAGTCGTATCAGGAGAGTACGGTGGCCAGGGAAGCATCTGTACATCTTGCAGAGCTTGTTGGCTAATGCGAGCAGTGTGCGGTCGGGCGTTATCCTGCTGATAAAGGGCATTGGGTACCCCTTGAAGGTAGGGGTGTGTCACCGGTCGCAGCACATCATCAACGTATCGTTGGCCGTCATAGTGCCCTGAATACGAAGTAAAGGTGACATGGAATCATACGCGATTGCGCCCCAAACCATGATTCCACGTTGTCGCACGGTGGGGCGTTCCACAATTGCTGCCGGATTGGACCTTTCTCCACGTCGACGCCACAAGCGTACACGGCGACTATCACTGGACAAGCAGAAACGCGACTCATCTGAGAACACGACCCTGTGCCATTCCGTCATCCACGTCGATCTAGCCCGGCACCATTCCAAACGTTGGCGCCTATTCGGTGGGGTCAATGGCAGTCTTCTTAGCGGACGGCATGAGTGCAAGCCATTAGCAACCAATCGACGGGAAATGGTTCTGGTCGAGATGGAATGATCTAGGGTGTCTTGCACATGTTGCATGATGGCGGTACAAGTGGCTTGTGGGGCCGCCACTGCTTGTCGAAGGATACGCCGATCCACACGTGCCGACGTCACTCTGGTTGCACCGACATTCCTATAAATTGCCACATTTCCTTGTTCCAACCATCTTCTCCACAGTCGGTGCACCGTGGACGCACCAAGGTGTGTATCAGCTGCGATTTGACGTATGGACCAACCTGCCCTTTTCAGTCCGATCACCATGCCCCTCGTAAAAGCGTCTGTCTGCTTGAACTGCCTCCGTTTACGATGACCTGACATTCTCTGTTATTACACGTGTCTTTTGACACAAGAACAAAATTTCTACAATGATTTTCCTTGAAGAAATAACGACACGAATACTGTTTTTCTGCAAGTTCCTTCCCTTATATCTTACTCCATGTGCGCACGAGAGCTGCGTATTTTACATCATTTGCATAACTCGGTTAGGCGCGTCTACCCTGAAATTTGCATAATTTTCTGGCCACTATTTCTTGGTGTTCCAATTTCAATGTCACGCAGTGTATACAACGCTAAAAGCTAAAAAGTAATTCAATTAGGTATTTTAAGTCGTAGAATTTATTTATCGCAACCATTCGTTTCGGTAAAATTGAAAATATGCAAATTTTTGCTTGTCTTTATAAGTGTGCTATTTGACGTGTCGTTTACCCCATCTAAGAATTGTCCAATTATAATTTTATTTAATCCTTAGTTAATTATGAGTTTACGAAAAATATTAGCAGATGATTCAAAATGGAGAGCTATTGGAAGAATGGAGGCAGGGCAATCACAAGTTGAAGTAGCAAAGTGGCTAAATGTGAATAAATCTGTGGTCAGCAAAATATGGAAACAGTTCATTGAGACAGGAACCATCAAAAGAAAAGAAGGTTCTGGTAGAAAAAGAAAAACAGCTACCTCTGAAGACCGTTATCTGGTCGTAACTGCCAAGCGCCATAGGGAGATGACAGCAATTCAAACTCTCTAATGAACTCTCAAATGCTACTGGAACGAGAATTTCAAGACAAACTGTTTACCGAAGGCTTCACGAAGGCTTAACCTCTGCTCACAGGAGAGCCCGCTTGAATTTGTGCTTGGAACATCACGCCTGGACTCATGATCAGTGGGCCAATGTTCTCTTCAGTGACGAGTTAAGATTTAGTTTAAACACAGATTCTCGACGAATCTTCATCTGGAGGGAGCCTGGAACCCGCTATCATCCCAGTAACATCAGGGAAATAGACAGTTTTAGAGGGGGCAGTCTCTTAGTCTGGGTTGGCATCAGTTCTAGCAGACGCACACCCCTCCACATTTTTTCTGGGGGCACTTTAACTGCCCAAAGGTACAGGGACGAGATCCTTGAGCCCTATCTAAGACCTTATAGAGATCAAATTGGTCACAATTTAATTTTTATGGACGATAATGCTCGTCCGCATAGGGCTAGGCTAGTCAATGAATATCTCCAGAGTGAGAATATTCGAAGGATGGATTGGCCAGCCAGAACTCCGGACCTGAATCCAATAGAGCATGTGTGGGATGCTCTAGGGAGGCGTATTGGAGCTCGTCACCCCTCTCCAAGAAATCTCGTTGGGCTAAGAACTCTTCTATTGGAGGAGTGGGGTTTACTACCCCTGGACCTCCTCCAAAGCCTGGTAAACAGTATGAGGACCCGCTGTGAGACCTTAATAGCTGTTAGAGGTGATCATACTTCCTATTGATATCTTATTTCTTTAAGATCTGGAACCTTAGCTTTGGGTATGTTGGTAATAATTTGCATATTTCATAATTTCAAATATTTTTTTAATTTTCATATAGCTAGTCAAATTCTCCATAGTTTAAACTATTTGTATAGTAAATTTTATATTTGTTAATAAATTAGCTTTTTAGAAATTTCAATATTGGTTAAGTTTCTTATTTTTTGGACACCAGTGTATATATATATACATAAAAATAATTAACATAGTAAAACAAACATATTTATAACCACTATGCAAAACCTTATTTGCATATCACAACAATTTATCTAAACATAACTATTGTTATCCAAAATACCACATCTTCTCACCCCCAATTTGTTACACAATATTTTAAGTATTTGGGGAGTCTCCGGTTTCTTATTGGTCTACTTGGCCCAGGTGTTTCCTCCAGCCTTTCCTGTGATTCATTTGGGTCATTCAATTGTTCCCCCCTTCTTTCGGTGTTACACTCCTCCTTCTTCTCCACATCCTCCGATACTTCTTCCTTGACTCTTCTCATCAATTGGTCCTGGTATCTTTTTGCTGTCACTCCGTTTTCCATAATTACCTCATAGTTCCTGGGTCCAAGTAATGTCTTTAGCTTCCCCGGTTCCCACTTTCCCTTTCCATTATATTTACGTGCATAAACATTCTCTTGGGACTTGAACCTATTTTGGAAGTGTTATTTTCCATTTTCGCTATCTTCACTTTCTTTAGGGTGCAACCGGTTCATTCTTGTGGTCAGTCTGCGACCCATTAGTAGCTCAGCTCGTGTTAGTCCAGTTGTTCCATGAGGTGTAGTCCGCATTGCAAACAGAGCGCGTGGCAGCGTAACCGATATGTTCTCCCATTCATTCTTTCTTATTAGCTGTTTGAGTGTTTGTACCACTCTTTCTGCCTGTCCGTTTGTCTGTGGGTGGTAGGGAGCCGATGTTATATGCAATATTCCGTTCATCATCAAAAATTCCTGGAACTCATGACCCACAAACATGCGACCATTTTCAGAGACAACCTGGTCGGGCAAACCATGAACAGCGAACAGATTTCTTAATACTCGCACTGTAGCTGTTGCCGTGCAGTGATCCATGATGATGACCTCCGGCCACTTAGACATTGAATCAACGACTATTAGAAACGTTCTCCCATGGAATGGACCTGCATAGTCTATATGAATACGTGACCACGGTTTAACTGGTGCCGTCCAAGGGTGAACTGGGCTCGGTTTAGGATTATTTCGCACCAGTTGACAATTTTCGCATCCTTTGACCCTATTCTCTATAGCCTTATCCATTCCTGGCCACCACACATGGCTCCTTGCAATTGCCTTCATTTGTACAATTCCAGGGTGAGTTTCATGAAGCTGTTCCATTGTTCTACTCTGTAGAACGCGGGTGGTATTACTACCCTATTTCCCCACAGAGACACTCTCTATGTAGGGATAATTCATTTCTTCTATTGAAGTATGGCCAAAATCTTTCTGCTGGACAGTGAGCTGACCATCCTATTCGAGTCCATTTCACAATTATCCCCAGAACCGAGTCTTCCTGCGTTAACTTTGCCACTTCCTTCGCCTCCAATGGTGACTCTTCATTAGTTTCCATAAGAAAAACGTCAACTGGTTCCGGTGTTTCTTTACTTTTTTTTTGTGGGGTGCTCTACTCAACGCATCCGCATTTGCGTTCATTCTCCCAGGTCTATGTTCAATCTGATAGGAGTACGATGCCAATGTAAGACTCCACCTCATCATCCTCGGGGAAAGCATTTGAGGGATAGGTTTATTCGGATTAAAGATTCCCAGTAGAGGCTTATGGTCAGTGATTATCTTAAAGTCACGGCCATACAAATATTTGTAGAATTTTGAGATGCCAAATATTATGGCCAGGGCTTCCTTATCTTTTTGTGCATACCTTCTTTCCGTCTGAGATATAGTTCTCGAAGCAAACGCAATGGGTCTCCCCATTCCTTCCTCCACGTGCGAAAGCACTGCTCCTACTCCAAAGGGTGATGCATCACAAGCCAAGACCAGGGGTTTTCTGGCATCATAGGGTGTTAGCACTAAATCGGATTGAATCAAATTCTTTGCCTCCCTGAATGCTCTATCCTCCACTTTTTTCCATTTCCAACAATTTCTTTTGTTTAGTAGTCTATGCAGTGGTTCAAGTACAGTGGTTCGGTCTTTTAAAAATTTGCTATAAAAATTCAATAGTCCAAGGAAACTCTGTAACTCTTTTTTGTTTTCGGGTTTCGGAAAATTCTTAATTGCCTCACATTTCTCTTCAGTAAGGTGTATGCCTTCCGCATCTATTCGGCACCCAAGAAAAATTAACGAAGATTTTTTAAATTCGCACTTCTCCTTCTTAAGAGTCAATCCCATTCTTTGAATACTATTCAATACTACTCTCAATCGGAGGTTATGTTCCATTTCATCTTTCCCTGTTACCAGAATGTCATTCAGGGTAAACGACTACTCCTGGAATTTTAGCTATTAAACTTTCCATTCGTCGCTGGAATATTCCTGGCGCACAGGAAACACCAAAAGGCAAACGGTTTACCTTAAACAATCCCTTGTGCGTGTTAATAGCCAATAGCTCTGCTGTCTCCTCATCCACCACCAGCTGCTGATATGCATCTTTAAGGTCCAACTTTGAGAATACCTTTCCTCCTGCCAAATTGACTTGCAAGTCGGCTGCCGCCGGAACTGGGAAAGTATCTGACTCCATGATTGTGTTAACAGTACTCCGATATTCTCCACATATTCTTATTGAACCATCCCTTTTCAGTACTGGGACAATTGGGGTAGCAAACCTTGTAAATTCAACAGGAGTCAATATTCCTTGTTCCTCCATCTTCCTCAAAGCCTCTTCAACCTTAGGTATAATTGCGTATGGCAATGTTCTAGCCCTTAGAAATGTGGGTTTCCCTTGAGTTTTGATCTTTATATGGATTGGTGGACCTCTGTATTGTCCTAATTTCTCTTTAAACACATCCATAAATTCCTCAGTGATTTGACATACACTGTCGCCATAATTTATCCATTCAAGACCAATTCCAATCTGGTCAAACGCCTCCCTTCCAATCAGATTTGGCCCGGACCTTCGACCACAAGCAATTCCATTGTGATATTTCTTTTGTTCACTTTTACGTCTTCCCTTATTTTACCCAGAATGGATAACCTCTGTCTGTTCCATTGCACCAACTTGGTAGCATCCTTCTCTATTCTAGGCCTTTCTGACTTCACCCAAGTTTCTATATACGTCTTCTCAGAAATTATATTTTTTCCTGTTCCTGAGTCAATGAGCATATTAATATCTCGACCGCTAGTCTGTACCCTTACCATATAATTCCGCATGTTACTTGTGTCCTTCACTTGATTTACATTAAAAAGGCCATTAGTTGCCTCCGCCTCCTCACCTATCGAGTAATTATTACGATCGCTCCTCCAGTTCCCGTTCTTACAGACTCTAGACATATGCCCTAACTTCTGGCATTTAAAACATATTTTATCTTTAAAGAAACATTGCTCTTCTCTGTGATTTGTGTTTCCACAGCGGAAACATTTAAAAATCTTCTTCTCATCCCTCAGTCTCACTTTAAACAGCTCTTCCCATTACATTCATTTCTTCCCGAGGTTTTCCATCTTTAATTTCTGCAACGTTCTTTACCGCAGCCTCATGTGCCAATGCCATTTATTGAGCCACCTTAAATGTTAGCATACTGTTCATTTACAGCATTGATTGTAGCTCTTCGTTTAGAATTCCGCATACTAGGGCATCACGCAACCTATCTTCCAAATCAGGGAATTCACACTTCTCGGCAATTTTCTTTAGAGCTGTTATAAATTCAGATATTGTTTCATTTGACATTTGAAGCCTTTTCGTGAATTTAAAACGCTGCACTATTATATTTGGCGTTGGATCAAAGTATTTTTTTTTAATCCTTGTTACCACCTCCTCCCATTCTGTCTCCAATGATTCTTGGGAGAGGTCAACGTCCGTATTATATTATAAGTTTCTCTTCCACTATAACGAGAAAAATGTTGCCCTCTTTTTATCAACCTTCACTATATCATTCGCTATGCAATAAGACTCAAAGCGCTCTAAATAACCCGAGAGTTCATTTCCGTTGTTAGGATTGAATTGATCAATGTTCATCATTGTTCGCTCACTTTCATTCACTTATATTTGCTCCATTCAATAGTACTTGATCTTCATTGTCACTGTTGTGTATAACGTTCTTGATCCTCGTCGCCAATGTTGTGTCTCTATGTTCTTACGATTACTCCAGGTCACCGAAATCCATTAAGTGATAAAACCTTTATTGCCTCACAAACACTAATATAACTGAACTAATTATTTACAAATTAAGAATATATATATATATATACATAAAATAATTAACATAGTAAAACAAACATATTTATAACCACTATGCCAAACCTTATTTGCATATCACAACAATTTATCTAAACATAACTATTGTTATCCAAAATACCACATTTAATATTCTGTGAAACTGGGGATTCTGAAATATCGAGAAATTGTCTCTTTGTTTTTGTTAATTAATTTGATCCTTCTTTTTTGAGAATTTGTTTTGAAGAATCTGTAATAAAATATTTATCTCACACATCGATAAGTTTTATTTGCCTAATTAAATACATTACAATATATTCTCATTTTTTTGTAAAGAGTATATTGACGTATAGCGACAACTAAAGAGTATTACGACGACTAAAACTCACTGAATGATGCGCTAACAAAGTATTAATTTGGAAAATAGAGCAATCCAATAATATATCGTTAATTAAAAAGGCATATATTGGATCAAAATACCATTGGTCATGAATAATAGAAGAATAATAGAAAGGCATCGACTTTCTTTCAACAGTTGGAAGTTACACTTAGGTAAAATAAATGATATTTTGATCCCATATATGCTTCTTCAATTAAAGTATTTATCATAAAAATATAATACTCTTATATGGATATGTAGGGTCATATATTCTTAAATATTAAACATTTTTTAAAACACAAGTGAAAAGTATTTGTAAAGAAAATAGCATAGGGGTTGTCTCAGATTTAAAGATAACAACTTCCGGAATGTGTTCAGGAAAAAAAGATAGGTGGCTTTGTAGTTATGTGCATGTTTTAGCTTGTTTCCGATAAAAAATATAAAGTATTCATTCACATGTATTAATAAAGGTATACCTTTTATATCAATATAATTCCCGACTAAACAAAATATTTCTTTATTTATCAATTAAGCCGTGTCTAATTATTTTCTATATTTAAATATACTAATTATATTGTAACATTACACTGCCTCCGAGGATGAGTTTGTTGCTTTATTTAAACGATCTCTCTAGTTTTCTGGTATAACTATTGAGCCAACTTCCGCGACCTTCACAAGTCCTCACCCACAGTACCCCATAGAGGACTATGGTATAGCTGCCTCGACAATAACGAAACGGACGTCGAGCATTCATCCTTGTAAAACCAACCCATTTCTCTCTTTATTCTATTATTTATTTTTTTTTTAAATTCCTAATTCATTTTCATTATAAAATATTATATTTTAGAATAGGTAATCAGGTATTTCTGTTTTAATTTGAATTTTTAAACTTATTTTTACAGAAAAACCAAATAATATTTTTTAAATAATATTATTAGTTTTCTTAAATTAGAATTATTCAATTTTATTTTTAATATTTGGAATATTTTTTAGAAAATTAAATTATTTTTAATTAAATAAAAATGTATGACTCTTTTTTAAAATATATTTGGCGGAAATCGATTTTTTAGGAAGTAGATAAAAGTGGGAGATAGGACGAGATAAGGAGGGGAACAACGTGTGCTGGAGAATTCTCAGTTTAGGGATATATATAATTTTATGGGAAAAAAAACCGTCCAAAAATGTAGCTATGAAGGTTAAGTTGAAGAACGCTTCCAAACCCCATCCACTCCAACGAAGTACCAAGAAAGCTAAATACAACTTCTTTTATTTTATGATTAGAATGTAGATATCAATAATATATATATTATATATTTCCT
Organism: Cordylochernes scorpioides; assembly: GCA_030710605.1. Taxonomy (NCBI): domain Eukaryota; kingdom Metazoa; phylum Arthropoda; class Arachnida; order Pseudoscorpiones; family Chernetidae; genus Cordylochernes; species Cordylochernes scorpioides. The sequence continues at coordinate 39,907,286 of CP092872.1, read as the reverse complement.
CCCATTTTATTCCCATGCCTTCTTTTGGTTTATTCGATTTAGAATACTATATAAATAAATATAAATAATCTAATTCTCAACTTTGGCTCTGAGTGCATGATTGGCGTAGAGTCAATGATTGAATTAACCCCAGTGCGTGCAGAATATTTGGATGTTTTTTATAGCAGGGTATATATCGTGAACTCCCCGATAGTAAAAGAGTCGTCATGAATTGGGACATAAATCATCATGAACCTCGCCCCTCTTTACATAACAAACCTTTATACAGGAGTATACAACGAAATGAATCCTAATCTCCAACTACCATTTATATCTTGTTTATTATTTACATATATTCAAAATTGTGTAAATAAACTGTTTAGCACTTTTATTTAGTGCATGTTTTATGATGTAATATAAATTAAAATAGAGTTTTATTTATCACATGCAAATATAGTATATCTTCTGATACTAATTAGACTTACCTAATTTAACATGTTGATCCGTCGCTAAAAGAGAACACGCAATCTTCCAATCTCACCACATAAAACTACTGACTCGCGGAAGATTATTTATCCCATATATCTGGAAATGTTCGAGCATTTTATCTGGAAGTAAATAAAAATAAGGGGGTATAAATTTTTCTATATTTTAAATATTATATATTTAGTGACTTTATTATGTTGGTGAGGGTTATAATTTCTTATATGTGTGTGTGTGTGTCATTGAACATTCAAAATTCCACAGAGTAAATCATGAAAAATAGGACTCACATAAGGTGTTCATAGTTTGTGATAACGATTTGGCGAAGCTGTGGTAGTCGTCACACGTTAATTAGCGAAGCCATTCACAGTATTAAAGCTCTTAAAACCGGTCTGGTAAATTAAATTGGCGAACCGCTTGGAGGATTCACCACTGATGATTCAAGCCCTCCCAATATCTTTCATAGCAGTAAAGACAGTAAAAGTTTGTTTCATGTGTAAAATGTTCTCTTCTCAATCTGCATGAGCAGTTACTCGGCCGAAGAAACGTTCTGGCGTACACAGACAACATCGCGTTGCCTTCCCGCGAAGATGGGCAGCTGGAGCTCATCAAGAAGATCTTTGGGAACTTCAGCAGCGCTCAGGAATGAGAGTCAGCTTCGTAAAAGCTAAGGCCTTTGCGCTAACCGACTTCCTACTGGGCATTTCCTGGAGCACGTAAAAATCACCATTTAGGCACCAACGATCATCACTTCAGTATACTACTGGAAGGGGCAATTAATAGATGGCCCCTCTTTGTCCGTCGTATCTCTCTTGGTGGGCGGGCGAGAGCGGCCAATAACCTGGTGATCTCATCAGTCTTTTACCATATCCATGTCTACCTGCCGAGTAAGAGCTTCATCTCAAGACTAAAGGCAAGACTGTGATAGATTTTTTGAGGTCTTGACCGCACTTCGTTTCTTCACAGCAGCGTTCTGGCACCTTCTGTGTTGTGGGGGTTTTGGACATCAGGACCCAACTCTAGCTCGCCTGTTTCAACAGTCACAGAGGTTTCACAAACATACCTGCTAAGTCCACGGGTGTTGCGCTCATTTGGGTTTTTTAACAGGTCCAAGAAATATGATACCCGACACTATAAATAGCCTTCAGAACTTGTGTATTCTTAATTCTGGAATCATATTAACCTCAGAGTTTTACAAGAAAGCCCCTAGGCTCGTGGAAATTTAAATATAGGTTGGTGGTGAAGATGTCTGGACATCTCATATTGAATGTAAAAATAGTGTATGAATATTTTATATTTTCCTATCATTGTATTAAATGAAATTTTCAAATCCCTTCTACACTCCCGGTAGAATCATATAAAATAAAAGTTCCTAGATATAATGATTAAATGGAGGATATATATATTTTTTAAAACCACTGGATTGATTATGTATTGATTGTGAACGTCTTGTATTCTAATACAAACATTCCCACCTCATGACAGCTGTAATTGATGTTGCTTATGTTTTCATTAGTAAAGTTCTGCCATACTGATTCTACCAAGCATTCTCATATGCTACAGCAATTGGTCCCTACAATTGACGCTCCAAGGCAAGTCTGTAGATGCTGCAGGCCAAGGCAATATATACACAGACAATAAGATAACTCCGCCTCTTTTAATTTTATTCGTTTTAAGGATAAGGGCTTTAAGAATAAAATTTAATTATAAATTATTAAATATATCGTTAATATGTTTATAATTTTCAATAAGAGAACTGTCAAAGAGAGAGAAGATAAAGTTATTATGAGAGACCTTAGCAGTAATTCGTTAATTAATCCATTTAAGAAATGTATACAGTATTACAATGTAGAAATAAATCATTGTGGACCCGATCAGTCTATGTACCAGGTAGTAGAATCAGAGCACCATACACCTAAATATTCTTTGGTTAGGGTCAGCCAGCCTAACGTTATCAAATGAACTCCTGGCAAAGACATTTTATACCTTAATTTATAATTAAACACTAAAAGAGAAAGACAATATTTTCAATATATTTAAATAGGGAAATTTAAAACATTTATTATTTTATATATATAAAAGAATGTACCTTTCTACCTAAAATTAAATGCCTTATTCAATTACCTCACTGCTAATCTTTGTCGCCACGAAGAAAAGAGATGAAATACCCTCTCACATCTATACATTGTTAGATTGAACCGGGAGATATGCAGTATCACATCACGGAATAAAAGCCACGGCTGCCCATTATCTTCCACCGTAATGGAGCTAGCTTAATGGCTCGGCTGACTGTGACTTTTCAAACATGTCACAGAGATTGTCAAACTCCCCAGCTTAGATGGGACATTATGTAGCTAGCATATATTTACACCCGTTCGTGTTTTGCCCCGTTGCCGGTTAACTTTGTAAGCCTCACAATCAAGGAATTATATAACAATGACTAGCGTGAAAAAAAAAAAACAATTGACTAGGTTTATCACAGAACTCTGAACAAACTTGAGGTTTTATTTTTCAATTGAAAACGATAGAAAACTATTTAAAAAGTTAAACGAAAAACATGGTGAAGGAAGACGAGTTTCTTTTATTGATGCATAGGTGCAAGCTTTCGGGTAAAAACCCTTCAACAGGCGAGCAATGAAGAGCGACTTATAAGAACTATGGTACAAATGGTAGGCAGGAAAAAATATATTCAAAAATGAATTTTTTAAAACTATTTATATATGTTAATATTAACGGAAGACCGATTATAGAGAAAAGTAAATATTAAATCTGCAGTCTGAAACCACGAGACGGCGCATGATTAGGGCTATTGAAATAAACATGTGGAAGGTTTAAATAAAGGACAGAAGAGGATGATAAGCTTCTGGAAGATCTATTTTTCTGTTGATGCTGTTCAGTTTAGGGGATACAATAGATTCTAGGTTAAGTCTTTGGTGTAATATATGTATTGTATCCCACAAACTGAACAGCATCAACAGAAAAATAGATCTTCCAGAAGCTTATCATTCTCTCCTGTCCTTTATTTAAACCTCCCACATGTTTATTTCAATAGCCCTAATCATGCGCCGTCTCGTGGTTTCAGACTGCAGATTTAATATTTACTTTTCTCTAAAATCGGTCTTCCGTTAATATTAACATATATAAATAGTTTTAAACTTTCCTTTTTTTATATATATATTTTCCTTCCTTCCATTTGTACCATAGTTCTTATAATTCGCTCTTCATTGCTCGCCTGTTGAAGGGTTTTTACCCGAAAGCTTGCACCTATGCATCAATAAAAGAAACTCGTCTTCCTTCACCATGTTTTTCGTTTGATTTAAAATCAAGAATTCTTTATCTATATATTTAAAAAAAAGTATATTTATTATTAATTAAAATAAAGGGTTTATATATTTTAATAAATATCTTGTAAATTATCGATATTTCATCCATATTAAAAAATAATTTGAAATAATATATTCTGAAACATAAAAATTGTTAATTTGTAAATTATTTAAACAAATATATTTAATATAGATATTCTTATATTGAGGAATATCCAATAAATATATTAATGATTATTCAATTGTAATTTAGAAATTAATATCAACACATTGAAACATTCGGTAAGGCAGACGTTAGAATAAGACATTCTCAACAATTAAACATTTATATATTTCTTGTGTTTTTTTTCAATACTCCATTTATTATTCTGTCATATTTCTTGTATAATCCTTAGAAACGTTACTGTCTACTTGTTAATTGTTTTAGAACTGACGGCTCCATACTTGCTGTTAAACCGACTTTCACATTCATAAGTAGAAAAGATCGAGACGGAACAATCATACAATTTTAAATGCAGATACTAAGATAGGTTCTCTTTGTCCTAGTATATAATTCATTATACTGTTATCAAATTTGAACTTCCCAAGAACGTGTGTATGTACTGCAACGCTTGTTCTCATCAATGTTTATATTCTATTCTATACGCCCATCCTAATATACAAGTATCAGAGTCATCAACAATCAATTCTGTCATCGTTTGCTTTTTTGAATGGAATAAATACCCAAATATGGCCATTTATTATAAGCATCGGTGGTTCAGTGGTAGAATGCTCACCCGCCACGCGGGCGGCTCGGGTTCGATTCCCGGCCGATGCATTTTTTTTTACAATTTTTAAAACTCATTTATATTATTATCCCTATATATATAAAAGTCAGCGTATGTATGTATGTCAACTATAAACGTCCACAATACGTAACTAATCTGACTGAAATTTTAACAGTATATAAAGTAGAATCTGGAAAAACTCTCAGTGAAAATGTGAGGTCTCTATCCCGAATATCCGTCGTGTTATTTGCAAATTTGCTCTTTCGCTCGCGCCTCTAGCGGTGAAAATGGGGGGTAATACCAGCTGACCTAATGTAAATGTAAAGTTTGGAGCGAGACGTTTCACAAGAGTGACATCCACGGCTCCAATTTATAATTGTAACGAATAGTATCTGAATAAAACATTTAATCGGGTAAAACCCGAGCGTTGCCCGGGTCATTCGGCAAGTAATTATATATTCAATTATAAAATCAAAAATATTTTCAATAAATATATTCAATATCTTATAAAAACATTAGACATTTAATGTAATTTTATTGCATTTTGAAATTTGGTAGATTCAAAAAGTCTATGGTGAAGAGTTATTATATGTTAAAATATAATTTAATGCGGCTTATGATTGTAAAAGACATTTGAAATACTATCCCGCATGTGTTTCTTTTCAAAATTCATTTCAAGGAGAAATAACGATTATTTCTAACCTTTTGGATGAGGTATGAAAGGGTGAATTATGAAGAGTAATGATAAACGGAAAAATAAATGTCGTTTTACAATCATAGGCCGCATTATATTATATTGTATTATAAATTACTTCATGTATTATTTACAAACGGAAAAATATGTCCAGGGTAGCCTAGTAGACATGGCTTCTGCCCGGTAAGTGGAACACAGTGGGTTCGATTCCCATCCCTGGACACTTTTATTTTTCCGTTTATCATTAGTCTTCACAATTAACCCTTTCATACCTCATCCAGAAGGTTAGAAATAATCGTTATTTCTCCTTGAAATAAATTTTGATTTTTCGTTGAAAAGAAACACATGCGGGATAGTATTTCAAATGTCGTTTTACAGTTATTATATGTGTTATTCGAGAATACTAGATACTCTCATTCTTTTAATCTATCTCTTAAATTCATTTATACTTTAATATGTCAAATATAATTTTATCCAGTTTATTCACATAGTATATTTGAAGGACCTTTTAATTTATAAATAATTTCGTATATATATGTAATATTGTTGCATATGATCCTTTCGACGTATAGATAAACTGGCAGTAGTGGTGTACGTTAGGCAAGTGTTGATGTTCTTCCAACACGCGGACAACAAGAAGCAGAGGCAGCGCTAGGTGTTAGTACCAAGAGTGATCGGAGACAGCCCACGGGACAGAGGTAGAGGACCCTGACACAAACCTGGATTCCTAATACCGAGACATGGAGAGAGAGACAGAGAAAGGCAGAAGCGGTCTGCCGATGGACACACTGTCAGCTAAAACTGTCCCCTGACCCCGGGAGGGGTCGCCTATAAAAAGCCCTGAAGGGGAGACCCATCTTTCTGTCGGCTATTTCCTCCCCCTCTGCCCGCAGCTGTTCCCAGCTGACCACTCTTGCTGTTTTTATTTTGACGTCACTATTTTGAGTTTAAATACAAATAAGGGTGATACAGGTTATATTAATAAGGATATAGCATATATACAAAATATGGGGGTGGTAGCAAATATGAGCAGTGTATATATCAATATAGAAGGATATGATCTTATAAAGTATTGGCTCTAAATAATTGGAAGATGTGTGAAATATACTCAGAGTGTCATTATTATACAGTTTAAAATATACTATATATATATTTAAGAAAACATTTAAGTATATTAATAAATATAATAGCTATGTATCTATAAAATATATAATAATTCATTTTAGAAATCTGTTTCCTTTTTTTACATTTATTATCAAATATTATCTCAAAACCTCATTGCAATGATAAAATTCATTGATTGAGAGGGCTTGGCTCATCAATGGTAAACCCTCTTAGTGGTTTTGCCAAATTAATCACAAGACTGCTCTACTATTGTCCTGGATTGTTTTGTTATATACCGTACGTTTACTAAGAAAGGAAGCTTAGGGGTGTTTAGAGAACTTATCGACTTAAGCTTATATGTCTATAGAGGTATATACTGTAAAATGGGTGAAAGGCTATCGCCAGCGTTGTAGTGGCTGGACGTGTTAGTGTGGGGCGTAACGTTTCGTTAGAGTGACATCCACGGCGCCAAGGATTTTTCTGACTGGTAGTTGAAGGCAAGACCCACTTATTGTATCCTTCTGTTCAGTTGGACGTATAATAATGCGATAAATTCTGCTGGCTCCCATTAGAACTGATGGTGAAATCAGTCCTTTTCGGGAAGTAAAAGGTTTGGGAAGGGGGCAATGTAAAATGGATGACAAACTATCCGAGAGGCCAAGATTCCAAAGTAAAGTTGGGGAAATAGAGGTGGACTCCAGCTGCCATTTGTTGGGCGCCAAAAACGGCATTCCAGTGTGGGAGGAGGATAAAGGACAGTCTGGTCACATCTGCGGCAGGTATAAGACGTGGGAAGTTGCCTCCGGGGCGTATGGATAATCCTGAAAAACGGTGCCAGGAGAGCGTGACATCGGAGCGGCCTAAAGCCAGTATAGTCCAAGCTGGACGTGTATAGTGTGGAGCAGAACGTTCCCCTAGAGTGACATCCACGGCGCCAACAATTATTCTGACGAGGAAGTTGAAAGCAAGTCCCACTGATTTTGTTCCTTCTGTTCAGTGCGACGTATAATAAAGCACTAACTTTGGTGCATCCCATAAGAACTCACTTGTTAATCTTTGTGCCATCCTGATCATACAAAGACCACGAACAGCGCGTCTGGATACGACGTAAAAATACATTAATTCAAGTATATATTTCACGCAGAGAGGTCGCTGGAGCAAATCTGAAGTTGAAGCATCGAGGCCAAACTACTGGTAACCAGCCGAGATCTGAGAGGATTGAGAATATCTATGTTGGTGAACATCCCTCACTGCACTGTACTACACAGTATTCGTGCTTGTTCCCTGTGTGTTATCTCTCAACAGAATCGATATATTTAGTCTGAGATTAAAATTCTTACCGAATTCATAGCTCAATCATATGTTGAAACAATTCTATCTAATTTTGAAGATAGTAAATAGTTTTTTTTATGAGCCCACGAAGAATCATCACTGCGAATTATTCTACCTAATTTCGCATCAGTGTTTTGTGAAACGACTACCCGACATTTCTTCACAAAGTGGCGTCCCCGCGGGTTGGCTTCTGACAAGGAAGATCAGGTGGATTAACGGCGGAGTACAAGTCAAGACTCAAGATAAGTACCTTTTGTTTTACCTTCTGTTTATAGTGTTTTTTTGAAAAATGGAAATTTTAAAAAGACATAGAAATTTAGTTAGAAAGCGACTAACTCGCAGCTTGAAGACGACAGAAGAGTTTCTGTCAAGTACTCCACCGATACCTGTAGAGGACATTGAATATAATAGAGAGATCATTGAAAAAACTCACAGTGAGCTCCTTGTGATCCAAAGCAAGATAAGAGACTTCATGCTAACTTCAGACGTTAGCGAAGAGGAACTAGAGCAAGAAGAGGAAGCCTTGCAATATACCCAGAGATATAAGAGGATATATAAAATGTCTCGCTCTTGTTAAACCCAGGATCACTGCATCCAGTCCCACGACCAGTGAAGTGAGCTTCGTTTCTAGCTCACCCCATAGAACTGTAAAACTACCCAAAGATAGAATTAAAGAAGTTTACAGAGAAATAAAAGATTGGTTGGGATGGTGGGCACAGTTCAACAAGATACATGTCGATCCTACTTTAGAAGTCAGCGACAAGTTTCAATATCTTGTGCAATCTATGTCGCCGGGAACCAGATCTAGTAAACTGGTTGATAGTTACCCCTGACTGCCGAGAATTACCCCAAAATCATAGAAACTTTGACAGAAAGATTTGGAAGGCCTGAATTGTTGCAACAAGTCTATGTCAGAAACCTTATCCGCCTTATGATCGATTGCTCCTCCAAACAACAGTTGAAGGTGACTTCATTTTATGATGAGTTGGTGACTTATTTGAGAGCATTGGAATCCTTAAAGATTAGGCCAAACAGATGTATGTATTTATATTTCCAATGATTGAGGCATGTCTCTCAGAGGAACTCATGAAGGCTTGGCAAAGAAGCCCCTTTATGATGTCACGATTGATGCTAATGATTCGACTCAAACTAGAGTTGACCTAATTACGGAGTTTCTCCAAAAAGAAGCTACAGCAGAACAAGACAGAGCCTTAGCTGGATCCAAGTTTGGACTCAAATCTCTGAAACAGTATAGAAACGTGGACAGACAATCACATCCTGCTAAGATACATACGGCCTCTGGACTCTTTGCTGGACGTGCCCAGAATTATATCTTTTGTAATAAAGATCATAAAAACACAGAATGTCTTGCTGCGCGCAGAATGAGCATTAAAGAAAGAAGAAAGCGTATTAAAAACGCTAAATGTTGTTTCTCCTGCCTCCAACCAGGTCATATCTCTTCTAATTGCAGAAGGCGCATAACTGAATGCATTCGATGTAAGAAGAAGCACCTTGATATTTTATGCCCTCTTAATGCTCCTGGACGAGATTCACCGGACGAAGACAAGGAACAGGTGGAAGACTGTGACGTTTCTCCTACAGTTGAAAACGGAGTTTCATTCTCCGGTCTTAGCGCTTCGTCTCTGATTTTGCTACAGACTCTGAAGATTAAGGTCGAAGGTGCGACTTCGGCGAAAGTAGTGCGTGCCCTTCTTGACACAGGTTCCCAACGATCCTATATTTTGTCTAAAACTGCCCAGGATCTCGGACTATCTCCCATTGGCCAGAAATCACTTAAACATGTGGTGTTTGGAGGTCATACTAGTGAAAGTGTCCACCAAGAATACACAGTCAATTTGGGTCATGCATCGGGGAACTTTAAGATGGTAGCGAGGCTTCTTGACCAACAAAAAATCTGTGGTAACCTACCAAGATTGAGCCGCGGGCCATGGTTGAAAGAACTCAAAGCTCGCAGAATCTGGGTTCCTGATATTGGAAAGGATGACATGGAAATTGAAATACTTCTAGGATGCGATGTGTTGGGATCTATTTTCATGATGAAATCTTGTGTTTTGTCAAATGGCTTGACTGCGTCGCAGACACGTTTTGGATGGACTTTAATGGGAGAATGTCAGCAAGGTAGTGACGTTTCACTCGCTCATCATGTTACAACGATGACAATTTTGGAGAGCAGTATAACCAATCTGTGGAATCTCGATGTTCTTGGCATTATGGATCCTATTGAGGTTAAACAGAGAGATCAGAGAGACGCACTGGCGCGTCGACATTTTATAAAAACAGTCCATCATTCTGTTTCTGGAAGATATGTTGTTACCTCCCGTGGACTGTATAGAAAGCTAAAATCGCGGAAAACAGGGAGGTTGCTATGAAGAGATTATAGAACAGACGACTAAGAAATTAATCTCTTTGGATATTTATGAGGACTATGATGATATTTTCCGAGGCTGGTTGGATGATGGGATAATTGAGAAAGTCCCAGCTGAACAACACGACGCTGAGGCCTTCTACCTGCCTCTCATCGTCCGGTGGTGAAACTCTCCAGTGGGACTACGCCTATCAGGCCTGTCTTTGATGCTTCTAGCAAGGTCTATAGATCCCCATCTTTAAATGACTGTCTTGAAAAAGGACCTAACCTCATAGAGATGATTCCCAACCTTATGCAGAGGTTTAAAAATGGCATGTTTGGAGTCGTGGCAGACATTAAGAAAGCGTTTCTGCAGATTGAGGTGAATGAAAGGAACAGAGATTACCTGCGTTTTCTGTAGTATTCCCAAAATGGAGAAAAGACAGAAGTATTCCGACATAGACGTGTCGTTTTCGGTGTTAACTGTAGTCCTTTCATTTTGGGGGCAGTAATCGAATACCACCTGTCTTGTTTGCATTTTTCAAACTGAACTTCAGCTTCTTTAGTCCATTTTATTTCGCTTCTATCCTTTTTCTTGGCTCACCTCAAGTATTCATGAAGGATTGCCTGAGTCTCTGCGGCATTGTTTAAAAAGGTACGATAAAAGTTTAGCATACCCAAAAATATGCGTAATTCATGAACTGTTTTTGGTTTCTTATATTCTAGAATAGCTTTAACCTTTGTTGGGAGTGGTTTCACACCGTGAGAGGTAATTAGGTATCCTAGAAAATCAATTTCCTGTACTAGGAATTTAGATTTAGAAAGATTGATTCTTAATCCATAGGAATTTAGTCTGCTGAATAAGGTTTCTAGGTGGCTATAATGCTCTTCTTCCGTTTTAGAGGCTACCAGAATATCATCTAAGTAGACAAATGCAAAGTCCAAGTTTCTTAAGACTTCATGCATGAATCTCTGAAAGGTAGCAGTAGCATTTCTAAGACCGAAACTCATTACATTAAATTCGAATAGCCCAAAAGGAGTAATGATGGCAGTCTTAGGTTTATCCTCTTCAGCAATTGGAATCTGATAGAATGCCTTGCATAGGTCTATTTTTGAGTACACACGAGTACCTTTTAAGATGTGGTGGAAATCGTCCAGTCTAGGGATTGGATAACGATCTGGAAGTGTAACTGCATTGAGTCTTCTATAATCACCACAAGGTCTTAGTGACTCGTCCTTTTTTGAAACTAAATGTAGTGGACTCGCCCAAGGAGAATTTGAGGGTCTAATTATTCCATTATTCAACATATATTGAAATGCTGCCTTAGCAAGAGTTAATCTCTGTAAATCTAGACGACGGGGCTTTTGAGTGAATTGGCTGACCTCTTGTAGGAATATAATGCTTAACGCTATGTTTTGCTTCTACAAAATCTGATGGTGGCTAGGATATTTGGTTAGGATAGCGCTGACATTGGATGATGAGTTTAGAGTGCTAATATTTCCCATGTGTGAGATTGACTGAATGACGCCTCTTATGGAAAGATTAGTTATTCCATCAATTAGGCGTTTATTTTTTATATCAATAATTAATCCAAAGTTGTTCAGAAAGTCTGCTCCTATTATTGCTCTGTTGGTATTGGCGATTACAAAAGGCCATTGAAATTGACGTCGAAGTCCGATATCCAAATTTCTAACCTTTGTTCCATAGGTAACAATTTCTGTACCATTGGCTGCATATAATTTATAATCAGAGCTAGGCATCCTAGTTTTATCCTTTGGAGGTATTATAGATATATCAGCACCACTGTCCACCAAAAAGCGCAATCCCGTGTTTTTGTCCGTCATAAATAATCGGAGATTGCGACAATCCTGAATGCCGGCAGAAGAGCTTGTCGCTACTCTGTCCGCCGGTTGGAGTTTTCCGACTCTTTCCAACTGCACGGAGATCTGCATTTATTTTGCAAGCAATTAGGACCAAATTTAAAATGGTTAATAGCAGTATTTCCCTTTTGGATCGAAAGATCTTTGAGAATTGCTTTTCGGTCTTGACTGAGTCCTATTGTTGGATCGAGATATAGATCTATCCAGTCTCAATTCGGACACCTGCCGTTCAAGATCTTCCAATTTGGCGATCAAGCGATCTGTTGATGAAGAAGGCACTTCCGTATCATATATTTCTTTGGAAGAGTTTATTTCATTTATTTTATCGGCCATTATGGCCAATTTACTATGTCCTCTTCGCTTACAATAAGTATGTTCTTTATGGATGTGGGCAGTTTATCAAGCCATAAAGTTTTTATTAATTTGTCAGATATATCTGGAGTAGCGAGGGATCTGAGCTTTTGTAGTAACTGGCTCGGCTTCATGTCTCCGAGCTCAATACCTGAAATTAACTTTTTAATTCTCAACCCTTCACTTTCTCTGAACAATTCAAGTAGTCGTGATTTACATTCAGAGTACTTGTTGTCGCTTTTGCTATTAATTATGTCCCAAATATTTTCTATATATTTAGGTTCTAATTGGGAGATCAAATAATTAAATTTAGTGTCTTCCTGAATAATTCACCTATTTTGAACTGTGCTTCTACCTGGAAGAACCATATTTCAGGTTTTTCAACCCAGAAAGGCGGTATTTTAACACTAACTTTGCATATTTCTGAGGTATCGCTAGGCTTATTTTCTGTTTCCATTTTACGTAAATTTAAATTCGACACAACAGCTTAGAGATAAAGTTAAAAATTAAAATATTGAGATAAAATAACAAGGAAGATAATATAAAAACTTATCTTAGTCTTGAGATGATATCCCGATATCCTGATGATGCTTCTTTTCAAGCTTGAATCACTTTTTGCATTTCTTTATCTCTTGAAATCTTCGTATGCTTTTTCTTTTCAATCACGTCCGGCTCACCAATGTGGTGTGTCGATTTGCTGTCCAGCGATGGCTCAGAAAGTCTCTCAAAGTTAGTGTTTTATTGAAGTTTCTTGATAACTACATTCATATGGGAAGACAAAAAGGACAACACCCCGGAATGTACCTCTGGTCCTCTCTCTGGATTCCTCCGCTGTGCCCTCCTGGCGCAGCGGTCGTCCTGGTGATTTATGGCGGCCGTCTGTTTATATATCTCGACGGGTGGGGTGCGGCATCCCGGTAGGCTGGAATGAAATCTTTCAGCCCCCACATGTTCAACATGAACATAAACCGTTAGCTCAGAGGTTGTAGAAATCCTTTTATGTGGACAATTTAGTCACAAGCGTGAACTCTTTTGAAGAGTTACAAGATCTCAAATTGACCGCAACGTCCATCATGGATAATGCTCGGATGGAGCTAAGCCGTTGGGAGCATAGCCTGGACGTGGCCTCCGATACTTACCCCTTTGAAAGAGCAGAGATATCAAAAGTGCTTGGTATATGTTGGGATAAAAGGGAAGATTGTTTGTCATGTGAAATTTCCGTAGCCATACCCCCCAAGATAACCAAAAGGAGTATCCTGTCCTGCTTAGCTTATATATATGACCCTATTGGATTTCTGAACCCAATATTAATAAAGCCTAAAATTCTATTGCAAAAAGTTTGGATAAAGCGCGATAACCAGTTGGGTACCTTTGTCGGGAATCGCGTGAAAGAGATATGCAGACTTAGTGATCCTGGATATTGGAGATATGTTCCTAGCGAGTGCAATCCAGCTGATTTACCCTCCAGAGGATGCAGCCTCTCCCGACTGTTACAGTCTAGATGGTGGGAGGGCCCTTTCTGGTTAAAACTCTCCGAAGAATGTCGGCCTTCCAGGTATAAAGACCTGAATGAAGAAGAAATCTGTGCGGAAAGAAAGAAACTTGCTGTTGTGACAAAAGTTAAGAGTACCGATCATTGGTACATGAAATATTTCTCCTCATTCATAAAAAATGTGCGGATGATGGCGTGGATTAGAAGATTCATCAACAACCTCCGATTTTTAACGAAAGTAAAGGGCGAGCTTTCTGTGAAGGAGATCGATGAAGCGGAGCTGGCGCTTTTGAAATTAGTTCAGGCCGAGTGTTTCCCTAGCCACTCTATACCTGGTCTGAAGGTATGTGAAGTAGAAGGAATCCTGCGTGTGAAAACAAAATTAATTTACATCAGCGACGAATTTGGCTTCCGTTTGCCAGTACTATTAGATGGGACTCATCCGTTGATTAAACAAATGATATGTGATTCACACGTTGAGAATTGCCATGCTGGTGTACAATTTTTGATGAACAAACTTCGGGGAAAATATTGGATAGTAAAAGCGAGACAGACCATTAAGAAAATAGTGAGAAGATGTGTCACATGTCGCCGCTTCTCCGCTAAACCCGTTGTGGTGGAAGACGCTCCATAACGCCACATACATAACGCCAAGGCATTCGAGGTGGTAGAGATTGATCTGGCGGGCCCGCTCTATCTAAAAGATCAGACCAAGACCTGGGTTGTTCTCTTCACCTGTGCTGTGTACCGCTGTGTACATTTGGAACTGGTAATATTTCTCAGCACAGTAGATTTCCTAATGGCCCTGGAGAGATTCATCAAGAGACGAAGACATCCATCCACAATCTTCAGCGACAACGGAACAAATTTTGTAGGAGCCAATAACTTCTTTAAACAGATTGACTGGGAACGCGTTTCTAACGACGGGAAAGTGAAGCGTATTGAATGGAAATTCATCCCGCCCACTGCTGCCTGGTGGGGTGGATGGTGGGAGAGATTGATTCGTTCCCTCAAAGACATACTAAAAAGAATGCTCGGAACATCAACATTAACATATCAACAATTGATGACCCTGCTGTGTCATGCAGAGGCAGTGATGAATGGAAGGCCCATGACTTATGTCAGCGACGATCCGAATGATCTTGTGACAATATCACCTTCCATGTTTCTTCAAGAACAGACATATGTCGAGTTTCCCGAGTGCCAGATATGGGATCTAATCCAACGACACAGAAACTGCGCTATTTGAGCAAGCTGTGGGAGGAGTTGAAATCACGTTTTCAGGAAGGAATATTTGTCCCTCCTGGTCCAGAGAAACAGACGCATTTACAATCCAAAACTCCAGGCTGGGGATGTTGTCCTTGTTGGTATGGACAATAAAAAGCGTAACCTCTGGCCATTAGCAGTGATCGAGGAGATATTATTTGGAAGAGATGGAGTGAATAGATTAGTGAAGGTGAAAACCGCAGTAGGAACCTTCCTAAGACCTATTCAGAAATTTATCCCTTGGAAATATCATCAACAGCAGCTTCTTCGCTTTTGCTGAACGATAAAGAGAAAACTACAAAATTACAGACTAGATCGGGAAGAACCGTTTGTATACCCAACCGATTGGACGATTATTATTGTTTTTCTGTGTGCCCAGAGAAAAACAGGTGGAAGTATGTGGAATAATGGACTCCGTCCAGACGGCTCGGGTGACGACTGTAAACAAACAAGCCCCGGCGGCGCCAGCCGCCAACAAAGGACTTGAACACGGCTTGGTCTGCTACCGACCAGTTGGGTGTTTTCCTCTGTCCTCTTAAGTTGTATTAAATAAAGTTAGTTAGAAGGAGACTTTTATCCTCTCCTTTCTGCTATTTAGTGATCTTATTTAAATCCTTGCAACAGCCCACAAAGAATCATCACTGCGAATTTTTCTACCTAATTTCGTATCAGTATTTTGTGAAACGACTACCCGACATTTCTTCACAGTTTATAATTAAATGTTGAAATAAAGAAAATTTTAATTAAGATTTTTTTTATTATGTTAAAATTTTGATAGGATTGTTTAAACATTTAATAATCTAGGTGCTCTACAAATAAAATATAGGAAAATTTCTATGATAATATTTCTAAAATTGAATCATTTCAGAATTAACCATCTCATTTTTTACTTATAAAAGCCGAATGCTTCAATGAAACTATTGAGATGACGTGTAATAAATTGTTATCTGACACATTAAATAATCATAAAACTATCTTCTAAAATGATATATTTTCAAGATACCATTTATAGCATTATATTATTTTTTATGTTTTAATGGCCCGGGTTCTGACTCAATTTATTTTCAAAACTTACCTAATTATTATCATCATTATTTGCCCAAATTGTTCTTTTGCAATCAAGCTAAAATATAATATCTAATTTATCTAAAACGGATAGAATACTTTTTAATAAAGATATTATTTATACGACTTTAACGTATTTTCAATATCAGGCTTTGATAAAACGTAATGCTGCTAAAATGTTCTAATTTTGAAACACAACGACAATATATATTTTTAAAATACGAAATTATCTTAAATAAATTTTCTATATTTTTTATGTGGAACCTATCCCTGAAGTTTATCGATGTATTTGTATTTGCCCTGTGTTTGGGACTAAATATATATATATTCTATTAATCTGTAAAAAAATATATATCATCATTATAAACAATAATAATCACATGTAAAATGTAAACAACCTGTTGATGTAAAAATATCAGTTTAAAGTATAATAAACAATTTATACAAATCATATTCTTAATTATCAAAATATAAACACCAAACATGGTGTCAGAAGTGGTTATTTTCAAATTATCAAAATATTGGTGCGAATTACGTAGTTTGTCGAATGCGCGTGAGTACTAATATTCGAATTTGATTGTTTGAAAATTTTGATTTTGGAAATGTAATTACATTTTTATATAATAATTATTTTCTAATCTTTTGAGTAACACTATATCTCGTAATATCTATATATTTTAATGTCTAATATAAAATAAAATAGTTTAAGATGTCAAATATTCCTGTACCAGCACCAATATTAATAAATAGCCAGGCGGCAGAAAATTGGAGGTTTTTTAAAAGCCAATGGGACAATTATCAGGTGGCTACTGAACTAAATAAGAAAGATAATAATGTTATAAGAGCAGCATTCCTATCACTCATTGGAAAAGATTGTTTCAACGTATTTTTGAATCTGGACTTGAAAGAAGATGAAAAGAATAGCCTACCTAAGATTATTGAAGCATTGAATAACCATTTTACTCCACAAAAGAATGTCATATACGAACGTTATATTTTTAATACATCGAATCAAGAAGAAAACGAAGGTATTGATAGCTACACAAATCGATTAAGAGGACTAGCTAGCTCTTGTGAATATGATATACTAACAGAAGACCTAATCAGAGATAGAATAGTATTGGGAATCAAAAATAATAGAGTCAGAAAAAAATTGCTAATGGAACCAAAACTAAACTTATCTTCGGCTATCGACATATGCAGGACAGCTGAGGTCACGGAACAACAGATAACCAAGTTGACTGGCCAAGAATCAGAAGACATGAAGTGGAACAAAAAATATGAACGAAAAAAGGAAGCGACCAAAGCTACAAATGAAACATTTGAAGACATAATTAATTGTTCTTACTGTGGGTCGAAACATAGGAAGTCTTCATGTCCTGCGTATGGTAATATATGCACATGGTGCAACAGAAAAAATCATTTCTCAAAAGTATGCAGATTGAGAATTCAAAAACCAAAACAGATGAAAGTTAGAGCAATTCAAGAACAGGAAGAATCATCAGATGAAGTTGTACTTCAACTAAGAAGACCTTATGCAGCTGGAAATATCAAAAAACATAAATGGATGGTAAAATTATTATTTGAAACAGCCAATCAAACTGTGCCACTGGAATGCCAATTAGACTCAGGATCCACTTGTAACATCATGAGCCTAGACGATTACAGGGCTTGAAAATTTTGGTGGAGTCATCCTGAAGCCAGTAGGTCAAAATATCTCGATTGCTATTTTAAAGAAAATAAATATAATTTACTCTTTCAGATTGTGAACATTTATCAAAAACCTTTGTTATCAGCCAAACCTATAGAAGACCTCAACCTTGTAACGAAGCATGATGCGGTTTACCACCTTGCAAATTCATCTTGTTCTCGAGCAGAATCAATTATCAATAAATATGAGGATGTATTCAAAGGCCTAGGAATGTTACCAAAAGAATATCATATTGAAATTGAGAAAGAAGCTACACCAGTGCAACAACATCCGAGAAGAATTCCAATTGGTTTGAAGGCAGAATTTAAAAGAAAGCTGGATGATCTTGAAGGAAGAGGCATTATTGAAAGAGTGCAGAAATCCTTTTCATGGATAAGCAACTTGGTCCTTGTAAAGAAACAAAATAAACTTCGAGTATGCCTAGATCCAAGAGACCTAAACAAAGTGATTAAAAGACCTCATTTTCAAATTCCGACCATAGACGAAATACTGCCAAGTTTAAATAATGCTAAGATATTCACTGTCATTGATGCTAAAGATGGTTTTTGGCAAGTGAAACTTGATAGCCAAAGTAGTTATTTGACTACATTTTGGACGCCGTTTGGCAGGTATAAATGGCTTCGAATGCCCTTTGGAATTTCAGCTGCCCCAGAAGAATTTCAGAGACGTCTACATGAAGTGATTGGAGGCCTTGAAGACGTAGAAGTAATAGCTGATGACATTTTGGTTTTTGGTAAGGGGAACACCACTGAAGACGCTATCAGAGATCATAACATCAAATTAGAACAGTTATTGATGCGAGCACGAAAGAAATTTAAAATTTAACAAAGACAAAATTTAAAATACAATATAACGCGGCTGATGATTGTAAAACGAAAATTAAAATTATACCGCATGAACATAACCTATTTATTCATAATCTTAAGATACCCACCTGCCGAAATTCTAGCTTTATAGATCTTACGATTTCAAACAAAAAATCAATAGGTTTGGTACAAAACTGGAAGACGACTATATTGACGCACATTTCAGATCACGTAGCAATAACCTTTGACATTTATCACAATTTTAACAGGCAAAGGACAGTTCAAAACTCAACATGGAAATTTATAGAAAAAGATGCTGATTGGAAAACATTTACCGAAAAAATAGCAATACAAGACGTAGATAATATTATCACCATGATAAACCACGCGTCAAACATCAAAGATATTGACAACATTGTAAAGACTCTCACACAAATAATTAAAGAGGCAGCTTATCTGTCACTAAATGTCAAGACAAGAAGCGGAAATCATAAAACAAATACATACTGGTGGGATGGGAAGCTGGAGAAAATGAAAAACGATTTCCACTATATTAGAAATTTGTATTACCGACATGGAAAGGTCCTTGAAAAGACCTATAAATCAATGAGAAATAAATATTTAAATAAAAGTAAAAAGGTAAAAAGAGCGAGTTGGAGAATTTTTATAGAAGAAAGTCATTCAAATAACTCATTTGGTAATGCTTATAGGATATTCAAGTCATTGAGATCGAAAAATAGAAATTTAGGATTACCACTAATAGATAATTTACCAGATCATTTAAAGACCGACAAAATAAAAAGTTTAATGAACGATCTATTTCAGGATGATATTGGAGGTTTGGATAAAGATGATCATATTTTGATTAGAAATTATACGCCTAAATATAAAAATAAAAGTAGTGTTTATATCGAATCTAAGGAAATAGAGGAAACAATTTTAAAAACAAATATCAAAAAAGCACCGGGCCCTGATTACATTAGTAACAATATGATTAGACAGGCTAAAATAAAAATAATCCCAATTCTGCATAAATTATTCAATAAATGTATAGAAATGGGATATTATCCGGATGAATGGAAAAAATCATTCTTAAAAATAATTCCAAAACCAGGCAAAACGAATTATGAAATAAATAAAAGTTATAGACCTATATCATTGACATCTAATCTATCTAAAACATTTGAGAATATAATAAAAAATAAATTAAGTAACTATTATTTAGAGAATAATTTAATGAGCTCAAGGCAGCATGGTTTTATGAAATCTAGATCAACAATTACTGGAATGGATAAAATTATAGAAACTATATTGAAACATAAACAAAAAGAATTGACTTCCTTGATAGCTATAGATATTGCGGGTGCATTCGACAATGCATGGTGGCCTGCTATTATAAAAAGAATGGATAATGATGATGTTCCTTCAGATTTAATACGGATCATAAAATCTTATTTGAATAATGAAAGGGAGGTGAAATTTACATACGAATCAGAAACTTTTTATAAGAAACTAACTAAAGGATGTCCACAGGGTGGACCTTTATCTCCACTTCTATGGAATATTTTGCTAAATGATTTGTTGATAAATTTTGATTCAATGAATGCGGATATTATATGTTATGCAGACGACGTTACAATAATTTGCTGGAATAAGACTATTGAAGGACTAAAAACCGCAAGTGAATACACCTTAAATTATGTGATCCAATGGTGTAATAGAAATAAATTAACGATCAGTACAGAGAAGACTAATATGCTATACCTACATAACAGACAAAAAATACCTATTAAGGTTAATAACAATATAATAATGCCGGTCAAGCAAGTAAAAATTCTGGGAATGAAATTTTCTAATCACAAATGGAAAAACAAAGTTAACTTTACACCGCATGTTAATAATATTCTGTGTAAGGCAGGACGTATGAAAAATTTATTATGTTCACTAAGTGGCAATATGTGGGGTTTAGACACTGAAAAGAGGTTAACTTTATTCAAAACAATCATTAGGCCTGTACTTACATACGGTTCTGAAATTTGATTCAAATATTTAAACAATCGTTGTAAACAAAAACTGAACTCCATGCAGTACCAGATCATTTTATGGGCAGTTAGAGCATACAAAACCACTTCATCAAACTGTGTGCATAGCTTGGCAAAAATTCCACTCCTAACAGATTATATAGAATCCAGAATAATCAAATTTGATCTAGCTCAAATGTCCATTGAAGATCTAATTACTTACGAACCCTATGCTCCAAGTATAGTCAAATCATTCTTACACGCAAAAATGAATGAAATTTTTGAGAACACTAATGAAATTTTCAGAAGCTTTTTCGTATTAGGAATTCCAAGATTTTTTCGTCCAAATTTTTATAATATCCAATTCATTACAGATCATGGCAATTTTGGGAAATTTTTGGCAACTATCGGCGCCGTGAAGGAACCAGGATGCTTCTGCGGAGGTGAAATTCAAGACGCGAGACATCTACTTCTGGAGTGCCCAATTTTCCGGGATTTTAGGGAAAATAGATTTGGTCGTATTGGACAGCTTGATGAATTTGTAGACAAAAAAGAAAAGTATAAAATTTTTGATCAATTTTGTAAATACATATACAACTTTCTCTTGAATTGGAAAAAAGAGAAGGAATCTTAGGAAAAAAAAAAAAAGAACTGCGATGCTTGCTCTGTGTGTTTTGCTTTGTTGTTTGTTTTTCTCTTTGGACAATTTTCTTTAGTTAATTTATGTAAAATAATGAATTGAACAGGATTGTATATAGCCGAATTGCTGTAATGCAGTGAAATGTATTGGCGCAAATATCCCTGAGTTTGGGATATCGCGTTTCATGATGTTAATAAAGTTAAGTAAGTATACCGCGAATGTTTCTTTTAAAAATCGAAATTTATTTTCAAAGAGAAATAGCGACATTTCTAACTTTGAGGATGAGGTATGGAAAGGTGAAACATGAAGAGTAATGGAGAACGGAAAATGGACACTTTTTATTTTTCCGTTCTCCATTACTTTTCATGTTTCACCTTTCCATACCTCATCCTCAAAGTTAGAAATGTCGTTATTTCTCTTTGAAAATAAATTTCGATTTTTAAAAGAAACATTCGCGGTATAATTTTAATTTTCGTTTTACAAAGACAAAATTCGATTGTGATCAAATCATGTCAATTACATGGGACACATTTTGTCTGATGAGGGTCCTTAGACCTGATCCTGGAAAAGTGGAGGCGATAAAGGCTATGTCCAGATCCCAAAATGTAAGAGAAATACAACAATACCTAGGTTGTATCAATTATTTAACGAAATTTCTGCCCAGACTTTCTGAGGTTGTGCAACCACTGAGAGTTTTAACTCAAAAGTGCATGTCATGGAGTTGGAGTGAGCCTCAAGAACAGGCATTTATGAAATCAAAAGAACTGGTTACTCAAGCTCCCGTGCTAAAATATTTCGATCCAAGTCTGCCTGTGACAATACAAAGTGATGCCAGTGACAAAGGTCTAGGAGCAGTTCTCTTACAAGAAGAACAGCCTGTTGCATATGCATCGAAAGCATTAACAAACACAGAAACTCGATACGCTCAAATTGAAAAAGAGTGTCTATCAATAGTATTTGCCTGCGAACATTTCTATCAATACATTGCAGGAGGCACCAAGGTTCATATAGAGACAGATCATAAACCTCTTGAGAATATATTTAAAATGTATATTCACCAAGTTCCAAAAAAGATTACAAATAATGCTTCTAAGATTCCAGCGATATAATTTAGATGTCAAGTATAAACCTGGAAAGCAAATGTATATATCAGATTGTCTGTCAAGGAAATATCTAATGAAGACAGGTGATAGATAAGAGCTTAATATTGAAGTATATCTAAATGATGACAAAAGAATATATCAAGAAATTGAAAATATAAAATTGATTGAATTTGTTAATATCTCGACAGCAACGGCAGAACAAATAAGACAACAGAATTGTAAAGATCAAACAATGCAAGTGCTTGTCAACCTAATCAGAAAAGGGTGGCCTAAAAGCAAATATAAAGTTCCTAGGGAGGCCATGGAATATTGGAAATTTAGAGATGAACTGACCGAACAAGATGGGATAATTTACAAAAGACAAAAAGTAATAATATCAAAAACATTACGATCAGAGCTACTCAACCGAGTTCACGCCAGCCATCATGGAGTAGCAGCATCGCTGGCCAAAGGTCGACAAGCAATTTTTTGGCCCGGGATGAATCAATCTATAAAAAAAACAGTTGAGAAGTGCAAGGCCTGTCTAGCATATCAGCCAAACCAAACAAAAGAAACCCTTATGTGCCATGAAACTCCCATTTTACCATGGAATAAAATCGGAATGGATATTTTCTCAGTAGAGACGACACAATATCTTATCACTGTAGATTATTATTCCAGCTTTTGGGAACTAGATATACTAGAACATACTACTTCAGAATCCATAATCGAATGCTGTAAAAAGAATTTCAGCCGACTTGGAATACCTGAAACACTAATAACAGATAACGGACCGCAATTCATTAGCCGTGAATTTCAAAAATTTCTAAAAACATGGAAAGTAGTGCAAATTACCAGCTCACCGTATCATAGTCAATCAAATGGCAAGGCGGAGTCAGCAGTCAAATCTGCAAAGATGCTTGTTAAAAAGGCTAAACATGAGCAAGCAGATTTGTGGCTTGCCATTCTATAATGGCGGAACACCCCATTAAAAGATCTTGGATTCAGCCCAAACCAGGCTCTTATTTCCAGGAGAACACAAACCCTGATTCCTATTCAAAAAACTTGTTAAAACCAGAAGTTCAACTTAATGTTTATGAAAAAATAGAAAAAAGAAAAACAGAAATGAAAAATCTATATGATAAACAGGCAAGGGACTTAACCAAATTGAACCCAGGACAAAGTATAAGTGTCAAATTGAAAGAAAAGGATAAGTGGAGAATGGGTAAATGCATCTCTGCCCAAGATCCTCGATCGTATATAGTTGAAGTTGATGGTCATGAATACAGAAGAAATAGAAGAGACATTAGAACTTTACCATCAGGCTTAAACCTTAATGAAGAGTACACGGACCAAAACCCACAGGGTGAAGATTTTGAGCCAAATAAAAATAAAGTAGATCCGATCTCTGAATCCTCTACTTCAATGGAAGCACCCCGTTCCACCGACTCAGGCCCACGGAGGACAAGATCTGGTCGACCAATCCGAACACCATCAAGATACAGAGACTATGTTCTGGACACTTAAGTCATTATTTACTCTCTTATATATCTTATATACACACATTAGTTATATAGCTATTATCTCATATACACTATCTTTTTGTTTAAAAAAATAGGGAGATGTTTGGGACTAAATATATATATATTCTATTAATCTGTAAATAAATATATATCATCATTATAAACAATAATAATCACATGTAAAATGTAAACAACGTGTTGATGTAAAAATATCAGTTTAAAGTATAATAAATAATTTATACAAATCATATTCTTAATTATCAAAATATAAACACCAAACACCCTGTATATATATGGAATCATTTTGCGTCACTTTTAGTTTGAAAAATTTTGTTTTAAAATGTAAATTATTTTAAAAGTTTAGAGTTTGAAGTAAGACGCTTGCGCGCTAATGAAGAGAAAAAAAAACTTACTTCTCAATGTTTGAATTCTTTTATCACCTTTCTATTTTACTTCACAAATTATTTTTTTCATTGTCTATGTTGTTCTGTTGAGTATTTAAAAATACTCTATGTTCATAATTGAGCAAATAATTAAAATGATTAAAATTATTTCTGAGATTATGATATATATATAATATAATATTTATATTTTGAAATAAATTATAGATATTTCATTTTTTTTTAACATATCATATTCGCCTTTTTCGCATGTTACGATGGAACGAGGTTCATTCTTCGCAATTTTCTTATGACAACCCATTTTATAAACATAATGGTGTGTTGCCATCGTGCCTGATCTTCAATTTATATTTATTTATAATAAATAAACTGACACAATACAAAATGTTTCTACTCAGCGTGAGTGTGTGTGTGTATCCAGATAAAAATAAACTCTGATGTTTTCTGTCTCAGGACCCAAGAGAAAAGAGAGATAATTTAATATCCTATATTAAAAACATATTTGAACTTACATAAAAAATTATAATTTTCATTATAACCCATTTCATATCAACCTTTTTGCGAGTGCATTTTTGCCTGACACCAAATGAAGATTCCAAAAGCAGGTTTTACTATACATGTCGTATTCACTGGAGAGATAAATAAGAGATTTAAATAAACTTAATAATCATGAACACAATAATCAATTAAAAAAAAACGATTTTTCAAGGCACCTGCTGATTTTATGGAAACATTTGAATTAAAGAAATTTAACTAATATTTCAACTGTATATACTTGAATTCACACAGATACCTTCAATAATATTTGCAAGTTTCTGGCATTCATGTTTTCATGATATAAAAAAAAAACAATTTGAACTACAGCACTAAAAGGAGTCACCACTGATGAGCCAAACCTTCTTATCTTATTTTTTCTAACATCGTGGTAAGGTTTGCAGAAGTAGTTTTGAGGATTGATTTCATAAGAAATATCAATGCCAATAATATTTTGTGTGAATATTCCGAGAAAAACTTGAATTCATGATAAATATAATTTTAAAAGTTTTAAAATTCAGCTTCAACACTTATTGGGGGCAGGGCACATTTATTAAATGATTAAAACGGAAGTCGTCAGAAATTTTAAAAGGCGACGTTATGATCGGCTGTCATTACAGGGAATTCTGCGGGGCGTGAAATGGCCCAGTCACGTCACCAAACTATTTCTGAAGCAATTATTAACAAAAGTAATGGTCAGGAAGCCTAGCTAATTGTTGTTAATGTCATTCGACTGTGTGGTGTATTTATTGTCCAGCACTTCATCATCGAATACTTCTTGAATTCTTAATTAAACATAATTATCCTTCCCTTCTCTCTTGGTTGAACTGCCCTTAGATTCTTAGGTTGTTACAATTCATTCCCAACTACCATTTTTATCTCTAAAGATAGAGGCTGTGCCTCGCCGGCATTCATAGTTCTTATATTTGAAGATACTTCGGCCAGTAAAACTTTTTATTATCTCGACGTTTCGACGTTTTTGTTCACTTCTGACGAGGACAAAATATTTTTGTCGAAACGTCGAGATAATAAAAATATATATTGGTCGATTGGTATTTTAAATTTTAATAACTATTTTATTTCTATATAATTGAAACTTATGAGTATGTAGGTGTATGAATGTTTTCTCGTTTGGATGGTCTAGAAGTTGGGTTATAAACGGCTGATATTATTTTATTAAAATTTCACATACCTATACAAAGGCTAGGAAGAGTTTAAGAGGATAATCGAAAATTTAAAACTTTATTTTGTTCTGGATTTAGATAACATAATCCTGGAATATAATGAAGAGCGTCTAACACCAAAGTAATTTATTCAAACGATTCAGACAAATTGGGTGTCCGTGAATATTGACCTGATTTTAGAGGATCATAAAACAAATTCGGCCATCTAGCAGATAAAATAAAGTGCCAGAAAATTTATAAGGAAACATACAACCTATGCCTCGAATTTTTCAACATTGTAAAAATTTTATTGAGTTATGGCCCAATTATTTATGAAAGAAACTTTTAAATATGCATTTCGCCTTATAGCTTCTAATGGATTGCTCCCAAAATAAACGTATATAAATAAATATAATTGTTTTAGTATTCAACCTGGTGAAAGAAGAATGGTTCTCGAAACAACACATAGGGCATTCGTAATAAATATGTTGTAGCGGCTCCCAAATATTAACTTTTCATATTTTCATTATAAGTTTTAATTTGTTTAATAACCATTCAATTCAAATATTAAATTATTCATCTTATAAATATATATTGCTTATAAAATATAATTTATTAAAATTATATTGAAGGAAGTTTTTTAGTTAATGAAGGAGTTTTTTAATTAATGATTTTATTTAATCATACAAACATTACAATTATAACATAATATAAAGAAAGATATATAATGGGAAAATACAGCAATCAAAATATATATGTGCTATCGAACAATCAACAAACAACAGAGTAGTCCAATATCAATAAAATATAATCAATGATAATAAGCTTGGAAATTAAATCCAACAAAGCCCCCCTTTAATTTCAAGCTAAATATCTTGATGGCTAATAGCTAAGCTGCTACGTCACAACGTGACGTCATGGCCTAAGATGGCGCTACTTGACTTTCCTTTGTTTACCGGAAAAAATGTTAACATTTAGGCCTAAATACCAAAGGAATATTATATACACACATTGATATCAAATAAAAAAAACAATATACACACATTTTTATATTGAGTTGGTCTTATAATTAAATAAAGATAACAAATGGATTAATTTTTCCTTTGAAAGCCTTTGTTAAAAAGTCAGAAATGTTGTCTTCAGTTTTTACATATTGAATGTCAAAAATATTATTTTTCAATTTCTCATGTAAAAAAGCAATAGATCTAACTAAATGATTAGATTTATCAGTTGTTTGACCAGACTTAGTCAAAAATATAGATGCTTTGTTATCACAAAATATTTGTATTTTAACAAAATTAGATGTAATTTCTTCAAAAAAGTATTGGATGTAAATGGCCTTTTTTACAGTTTGAAGTAATCCACATATTTCGCTATCACAAGTAGAAAGACATGTGTTAGGAATAGTCTTACTTGACCAAGAAATTAGATTTTTATCTAAATAAAAGGTTAATCCAGCAGTTGATCTTGCTGTATTGGATCTGCCACAATTCCATGATGCATCTGTGTAAGCCTTTAATTCGACATCTCCTTTAGTATATATTAATCCATACTGCTTACTTCCTTTTAAATACCTAAGAATTCTCTTAGCTGCACCCATGTGCATTTCTCTAGGGTTTTGATTATATCTGCTTAAAAGAGTAACTGCAAAGGCAATATCAGGCCTAGATTTAGTTGAGAGATAAAGCAAAGAGCCTATTAATTCTTGATATTGAGTCTTATTGACTTCCTTAGAGCTATTAAAATTATCTAAATTAGTGTTAGGATCTAATGGGGTTGAAATATGCTTGCAATCTTGCATGTTATATTTTTGTAAAATTTTATTCATGTAATTTTCCTGTTTTAAAATCAGTCTAACATCCTCTTTAATGATTTCAATGTCTAAAATGTTACAAGTTGTTAAACTTTCCTTTATTTTGAAGTGAATTCTTATTTTTTGTATTATATCATGCAAAATTTCAGGATTAGAATTAATGATTATCATATCATCAACATGCAGTCCTAAAAGTAAATGTGAATTGCCATTTCTAAAAGTAAAAACACATTTATCAGATTTAAGTTGTGTTAAACCTTTTTCAAAAAGGTATTCTGTAAATGTTTCATACCATACCCTACCACTCTGTTTAAGTCCATACAATGCCTGATTTAGTATACATGCAGAGGTCTTTTTCTTGTCATCCTGGTAGCCTGGAGGTTGGGTCATGTAGATGGTCTCTGAAAGTTTTCCATACAGGAATGCTGTTTCAACATCAAAGTGGTGAAATTCATATCCTGCCATTGTAGCATAGGCTAGAAGAGTTCTGAATGAATCTGTTTTCATCACTGGAGAAAAGGTTTCTGTGTAGTCTGTCCCATATTCCTGAGAGCAGCCCAAAGCAACAAGTCTTGCTTTGTAGATCTCCTGATTGGTTTGAGGATCCATTTTCTTTGAAAATATCCATTTGGATTTTGTCATCTGAATCATTTTTGTTTAGTATTTCCTTTCCTAATTTATTTTCAAAAAATTTAACATCTCTTGTTTCAATTACATTTTCATTTTCAGGATTAATTAGTCTCCAAGCCTTTCTTGTGCTTGAATAGCCAACAAATATTCCAGCCTTGGCTGTAGGTTGAAATTTTCCTATTTTGTGCTTGTGTACATAGTAGTAAGCTATGCATCCAAATATCTTTAGATGAGCTACAGTTGGTTTTCTATTTGAAAATCTCTCTTCAGGAGTTATCCATCCCAATTTTTTACAAGGTGTTCTATTTTTCAAATAAGCAAAGGTTGACATTGTTTCTGCCCAATATCTCAATGGAAGTTGTGAGTCTATCAGCAAAGCTCTTGTTCCTTCAATCAGTGTTCTGTTATACCTTTCTGAGATACCATTTTGTTGGGGTGTGTAAACATTTGTCAGTTGGTGCTTTATGCCTTTACCTTTTAAATATTGAGTCATTTGATTATTTGTGAATTCTTTTCCATTATCTGATCTTAATTGTTTGACTTTGATTTCTTTTTCCTTTTCAATTTCTTCAATGAAAGATCTGATGATGTCAAAAGTTTCCAATTTGGATGAGAGAAATTCTACAAATATTTTTCTAGAAAAGTCATCAACAAGTGTTAATACATATTTAGCACCTCCAATTGATTCCTCTTGAATAGGTCCAATCAAATCAATATGTATTAAGTCTAATGGTCTAGTAGATTGAGGATATAGGACTGGTTTGAAGGGTGTTCTAGGATGTTTGGCCTGAATACAAACTTGACAAGTGTCCATATTCTGGGATTGGGTATTGAAATTGTGAGCTGAATTATTCTTCAACATTTGCTTCATGTATTCTTCATTTAGGTGTCCCAATCTTTTGTGCCAATCATTCCAGGTATGAAGAGTAGCCTTTAAAGCCTGTGATGGAATTTCTTCTGGTGCTGATGTTTTGATTATGTAGAAATCATTTATTCTTTGGGCCATCAAAATTTCCTCTCCATCTTCCTCCATTATATGTCCTCCATCCTTGTCAAAAAGTACCTTTTTATTGTCATCTACCAGTTTGTTAACAGACATTAAGTTACCTGACAATTTTTCAACATATAGATCATTAAGCCTAATCAACTTATTCTGTCCTTCAATTTCAATTGATCCTTCTGCATTGGATATTATTTCAGAGTCATCTGCAAGTTTTATTGTTTTGTGAACCTCTCTTTCTTCCTTTAATAGATCTCTATTTGATGTCATGTGACAGCTAGCCCCACTATCAATCACCCATTCTTCAGGTTGTTGAGTAGTTTCATATTCTTTGATGTTGGACACATGTTCCTCAGGTTGCAAATTTACAAATTTTGCCTTATTTTGATGTTCAGGTTTATTCCTTGAGGTTTGATTATTTTCACTCCCTCTTTTATTTTTAGGATTATGCCAACATTCTATAGCCTTGTGGCCAGGCTTAGCACAAATGAAACAAATAGGCTTATTACCATTTCTATTTTTGTGGAAATGCTTATGGTTTGAGAAAGATTCTTTATGTATTGTATTGAATGCTTTGGAATTTCCTTCCTTTTCTTCATGAGTGAATCTTTCATGGTATAGTTTTAAGCAATTTTTAAGATCAGAAATGCTTACCTTCATTTGGCAATTCAGTTGAAGTGCAACAAGGTTATACTTTTGGGGTAGTCCTCTGATCACTGAAGTGGTGAATTCTTGATCTTCTATCTCTGCACCAAGGTTTCTTGCTTGTTCCAATAGCTTCTCTGATCTGTATAGATATTCTTCCCAATTTTCTTCTTTCTTCATTGTCAATCTTGAAACGTCGTTTCGGGCCTCAATGATCTTTTTATTTTTATCTCCTTCATATCTTTCATGCAGCGCTATCCAAATATCTTTGCTTGTTTTGCAATTTAATATTAAGGCGACTAAGGAGTCAGTCATTGCACATGTGATGATTCCTTTAGCTTGAGCATCTTTCTTCTTCCATTCTTTGAATTTAACTTCATCTTCTGGTGGATCACATTCCAAAAGGTCGTCCAATTCTTTGCCTTCTAAAATTGACTCGATCCTAAATTTCCAAGAAGCGAAGTTTTTTCCGTCAAATTTGGGAACTTGTACACTATTCTCCATTTTCTAGAGATGTGTATATCTTACCTTTTCGGTAAATTTGATTTATTTTCAAGAATGTTGACGCTCGAGTTAAGCCTTTTTTATTTAGCCTTTTTTATTTGCGCAGTGGAAGCGTGCTGGGCCCATAACCATTGAAGGAAGTTTTTTAGTTAATGAAGGAGTTTTTTAATTAATGATTTTATTTAATCATACAAACCTTACAATTATAACATAATATAAAGAAAGATATATAATGGGAAAATACAGCAATCAAAATATATATGTGCTATCGAACAATCAACAAACAACAGAGTAGTCCAATATCAATAAAATATAATCAATGATAATAAGCTTGGAAATTAAATCCAACATATATGAATTAACATTAATATCATATTAATTGTTGTCATATCAATATAATATACATCATTCTAAATATAAATCATAAATAATATGAAATGTAAATATTTATCTATAATATATCAAACACATATGTCTAACATTATATAATCTAGAAATTATATTTGACCACACACACAGATACAAAAATAACTTCAACACGTAGTATACAACGATGCAACCCCTTCTGATAATTTGTATTAAATAAATGTAATTAAAAGTTTATTTTCAATAAATAATTTGTTATCTGACTCCGCCTAGATTCCATGCCGCCCACAAAATGGTGAGCCGTATTCAAAATATAAACTTTAACGAACATTTGCAAGCAATCAAACAAGAATTTCAATTCGATCAAAAGTGAAAAATAAAATTATTCATAATATATCAAATTATAAATATTTAAGAAATACATATTAAATATTTATATTTAAAACAAAAATTATAACATATTTCGCAATATTTAAAAACAACGAAAACGTACATCGTTTGGTATTTAATTCAAGGCATATTTTCAACTTAAAAACAAATCGCTATCAAATATAATTTTAAGAAATAAATATTAAATAAATTTATATACACATTAAATTGGCAATCAAAAAAATAATATATAACTTACAATTTAAAAATTATAACTTGATAATATATTCAAATATGTTTTCTTATCAAATAAAAAAATCAAATTTGAAATTTTAATTCTGAATTTTAATAATTATAATAATCAGAATTTTAATATCTCTTAAGGACATATAATTTTTTCAATACAATATATTCTCAAAATGGATTCTATTTGTTAAAACTATTTTACCGTTCTTTTACTTTGTACATAGAATGAAGGACTTAGGTGAAGGGAGACGAGCAAGATATCGACATGGTCGGGGAAACTCCCAGCTGGAACCGACCGAGGGCAAAGGTCACCAGATGGCCCGGGGAGGCAAAAGTCAAGTGGTCTGGAATTTGTTTGGTTGTTCTGCAGGCCCGGGACAGCCCGCCATGTGGCGTCTTCTTTTTTTTCTCTTAGTTAGTTAGCAGCAGCGGCCCAGGCGGGGCAGACGCGCCTGGGAAGTATCCTACCAGCAGCGTCTTGTGGACGGAAACACGTCTGAGAAGTATCCTACAAGAAGCGTCTTGTGGACGGAAAGACGTCCGAGAAGTATCTCACAAGCAGAGTCTCGTGGACGGAAAGGACGTCATGGAGTATCCCACAAGCAGAGTCTCGTGGACGGAAAGGACGTCTTGGAGTATCCCACAAGCAGAGTCTCGTGGACGGAAAGGACGTCTTGGAGTATCCCACAAGCAGAGTCTCGTGGACGTAAAGGACGCTTTGGACATCGCACGAGCCGCGACCAAGAGGAAGCTAAGCCAGCGACGGTGCTGCCACTCGAGGTACTGTGTGAACACAACGCTGGATACCCCCCCTGACACTTATTTTTATCTCCCTTCCCTAAGATTAGTTAATTTTACTTTTTTTTGCTTAACCTTGTTTCTTGTTTTTTATGCATAATTCTTTATATATAAGTATAATTTTGCTTGACCTTTTTTATCTTGTTTTTTATGCATAATTCTTTATATATAGTATAATTTTGCTTAACCTTTTTTCTTGTTTTTTATCCATATTTCTTTATATATATAAGTATAATAGTTTTTAGCCCCTTTTAATTTTAAAATAAAACCTTTTGTTATACTGTGTTTTATGTGCATTTATTTCCCCCATTGTTTTTCCTTTCAATCGATCACCCTTTTTTGTTTTTTAAACGAACACGAACATTTTGGTGAGCCGGACGTGATCGATTTAAAGGAAATATGGAGGAAATGGATGCAATTAAAAAGCGCAGAAAAGCCATAAGAGGTACTTTCACTAGAATTATTAATGAAATAAATGGAGAATTTGAAAAGTCTCAAATTGATGGGAATGATATTTATTCTAAGTTTAATAGACTAGAGTCTTATTACACGAAACTTGTAGATCTAAACGAAAAATATCAGGCTTTATTGGTAGTGAAAGAAGGGATTACAGAGGAAAGTATTGATAGGGAATGGCAAGAATGCGATAAATATGAAGAGGAAAAGTTTGATATTCAACAGGAAGTCAGTGTATTACGGAATCCCGATAAAGAAGAAACAATCCCGATTGCTAGCGAGGACACTGTAATAAATGTGAAATTACCAGAGTTAGCCCTAAAAAGCTATGATGGCTCTCTGGAAGGTTGGTTGCCTTGGTGGGCGCAGTTTTCGAAAATTCACGAAAATAAGAATTTATCCGATAGCGACCGGTTTTTATATTTGCGTCAAGCAATTGTACCAAATTCAGAAGCCTATCGTGTTGTAGCAAGCTATCCCGTTACAGGCGCCAACTATGTTTTGGCGGTACAAGCCCTACAGGAGCGATTCGGTGACCCGAATATACTGACAGAACTATATGTCAGACGTCTATTGAATTCGGTTATATCTAATGTAAAGAAAGAAAATAGAAATTTAAGCAGTCTGTACGACGAACTGAGCAGTCACCTCCGGTCGTTAGAGACATTGGGCATTGATCCCCAGTTGTCGGGTATTTTTTTATACCCTCTTGTCGAGTCTTCATTACCTTCGGATATTTTGAAAATATGGCACAGGCATCCTTCTTCGGGTTATGGTCTAGAGTTAGCAAAACGGGAAGAGTCAGATAAAGGGGTTGGAGGAGCTCAAGAAAGGCTCAGGTTATTATTGGACTTTCTAAAAGCCGAAGTAAGGAGTGCTCAACGGCTGAAATTTGTGGAAAAAGGCTTTAAGCAGGAGGAACCCTATAAAAGGTCTTACAGTGATGGGACCAGAACAAGGAGCAATTTCAGACCCGCCACTGTGTCTAGTCTGTTCGGAGGGTGAACTAATATAAAATGCTTCTTTTGTGAAAGAACAAATCATGCGAGTCATCAATGCCGCTCCATAATCAAAATGTCTCCGGGAGAGAGAAATGATAAAATACGTAGTGCCCATCTATGTTTCAAATGCTTAAGAAAGGGACACATACAGAGTCAGTGCCGAGAACAATTGGAGTGCAAAAACTGTGGGAGAAACCATTCGGAAGTTTTATGTGAAGGAAATTCTTCTAACCGGTTAACGAAACCAGGAAGAGAAAATCTAAAGGAAAATGCACCTGAACCCATTGCATCGCTTTCTAGTCAAGCCTGCACCGGTCAGGTCTTGCTGATGACAACGGTAGCACTGTTAAGAGGCCCAAATGCCTCTAGAAGGGTTAGAATTCTCCTCGACAGTGGAAGTCAGTTTTCGTATATCAAACAGTCGTTAGTCTGGATTATAGGAATAGAAAGAAAAGGCGAAATAACCATAGCTAAAAGTCTTTTTGGAGGTAATAAGATTGGTGAAGAAAGGCACGGTAAATTTATGTTAGAATTAGAGAATTTAGGTAATAAAAGAGATGTGATCCATATTGAGGCGCTGGATCAACGTAAAATTTGCGACGCCATACCACCTTTGCCAAAAGGAGACTGGTTAGAAAAATTGAAGATTAAGGGCATAATATTGTCTCAGGACAATTTTAAAGGACAAGAGATTGACATATTGATTGGTGCTAACTATCTAGGTATGATTTTGACAGGAAAAATAGTTCAAGTTGAAGCAGATTTAACTGCGGTGGAAACGAAATTAGGTTGGACACTAATGGGCAATTCGCCAATTATTGATAGCAATGACAATGTGCAGGAGACTTTGAATCTGCTAACAACGCGATGCGATTTAAAGGATTTATGGGATCTAGAAGTACTAGGCATTAGGGATCCTGTTGAAACTTGCTCCAAAGAGACCAGATACCAGGAAATAAAAGAAAAGTTTATAACAAAAATTCAAAGACAAAGTGATCAGAGATATTCTGTAGGTCTACCTTGGAAGGTAGAAAAGGAGTCAATCCCCAGCAATCTTGACATAGCGATAAAAAGGTTAGATATAAGCACTAAGAAAATGACCTCACAGAATAAGTTGACCGAATATAGTCAGATCTTTAGAGACTGGCTGACTGAAGGACTCATTGAAAGAGTCGAGGAAAATCCTCTCGAGAGAAGAGGCTACTATTTACCTCACCGCCCTGTGTACAAGATGGAATCTAAAACGACGCCCATACGTCCGGTTTTCGATGCTTCTTGTCTAGGTCATAATGGACTATCTTTGAATCAATGTTTAGAAAAGGGACCGAATTTATTGGAAAGAATCCCTGAAATGATGATAAGATTTCGGGAAAATAAATTTGGAGTCACGGCAGATATAAGAAAAGCATTCCAGATGGTGGCGATTGAAGAATCTGAACGGAACTACCTCAGATTCCTTTGGTGGGAAAAGGAGAGCGATAGAGAACTAATAGCTTACAGGCATAAGAGACTTGTATTTGGCTTAAACTGTAGTCCTTTTGTGCTGAACGCCGTAATAGAATACCATCTTCAATCAATAAGAGGTCCACTTGTTCAATGGGCAAAGATTTTAGCTCAATCCTTCTACATAGACAATTGTATTACCTCGCTGGAAACAAAGCAGGAAGTGCAGGAATTTCAAAAGGCCGCAATTGAAATTATGGACAGGGCTAAAATGGACTTACGAGAGTGGGAATATTCTCTGGAGGAAAACCCTGAAAAGGGGACTTGTACAAAAATATTGGGTGTTGTCTGGAATAAAATGGAAGATTCATTAAAATGCGAACTCTCTGACAATTTGAGTCTTCAACCCAAATTAACGAAAAGGTTGGTACTGTCCATGGTTCAGCGGGTATTTGATCCACTTGGATTTTGCGCTCCAGTATTCTTGCCACCAAAGTTGTTACTGCAGCGATCATGGGGACTGAAACTAGGTTGGGATACACCTCTACCCGAAAGTATGGCCCAGGAATTTCGAACCTGGTTGGATCAAATAAAATTCATAGAGTTAATAAAGATACCGAGATACATGTGGAATGATCTCATTTTCCCTACAGAAGTTTATATCTTTTGTGACGCTAGTCAAAGAGGCTATGGAGCTGTAGCCTATTTAAGGAGCGAAACGGGACGAGAAAATACTCTAACTTTGATTTGGAGCAAAGTCAGATTAGCACCTATGAAGAGTATTACGATCCCTCGCTTGGAATTAATGGCCATGGTACTAGGAGATAGACTAGCCAATGCAATCCAAGCTGCCTTGAAGAGAAAATGTGAAACAACTCTTTGGACTGACTCTACTACCGCGCTAAGTTGGATAAAGAAAAAAATTGAGTGGAGAGTTTTCGTGAGAAACCGAGTCAGAGAAATACAGGCCACTACCAATTTGAACGATTGGAGGTTCGTTCCTAGTCAGTTGAACCCGGCCGATCTTCTGTCTCGAGGTTGCCATCCAAGCCAGTTTGTGCAAAGCAGATGGTGGGAGGGCCCCGAATGGTTGAAAAAACCTAAAGAATTCTGGCCCAATTCAGAGTTCTCGATAAATCCAAAAGAAATAAAGGTTGAAGAAAACATTATGAAAACCAACATTAATTTGAACATCGATTATAAAGACTGGATACTGACAAGGAGGTCTAATTACTCTCTCAACATCAGGGTAATGTCCTTTGTTTTAAGATTTTTAGGGAAACTTAAAAAACAGTAAACTGAAACAGGACCTTTGAAAGTTTCAGAATTAGACTTGGCAGAAAAAAAGCTTATCCGAATGATTCAGGAGAAAGTCTCCATAGAGAAATCGAATGCAACCAAGAGTTTTAAAATATTAAAAAACACTGACGGACTTTGGTGTGTAGAAAGCAAACTTTTACATGGACAGGTCCCAGAAGAATTTAAAACTCCTATCATTCTACCAGGCGACCATCCCTTCGTAGAGCAACTTATATGGGAAGTGCACCTGAAGAATGGACATGTAGGCGTGCAATTCATTTTATCAAAGCTGAGAGAGAAATTTTGGATAATCAGGGGAAGGAAAACGATAAAGAAAATTATCAGTAAGTGCATTGCTTGCAAGAGACTTAAAGAAAAGTCTCTGCAAAGACCAATGGCAGCTTTGCCAGAAAACAGAATTGGACTGGGCAAACCCTTCCAAATTACAGGAGTTGATTTATTAGGCCCTCTTCATTTGAAAGAAGGTGGGAAAGTGTGGGTAGCCGCCTTTACTTGCGCCGTCTATCGCGCTATTCATCTGGAGTTGGTGAAGAGTTTAGAGACAGGAGTCTTCATGATGGCCCTCCATAGGTTAAATTGTCGGAGAGGGCGCCCCGATAAAATATATAGCGACAATGGCACCAATTTCGCAAAACTTAACAGAATATTCAAGAGATTGGATTGGACTAGAATTGAAAGGGAAACCTCAATTAAAAGGATACAATGGATTTTTATCCCTCCTTCAGCTCCTTGGTGGGGAGGATTTTGGGAAAGAATGGTTAGGACAATAAAGGAAATGTTGATAAAGATGCTAGGTCACAGGAAGCTGAAATATGTACAACTGCAGACTGCCCTTTGTGAAATCGAATCTATCATTAATAATCGACCCCTCACTTATGTCTCTGAAGACGACAATGATCTAAAACCGTTAACTCCTAATGAGTTTTTACAAAATGGTCCAGAGTCTAGCTTTCCTGAATTTGAAAATTTAAAGCCAGAAATGTTGCACACTAGATACAGAGAGTTAGGTCAACTTAAGAGAGAATTGAAGCAGAGATTCTTAAAGGAATATTTAGGCGCGCTGATTCAGAAATCCGAAAATATTGATAGAAGACAGTTGAAAGTAGAAGACGTTGTACTGATCGGGCAAGAAAATCTTAAAAGAATGTTTTGGCCTAAAGGGCGAATAGTAAATCTCATACCAGGAAAAGATGGAATAGTGAGAGTGGCCCATGTTAAAACATCCACAGGAACCTTGATCAGGGCTCTACAACGCTTACACCCTCTTGAAATATCCTCGAATGTTGAGACGATTCAAAAGGACAATTCAAATGCCGAACCCCAATCTGAAGCATTTTTAGGAAATAGGCCCAATACTGAATCCAGGGACTCTAGAAATAGATATGGTAGGGTAATCAGAAAGCCTGCAAGGTATGACTCGAAGGACTAGTGAAAGTACCTGTATGGAAAAAAAGTGTAATATGTGTATTCTTTTATGTGTATTTTATGTAATGTAATAGGCATATCTACTCTTGTGTGTATTGTGTATATATATGCTCTTTTGTCTTATACTTAATTTTGGCTTCTTTCGGAGCAAAATTTTGTGGGAGAATGTTAAAACTATTTTACCGTTCTTTTACTTTGTACATAGAATGAAGGACTTAGGTGAAGGGAGACGAGCAAGATATCGACATGGTCGGGGTAACTCCCAGCTGGAACCGACCGAGGGCAAAGGTCACCAGATGGCCCGGGGATGCAAAAGTCAAGTGGTCTGGAATTTGTTTGGTTGTTCTGCAGGCCCGGGACAGCCCGCCATGTGGCGTCTTCTTTTTTTTCTCTTAGTTAGTTAGCAGCAGCGGCCCAGGCGGGGCAGACGCGCCTGGGAAGTATCCTACAAGCAGCGTCTTGTGGACGGAAACACGTCTGAGAAGTATCCTACAAGCAGCGTCTTGTGGACGGAAAGACGTCCGAGAAGTATCCCACAAGCAGAGTCTCGTGGACGGAAAGGACGTCTTGGAGTATCCCACAAGCAGAGTCTCGTGGACGGAAAGTACGTCTTGGAGTATCCCACAAGCAGAGTCTCGTGGACGGAAAGGACGTCTTGGAGTATCCCACAAGCAGAGACTCGTGGACGTAAAGGACGCTTTGGACATCGCACGAGCCGCGACCAAGAGGAAGCTAAGCCAGCGACGGTGCTGCCACTCGAGGTACTCTGTGAACACAACGCTGGATACCCCCCCTGACACTTATTTTTATCTCCCTTCCCTAAGATTAGTTAATTTTACTTTTTTTTGCTTAACCTTGTTTCTTGTTTTTATGCATAATTCTTTATATATAAGTATAATTTTGCTTAACCTTTTTTATCTTGTTTTTTATGCATAATTCTTTATATATAGTATAATTTTGCTTAACCTTTTTTCTTGTTTTTTATCCATATTTCTTTATATATATAAGTATAATAGTTTTTAGCCCTTTTTAATTTTAAAATAAAACCTTTTGTTATACTGTGTTTTATGTGCATTTATTTCTCCCATTGTTTTTCCTTTCAATCGATCACCCTTTTTTTGTTTTTTAAACGAACACGAACACTATTAAAGCACCCGAATTTTGGCCAAACGATCCAGAATTGTGGTTCATAACATTGTAATCACAATTTTTATTGAACTAGCCAAGTCCAATTACAAATGATGACACCAAATTTTCTTATCTAATTTCACTTTTACCTCCATCAACTGCCATAAAGGTACGTGAATTCATTATGTCACCTCCACCAGACAATAAATACGACGCGCTAAAGAAGGCCATAATTAAATGTACCGCTGACAGCGAATTAAAAAAACTACAGCAATTGTTGACTCAAGAAGAACTTGGAGACAGACTGCCTAGCCAATTATTACGCCGCTTAAGACAATTGGTTAAGGAAAGCAAAGCCGTCAGTGACACAACATTAAATATGCTCTGGATGCAACGTTTACCTAAAAACATCCAAATAATTCTAACAACGCAAGAGGAAGCATCACTAAACTCTCTAGCAGATTTAGCTGATAGAGTGACGGAGATTACAAAAGGAACTGGCATCTTTGCGTGAGGAAATTTCAGCAATGAAAATTGACCTTAACAAGAAGGAAGAAAGAATACCTCGTTCAAGATCCAGAAGCCCATCTTCATCTCGAAAATCTTCCCCAAACAGTTATAGAAAGTACAATCCAAATGGCACTTGGTGCTGGTATCATTTTCGATTCAAGCACCATGCAAGAAAATGCATCTCACCTTGTACTTTCAACAAAAAAGCAAAGAACCAGCAGAAAAACTCCAACAACAATCATTAAGCCCGGTGGTTACTGATTGTAGCAATAATAAAAGCCACCGTCTATTTATCACTGACTACCGCAACAAAATTAGTTTTCTCCTTGACACAGGTGCAGAGATCAGTGTCCTGCCTCCTCGTCCTGAAGATAGACGGCGTGGTCCAACAAAATTTACTCTCACAGCAGCAAACAATTCACCTATAAAGACTTATGGCGAAAGATTCCTTAATCTTGATCTGAGTCTTCGTAGAGATTTCAAATGGAGATTCATAATAGCAGACACAAACAAAGCCATTCTAGGAGCTGATTTTATGGAACACTTTGGAATAATTCCAGATATCAAAGAAAAGTTTATAATTGATTCTTCAACGAAACTACGCAAGCGTGCATCAATTACAAATTTCAACTCACTTTCTCCAAAGTGCTCAATAAACAGCTATGAAGACAAATTTTTGAACATTCTCTCTCATCATCCCTCTCTAACTAAGCCTCCGTCATATTCCACACCAGTCAAGCATTCAGTCACTCATCATATTACTACAAAAGGACAACCAACATTCTCCAAACCAAGACGGCTGAATCCAGAAAAAAATTAAAATTGCCAAATCAGAATTTGAGCACATTATGGAACTAGGTTTATGCAAAAGAGGAGACGGAGCATGGGCATCACCTTTACATCTAGTCCCTAAGAAACATTCTATAGACTGGAGACCATGTGGCGACTACAGAAGACTAAATGCTGTGACCCAACCTGATTGTTACCCCATTCCACACATTCAGGATTTCACCCAAAGCCTTCATGGCTGTACAATATTCAGCAAAATAGATCTCGTGAAGGCGTACCACCATATTCCAATTAACCAAGAAGACATACCCAAAACGGCAATAACTACGCCATTTGGTCTATTTGAATTCACACGCATGAACTTTGGTTTAAAAAACGCAAGCCAAACATTTCAAAGATTCATGGATGAAGTAACAAAAGGTCTAGATTTTGTCTTCGTTTACATTGATGACGTTTTGATCGCCAGTAAAAATGAAAATGATCACATTCAACATCTAAATACAATCTTCAAAAGACTTTCCGATCATGGATTAACAGTCAATATATTTAAAAGCGTTTTCGGAAAACCCTTCACTAGAATTTCTTGGACACATCATTGACAACAAAGGAATAAAACCTCTTCCTGAGAAAAAAGGAATCGTTAAAGATTTTCCTCAACCTAATTCGACCCGTCAACTCCAAATATTTATTGGTCTTGTAAATTTTTATCACAGGTTCATAAAAAATTCAAGTCATATTTTAGCTCTGCTTTATTCACTTTTAAAAACTGAATCTCCCAATGCATCATTAAATTGGACTTCAGACACATTAGAAGCTTTTCAAAACATCAAAAATGCTCTTGCAGAAAACACACTTTTAAACTACCCTCAACCCAATTCTACATTAAGTGTACTGGTTGATGCCTCCAACGTTGCTATTGGTGGTGTCCTCCAACAACTGAATGAAACTGCATGGGAACCAATTTCATTTTTTTCAAAAAAGCTATCCCCAGCAGAAACGAAATACTCATCATTCGACCGGGAACTCCTAGCTGCATTCCTTTCTGTTAAGCATTTCTCATACTTTCTTGATGGAAAAATATTCATGCTTTTTACAGACCACAAGCCTCTAACGTATGCCTTCACATCAAAATCTGAACGCTCACCTCGTCAAGAACGTCATCTCAACTATCTTTCACAATTCTCCATTGACATACGCTATGTTAAGGGAAGTGAAAACATTGTAGCTGATACCCTTTCAAGAATTGAAATCGAAACTTTCAATCACACGAAGGTTAATCTAGATCTTAATGCATTCCCTGAAATTCAAGAGAGAGAGAAAAGGACAAAGAACTAAAAACTCTCATTAATAATTCAAATTCTTCACAAACAATCAAATTAATAAAACAACAAGTTCCTTTTTGCAATAAATTAATTTACTGCGATGTTTCTACAGAGAATCCCAGACCTTTCGTGCCTAAAAATTTCCGACGCCAAATTTTCAATTCTCTCCATAATTTGTCTCATCCAGGAATTCGTGCAACAAGAAAAATAATAACTCAAAAATACTTTTGGCCCAAAATGAATCAAACAATAAATCATTGGTCAAAGTCCTGTTTAGATTGTCAGAAAAGCAAAATTCACAGGCATACAATTACAAAACACGGAATTTTTCCTCTCCCATCAACTCGCTTTGAACACGTTCATCTTGATTTAATAGGCCCCTTACCTCATTCTGAAAATTGTACCCACATTTTGACTGCTATAGACAGATATTCAAAATGGCCTGAAGCCTTTCCGATTTCGGAAAAAACTGTAATAAGCGTAGCAAAAGCTTTTTTTCGTGGTTGGATTTCTAGATACGGAGTTCCAGCAACAATAACTACTGACCAAGGTCGTGAATTTGAATCTCATCTTTTCAAGGATCTCACTTCACTCATTGGCACCAACAGAATACGAACAACGGCATACAACCCTGCAGCAAACGGTCTCGCCGAACGCTTGCATCGTCAAATTAAAGCTGCAATCATGGCAAGCGGAAATACTATTAATTGGATAGATGCTTTGCCTCTAGTACTGCTAGGCATCAGAACATCCTACAAAGAAGACCTGAAATGCACAGCTGCAGAAATGGTTTTCGGGACAACTTTAAATCTTCCAGCTGCTTTACTAACCAATTCAGAATTTAAAAGCCCCGATCCATAAAATTTTGCCACTCAATTAAAAATTTATATGAGTAGAATTCGACCTCAACCAACAAGACGAACAAACTAAAACAATATTTTTTCTCATAAAGACTTAGACACCTGCTCACACGTCTTTATAAGAAAAGATTTTGTGAAAAGAGCATTATCTTCACCATACGAAGGTCCATTTCCAGTGGTATCAAGATCTTCAAAGACATTTACAGTTAAAATCAATGGCCAAAACAATTCTGCTACCTATGCCCGACGGTGCTGAGGAAACTACACCGAAGACAAGTAGCCACACCACTCGCTATGGACGCCACGTACGTTTTCGACTTTAAGTCTTCACTGGCGGGGGAGTGATGTAGCGGCTCCCAAATATTAACTTTTCATATTTTAATTATAAGTTTTAATTTGTTTAATAACCATTCAATTCAAATATTAAAAATTCATCTTATAAATAATGCTTATAAAATATACTTTATTAAAATTATATGAATTAACATTAATATCATATTAATTGTTGTCCTATCAATATAATATACATCATTCTGAATATAAATCATAAATAATATGAAATGTAAATATTTATCTATAATATATCAAACACATATGTCTAACATTATATAATCTAGAAATGAAATTTGACCACACACACAGATACAAAAATAACCTCAACACGTAGTATACAACAATGCAACCCCTTCTGATAATTTGTATTAAATAAATGTAATTAAAATGTATTGCTTTGTGTTAAAATTTTATTTTACAATAAATAATTTCTTATCTGACTCCGCCTAGATTCCATGCCGCCCACAATGTACTATTCGATGATTGTACCAGCAAGAACCAGTCATAATCTTAATGAGTCTGGGCTCTTTATAAGGCTAACAAACCAAAAGTGAAACTTTTATTTTTAAAAAATGTTGTAATATTTGTAGCTAATGGCTACGAAAACGATGAAAGAATGAGCTTGGGTTTTATAACATACAACACTGGCCTAAAAATAAACGTCTTTTTAGCAAATCAAATAAGTCAACTTGCTTTAAATAACTCAATTATAGTCAATCTACCTGGTATGGGAATATGACACAAAAATATATTTAAGACGAATAATCCTTTCAATATATTATAATAACGATTAGATTCGATAAGGATAAGTTTCTTTATTTGTAAAATCAATTCGAGCTTTCGGGCGCAAGCTGCCCTTCTACAGGATTAAAGGATACAATTTCAAATAAACATGTATGTACAAATATATATATTTTCTTCAAATGATATCTTGCTTTGGTCTTGTATAGCGTGAGTGGATCACATGCCCGCGTGATTTAGTTTAAATCAAAGAAAAGCCTTGATAAAGAGAGGCGTGTTGCCCCTAGAATTCATCAAAATATAATAGTTTAAATAGACACATAGATATCCCAGACACATATGATAGGCTGGTCCAAAAACTAAAATA
This sequence comes from Cordylochernes scorpioides, assembly GCA_030710605.1. Taxonomy (NCBI): domain Eukaryota; kingdom Metazoa; phylum Arthropoda; class Arachnida; order Pseudoscorpiones; family Chernetidae; genus Cordylochernes; species Cordylochernes scorpioides. The sequence goes on along the minus strand of CP092872.1, from coordinate 39,863,237 downwards.
GAATTATCCGTTTTATCTTCATCACACCACTTAACAATTTAGCAACATACGCACCAACGACCGCAAGTCTCTCTTATGCCAACACATCACAGAATTTTGCCACTCGTTCAATTTGGACAGCGCTGTATGCGTTTACAAGGGCGTCGGGAACAAGTATCAGCGCCTAGTCCTTGAATATATGGCCTCGCACTGCACGCCCAGTTTCAACCGAAAAATCGACCTCCCACCCCAATACTCCGTGTTTTACCTCGCCAATCCCCCCAGCTGAACTATTTACCTACTTTATTTGGCTATCTTTCATGTCCATAGTTTTAAAATATTTCCAAGTTGTAACCTGAAGAAGGGCATTCTTGCCTGAAAGCTTGTTTTTTATAATTAAAAGAAAATCACCACGTTTTTATCGCCTTCCTTTCAAATTTAGCATTTAATAATATCAACCAATTGACTAATTTACATAGCAATACTTTTCTTAAATTATAATATAAAAAACTTCATAAATAATCCTAGATATGCAAATATTAGCTTATATATATATGTATAGATAAATATGGGGCATATATTGGATATAAGTTTATTAATCGGCCAGTATTTCTAGGGGCAACACGCCTCTCTTTAATAAGGCTTTTCTTTGATTTAAACTAAATCACTCGGGCATGTGATCCACTCACGCTATACAAGACCAAAGCAAGATATCATTTAAAGAAAATATATATATTTGTACATACATGTTTATTTGAAATTGTATCCTTTAATCCTGTAGAAGGGCAGCTTGCGCCCGAAAGCTCGAATTGATTTTACAAATAAAGAAACTTATCCTTATCGAATCTAATCGTTATTATAATACAAAAATATATTATTTCACCACGGATTAAGAGAAGCCACGACATCAATAAATAATATACACAATATAAATATAACTCTAATATTTTGAAATCAATGATGTGTGTAAATAGTATTGATTATGAATTGTATTTTGCTCTCAACCCCCCCCCCCCACCCCCTAACTCACATTAAAATTATTCTCCGTAAAAACAAAAATTTAATTACATTATTTCTTGGTAAAATGTGTTCATTCAGTTTTGAATGTTCTCTCAACAAGGTTATAACTATATTTTAAATTCTAAACACCTATATTTTTTTAAGGTAAAAAAATATAAACGCGTTTAAAATAGTTTCACTTTCTTATAACAGATGGCGCGCCAGCCAATGCATATCTTGAGAGTTATTGTTTATAATATTTTAAAACTTTAAATTACTACTTTATGTACCAACTCAAAGCATCCACCTCTTCTGAGTAACCAATTTTTGCTTAAAGTTTGTGTTTTCGCCTTGGTGAAGTTTGACTGTATATACTCCAATAGAATGCAAGGTATTTATTTGGCTAAAATTAAGAGTGTAGAGTGTCACCTGTTCGATGAATGTTTTAGAATATACATAGTTTGAAAAAATAAAATTGATTGTACCATACTACACGTTCGATACTCTTTCTATATTTGTCTTCTTATTTCGTTATTTGATGCGTCATATATAAAGCGAATTGCTATCCACTAATCAGCGACGTTTGAAATTCAGAGCCTTTTTAGAGCTGATTTATTTATGATTTTCCAATAGAAAATACGATTATATATATATATATTTTTTTTACTTACAGAAAAAAAAACATTTAAAGTTTTTTTTGCTTATCCTTAATACACGTGGTACAGACTATGATAATAATGGTGGGTAGAAGTAGGCGACTGATTTTACTGTAAGAGCACTACATTGATACACATGTGAAAAGAAGTTCGACTTTGTACTACAAATGTGCCAGAGCCCCGTTTGGTTACTTGCGCTCACTGATGGGGTTGGACTTTTGCATGAAAAAAGTTCCCAATGCGGAAATCGAACCCAGGTTGTAGCGGTCGAAAACCATTTGAAGTAAATTTGGCATGTCGAATTTAGTTGAAATGATATGACAGCAGAGTTGCAACTTTATTATGATATAAAAAAGGAAGGGGAAATAACTGGTATTAATAATTCGTGTAGTAATTTGTGTAAGAATATGTGCCTTATTGAAGGTTCCATGCGGTGTTGCAGCAAGGTGGCTGAGGTGTAGGGAATATATAGCAAAGAAACATTTAGATACCAAGAACCGCCACGCGGCTTGTAGCGGGGATGGAGGGAAGTCTAGAGGCGATGTTGAAGGTCGTTCCTGGAAGGAAATGACATTGATTTATCATTAGATCACAATACCTTCGAATGGACGGTTCTGTAAGAGGTTTTCACTCAGTAAAACCCTGTACAGGTATCAGGAGCTAGGTTGATCGCTGTAAGAAGGGAAGAGAATTGCGTTCGACATCGTAGGCTTGACTAGACTAGTTCTAGGTTGAATACTTTCTCTTTTCTATATCATTTTCGGCCGGCGTTTAATTAAGCAGAAAACGTCTTACAATTTGAAAATTATATCTATATATTGAGATGTTGTGGTTGGGGGACTCTAGATGGGGAGGCATACCAGTCTTTGAATTGATTCACCTGAAATAATAAGTCCAATCGGATAGATATTTGGAAAACAAACAACGAAAACATTCAGAATTAAAATAAAAAGTAGAAGTTTGTTGTGCAAATTTTATATTTCAGGAATAATACCAACAAATTGGGTCGAAACCAAATCCAATAAACTGCCATTTTAGGTCTACATACCTAAACTTTCTCTGGTATAAAATCTGTCAATATGACGCCTGATGTGGGGGATCTAGTCGAGGAAAATTGTGCCTATTTGTCGTCCAGTGAAAATTTGATTTGAACCAGCGGTTCCTGGAGTAATCTGATTGGACTTGCTTGACAAATAACTTCTCTCCTCCGAGATTAGATTTCTATCAAGTTATGTGTAAATATTTGAAAAAAAAAATAGGATAAAGGTTTCTGGTTTTGAAGAATGTCCCTAATTTGGAGTGTTGTTAAGGAAACAAAGACTGAGCATCAAGTTGATATTTTCTTATGTCGCTAGTTCTTGACATATTCTAACACAATATTTTCCAGGAGAGAGTGCCAGTAAAAATATTGAATATTTTTGATAGGTTTCAGGCCTTTTAATTGATTGAACGCAACTTCATTTGTAGAAGTGAGATGTGAAGGTCTGTTACTTCTCCCCAGAGTTATTAGAATATCTGAAGTGCTTCTTTTGTCAAGCTTCATCCTTGTTACTCTGCGTCTGCTCATCTTGAATATCAAAAATGGTTCACATAGATATGACATGGTAATTCGTCATCGAGAGAGGTAAATGTAGTAGATATATCATAAACGACATATGGTTTGAATATTATTGATTTTTAGAAGGTGAAAAAGGTCAATGAAAAATTCCATGATTTGCATAATATCTCCTTACCCTCTCCTCGGGCTATAGACAAGGTATCTATCACACTTTGCCAGGTATACTTAAAGTAAAACATTCTTTGAGGGGGTAATGTATTTCAATGATTGAAACCATCAAATTGGATTCTGATGAATTTTTATCATTTTCACTCTGACAATAGGCAACTTAATTTAATTTTGTAACCTTAGAACAAGATCTAATTAACAACAAAGCTCCCCTATCAAAAAGACGATAATAGATCAATATACTCCCTCAAACTTTCTGCTTACAAAATATGATTATGGAAATAATTTGAATAATAAACGTATTTGAAGATATACACTTAGTTGTGACTGAAAAACTTACATTTAATTCAAAATAAGTCTATAATTGAGTCATATAGCTTTTGTTGCTTGCAGTTATTGGCAGGGAAATGAGAAATTACCACCTTGGCGATAATAGTAAAGGCTGTCTTCACAATACCATCTGATTTTTCCAAGGTTTTGCACATTAGAGTTATCTCTTTGATTAATAAACCTTATAGATCTACAATATCCTAAAATAGTTTTATTCGTATACTTGAAATGTTTTAAACTTTTATTCGTCTTATACGATAATAACAAGGCGAAGGAAGACGAGTATATAAAGATACTCGTCTTTCTTCGCCTTGTTATTATCGTATAAGTTCATTCCAGGAAGAATTACTCTACTATTATTTTTATTCGTCTATAATATTTTTTTTTTGGGGGGAGGGGGAGAAATTGAGAAGTCTATATAAAAAGGTCGGTTGTTGAAAAAAATGTAGCAATATATTTATGATTTTAAAATTTTACACAAATAAATTTACTGGCAATGCGTTTCTTTTAAATATCATCGAATAATGATCTCTACAGACCTTACTGCAATGATATGAGTTATTAAATGAGAGGGCTTGGCTCATCAGTAGTGAACCCTCTCAGCGGTTTCGCCAAATGTCCATAGTTCACTAAACACCCCTAAGCTGCCTTCCATTAAAAATACAGGGTATATAACAAAACCAGTCCAATACAATAGTAGAGCGGTCTAGTGATTAATTTGGCGAAACCGCTGAGAGGGTTCACTACTGATGAGCCAAGCCCTCTCATTCAATAACTCATATCATTGCAGTAAGGTCTGTAGAGATAATTATTTGATGATATATAAAAGAAACGCATTGCGCCAGTAAATTTATTTGTGTGAAATTGTAACGATAGATGGCAATAAAATTTAATTTACTAATTTATATTGGTTATGAAAACATATTTTGCGGAAGAGTTTGCTCGATGCAATACCTTGAAATTATATGTATGTACCTCTACAGACCTATAAGCTTAAGTCCATAGTTCACTAAACACCCCTAAGCTGCCTTCCATAGAAAATGCAGGGTATATAACAAAACCAGTCCAATACAATAGTAGAGCGGTCTAGAGATTAATTTGGCGAAACCGCTGAGAGGGTTCACTACTGATGAGCCAAGCCCTCTCATTCAATAACACATAACATTGCAGTAAGGTCTGTAGAGATAGTTATTTGATGATATTTAAAAGAAACGCATTGCCAGTAAATTTATTTGTGTAAAATTTTAACGATAGATGGCAATAAAATTTAATTTACTAATATTTATGATTTATTAACATATATATATATATATTATTTTGTCAATTTAGATTTTTAAACTTTTATATTTTTAAACCTTCATTACTACTCTAGTTATATATATATATATGTCGTATTAAGGTAAGTCTTTGAATAATTATAAATTTAAAACTCTAAATTTGTATATAAGAAATAATAGACGCGACAAAAAGAAACGCAGCCAGTTTCTCTGTTTATTTTCCAACTCCTTTGTTCTCCTCTTCTCCCTCTTACCTCTCGAGTCGTTGGTCAAAATATTATATACAAGCATTGGCTATTTACTCTTTGATTATAGATATTAAAATATATGGATATTAAAATAAAAATGTGTTGACTATTTACAAGTAGTGTGGGAATTATATTGCAGTGAACCTGTGGGGGTGTGCGCAAGATGAAATTCGTAGCTGCACAGTCTAGATAAAATTTCCAATTTTCACTGAATTGAAAATATCCTAACGAGGTTATGATATACTATTGATATTTTAAACTGTTATTTATGACCTCTTTATTCTCTAATAAGTCGATAGGATTCGAACAGTGCGGGGTTAAAAAGCTAAGACTACGGATGGTAGATCTCTCGGCCACGATTGCTCACTTTGAAAATGTTCATATCTTTTTTCATCCTACGATCCCTATTCTTCCTATCGTTGGCCACAAGTTGGCTAGACCTATGTTCCAACCTCGAAGTCTGGATAACGTTGTCTGTGTACTTTTTCCTATGATATACTCGTACATTGAGTTTACGACTCACTCAATGGAAGTACATAGGTCAAAGCACTACAGCCAATATTTTCTTCTTTTTTTTTAAAGGATGATCTCTAATTCGAACTACCATTTTGAAGGACTCAACTTAGGATAGGTTTTACCGAACATCGATTTTCGAAACTAACCGATGGGGTTATACCATATCTTAGAGGATGATGTGTTTAAAAATCCAAAATTTTATTTTTCTTTTAACCCTCGATAGTTTATCTTATAAAAACGCTTATACTAATCCTATAGTTGTTCTATCGTATTGCAATACGTAAATTAACTTATTACTATTGTCTTAAATCTGCAGGCCTTTACATCTTGTCTGTCCTACACCAGACAAAACGAACGGAGGTATGCGGGGTTGTTATACCCGACTAACGATAAGCGCTAGCCTCTGCATATTGTAAGGCGGCTAAAGATATTTATAGGCTATTTAAACCCACACACGCATTAAGTGTTTTTATGTTCACATTTTAAAGTAATATATTCAAGTCTTCAAGGTCATATATCATTTGAGTTTATAGCCTGATTAAAATTATCATATCGCCTCATATAGTCCAACATTACATTTATATACAAATTTATATACTCCACTATTCTAACGGTCCATTTTATCAAGAACATTTTATAAGAGATATGTAGGTTTGTTTGTATGGGTAGAGGCAAGATATAAAACAATAAAGGAAGAAGGTATATACAAGATGCTAAATGAGTATAAAGAATCCAAAATATTATTGTGGTAATTAGAAACAATGGACATTTTTAAATTCTAAATATAACAGTTTTATACAAAAATGTACACAGAGTGATAACATTATTTATTAACGAGTCTTTATTTAAATAATGTGAAAATTCTTTGGTCGCCAAGGTTGTTGGTATAAAGACATCGGCATTTGGATTAAGTTTACTGTGTAATTTTTCTTTGGTAGTACCCAAATTACTTTCCACCATATTATCGAATGGATTGATTTTAGGGTCTAAGACCAATGTACTGGATTTAGTGGGCTTTACTATTGATGAAAAAGTTGGTTTGGATGTTATTGGAAAATCAGGCTTATAAAATTTTTCATCCGTGAAAATACTGTTGTCCAAATGGTTAAACGGTTGAAACCATTTCCTTGGTCTGGAGGAACCCGGATCACCCAAGATATCTGTAGTGAAGTGCCTAAAAGGAAATATGAAATAGTTTTGTCTAGGAGGAGAGTCGGGAAGGTCCGTAGGAGGTGTGATATGGGGAATATTTTCTACATATCTACGAAGTTTTTCTATATTTATAATTTATGTCTGTTACTGCAAAGGTATATTTTGTCTATTAATGCGCACTACCTGAGGTGATAGTATTTCCAAGATCTCATATGGGCCTGTATAGTTAGGTTCCAACTTTGGCGTATTCGGATGTCTATAAACTTTCACCAATACTAGATCCCCTGGTACAAAATCAATCTTTTTATGTTTTTGATCGTACATTAGTTTTTCGGCCTTATGCCTTGCTTGAGTCTTTTGTAATGCTATTCTTCTTGCTTCTGAGAGTTCGGGAAATGTCTGAACATGGTTGTTTAAATTGTTAGGGACTATCCCTTTTAATAAATAGATGGGAGGAAATCCCGTCACTGTATGTGGAGTTAGATTGTAGATTCTGGTGACCCTTTCTATCTGTTTGGTCCATGTCTGTTTGGGGTGTTCTAAATGAAGTATCTTCAGTTTCCCTGTTATGGTTGCATTCAATCTCTCGCTCAGACCATTTGACTGTGGGTGATTTGCTGTGGTATACAAGGGTTTTATACCTTGTGAGATTAAAAACCTTCTAAATTGAGCGGATGTAAATGCAGGAGCTCGGTCTGTCAGTAGGTTTTTAGGAATACCTTTCTGAAATACCCTTTTTAGGGTTTGAATATAGGTCAGGGTAGTGGTAGATTTACTAGGAAAAGTCCAACAGTATCGACTCATGTGATCACATATTACATGTAAATAAGCTCGGTTACCACCATACTTATTAAATCCTGCTACTGTGTCCATTGTCATAAGTTCATAAGGTTCCTTCGCGAGTGGTAAGGTACCCATTTCTTTATATGTGGGTCCTTTCGGAGGTTTTACTATTTGGCAAATTTTGCATTTACGGACATAGTTATTTATATCTTTGGTCATACCATCCCAATAATACTGACTAGTGATTAACCTAGTGAGTTATGTGATTCCTGGATGGTTATACCATTCGTGTGCTTTCTGGAGTAACTTATTTCTTAGTGTATCAGCTACGACTACTCTGGGTACGCCCTTTTTAGTAATAATCGCAAGTGCATCAGTATTGATGAGTGATTGATATTTCTCAGGTACACGATGCTGGTGTTCCTCCAATTGTTGAGCCTCTAGAAATCCGCAAAATGGTTGTCTTGATAGTAAGTCTGCTTCGAGTTGTTTTTTACCTTTCAGATAGTGTATGTCAAAAGTGTATGGGCTGAGTCTCAAGGACCACCGAAATAACCTACCTGACGGATTTTTAATATTTTTCAAATAGGCCAGAGCTAGGTGATCGGAATAAATGGTGAAATGTCTACCAAGCAGGTACACCCTGAAGTATTCGATAGACTCAATGATAGCTAAACACTCCAGCACCGAGATGGAGTAGTTCTGTTCATACTTTCGTAGAGAGCGAGAGAAATATTGTACAGGATGTTCTTCTCCATTTTCATCCTTTTGCTTTAGAATTCCGGATATACCTAATGTACTCGCGTCACAATATAAGAAGCAGGGTAAATCTTCTTTAAATATATGTAAAACTGGTGATGCAGTTAGGCTGCTTTACAAATCTTCAAATGCCTTCTGACATTCAAGAGTCCACTTAAAAGGAATATTCTTTTTTAGAAGTATATTTAAAGGCGATCTAAGCTGTGCTTAATGGGGAATGAATTTATGATATACATTTACGAAACATAAAAATGACTGTAAAGTTTTAACATTAGTCAGAAGTTGGATGGTTCCTATTACCTGAGTGTTATTTAGGTGAGGTTTATAAGTGCCCTGTGTGATTTCGTATCCTAGGAAGCTAAGGGAGGTCTTACATAATTGACATTTGTTAAGGTTGAGGCGGATATTTTCTGCCCTGCATAGTTGGAAGAATAAAGGAAGATGTTCTAAGTGTTTTCAAAACTATCAGAAAAAATTATAAAATCATCATAGTAGTGTTCTAGAAATTGGAAGTTATATTTTCTAAGTATTTGTCCAATAGCTCTCTCGAAGATCTGTGGTGAGCTTCGTAGCCCGAAAGGTAATCTTTTAAACATGTACACTCCTCCGTGAGTGGTGAAGGCTAAATAAGGTCGAGAATCTGGATGGATAGGAACTGTCCAATAAGCGTTGCTCAAATCAAGGCTGGAAAAATACTTAGCTTTCGACAGTTTTTCTATCACTGATTCTATTAATGGTATAGGTTGGGGATCAACTGGAATGTGTTCATTTAATTTTCGAAAATCCACACACATTCTGAATGTTCCATTTTTCCTTTTTACTAGAGTAATAGGTGAAGCATATTCACCTATGGCCGGTTCTATTATATTATTTTTTAACATCTCATTGATTTGTATATCTATTTCTTTCCTATATGTAAATGTAATTCTATACGGTCGCAACCTGATTACTCTATCTGTATTTGGTTTAATCTGTACAGGTTGGATATGTATGGTAGGAACTTTAAATGGGTCTGTAAGAAATATCTCAGCAAATTATTTCAATGACCTAATTAACTTAAGGTCTAATAAGTTGTTTATCTTATGATACTTATCAATTAAATCACTGGTTAACTTATTTTCCCCTGGAATGCTTGATTGAGTGGAAAGTGTCTGTTGTAAATAATTAACATAGAGTGGATTACTTACTGAAGGTGCACAGTGATTATCTAAGATTTGTGTATTAAAAATATGAAGGTGTTGGTGTATATTATATTTCCTATCTGGATTTATCACATTGTATGCATCATTTACATAAGCCAAATCTGTTTCAAAATAAAAAAGAGTAGCAGGAATATTTGTGCCTTGTTGACTCACTACATTTCTATTGAAGTCAATTCTAGTTTTTATTTTTTAGAGTATATAATCCTATTAGTGCAATTTCATATGGTAGATGAAATATATAAAATTTAAGCTAACTTTTCTTTAAAAAAACTGACTGGTAAAATAACATAAAATATAGGTTGGATTGGTCCACTCAATGTATTAATTCTAGAATGCTTATTAACTGAATATTTAGTTATATTTCGAAATATATCTGATGGCCAAATTTTATGCAAATAATCAAATGATATTAGGTTAATGGTAGAGCCAGTATCCACAAGAAATTTAACATTGAAGGTGAAAATAGATAAATTAAAGAATAGTCTTACATTATGCTGGTTCTTTCCTTGATGAGGGATGACATCCTTGTGATCTGGGTTGATGTCCGCTCGATGTGGCTGGTTCCCTGGGTTCCTTGGGCAGCGTGGTATCCGCGTAGTTGCGAAAGGCAAAATGTCCACCTCCAGGTCGGCGAAACGCTGTTTGCCCATATTGTGGCCGGTAATGTCCTTGGCCAGGCGAGGGAGTGGATTCGGGTCGCCAACGGTCAAGGTCACGCTGTGGTGCTGGTTGTCTCCGAGCACTCGTTACTGGCCACTTTTGGATGGTGTTCACATAGTCCAACCATTCTTCAGGCGTCTGTGGGTTCCTGGTGTATATCATTTTCTTCAAATCATACGTTACACCTGCCGTAAGTGCTTCAACAATCTGTTTGTTTGGAAGTGAGTTCTCTAATGCACCCACAACCTTAAAATGGTAATAATCGTTAATTTTTTCTGGCTTTTCCAATTGGCGAGTGAACAATTCTTCCAACGTTGTCTTATTCTTTGATATATAGATTGTGGACAGTTTCTGTTTGATATTTAAATAAGTCTCTTGTTCTAAGCCCAATCGATAAAATATATTTTTAGCTTCTTCTTCTAAATTTAGAATAACTTAATTTTTTCTGTCTCGTTCATCGTTTCTCTCAGAAAAATGAGTGTCGGTATCTGACTTCCTTTTTGGCATTTTTGTGGCGAATGGGTGTAGGCTAAAGGCTAAATCCAATAAAGTTTTAAAAAAAGAAAAAACTTACCGGTTATTATATCCTGTGTCGGCCAAAAACTGTCGAATTAAGGTAAGTCTTTGAAAATAATTATAAAAATTTAAAACTCTAAATTTGTATATAAGAAATAATAGACGCGACAAAAAGAAACGCAGCCATTTTCTCTTTGTTTATTTTCCAACTCCTTTGTTTTCCTCTTCTCCCTCTTACCCCTTGGGTCGTTGGTCAAAAAATTATATTCAAGCATTGGCTATTTACTCTTTGATTATAGATATTAAAATATATGGATATTAAAATATTGGATATTAAAATAAAAATGTGTTGACTATTTACAAGTAGTGTGGGAATTATATTGTATATATATATATATGTCATAATTTGTACATAACTGGATGTAATCCCACCACAATATGTATGCAATGTATGATCTAAAGATTTTTAATAAAGACAAGGCTTAGCGAAATCTGGGAGAAAGACCATCAGAGGAAACGGTCATTAGTAGGTTTTATTATCCAGGAACTCATAAAAACTGGGTTCAAGAACCTAGTTCCTTCCGGGATCATGTTAGAACAAGACAAGGACAAAGGATTAACAAAGATCCAATCAGAGTCTAGGAGGATTAGCTAAGAGCCAATGAGAGACGACCACGAGTCGAAATTCATCCAATGAGAACATTGAATAGTTTACATGTAAAATCTCGGACTCAGTTTAGTTAGTTAGGAACCCGGCACCATCGGAACGAGTGAGGAGCTCGGCACCATCGCAACAAGTTGGGACCTGGACAACAGCAGGACCTGTCAGAGCCAAGACCTCGCCACCATCTTCTTCATCACGCAGATAAGTCCAATGTTGACTATGTGACAGCCTAGCATTAGTCAAGAACCCCATAGTCACCCCTTTCTCCCTTGATCGCTTGCCTATTTCAATCCAACCCTGTGTCCTCGTTATTTTATTCCCTGTGTGAATACCTTACTATCTCAGCAAACACGACTGCGCCCTCAACAATCCATCAATCAATCCAATCAAACCACTCAATCAACCATCACCCAAAAGTCCCGCATATTACAGTGAGTCGACAGCATTCGACAGAGATTCGACAGTGAGTCGACAGGATAAAATGGAAAACGAACGAGAACAAGTAGCGAAACAGAACGGCAGCGAGATAGGGGAGAGAAGGAAGATAGCACGACACACCCTGGCGGCAGTTTTACTCCAGTTGACCGCCGCCCTCCAGGGAGTAAAGTCGACCCGACCCGCCGGCGGGACATACGCCGCCCACCAACTCCCCCGAACGACCGACCGGGAGATGGACGGCGCTATCGCCGCTATGGGACTGGGCGACCTGACGCGCCACCCCGAGGAACCACCGCCCACCAAGCCGGACCCCAACGCCAAAGACCAAGGAAAAACAAGTATGTGGACTGGCCCATCCCAACCAACTCAACACGCGAGAGCACGGGCAGTGCAAACAGCCCCAACTCAATACGCGAGCGCACGGGCAGTGCAAACAGCCCAAACTCAGCATCACGCCCGGCGTCCCACACCTCCACAACACGCCAAAGACGTACTAGCCGCTCAAGCCTTTCGGCACTAAGGTAGGACGGCAACAACAAACCCTTTTCGTCAACCAGTTGACGATGAAATTGTCCCTAACCCCTGAACTGTCACCCCCCTTTTCAATTGATACAGGCGCAAGCTTGAATATAGTGCCTTATAATCTCTATAAAATATTAAAAACTAACCTCCCTAAATTAAAATTGAAAGAGCAGTCTATAGACCTACAGGCCATGAATGGTCTTGTAACAACAATAGGTAAAATAATCCTCCCTCTGACAATAGGAAAACTAACGAAAAAAGAGAATTTCCATGTGGTGGAAGCACCTCTACCATTTGGAATTCTCGGCATAAATACCCTCCGTCTATTTTAAATTAGCAATAGACTTCAACCAAGGCACTATATTCCAGCTTGGCGCTCCATTGTCTACCCCTACCTACCATTTCAACCATGTACCCAATGAATGCATGTATTGGGAGTGCCAAGCGATGTCACAAAGGACTCACCATGCACACAAAACGTCCGCACATGGCACCCAATGCGCGCATCCATTGGTCAAAACCCAATCACCCACATGGCAATCTAGTCACGCGCGCACACAACACAAATCTTTCACTAAGGCCAATTGCCTTTTTTATATGCCCTCAATACACAAGGCCACAACGGCTTCAACTCACCACGACAATGCACAAAATCTGTCCCTCCAACAGGGCAACTCTCACACTAAACACACGCGTGACCACAAGTCACCACACGACCGTCACGCACGTGTACATCGCAACAAACACGACACTCACAACAACAACACCCAGACAGTATCCATCCAACAGGACAGCTCACACACAGAGCACACACGTGACCACACGTCGTCACACAACAGTCACACGCACAACCAGCGCAACAAGCGCGACACTCGCACCAAAAGACGACAACACCACGCAAACACATGCACAACCACTACCAAAACAACCACACCACCTACACGAAACATAGAGACAATCCACGCCACCCAACAACCACACAATCGCAAAACATTGCGATCTTTTTTAAGCGCTGTGAACGCTTACAAAAAGTTCATTCCGGACCACGCCCGATTGCGGACGCCACTTGTCAACCTTCTAAAAAGGGATATCATGTGGGTCTGGGATGACGAATGCCAGAAAGCGTTCACTAGCCTAAAAGAAAGCCTTACAACACACCCCACGTTACACCTTTACCAGGAAGGTCTGCCATGCCAGGTGTATTGTAACGCCTCAACACTCGGCATCGCAGGCGTCCTCAAACAGGTCTACCCTGATGGGAAGACCTACACAGTCCAAAATTTTAGCCGCTCTCTGCGTTACACGAACGAAATTATTCCATATCTGAACTACAATGCCTAGCAATTGTTGAGATTATGGATAATTTCCGCGTCTGTTTGATGGACAGAAAATTTACTATATTTTCTGACCATCCCGCATTGCAGTGGCTGAAAAAGATCAAAAACCCGTCAGGCAGATTATTTCGATGGAGATTAAGGCTATCGAGATACGAATATGAGGTTCGTTACATAAACGGAGTGCAATAATATGGAACGGACATCATAACTCGTAACCCGTTCTGTGGATTCTTAGACGCCTCCCTCATTAAGAGCCATCAGCCTTCCCCATCGGGAAATTCTAGCTTGACCATTGATCACAATAGAGTACATACCGCTTCCCGAAAAGGTGTAACTAAAATTATAGTTCCAAAACCACTCACAAACAAACTACTTAAATCAGTACACACACAGCACGACCATCCAAACATCTCAAAGATGACGAGACTCATCTCCGCTCAATATTATTGGCAGAACATGACACAAGACATTGCAAAACAGGTAAAAACCTGTCCCACCTGCCAATTCGTAAAAGGTATCGATGAATCCAACCAACCTCTCCAAAGAGACACCGATACAGCCCACAGAAACAAACTAAAACTGTACACAAAACATACCACACACACAATACAAACAATACCGAAAATACACAATCTACGACAGAGGAACGATTATACGTTTCCAATTAAGACACCTACACCCGACACTTCTTCAATAGAATCATTGACAACCAAATTAGCGAGCAAAGAACGCGACATAACCCATCCGCCAATTCATCCAATTTCAAGTTCGCCACAACCCGTAGAATTACAACCCGATAATCAAAAAACCCAATTCGTGTAGAAAACATGGGAGAAGATGTGCCAATATCCCATATTTCACCTGATATGTGTTATCTGTCTTCTGGTTATGCCCTCCAGACTCGCTCCATTTATATTAATAGTTTACATAGTAATATATGGCCTACGACCCCAACGTCTGTACCAACTACAGGAAACAATCTTCCATATAGGAAGTTCCATCCTAAAAGCCATCTTCCATATAGAAAGTTCCGTCTTAAAAGCCACCTTCCATATAGGAAGTTCCGTCTATGAAGCCATCTTCCATATAGGCCAAGTAATTTTAGAATTTCTAGATCTCCTGTGGGAGATCCTAGGAGAAAACTTAGAAAAAATCAGAGGGCCTCGACCCAACTAATTAAACGGTGTCCAGAGGGAGTAACACAATCAAAATCAATTAGGAGGACAAATTAGGGCGCCCCAAGACGACGTGCAAGAAATCAATTGGAAAGCAGGAAGTGAAATGGAGACCATTTGCTTCCCGCGACATAAAGACGTCCGCAATGTTTTAATCGGTCGTCAAATTACTTACACAGAGGAGGGTGGACAATTTTAGAAATCTGCCCCACACATCTGGCCATAAAATTGAGGTCACTGCGTTCCCCGATGTGGACCATTTTAACGGTCATCTTGAATTCACAGTACAACGAGCTTACATATCGACTTTTACAAAAAACACAATTTAAATATATTAATATCGTTATATTAATATATTCCCAATGAATTTTAACATTTCTATTCTTATATTTCTTTTTTCTAAAGACTTCCAAAAAACTTTTACATTTTTCCACATTAGGTACATATCCAACTTACACCCAGACACAACAGACCTTAGGCTTTTAACAATACATAAAACTCATTCTTACATTTCTCACAAAAAACTTAATACATTTACAGATATCCCCAACGATTTGCCGACCAAATTCGACTTTTAATAACATTTTTAAAACAATATCACATGCCAACACATAAGGTTAAATATGAGAAAAAGCACGCACATTACCACTTAAAGGATAGGGAAAATGAGGCAGCAAAGCTGTCGAGCTTACGTTTCTTCCGAAAGGAATAAACAACCACTTTAGAAGGGTCGAGGACTTTCCTTGAACCCTGTATTCAAAGATTTGACTCCTGTTATGACCCCGATAAAAAAAGTGTATATCGGGCGAGCATATCTTAAGTGCCCTAGGGAATTGCATAAATATCCCTAGAACGCATTAATGCTCTCTCGGGACATATTAACATAATACACTCGGCCTTGAGATCTCGAAAAACAACACACACACAAAAAACAAAATACACACGTAAGGTTAATTAGATTCCCATGTCTCCTGTATACATAATATAAAGCACAATTGGGAAAGATCATGTTTCTACCCATGAGTCGCACGGGAAAGACAAAAAATCTACGAGGCAAATAAAGAAAACTGATTGCGCGGCGTGACATAGATTTTGGCATGTATTTGATTATAAAGAGAGTTTGCGAACCTCTCGCTCTACATTTTTCTTATCCCATTCATTTACATCATTTTCTTTTTTTTTTAAATCAAAATTCTTAATCAAATTTACCATTTATCCTAATTCAAATACTTATCATTTATTTTAATCAAATATTTACCATTTATATAACAACTTATTATTATTTTGTTCATAAACCAACAATTAAACAAATTTTTATCAACGAAAACTCACTGGTTTTCTTTTAAAATTAGATATTTTATATATTTTTTATTTTTGATTTCTCAAAAGCTCTAATAGAATCCCCTCGATTTTGTTCCCCATCTCGAGTAGAATATGGTTTAGGCACATGTTCTTTTTTTTTTCTCAACATGCGCCAAGGCATTCACTTTGATTTCTTCCAACTTATTTTATTTTTGATTTCTCAGAAGTCCTAATAGAAAATTTCCCTCGATTTTTGATCTCCATCTCGAGTAGAATATTGTTTAGGGATTTTCATTTTTTTTTATCCCACTATGTACCATAGCATTCATTTTGATTTCTTATAATTAATTATTTTTTGATTACTCTCTCTCTCTCTCTTAATTATATTAAACCTATATATCATCAACACCATTCTCTTTTATCTCTTATATCACCACCAATGCTTGTATATGGTAGCTTCTCAATAACCGCAACTAATTTTTCCACAAAAATTATTTTTTTCCCTTTTACAGAATTCACTCAGGCTACCCCTTCTTGAATTCTTCACATGTAGGGGGCGCATCTGTCATAATTTGTACATAACTGGATGCAATCCCACCACAATATGTATGCAATGTATGATCTAAAGATTTTTAATAAAGACAAGGCTTAGCGAAATCTGGGAGAAAGACCATCAGAGGAAACGGTCATTAGTAGGTTTTATTATCCAGGAACTCATAAAAACTGGGTTCAAGAACCTAGTTCCTTCCGGGATCATGTTAGAACAAGACAAGGACAAAGGATTAACAAAGATCCAATAAGAGTCTAGGAGGATTAGCTAAGAGCCAATGAGAGACGACCACGAGTCGAAATTCATCCAATGAGAACATTGAATAGTTTACATGTAAAATCTCGGACTCAATTTAGTTAGTTAGGAACCCGGCACCATCGGAACTAGTGAGGAGCTCGGCACCATCGCAACAAGTTGGGACCTGGACAACAGCAGGACCTGTCAGAGCCAGGACCTCGCCATCATCTTCCTCATCACGCAGATAAGTCCAATGTTCACTATGTGACAGCCTAGCCTTAGTCAAGAACCCCATAGTCACCCCTTTCTCTCTTGATCGCTGGCCTATTTCAATCCAACCCTGTGTCCTCGTTATTTTTTCCCTGTGTGAATACCTTACTATCCCAGAAAACACGACTGCGCCCACAACAATCCATCAATCAATCCAATCAAACCACTCAATCAACCATCACCCAAAGGTCCCGCATATTACAGTGAGTCGACAGCATTCGACAGAGATTCGACATATATGTGAATTTTAATTATAATACAATATAATGCGGCTTATGATTGTAAAACGACATTTGAAAATTATCATCCCTGGAAACTTTATTTTTCCGTTTATCATTACTCTTCACAAATTATCCTCTCATACTTCATTTCTAAGGTTAGAAATAATCGTTATTTCTCCTTGAAATAAATTTCTATTTTTCGTTCAAAAGAAACACATGCGGAATAATTTTCAAATGTCATTTTACAATTTTAATTATATTAAAATTAAATAAATATATATCTTCTATTTTTTTTTAAATTTGGATTTATGTATTTGTTTGTTCCTCTCTGTGGAATATGCGCCATATATATTATATCTAGCAATTTATGTTATTGGTTGCAATACCTGAAGGTCCGTCCGGTCTACATAGCTTATTCTGATAAAACTCTAAACTTTGAAGAAGTTGACGTAGAAAAGTCGCAACTTTTGAAGACGGTCAAAGTTAGTTGGAAATTTTCTTCACAGAAAAAAAATAAAAAGTTGGTTGAATAAACTCCACACTTCAGGTAAAATTAAGCCAATCTGAATATTCCAGGAATGTTCACTAATACAAGGACCTCAAATTAACGTAATTGGATTGTAACAAAGTGATCTCTTTGTTAATTAGGTTTCTGTTAATTATGTTATAAAGGCATTTTAATAAATTGCAGTAGCGCATATTTTAAGTATATATTTTAATTAATTAGCTATCTCACGAAAATAATTTCGAAAGTTATATTTCATTAAATGGTTCTTATTATAAAAACCAGAGTATATATTCAAACACAAAACTTAATACTTGAGAGCATTTAAATCATCCGTGATCATACTTCTGATATTTTTATCGTACATGTTCGATTTATACTCATTCATCATCATTTAAAAAAATGTTATTTCAATTCAAAGCGCTATGTTCCCTAAGGACACTTGCGCTGACATACATGTGTATTTCTACAGTTGTCGATACATATTTTAGAAAAAAAATGTATGCCATAAAGAATATTCATTAGATATTAACAAGGAGAAAGAAAGAAAAAAGAGTAAGCATTGTCATAAAATATTTACAACAAAAGGGTTCCCTTTATCATCATCATCATTATCATCATTTAAATATCAGGTAAATGGTTTTTGTGGATTTGAAACGCTAAAACACCTTTGTGGACATAGAAATATTTGAAGAAGGGGCAGGAAAAGGGAATAAATCTGAATTCATGTATATATCTATGTGTATTCCAGGGTTTCTATCTTGTTAAGGGTTGAAACAAAGAGGGACGGGAGAGAGGGGACAAATTCATAAAGAGGCGGTGTTGTGACTGGGGAAGGAAAGGAGAGACTGAAAGGATTCTTAACGAGATTAATCCCATGGATGTAACGTCAAATTATGGCTAAATACAGACACATAATGCCTGGTAAAAAATATATACATCTATAATATGTCAGAAAATATTTAAAACACTAGCATCCATGTTATAAATATTATATATAAACAGACACGTAAACATCTATAAAGTTTATTTTACTATACGATTTATAATATTATCAACTATTGTTTAAAGACCAACAACCTTTATTTTTGAAACTTCGTGTTTTATTGTTTCTCAACCTATGGTAATAAATATTTTGTAAATAATATATTATGAGGACGTATACAGGGTTGTAGTTTAGCAATATCATCGACCTTGTTTGTTTGAGTTATATATGTTTCCCGAGCGGGTTTCTATAGGCAAGGTAAACAAAAACAAATTACATTTTAAAGTTGTTGTTTACTTATTTGTGTTATATACGTTTACCCAGAGGGTTTCTATAATTAAGACAAATAAAAAGTGAATAAAATATTGAATTATATTTTGAGGTTGTTATGTTTCTTATCATTGTAGTTGATAATGCCAAATGTTCACGTCGTTGCTCTCCGCCGAAACTGGTCTACCCTCCCGCCAACGTTTAAAGTGGTGTGTCATCACAGTGGAGTGGCAAATATACAGAAAAATAATAATATAACACTCTGTCAAATATGATATCATTGAAAAATAAATATATTATAAATTTATTTAATCATAAACCTAATACTAATGATGTGAGCGTAATAAATGTATATCTTCTCGCGATAAACTCATAAACTACTGAACCAATTGGTACCAAATTTTTCATGTCGCTTTTTATAAACCTGAAGATAATTCTCGGATACATTTCGATTAATATTTTTGGCTATTTATTATTTTTATTTGAAGAACTTTTTTCACGCGGAGTGAATACAAGGCGAAGTAACAACACCAGGCCATTTATGCGACCAATGAGCGTTCTGCATTTTTTTTTCCAAGTTTCTCGGCGTACTTTTTTTAAAATATTTATTTTTATACGAGTGGTATTTTTTTTACAAAAGTATTGAGAATCGAGAGATGAATTATATTACTAAGTTACGGTAAGTGCACACAATACATTTTTAAAAAATATTTTTACAAAATTAGCGTTAATGCATGTAAATAATGGCTTTCGTATTTTTAATTAATTTTTGTTATGGCCTTCATTTTTTTATCTCTTAAAAAACGTTCAAAATGCAGTCGCAGTCATTAGCAAACACATATGTTTACCTAATTTCCATGTGCTATTTTATTTAAAATATATATATATATATATTTATATGTCAGTATTTTGGATTAATTTTTTCTATAAACCTATTTTTTCTTATTTTTACTGAGAAGATGGGCATCGCAGCCAAGATCCATCGCAGGCACTCGCTCAACTCAGGTAATTACAGAGGTTATTGAGCTGGGGTGGGTACCTCGGGGGTTGGGTGGAAAAGCAGCCACCTATTTAAACTATATTGATTTGAAACAACTAAATGGATTCCAAAAAATAATTATATCAAATATCTAAACACTAATATAATACAATTTTTGCCATCACACACACCTTTTGCCTGTGGTTTATGTGTTACTTCTGTATTGCTATTCTATGGCACTTCTACTATTTATTATTGATGTACTTTCAGTATGAAGGGAATTGCACTCAGGAGAATTCTCGGTCGATGCCGGGTCATTCCTCTCGTACATATATATATATATAATACCATTGAGAAATTTACAAATTTACATATTTGTTAGTTGATTTAGTCATAAGATGTTTATTTTTAAATATATAATAATAAATAAGAGAGATTAAATAGAAAAAAAATTCAGCATAGTTTCGGCCGTTACGCGTCATGGGCTGGGTAGAAAAAGGAATAAGCGAAGAGATAGGTTTGTAGAAAAGAGCAAATACAGAACCACTATAATAATTTTTCAATAATTTAAATTAATCTAAAGGAGGAGAGAATGTTTTTTCTTTTCTTCTCACTTGAAAAAAGATGATAAGAATTTTAGTTTTATAATGTTCTGGTAAAATCTTTTTTATTATTATTTTTATGAAGCTTAATTTATTGGCAATCTAGTGTAAAAATGGAGGAAACAATATCAGACAAAATGCTAATTAAATGAACCTAAAGTAATTACAATTTAAATTTAAAAAGGATTATGAGGCAAGTATAAGAAAAATTAAAAGAGAAAGCCTAGCGAGAATATATATAACCTCTTTAACTATAATCATTAGCTTCTATTTTCTGTGATTGCACTTTGAGACTATAACAACGAGAGAGAAAGTTGAAGGTACACTATGTTTAAAAGAATTACACGACATGGGCAGGAAGAACAGTGATTGTACAGTACAAATATATCACAAAGAGCAGATTATTCCGCTGAGCTAATGTGCCGACACAAAGAACCAACGCCATTAAGCCAGCCAGCTCTGATACCAAGCTACACCACACCAAAATATGGCAGCAGCCTTTATCCTCAACATTATGCAGGAATTATTTGATATGTATTATCTTTCTTTAGTTTATAACATATATAATAATATATAAATTATTATGCTACTTTTAAATATAATATTGAGTTTTAAATCTCCCATATATAAAGGGTGTTTTACATAATTGAAAATATTTTTATACATATTTTTATTTATATCCAGTCGAAAATAACCATTTTCTACATTGTAACTTGGTTAGATATCTCTAATATTAATATAATTATTCAATGGATATTAAATAAAAAGAATTTGTGCGCCATCTGTATTTGATATTTGAAACTATTTGATGCGAAGGTTTTTTAAATATAAAATTAAAAGATCGATTTGAGTTCCGTCTAAGTAGACTCGGCTTCTACCGGGATCTTCCCAAATGAAATTTTCTCCGTACACACATCATTTTATTACTACAAATTACACTTTTTTTTATTTTTTTAGTTTCAATTTTTATCCTTGCTCTGACAGTTAGTATAAAACTCGTTTTTAAATATACAAAAGGCTTCTGTTGAAATTTGGAACAATTTGCTTTGTTGGAGGTAACAAGCTTGATAATATACGGTAGGGATGAGATGTGATTAAAAAAGGTTTTGTCAAATTCAAATAAAAACAAACCTGTATATCATGATTTCTGGCTATGGCCCTCATCAATACAGGGCCTGCTTGGTTTCGTAATACCCTACAAGAGGAGTCATGCAATCGGTCAAATTTTTCAAAAACGTGATGATCTGGTGAAGTGGCAGTGACCGATTTTCAGGCTAGAATACAACATAAATTTCGGAAAAATATATTATTATATCAAAGAGACACCTCTTCCTCTAATTATGCATTGTCAGTAGTACAATTAATAGTATCCCTCTGAAAATTATTGATATAATAATACTTAATTCAACAAAGTTTCTTTATCATATTGCCGTAATATTTTCTGCTGATACTAAAACTTATTGGTGAATAATTATATCAAATATCTAAACACTAATATAATACAATTTTTGCCATCACACACACCTTTTGCCTGTGGTTTATGTGTTACTTCTGTATTGCCATTCTATGGCACTTCTACTATTTATTATTGATGTACTTTCAGTATGAAGGAAATTGCACTCAGGGGAATTCTCGGGCGAAGCCGGGTCATTCGTCTAGTACATATATATATATAATACCATTAAGAAAATTTTCAAATTTACATATTTGTTAATTGATTTAGTCATAAGATGTTTATATATATATATATATATATATATAAATAGAGGGAAATAATAGAAAAAAGAAAACTTCAGCATAGTTTCGGCCGTTACGCGTCATGGGCTGGGTAGAAAAAGGAATAAGCTAAGAGATAGGTTTGTAGAAAAGAGAAAATACAGAACCACTATAATAATTTTTCAATAATTAAAATTAAGCTAAAGGAGGAGAGAATGTTTTTTCTTTTCTTCTCACTTGAAAAAAAGACGATAATAATTTTAGTTTTATAATGTTCTGGTTAAATCTTTTTTATTATTATAATTTTTTATGAAGCTTAATTTAATGGCAATCTAGTGTAAAAATGGAGGACACAATATGAAACAAATGCTAATTAAATGAACCTAAAGTAATTACTATTTAAATTTTAAATGGAGAATGAAGCAAGTATAAGAAAAATTAAAAGAGAAATCCTAGCGAGAATATATATAACCTCTTTAACTATAATTATTAGCATATATTTTCTGTGATTGCACTTTGAGACTATAACAACGAGAGAGAAAGTTGAAGGTACACTATGTATAAAAGAATTACACTACATGGGCATGGAGAATAGTGTTTGTACAGTACAAATAACTCACAAAGAGCAGGTTATTCCGATGAGCTAATGTGCCGACACAAAGAACCAATGCCATTAAGCCAGCCAGCTCTGATACCAAGCTTCCCCCAAACCACAATGTGGCAGCAACCTTTATCCTCAACATTATGCTGGAATTATTTGATATGTATTATCTCTCTTTAGTTTATAACATATAATATATAAATTATTATGGAACTTTTAAATATAATATTGATTTCTAAATCTCCCATATATAAAGGGTGTTTTACATAATTCAAAATATTTTTATACATGTTTTTATTTATATCCAGTGGAAAATAGCCATTTTCTACATTGTAACTTGGTTAGATATCTCTAGTGTTAATATAATTATTTAATTGATATTAAATTGAAGGAATTTGTGCGCCATCTGTATTTGATATTTGAAACTATTTGGTGCGAAGGTTTTTTATTTAAAATTAAAAGATCGATTTGAGTTCCGTCTAAGTCGACTCAGCTTCTACCGGGATCTTCCCAAATGGAATTTTCCCTGTACACACATTATTTTATTACTGCAAATTTTACTTTTTTTTTTCATTTTTACAGAGTCAATTTTTATCTTTGCTCTGACAGTTAGTATAAAACTAGTTTTTAAATATACAAAAGGCTTCTGTTAAAATTTGGAACAATTTGCTTTGTTGGAAGTAACAAACTTGATAATATACGGGGGATAAGATATGAGTCAAAAAGGTTTTGTCAAATTCAAATAAAAAACAAACCTGTATATCATGATTTCTGGCTATGGCCCTCATCAATACAGGGCCGGCTTGGTTTCGTAATACCCTACAAGAGGAGTCATGCAATCGGTCAAATTTACCAAAAACGTGATGATCTGGTGAAGTGGCAGTGGTCGATTTTCAGGCTAGAATACAACATAAAGTGTCGGAAAAAGATATTATTATACCAAAGAGACACCACTTCCTCTAATTATGCATTGTCAGTAGTACAATTAATAGTCTCCCTCTGAAAATTATTGATATAATGATACTAAATTTAACAAAGTTTCTTTATCATATTGCCGTAATATTTTCTGCTGATACTAAAACTTCTTGGTAAATAATTATATCAAATACTAGCGGGTGTACCCGGCTCCGCCCGGGTTTTACTCGAGGGAATGTTTGTAGCCTAGTATGTTGATATAATAAATCTATCTGAATATTAGGAAAGGTCAGGTAATTTTTTTTGTAGGGTGATGCTCTGAAAAAGAACGCTATACCACTTTATCACTAAATAAATTGGCGAGTCAAAAATAAGCAACCTAAACAATCCATTAGCTTTGCAAGATAAGAAAAGAAATAGAGAAATGCATGCAAAATTCTCAACACAAATCAAAATCTTTAATCCTCAGAAGTAATGTATATTAGGTAGGATGAGGTTTATTTTGTTTCTATTACATTACATCATCTTTAAATCTCAAAGCAGAGCAAAACTGGCATACCCGAGACATTTGGCCTATATCGACAGATGAATCAGCTTTATAATCAATATGGGCATTATACTGCAAACCTGAAAACGGCTTATGAGTCCAAAGCTGAATACGCTGAACAGGAACTTGCATAGTTTGTGTAGCTGCGACGCGGGCTTCAGAATACCTAAGACGGCGAAGCGCACGCGTCTCACTTTGAAGTGGTGTCTCAATAGCTCTAGCATTCCTATATCTCCTGGAAGCAGCCGTATTCCTACCAGGTAAACGTCGGCTGTGGCGAGGCATATTCTGAAAAAAAAATAGATTGAGATTAATAACAAAAGCTTCAAAACCAGCAATTTCTAAACAAAGCATAAAAATTTCCTGTCTTTTTGAGGCAAAAATCAAAATTTTTATTTTTTTTTATTCAAAATAACCTTCAGATATGTTAAAAATATATCAAAAAACTAAAATCATAATATTATTACCAAAAAATCAATGTACAAAACCAGTTATCATTAAAAAGCTTCAAAAATAGACCAACCGCTGGATACAGCAATGAAAAAGCATGCTTTTTTGAGGTAAAAAATAGAAATAATTTTCTAAAATACAAAATACAACCCCTATATGTTAAAAAAATTATAAATACTCTAAATATAAAATATTTAATCAAATAAATTAAAATATCTTTTAAAAAATTTTGAAAAAGGACTTCAAAAAGACAAATAAATGAATCCGTAAAAGAAATCCCTTGCTTATTTAAAAATATAAATAACCTATTTTTTAGATACAACCCATATATGTAGAAAATATAATAAATAAACTGTATGGCATATTCTGAAAAAAAATTAGATTGAGATTAATAACAAAAGCTTCAAAACCAGCAATTTCTAAACAAAGCATAAAAATTTCCTGTCTTTTTGAGGTAAAAATAAAAAATTTAAATTTTTTATTCAAAAAATAACCTTCAGATATGTTAAAAAGATTTTGAAAAACTAAAATTATAATATTATATATATTACCAAAAAATTAATGTACAAAACCAGTTATCATTTAAAAGCTTCAAAAATAGACCAACCGCTGGATACAGCAATGAAAAAGCATGCTTTTTTGAGGTAAAAAATAGAAATAATTTTCTAAAATACAAAATACAACCCCTATATGTTAAAAAAACTATAAATAATCTAAATATAAAATATTTAATCAAATAAATTAAAATATCTTTAAAAAAATTTTGAAAAAGGACTTCAAAAAGACAAATAAATGAATCCGTAAAATAAATCCCTTGCTTATTTAAAAATATAAATAACCTATTTTTTAGATACAACCCATATATGTAAAAAATATAATAAATAAACTGTATTTAAAAGATCAAAGCAATAATTAAAAAATTCCATAAGAAAATTTAAAAAAGGACCTCAAAATGACCCATAATTGAACACAATCAAATTGCTTGCTCTTTTTTGCGAATAATAATAAAAAAACCCAAATATTTTAAAAAACACAACACCTATATGTTATAAATACCACAAATAATTTGTATTTGAAATATCTAAATAATTAAATAAAAATTTCTTAAGGAATATTTGAGAAGGGCCTCATAATGACAATCACATAAACATATCAATAAAATATCTTGTATCTTAGTGAAAAAAAATAGAAATAACCCAAATTTGTTTACAAAACAACCCATATATGTGGAAAACACCATAAATAATCTACCTTTAAAATATCTAAGCAATTAATTAAAATTTTGTTAAGGTCCTCAAAAAAGACATAAAATTGAGCACATTAATGAAATTTCAAGCTTTTTAGTGAAAAAAAAAAAAGAAATAACCCATTTTTTTTACAAAACAAGCCATATAAGTGGAAAACACCATAAATAATCTGTTATTAAAATATCTAAACAATTAATTAAAAATTTTGTTAAGGTCCTCAAAAAAGACATAAAATTGAGCACATTAATGAAATTTCAATCTTTTTTTGTAAAAAATAATATAAATAACTTTAGTCTTATAAAAATACTAACCACGTAAGTTAGAAATAGCATATATAATCTGTATATAAAATAAAAAAGAAATATATTAAAATTAGCCTAAAAATTTATCTAAAATATAAAATTGATCTCATCAAGTAAGGCTTCAACTTTTTTTTGGTATAAAATATGAAAACTATAGAATAAAAGTATCTTACCATGTATAAAAGTTATTAAAATATATATAAAAAAGATTAAAACTAATTTTCCAAGAAGCGCAAAAGTGTAAACACTTTAACTCTGTTGAATTTTTTTGTATTTTATCGATAACAGCAAAGTTATGTATGTTAAAGTTAGGAAACATATTTTGATGTTAAGCAAAACCTGCTCCATCTCGTTTTACATAAATGTTGAAAATTTGGTCGAAATTGATGCATTGTAACGAAAGTTTTTAGTGATGTCCACTTATGAAATTTCCATTTTATTAATATAGATTTAAACACTAATATAATACCATTTTTGCCCTCACGCCTGTGGTTTATGTGTTACTTCTGTATTGCTATTCTATGGCACTTCTACTATTTATTATTGATGTATTTTCAGTATGAAGGAAATTGCACTCAGGGGAATTCTCGGGCGAAGCCGTGTCATTCCTCTAGTACATATATATGTAATACCATTGAGAAAATTTACAAATTTACATATTTGTTATTTGATTTAGTAATAAGATGTTTATTTTTATATATATATATATAATGAATAAATTGAGGGATATAATAGAAAAAAGAAAACTTCAGCATAGTTTCGGCCGTTACGCGTCATGGGCTGGGTAGAAAAAGGAATAAGCTGAGAGATAGGTTTGTAGAAAAGAGCAAATACAGAGCCACTATAATACATTTTCAATAATTAAAATTAAGCTAAAGGAGAAGAGAATTTTTTTTCTTCTCACTTGAAAAAAAAAACGATAAGAATTTTAGTTTTATAATGTTCTGGTAAAATCTTTTTTTATCATTATAATTTTTTATGAAGCTTAATTTAATGGCAATCTAGTGTATTTAAATGGAAGACACAATATAAGACAAAATGCTAATTAAATGAACCTAAAGTAATTACTATTTAAATTTTAAATGGAGAATGAAGCAAGTATAAGAAAAATTGAAAGAGAAAGCCTAGCGAGAATATATATAACCTATTTAACTATAATCATTAGCTTCTATTTTCTGTGATTGCACTTTGAGACTATAACAACGAGAGAGAAAGTTGAAGGTACACTATGTATAAAATAATTACACGACATGGGCAGGGAGAACAGTGTTTGTACAGTACAAATATCTCACAAAGAGCAGGTTATTCCGCTGAGCTAATGTGCCGACACAAAAAAACCAACGCCATTAAACCAGCCAGCTCTGATACCAAGCTACACCACACCACAATGTGGCAGCAGCCTTTATCCTCAACATTATGCTGGAATTATTTGATATGTATTATCTTTCTTCAGTTTATAACATATATAATACATAAATTATTATGGTACTTTTAAATATAATATTGATTTCTGTTGTATATAAAAGTAGGCCTTGTATTTGAAATGATAAGGTATGGATTGATTCTAAATGTTTTAATTATCTAGGAATGAGATTACATAATATAACATACAATAAAAATAAAGTTACATACTTGAGGTGAGACATTGAAGGCGGTAAACAAAGCTTATTCGATTACATCTTATTATTTACAACACAACGTTGTCGAATCTATTTCTAACATTATTAAAAATACATAAGAGTCTCCCCTACTTTAGATAAGACACTTAGGGATAGTTTCCTGTTTTTATATTTCTGGTTGTGTAGACATAGTCCTCAAGATGTCGCGGGGGACGTCTTGGGCGTTGTGATCTGCGTAGGGGTGTATCAGGCATGGATGTAGGAACCCGATCAGCTGTCTGGTCGGGGTCATGATGCTCCTGTTGATTCGGTTCAGGCTGTGAAACAGTGTATTGGATCGGATCAAAGTCTGGTGATGACTGGCTTGGTTTCGTTTGGTGGTGTATTGTAGATTCGTCAAAAGTGACTTGTTTCTTTTTAATTTCAACTTTTTGAAGTTGGTTTATGTGACGTTTTAGAGATTTTCCTTCATCTAATTCAATGATGTAGTGAAGATTTCCAAGTTTTTGTTTAATAGTTCCATTTTTCCAAAACGGTTTGTTGCTGATGAAAACTCTGGCTTGAACTCTTCCTCCTACCTGAAGACATCGTGTACGCGGTTGAATTTGCTGTTGGGACTTTATTCCTGATAAGGTCGCATAGCATCAAGTTTTATGCGAATTTGCCTGTTCAGATACATTTCTGATGGTGATCTCCCACTTGCTAATGGAGTTGCTCGATAACGAAGGAGTATCTTTTGAATCTTCTGGTGTATTGGAACATTTTCGTTTATCATAGATTTAAGTTTGTTTTTCAAGGTTTGAACATTCCTCTCAGCGAGTCCATTTGTTGCTGGGTGTCCGGGCGCTATGAATTTTTGTCTGATCCCGGTTTCAAGACAGTAGTTCGAAAAGGTATCACCGGTAAATATTGATGCGTTGTCAGAAACCATAACAAAAGGGTATCCATGGGTTGAAAAAATGTCATTTAAAAGTTTGATGGTGTTGAGGGATGTTGGAGGTTCACTGATGGCTTTGATCTCGGCCCAGCGAGATTTTGCATCAATTAGGACTAAGTAATAATATCCCTGGAAAGGTCCTGCGTAGTCGAGGTGAATGCGCTCCCAATTAGTTGATGGAGGATCCCAATGATGTACAGGTGCTTTTGGAGGATTGTTTTGAGTAGATAAGCAATCTTTGCATGATTTTACAAGATTTTTGATATCCTTGTCAATATTCTTCCAAGTGCAGTAACGTCGGGCAAGTTGTTTCATCTTCACGATCCCAAGATGTGTTGAATGAAGGTCTTTTAAGAATTCCAGTTGAAGAATTTTTAGGAACAGTCAGGATTGGGAGTTTTCCAGTACCTCTCGCACCTTGGAAGACCTTTTACAGTTCTCACAAAGTACAGGCAGTCGTGGTCGAGGCAGAGTGTAAAGCTTGGGAATGTCCACACGAAAAACGAAGAAACAGTTGCACTAGGAAAGTTCCGTGAACAGATAAAAGTTGAGCTAGGAGCGAAAGATGGAGATGGAAGAGTTCTTACTGGTCTACATGGTGGATGAGGTGGACCTGGGGTACAACCGACGAGAGCCACGCAGATGGTGAAGTGACTGTCGAGTCACTGTAAAGTGACTGTATTTTTAGGTTGAAACGGAGGCTTTATATACCTTTTCCGAGAAAGGAAGTATTGCATTACAGCTCATGCGAGAGGAGCGTGGATCGTCTGGTGAAATTCTAAACTGGCGCCGTGGCAGTTTCCATCTTTAGACCTTGTTGTTTTGGGACTTTCATCTATCTCGAATTTAGACGTATTTCACTTCTATCTCTTTAGCCCAACTCTTAATCTATTAGAGTTTTATTTATTTATCCTCAGTTTGTACAAAGTACAATACATATGATGATGTAATGACACATGTCAATAATGCGTAAAATCATTTAAAGATGTGTTTCTATATAACAACATGAAAATCTTGTTATAAGTTATATTTTGTTGTTGGTTTAATTTACCATAGATGGGCCCCAGGAGTGAAAGGGTTTATCCGGGTTTAAGCGGGTAAAGCCTCTCTAACATAGGTAAGTAATTAAAATTTCTTTTAATGTGAGGGTTAAAAAGGGCTATAACAAGATGATTTGTTTGGATATATAAAAGTAAAATAAAAATGTCATTTTTGTTTGATTTAAAAAAATGATGATTAAAATAAAATTATGACATAAAAATTCACATTCTAAGAGAATATTGGCGGGCGTTGGCAAGGGTTAGTAGTTAAAGAATATGCAATTGTTAGGAGTGCACATGTAAACCAAATACTCAGATCCAGGTGCAAAGCGAGGAAATAGACTTAAGCGTCTTCCTAGGCACTGTTTCACTTGCGATCCTATATAAGGGTTACAGTGCTTTGACACAATTTTAGGGTTATTGGGTTAAAAGTTGTTGAAGAAAATTTGCTCATTAATATGATTAGGAAAAGAGTGAAATAGAGCTATGCGATAAGTAGAATTGTTGTAGCGACATTAGGTGGTCTGACTTGACAGGAAATCAAAGGTTGATTGTGGTCCGCTAGAGCTGAAAAAAAAATTGAAAGTTTAAAAAAGTGAACGCTTTGTGCATGCGTTGGTGATGTGCTCTGCGGATGAGTGAAATAAACTCTTGAAGCGTGTTCATGCCAGAAGTTGAGATTTTTAAAATCTGGGGAACTGTGTTCAAAGAGTTTGTTGAAATTACGAAATTAAAAAAAATTGCCAAGCAGTGCTGTCGTTTTTCTACAATGAAGTGAAGCAATGGATGAAATAGATAGTTTTGAAAAGTATAGGGAAGTGGTTAGAGAATACGGTTGTTGAAAACGATTGTTGTATGCCCGATAGTTGATGATAAACATTGTCATATAATAAAGGTATTTAAAAAAATGATATATGTATTTTTCGTATAGTGAATAAAAATATAGAAATATGATTGCTGGTAAAAAAAAGTTGTGAGTGGACAAAATCAAGCATGTAATATATAAAAGATATGATAATTAAGAAATAAAAATGTTTGAAACAATTAAATGCTTTGCAATACTAAAATAATATCATGAAAAATAAAAGTAAATTTAATTATTTTTTTCTAAAATAATGTTGGATTAAAAATTTGATTATATAATTGAAAGGTAAAAATAAAAATAATTATTCAAGATTTTATACAAAAATAAAAATATAATTAAAGGTTATTATAATGATTAAATAAATTTTGGGTAGTGGAAAATTGAACAAAAATTGTCTCTTTTGAAGAAACGTTACAACTAAGGTGTGTAACTAGATAATATCCCTTTGGTGAACATCGGTGTTTCTATCACTCTCTGAAGCTGGGAATACGTGAAATGATATTTTCATTTGTCCAAAATGGTGATATGTAGAGAATGATTTCTCTTTTGCGTCATAAAGCCTATATAAGACTTGACCAAATTGTTTCAGTTGATGATATCAATTAACATGTAAAATGTTTAATGTATGTTGTGTGTGTGTGTTGTTGTAATTAAGGCGTTGGTGAGATGTGTAAGAAAACCTAAATGGTTAGTGTGAAACATGTGTTTAAAAAAATGGCGATCATGAAGATAGTGGTCAAGATGATAGCTTTGTGAGGGGAGGGAGGACGGGGATATGTAACTGAAATAGATTCGGGGATCCTATTACTGGGTAACTCCTCCTGTTTTTCACGGGAATTGCCGGGTTCTATTTCTGGGATGGTCAAACATGTGGGATGGTTTGCTATGTTTGTCATTTACTTGAAACTGACTTTCTTCTTTGTTGAGGTTGGCAATTTTCTTGCCTATTTGAAAATACCGGGATTTAAATGCAAAAAGGGCTGTGAGTTTGTAGGCGGTATAATTCGGAATAGTTGCGTCTCGAAGATATCTGGAGTCAAATGATTGAATTCACTGAGATATACGTCTTGAGGCAATAGGTGTGGGTTTTGAACAAATCGGTGTTGTGGAAGTGTGATGTACAGAACATTCTCTGTGTAATATTTTAATTTATTGACATGTATGGTGTCACTGTCTCTATTGAGAGGTTGATTGGGGCGATCTATTCGAACGACATTGGGTGAGATTATTTCAATTATTGTGTATGGTCCAGTAAAATATGATGCTAATTTACCTGTGTCGGGATGTCTATAATTTTTGACCAAAACAAGATCATTCACTTCGAAATGTGGTGTTCTATGCTGCTTATCAAATGTTTCTTTATCTTTTTTTATGCTTATTTTGGGTACGAGAGCTTGCTATCTCTCGAGCTTTATTTATTTCGGGGTATGGGTTAAGATGTGTTCTTAGATCTGGGGGGATAACATTGAACATTAAGTAGGTAGGTGGAAAACTTGTGAATACGTCTGAGTGACGCGCTTAACTAGTTGAGACTAGGAAGCGTTCGGATTTTCTAGATAAGCTAGTCTGAGCTTGCCTGTAATGGTGGCATTTAAGCGTTCTATTAAACCGTTTGCTTGTGGGTTATTGCTGGTGGTGAGTAGGGGTTGTATACCATGTGTTATTAGAAATGTACGGAATTTTTCTGAGGTAAAAGAGGGCGCTCTGTCAGATAACAGACGTTTTGGAGATCCTTGCTGTAGTAGTTTTGAGGGTTTGAATGTACGTTAGGGTACTGGTGGACCTCGATGGAAAGGTCCAAGCATATCGCGTTAAATGATCCACTATTACGTGTAGATATGTCTTGGAGTGTCCAAATTTCGAAATTCCAGCTATGGTATCTATAGAGATTAAGTCGAATGGTTGTTAAGGTAGTGGAATTTGTCCGAGGGCACCATAGGGTTTACCTTTGGGCCTTTTAATGATTTGGCAGGTTTGACACGACCTGACAAATGTTTCAATAGATTTAGAGATGCCTTTCCAGTAGTACTGGGTAGTAATTATGCGGGTCATCTGAGAGATGCCTGGGTGGTTATATTCTTGGTGAACTTTGTTCATTAGAGTATGTTGCAGGGTTTCGGTAATTATTATTTTAATTACACCTTTTTGGGTAATGGTATGTAAGCCGTATGTATCAATTTTGAAGGGTAGTGCTGTCGGTTGATGCTGTTTGATAATATCAGCACTGATAAATCCAACAAAGGGGTTTCGTGATAGTATATCTGCTTCGTACTGTTGGCTGCCTTTGAGGTATAGGATTTCGTAAATATAGGTAGATAGTCTCAGGCTCCATCTAAAGAGTCGTCCTGACGGATTTTTTTTTATAGTTTTAAGCCATTGTAAAGCTTGGTGATCTGTGTATATGGTAAATTTTATACCGATGAGGTATATTCGGAATTTGTCTACACTTTCGACGATGGCGAGGCACTCGAGTTCGGAAATGGCGTAGTTTCTCTCATGTGCTCTAAGGGCGCGACTGAAATATTGTACAGGATGTACTTGTCCGTCTGGATGTACCTGTTCGAGTATGCCGGCGATCCCTTGGGTGGATGCGTCGCAATAAAGGCGGCATGGTAAACCGACTTGATACAAGTGTAGTACTGGTTTACTGGTTAAACTCTCTTTGAGAGTGGTGAAAGATAATCTGGTATAATCTGGTATAAACTTATTATAAACGTTCACTGCTCCTACAAATTATTGTAGCGTCTTTTGATTGGTAGGTAGTTTGATGGCATTTATTGTATCAAGGTTGCGCGTCTGTGGTGCATAAGTACCTGCGGTAACAGTGTATCCTAAGAATTATATAGATATTTTAAAAATCGAACATTTATTATAATTGAGTTTGATGTTTTCGTGTTGACACACCGTTAGAAATTGTTGTAGGTGTTGTAGATGATCCTCTAAGGTGTCAGAAAAAATAATGAAATCGTCGAAGTAATGAGTAACAAAATTTAGTTTATATTTTTGCATGACCTGGTTTATGGCACGATGGTATGTTTGTGGCGAATTTTTAAATCCGTACGGAAGTCTACAAAATTCGTACTGACTATCTAACGTCACGAAAGCTAGTAGATTATGTGAGTTAAGTTCTATTTCCACTTGCCAATGTGCGGATGCTATATCTACAGAAGAATAGTATTTGGCTTTCGAAAATTTGTCAAGAATGGTTTATATTAAAGGTAAAGAATGTACGTCTGGAGCGATGATTTTATTAAGTTTTCTGTAATCAATACGGAAACGTTTCGTTTTTTCACGTTTCGTAACAAGAGTAATTGGACTGGCGTAAAGTGAGACTGACGAGGCAATGATTCCATGTTGGAGCATTTGCTCTATTTGGGTTTGTATTTCTTGTTGGTCGTGTAGTGGCATTCTATATGGACGTAATGCTATTATTTTATTTGTGGTGGTATTAATTTTTACCGGTGGTATGTTCAATTTGGGCACATTGTATTTATTAGTAGAGAACACTTGCGAGAATTCGTATAGAATTGGGTGAAGTTCGTGTGGACAATGTTCAAACTGAGGTGCCGCATTAGAAGGTACAGATAACTCTATATCGTTAGCAGGAGATATAGTGGTTGATACAATAGTGGGGGAACATATAATTGGGGTAGGGTCCGCCACGTGTAAACAGGACTGGTTCGAGGGAAGCGTGGTAAAAATAGTTGTTTCCCTCGGTTGAATGGGACATAAATCTTGTTTGCACTTGGTGAACTTATAGACATTCGTTGGGAGAGCATCATTCATTTGATAAATTTGGAGATTATTAAAATCTATACTTAATTTAAATATTTTAAGGGTATTAATAGATAAAATATCAACAGGTAGTGAAGCTCCTATTATAAAAAAAAATAGTTTTTGGGTGAGGTTACCTATTTTAAGTTTTAAAAAAATATATCCTAGGGTATTTACATTATAGGCTATTGCGTTTATAGTTAAACTGTACTGATGGATAATAAATTTATATGGTAATCTATTTTCTATGGTTCTTAAAATATCCAAGTTACGTATGTTAATAGATGCTCCCGTGTCTATTAAAAAGGGCAAATTTACATTTGGTGACAGTTCAGTCCATTTTATGAGCTGTTCAACGAAAAATGGTTGCAGGTTTTCCTACCGTTGAGTTGCTCGCGGGGCTTGTAGAGTCGTCTTGGCTTGCAGCTTGGACTTAGTGAACATGGCTCAGAGATTGGACGTTGGGCCGGGTGTAGGTACCACATTTTGGTACAGTGGTTGTGCGTGGTCTGGCGCTGTAGACTTGGCTTGTTCGGTCCTGTGGGAACCTTTGTTCACACTGGGAGTGCCAGTGAATAGCATTGCATTACTTGCAAGGCGAGGGTGGGGGTGTAACTTGGTAGGTTACACGTGATAACCGCTGGTTGTTATACCGCGGTGGTGGGTTGTGGTAGGTTAGATGTGGGGCCTTGTCTACTTGGCGCTGGTACGCTGCACTGGTGGCACACTGAGTTCTCCTTATTCTTGACACTAGGTCGAACCATTCTTTAATGGTGTTTGGCTTCACAGTTGCGATTAATCGCTGGTCTGCGACGGGTAGTCCTTCGGTCAGAGACTCTATTAATATGTTGGCGGGTAGGTTTATTTTCATGCCCATTACCGTTTTGTTTTGGTAGTAGTCTTATAGGGGCATTTGGGGTGTTAATTTGATGGCCAGGAAGCTTGCAAACGACGCTTCTGTCGTTTTTAGAAATAAGTCTATCAGTGTCTGGCGGGCTTCATTATAAAATAACCTATCTAACCGTAGGCTTCGGAAATATTGGAGGGGCTTACCTTGCAGGTAGCAGGGTAACTTGCGTAGGCGGTCCTTGTAGGTCAGCTCCGCTCGGTTTGCTTGGGCATCGAAGTTGTCGAAAAAGCTCTGGGCTTCAAAGGTACCATCGTATGGACTCACGTCTATCTCCCTCGGAGATCGGGCGACCAGCAGCTTACTCAGGGCATCGGCAATATGTGTCAGCGAGTCTGCGGAGGTCCTTTGGGGCTGCGACATTTCCTCCTCTTCAAATGTCGTCTCTTGTTTGAGGACAGATGGCCCGGTCGAATCGTTGGACTGGTGGTTTGCTCTTCCATCTTTGCACTTTCTCGCTTCTATCTGGACTATCTGGCCTTCTTCGTTAGGTATCCTTCGTTTTGGTTATCCTGTTGACTAACTGTGATGATGAGGTCTGGTAGCCTCTTGTAGAATCCTGTCGACTAAAACTGTGATGAGGTTTCCAGTCGACTTAAACTATGGTGTGAGTCCCTGTCAACTCTCGCTATACTGTGTTGACCGAGAGGAACAGTCAGGATGGGTAGTTTTCCAGTACCGCTCGCACCTTGGAAGACCTTTTACAGTTCTCACAAAGTACAGGCAGTCATGGTCGAGGAAGAGTGGAAAGTTTGGGAATTTCCACACAAAAAAAAAACAAAGACAGTTGCACTAGGAAAGTTCCGTGAGCAGATTAAAGTTGAGCTAGGAGCGAAAGATGGAGATGGAAGAGTTCTTACTGGTCTACATGGTGGATGAGGTGGACCTGGTGTACAACCGACGAGGGCTCACGCAGATGGTGAAGTGACTGTTAAGTGACTGTAAAGTGACTGTATTTTTAGGTTGAAACGGAGGCTTTATATACCTTTTCCGAGAAAGGAAGCATTGCATTACAGCACATGCGAGAGGGACGTGAATCGTCTGGTGAAATTCTAAACTGACGCCGTGGCAGTTTTCATCTTTAGACCTTGTTGTTTTGGGACTTCCATCTATCTCGAATTTAGACGTTTTTGACATCTATCTCTTTAGCTCAACTCTTAATCTATTACAGCGTTTTATTTATTTATTCTCAGTTTGTACAAAGTACAATGCATATACATATGATGATGTAATGACACATGTCAATAATGCGTATAATCATTTACAGATGTGTTTCTATTATACAACATGAAAATATTGTTATAGGTTATATACAATATGGGGTTGTTGGTTTAAATTACCATATATATATTTATGTTATATAAAGGTAGTATTTAAAGGAGTTATATAAAGGTATTATTTAAAATGTTATTTTAAATGTTATATTAAAATATTTTATTTAGAATTATGCTAAATTAGGGTGTTATTTTATTTAAAATTATATTTCATCTATTCAAATACTCTGTTTAAATCGACCGCCAGAGGTCACGCTTTTCTCTATAAATAATCATTGTTGTTGTTCCCCGTTGGTCGGCTCAAACATGTTTGTAATTATGTAAATAATATTTTGTTTTGTTTATTCTTACGCTTTGAGCCATGCAGTACTTTTACCAAATTATGTTTATTCTAAAGCTCAATTAAAGCAATCTCTTATCAAAACTATTTTTTATTACACTTTCAAGATTTTAGACACGACTGCATCACCAATACCATTTAGTCCTAAAAAAGAACCCGCAAATAACTAACATAGTAAAATCCTCAAGATAATTAAATACAAGCAGAAAACCATCTCTTTTCTCTATATAAGAATAGCCGATAGGATATTTACCTGTTTGTTAAATATTTCAAATTCAAATATCAAATCTTCCAATCAAAAATAGCTTTCTCAACCACAAATATCCTAATTAAACAAGACAGCCCAATTCAACAAACATACCTATCTCCACCAATCATGGTATCTTCGAGCCATAAACATCTCCACAAAAAACATAGCCTTCTTCCGTACAGCCATCTCCGGAGATCAACTCCACCCATCCTCTGCAACACCAGTCATCTCCATCTACAGCCAAATCCAGCCATCACACCTTCCGCACAACGCCAGGCATCTCCCGAGATCTTCAAATCCAGCCCATCATCCATTTCAAGGTACTTTGTATCTACCTTTTACATGATTTACCTCGTTTTTAATTTTTAATTCTCACTCATGTTTACAATATTTACAATCGCTTTTTATGTATAGTTATTTCCCTTTTTGTTAACTCATTCTTGGATACCAATTTTACCATACCGTTTTTGCCCTTTAAATTAGAACCACACCTTTTAATCCTTTTAAGCATTTTATTTATTTGTATAATTAGTTCTCTCTCCTAAATATTTTTATTCCATATACCAATCAAAACATTTGCAATTAAACCATTTGAACCTTATCGTTTTTATAGTACCATATGTAAAACAGTCGGCCGGGAGGACACAACAACAACAACAAATTAACATATTTCTCACATTCAATATCTTTATTAAAAAATAGCTAAAATTTAATGGTTTTTTTTTTCATATTTTTCAATTTTTCTTTTCCAATATGTTCAAAATTCCCTATTGCTTATCATATGAGCACAATGCCCTATGGCTTCACATTTATATTTAAAATTCCCTAACTTTTGATATGTTATTTTCTTATTCAATCTCTTGTCAAAATGTTTTTATTTACAAAATTTGCATTTTCACCCCCTTTTAAATTTCTTTTTAAATGCCATAATCTTTTAATATGTTTCTCATTTCGCCTAACAAATATGTAAATATACCGTAGTAAACATATGTAAATTTAAACTTTTGTTTTGTTCACCTTGAATTTTTAAAAATGATCCTTCTTTATTCTTACCATTAATTTTTCTTAACATGTTCATTCCTTGTTTTTGCATTTTGCCTTTTTTTACATATTACCCTTGCCTTTTATTGCTTTTTCACAAATGCCTTTTATTTTTTTCTTATAATCATCAATGTTTTTTCAATGCTATCATATTTTATTTTCATCAATATTCCTTTTAATAATTCTGCATTTTATTTTTATTCCTCATTAATATAATATGTGTATCATTATCTCATGTTTTTCCCAATCTATTGGCTCACAATAAGCCAATATGATCAAGGGGTATAATATTTTTATTTCTAACTTTCAATTTTTATTCATTTTATTTTACTTCCTCATTTTATCATTTATATGTGCATCATTTTTGCGATTTTCTGTCTATATTGCTTCCCACCCAAAAACCAATATGATAATGGAATATCACATTTTAATTTTTCATTTCTTCACCTATAATTTTTGTCCTCATTTACATTTATATTATTTTGTAATTTCCTGTCTATATTGGTTAACAACAAACCAATATGAATATGGATTATCACATTTTTATTCACTTTCTACCAACAATATTTGTAATCATTCACACTTTATATAAATTTCTTTCCTGTCTATTGGTTAACATCCAAGAACCAATATGATAAGTGAATATCACCTAATGTTATTTTCGTTCCATCAATCCTTTTATCTTTTTTTAAAACTATATTTTTTTATCACCTTTCACTCTACCCATATTATTTTCTTCACAGGGGAGAAATGTTATATAAAGGTGTAGCGACTACACTTTGTTTCAGCGAGCCGAGCTAAGACGGCCTCGGCATCAACACTTCACCACGCATGCGCGTGGGACGTCATCAGAGACGCTGGACTTGCGGTAAACATGTAGGGTTAACTCCGGCGGCCGTTATTTCAGCCGTTGCTTCTTTTCTATTTCTATATTTCTGGCTTTAAATAAATTAATTTTAATTATAATTTTATCAGCAGCCTTTCCACAAGCCACACCAACATCACGCAACAATCCTACAAATTGGTGAGCCGGACGTGATGCAAAAGTTATTTTAATCACACTTCTATATTTTTTTATTTCATCCACGAAACTTTCAACAGCCCCAGAATGCAAGACGCAACTACGGAACATCCGGAAGGGCCAACATCCACGGCACCCTCCCAAATATCAAGATTGGCTTTCCGTGCACCACCATTCTGGCCCAACGATGTTGAACTGTGGATAAGCCAGCTAGAAGCCGCTTTCGGTCTAGCCGATATCTCTAGGACGAAACTAAATTCCAAGCAACGGTAACGAGCCTAGACCAGCCAACCCTTACTTACGTCGCGGACATCGTAACGGCCCCCCCACCCTCTGGTAAATACGATGCGCTGAAAGCAGGCCTTCTCCAACGACTCGGTCAATCAAAACAAACTAAAATCTTACAGGTTCTGGATGGGCGTCCCATGGGAGATCAGAAGCCATCAACAGTCCTAGCCGCGATGCAACATCAGGCAGGAAGAAATTTCTCCGATACAGTACTGAAAATGCTGTGGACTCGACGCCTACCTCAGGACATAAGAACCGCTCTCGCAGCATCCTCTGAAACAAGTTTGAGTAAGCTGGCGGAAATGGCAGACAACATACACGAAGCCATACTGCCAACGGTCTCAGCAGTGGACCAACCAAGCACAGGTCATAGCGCGGAAGCCCACCAACAGCTGATGACGCAAATCCAAGACCTGCATACGCAAATCGAAGCTTTGAAGTCATCCATGGACACCCCACACAATCGCTATCCGAACGCTAGGTACCCGACCCACAACAAAAAAGGAAACGCAGGAACTTGCTGGTACCATATGAAGTTTGGAGCGCAAGCTAGGAAGTGCCTTCAACCATGCAACTTCAAGGTCCAAGGAAAACGAATACGCCCGCCGTCAGTAGGAGCCACTGACGGCGCAGGCCTTACTCGCCGGCTCTTCATTACGGACCGACGCAGCGCCTATTTGTTTTTGGTCGACACTGGAGCCGAAGTCTCAGTGATTCCACCACCAGTAAAAAACGCTATGCCCTCGCACAGGCAGCTTTTCGCAGCTAACGGATCTATCATCCACACTTACGGGGAACGACATCTTGAGCTTGACCTCGGTCTCGGACGATTATTCCGTTGGCCTTTCATCATAGCCGACGTCGGCGTGTCCATCATCGGCGCAGACTTTCTCCGACATTACGGGCTGATAGTAGACCTGCGGAATCACCGGCTGAGCGACCCAGTATCTTCCCTTCACTCCATTGGACAAGTTTCACCTTCCCCCGCTGTTAGCATTCACCTTACAATCGCCAATTCGCCTTACTCCAGAATACTCAGACAATTCCCAGAGCTCACTAGTCAGAATCTTGTAAAAAGCCCTCCCCGTCACTCAGTGACTCATCATATCGTCACAAAGGGCCCCCCGATTGCAGCAAAACCGCGACGACTCCCCACGGACAAACTCGCCGCGGCAAAGAAAGAATTCGCCTTCATGATGGAGAAAGGCATCTGTCGTCCATCCAAATCACCGTGGGCCAGCCCTCTACACCTAGTACCCAAAAAAGACGGCTCGCTACGACCATGTGGAGACTACAGGAAACTGAATGCCGCTACCGTCCCCGACCGATATCCAGTCCCTAACATTATGGACTTTGCATCGCATCTGCATGGTAAGAAAATATTTTCTACTATCGATCTGGTTAGAGCGTACCACCATGTGCCCGTGGAACCTAGTGATATCCCTAAGACTGCCGTTATTACGCCTTTCGGCCTTTTCGAGTTTCCCCGCATGTCCTTTGGCCTATGTAACGCAGCCCAAACCTTTCAAAGGCTCATCAACGAAGTACTCCAAGGTTTGGATTTTGCATATGCCTACATTGACGACGTGCTTATCGCATCCGATTCAGAAAATCAACATGTATCCCATCTTCAACAACTTTTTGGTCGCCTTCGAGACTACGGCCTGACGATCAACGAAACCAAATGCACCTTCGGCCAACCTTCAGTCAAATTCTTGGGGTTTATCATCACTAACGCCGGAATCTCGCCGGACCCTCAGCGAGTACAAGCAATTAAAGACATCCCAATCCCTGATACTGTCGGAAAACTTCGACGTTTTCTGGGTATGTTAAATTTCTATCGGCGCTGCCTCCCCAATGCCGCTAGTACTCAGGCACCACTCCACGCCATGGTCGAAGGGCGCAAGAACGCATCCTGCCAATGGACCCCAACAGCACTCCAGGCTTTCGACCAGTGCAAATTTCAACTAGCCAACGCTGCCCTCTTGCACCATCCTTTTCCAGAAGCGCCTCTCTGCCTTACGGTAGATGCCTCGGATTTTGCTGTGGGCGCCGCGCTTCACCAGCAGGTTGGCAACAATTTCCAACCAATAGCGTTTTTCTCAAGGAAACTAGACGCTGCACAAAGAAAATACAGCGCATACGACAGAGAACTCCTGGCGGTATACTTGGCTATCAAGCATTTCAGGCATTTATTGGAAGGGCGACAATTTCCGGTCTATACGGACCACAAACCTCTCACATGCGCCTTTCAACAAAATCTGGACAAAGCCTCACCGCGCCAATGTCGACACCTCGATTTCATCGGGCAATTCACAACAGACATCCGCCACATCGCGGGCTGTGAAAATGTACCTGCAGATTTCCTGTCACGTGTGGAACCCATCTCCCATCACCAACCTTATGACCAGAAATCCCTCGCCGAAGCACAAGCAGAAGACCAGGAGCTACAAGCTCTCTTGACATCGGAAAACCGCAGCTCACTACAACTGGAAAAAGTACAAATCCCAGAAACGAACATTTCCCTGTACTGTGACGTTTCCACAGCAAAACCCAGACCATTCGTACCCGCATCCTGTCGCCGAATAATTTTTTCTGCATACCACAACTTGTCTCACCCCGGAGTACGAGCTACAACAAGGATGGTCACCGCCCATTACGTCTGGCCGGCCGTCAAGAAGGATTGCGCACTTTGGACTCGCGCCTGCCACCGCTGCCAAGTCTCCAAAACCGCTAGACACACAAGAACGCCCCTTCAGTCTTTTAGTCCCCCAGACGGAAGGTTCAGTCATGTTCACATTGACCTGGTCGGACCATTACCACCGAGTGAAAACTATCGGTACATATTCACCTGCGTCGACCGATTCACTAGGTGGCCCGAAGCCCTACCCATACAGGACATCACCGCCGAAACAGTAGCAAATGCCTTCCTATCGGTCTGGATATCTCGTTTTGGCGTGCCAGCAAAAGTGACTACAGACCAAGGCAGGCAGTTTGAATCAGCACTTTTCGGTGAGTTGACACGGCTTCTGGGAATCAACAGAATTAGGACATCACCGTACCACCCAGCAGCAAACGGCCTGGTAGAAAGATTCCACAGACAGCTGAAAGACTCCCTTCGCTGTCACGATTCCACGAGCTGGTCCTTGAAACTTCCCCTGGTGCTCCTAGGGATTCGTTCGTCGCTAAGGGAAGATCTCAACACCACAACCGCTGAGCTGGTCTATGGGAAGCCCCTACCCCTTCCAGGAACATTTTTCGAGGACCCCCCCCTCTGCAAGCTCGCCTACCGAACCGTGGCTGGAGGACTTCAAGCGCGCCATGGCATCTCTGAAACCTGCACCAAGCAAACCACATGGGAACCGCCACGTTTACGTGCCCAAACCACTCGAGACATGTTCCCATGTCTATCTACGTCGGGACCTGATATTGCCACCGCTAGCTCCCCCATACGACGGTCCA
Organism: Cordylochernes scorpioides; assembly: GCA_030710605.1. Lineage (NCBI taxonomy): Eukaryota > Metazoa > Arthropoda > Arachnida > Pseudoscorpiones > Chernetidae > Cordylochernes > Cordylochernes scorpioides. Next base: position 39,819,781 of record CP092872.1, on the reverse strand, counting down.
TATGAAGTCCTTTTTAGGAAACCCAAAATTTACAAACTGAAAATTAAAAAGAGATCCACGTGGGTGTCAATCGACCGCCTCAAGCCTGCTTTCACTTCAGAAGGACCGATGTTTTCCCAAGACCCGAACTTAACAAGCCAATAAGATTGCATAGGATCGCTGGAAAGATCCTACTGGAGGGGGAGTAGTGTAGCGACTACACTTTGTTTCAGCGAGCCGAGCTAAGACGGCCTCGGCATCAACACTTCACCACGCATGCGCGTGGGACGTCATCAGAGACGCTGGACTTGCGGTAAACATGTAGGGTTAACTCCGGCGGCCGTTATTTCAGCCGTTGCTTCTTTTCTATTTCTATATTTCTGGCTTTAAATAAATTAATTTTAATTATAATTTTATCAGCAGCCTTTCCACAAGCCACACCAACATCACGCAACAATCCTACAAAGGTATTATTTAAGGTGTTATGTAAGGGTGTTATTTAAAATTTTATATTAAAATATTTTATTTAGAATTATGCTATAATAGGGTGTTATTTTATTTAAAATTACATTTCATCTTTTCAAATACTCTGTTTAAATCGACCGCCAGAGGTCACGCTTTTCTCTATAAATAATCATTGTTGTTGTTCCCCGTTGGTCGGCTCAAACATGTTTGTAATTATGTAAATAATATTGTGTTTTATTTATTCTTACGCCTTAAGCCAGGCAATACCTTTACCAAATTATGTTTATTCTAAACCTCAATTAAATCAATCTCTTATCAAAACTATTTTTATTATTTTACTTTCAAGATTTTAGTCACGACTGCATCACCAATACCATTTAGTCCTAAAAAAGAACCAGCAAATAACTAACATAGTATAATCCTCAAGATAATTAAATACAAGCAGAAAACCATCTCTTTTCTTTATATAAGATATATATAAACGTGTAAAACAGGGATTTTATCTTCAATATATTTCGGTCAATAAAGGTCCTTAAAAATGTATTGTGTTTATAGGCTCATACGGACTGACCAACCCTACAGTTGTAACCGCTGGAAGGGTTCACCATAGATAGTTAGACCCCCCCCTAGGTTTTTCTATCTTCAAGTAATTATTCATATTTATCTTCGAAATTATTAGATATTATTTATTTATTAGCTCTTCACATAGAGCGATATCCTGTGCGGTACATTGTTCTGCATAAACATAGTTATTATTTTTCATTAAATATTCAATAAAGAGCTAATTGTCTAAAAATATATCGAACCAATAAATGATCACTAACGACTAAAGTGAATAATTTAGTTCACAAGGACATAATCGTACGAGAAATGAACTGCTCTATGCTTGCTTCAATGCTTCAACTCGAAAACTCGTGCGAACAGGTCTTTGAAAAAATAAACCATTAAACAATATCGATCGTTTATTGATCCTTTGCAAGGCATTTAATATTTTCTTAGTTTATTCATAAGTTTTTAAATTTAATTAAATATAAAATTATGTAAATATTGTTGAGATATTTTGTTCTCATTTTTTGCCAATTAGGCTTTTTTTTTTTTTTTTTGAGGTCGAAAAGAGAGGTGGTGCGTGGCGAAGTGTGGTTTAATAAACACCGATTGACAAATATAATTTATCAAATGATTCAGTGTGAAATATTTTGTTGATTTTTTAAAAAAGTGTGTGTTGAAGATAAAGGTCAGCGTCTGCTTGGCTTACTGCTCTTTGGAACGGAAGAAAAGAACATGTCGATGAATTATGAAGAAGACAATTAGCCACCGACCAGGATTCCCATCACCTTTCTCTCTGCAGCAGTTCTGAAATTATAAAATTAAATTTTACGAATTATATGAATAGGAAAATATAGTGCAAATGTGATATTGTACTGGGATAAGGTGCATATATTAGGAAAAAGGCATCTCCTTATCGTGTAACTGAAAGTTGCTAATAAGGGGATCATTTTTCTTAATTATATGTATATGTGTCTCTCAAAGCGATTGACCAAATGTAAACGTTAGTTTTGGAAATATTTGGTTCATAAAATTATTCATTAATAACTAAAATTTTCAAAAGGCTTTAAAATAGTTTTCCAAATCACTAACAATCGGCCAGAAAAAACAAGTGTTGATGAATATCACAAACCTAGAAATACGTAGGGTGAGATTGCGAATTAAGATATATTCCTAAACGAATATATATTGCTGTAGATGGGAAACCTGGAATTGTTAGTTCACACCTGAAGGGAAAGATGTTTATGGAGTGGCGTCACCCAGAATCGCCGACGTTAAATATTTCCAAACCGGTGCAAATGTGGCTTCAGTACCTGAGTAGATACGTTTATTTGGAAGGGATATATCGCACACACAACACAATTAGATTATTTATATAATAGCCTATACAGATGGATCATCAGACCCTACCCTGAGTAATGGAGGAGCCGGAATTAACATAATACATTACATAATACATAATACATCAATACATGGAACACGCATCAAAATCAAAGAAGGAGCAGTAAATATTTCATCAAACTTCACTTGTGAACTGACAGATATCTGGAAAGCTCTTGATATATGCCTGAACCAACCATCCCTGCACCAAGCAGAAAGTTTTTTAATATACAGCGACTCCAGATCTGCTCTAGAAGCAATTCAGAATGGCGTAACTAAAATCACGCAGAAAATACAGTCATTACTTACCCAACTGGAGCCATTGGAGAAGAACTATTCTACAATGGATTCCTGCCCATGTTGATAACGAAGGTAATTATATGGCAGATGAATTGGCAAAGGAAGCCAGAAAATTGAGTAAAAGGAAAGAACAAATGTCAGTATTTGACAATGATGCTTTGGCAAAATACACGATAATTAAACAAAAAAAATAAGAAAATATTAAACATGCTGAATAAACTCTGAGATAATAATTACGGAAATATATAACAAGATTTAGAAAAAAACAGCATAAAGGAATGGAAAAACATCCAGATGGCACAAAAACCTACAGAACATGCAACAACTGTTCTGGTGTGGAACTAACACCTACCCACATATTCCCATGCCCAGAAATGGCCGCAGCCTTGCATAAAATTGACAAGGACCCAGAGCCACAGCTTTACACACCCATGATAGTGGACATTGCTGCTTCTGTGATAGAGATGCATGGAGACCTCTGAGGCTCGTCGTTGGACACGACAACAACAACAACACAATTGCCAGAACGTTGGTAGAAGAGGGCAAATATAAACAAAGATATAAATCATAAATAATGACACCATCTGTATTTTAAAATGTAAACCATTTATAGCGCGAATGTTTATTTTTGAGTTGAAACATGTTATACTGTCCTTAAACAGCAATTATAAAATATTGAAGAGCCTAGCTCATCAGTGGTGAACCATCCTAGGCGTTTTGTCAGTTTAATCTACCATACCGCTCATTTAGTATATTGAATTAGAGAGCGGTATGGTTGATTTTAAACTGAAGAAACCGTTGGAAGGGTTCGCCACTGATGAGTCAAACCCTCTCAATATTTAATTATCACAATAAGATCAGTAATAAATGGATTCAATTAAAAAATAAATTAACGTGTTGTAATTTGATTATATTTTTAAAGATATGATTTAAATACAAGATGAAGTTGCCAAGGGATGTAATTCATGTATTTGAAGTAGCATTTCTCCTTTTATATATTCATTTACACAATGACTATAGTTTATCACACATCCAAGAAAAAAACGTGATGATGGTTTAAAGGAATAAGTCACTACACAATAATTCAGAAAATTCAGAAAAAAAATGCAAACCTGTATACCATGACTTCGGGCATTGGCTCCATTCTCCCGCAACTTTATGTATTCGTGCCTGTAATTCCTTTATTTGCCTCTTCACCGGCTTGAACACATTTTTGGGAAATTGACTGATAACAGGACTCTCTCTCTCTCTTCTCTCTCTTATCGAATACCAATCTCGAAATCGAAGCCTCCCCTGTTGGCTCTTTTATTTCTTAATTTTTAAAAACTGGTGATTTGGCTCATTATTTATCTCTATTACGTTTTGCCCCAATTTTAAAGGGTTAGGTGCCACCTTTGGTAAATACGATCTAAATATATAATAGATAATCAATTATGAGACATATAACGATGAAACGACAAGATTAGGGAGGGAGCGCTTCTGTCATTCAGCAATAATTCATTAACAAGCTCTATAAGGCATGTCTTTCCGCCAACATCTACATAAAACTGATATGAGATATGAGCTGCAAAAATGGATTTTATATGTACATGTTGAAGGACAGACGTGTGATGGATGATTACTGAATAAAATAAAAGCTTTACCTTAGTCTCCTTATTTCAGCGTATTTAATATTGTTTTGAAAATAGAGCAATCCATAGATTTATTTTTAATTAAAAAGGCATATATTGGATCAAAATATTATTTATTTTACCAATATTTCAGCTGGCTGAACGCCAACCTTTATCAAGGTGTTATAACATTTTAAAGTGTGTCAACACACTTGTTGACACACTTTAAAATGTTATAACACCATGATAAAGGTTGGCGTTCAGCCAGCTGAAATATTGGTAAAATAAATAATTTTTTGATCCAATATATGCCTTTTTAATTAAAAATTTAATATTGTGTGAAGGTTACAAAAATTATATTTTAAAATATATTAATAAAATAAAATGCTAAGCCAAGATATTTGGTATTCTTCTCAGTAAAGATATTAATTCAACGATTAAAATATGAATATATCTGAAGATATAGTTCAAGATCTAAGTTATTTACGAAACTAAAGAATCCATTTATCAATTTATTTGAATGAATAGCCATTTCAAAGCTATCTTTCCATTTGGAGATGTGCGCTTGTGTGGCAAATAGATTTGATTCGTTGATATTTTTGGCACATGCAATGATTTTGACAGTGAACTCAATTAACTCATCAAACGTCCTAATCAAACGATCTTGAATACACCTGGAAGACCCATACCCATTCGACCAGTAATATATATAATCATTTTCGCTATCCATTAGTATAAATTGAGTTCTTAATTTAAATAAATCAAAATTTAAAAGTTGTAGAAATAAAATAGGGAAAATGAAGTTATGAAGTACAAATACAAAAAATTGCAAAAATATTTCATTTTTTAAAAAACGATAAAGGGGGCTGCAACAAAGTTTAGACCAAAGCTTCAGCAGTTACGCGTCATATATATGGAGCGAAAAAATAAAAAAAAAGTAAGAGGTGAAGATATTTAGAGTGGGTGAAGAGCTAAAGACAGAGAACCAAGATAGTATTTATTAAAACAGATGAGATATAGAAAAGTTTATATTAAACGATTAAGGAACTCTTAAAAAAATGGTTAAACGAATAAGCATAAAAAAGATAAGAGGAATACGTCCTTCTACAGGCATGGATAGTTGTAAAACTAACGCATATAACCGATAGGGAAAATGAAGTTATGAAGTACAAATACAAAAAATTGCAAAAATATTTCATTTTTTAAAAACGATAAAGGGGGCTGCAACAAAGTTTAGACCAAAGCTTCGGCAGTTACGCGTCATATATATGGAGCATAAAAAGAAAAAAATGTAAGAGGTGAAGATATTTAGAGTGGGTGAAGAGCTAAAGACAGAGAACCATGATAGTATTTATTAAAACGGATGAGATATAGAAAAGGTTATATTAAACGATAAGGAACTCTTAAAAAATTGGTTAAACGAATAAGCATAAAAAAGATAAGAGGAATACGTCCTTCTACAGGCATGGATAGTTGTAAAACTAACGCATATAACCGATCATTGAGCCATTATAAAGAGGACAATATTTACATACATATATCTGTAAAACTAAAAGAATAACAAAATATTTATGACTTAGAATTTTGCATGTACAAAATTGGAGAAATTTAAAAATTAAATATTTCCATATATGACATATAATTTAATACGGTATAATCTAAAATTAAATATTAAATACGGAGATTAAAATATATAGAAGTTAGCGATCAATAAAATTGGGCTAAACACCAATTGCATATAAAATTAATACAGTCAGGACATTATCAAAGAGAATTTTCACTCATTGTTCCCTACCCATATTTAAAACAATAGAAAAAGCCAGAATAGTATCCACTTTAACTAAAGCAGGTTATCCCAGACCTTTTATTCATAGGCATTTCTATGATCCATCTGTTTCAAGATCCACCACTGTACACATAGCTACCTGTTTTCTTCCATATTCTGCCTCATCGCTTGCAATATCCAGAATCCTCCGTCCTTTTGGAATTAAAGTACACTACAATAGTTCTCCTTGTTTGTCCACCATATTAAGACATCCAATCACCAAAGCTGACAGTCCTAACCTTCCCATACATTCTGAAGGAGCAGTATATGTCGTCTCATGCCAAGATTGCTCATCCACATATGTGGGTGAGACAGGCAGAACCACATATATCAGACTAACCGAACACAAACGCAATATCCGTAATAAAGACCCTAAATCGCTAATATATCAACATACAGCACAAACAGGTCACCAGTTTAACTTAGATCACCCAAAAATCTTATACCGTAATCTTATACACAATAAGTACAATAGACTTTATTTAGAACTAGCGGACCCGCCCGGCTTCGCCCGGGTTTTACCCGAGTAAAAGTTTGTCTAACGAATCTCTCGATAAAGTGAACATTTTTTTCCCGGTCCCTTGAAAATACTCGATAAGTTGAATAAAATCAATATTAATTGGTTCCCTCGGTAATTGGAAGTTAAAGGAATAGTATCTTGCCTTGGAATTGTATCATTATTCTTGTATGGATGTACCCGGCTTCGCCCGGGTTTTACCCGAGTAAAGGTTTGTTTAACTAATATCTCGATAAAGTGAACATTTTTTCCCTGTCCCTTGAAAAATACTCGATAAGTTGAATAAAATCAATATTAGTTGGTTCCCTCGGTAATTGGAAGTTAAAGGAATAGTATCTTGCCTTGGAATTGTATCATTATTCTTGTATAGATGTACCCGGCTTCGCCCGGGTTTTACCCGAGTAAAGGTTTGTTTAACGAATCTCTCGATAAAGTGAACATTTTTTCCCGGTCCCTTGAAAAAATACTCGATAAGTTGAATAAAATCAATATTAATTGGTTCCCTCGGTAATTGGAAGTTAAAGGAATAGTATCTTGCCTTTGAATTGTATCATTATTCTTGTCTCAAATAAATTGCCGTGTCATCCTGAATTTTGTCTTTCCTAATTTTCTACATTACAAAATCATCGTATCATCATGATAATATTTAGAGCAGATTGTTGAATTATAACAGATAAATTAGAATATTTATCTTGATTATTTCTAGGCGAAAAGTTATTTCAAAAATTTTATTTGCTAGAAACCTTCCCAGTACTATACTAAATAACTTCCCAAAGTTTCATGGCGATCCAATGAGTGGTTTGGTCAGGCATAAAGGACAAACAAACAGACATACATTCATTTTAATATATATAGATATATATATATATATTAACAGTAATTAAACGTAACAGTAAGAAAATGTTGATTTTAAAATATTTTAATTAACAGTAATTAAACGTAACAGTAAGAAAATGTTGATTTTAAAATATTTTAATTTTAAAATATTTTAATTTTTTCATATTTTAAATATGTAAATAGAGTCTCTTAAGAAAGACCACCTAAAAACATGAATCAACTTGTTTCTCCTGTTGGTGGTCTCTCATTGAAGATTCTAATTGCTATTAAAGAATCTCTAATAGACCTTTAATAAGAGACTGCCTCTTGGAGAGACGGTGTAGCTACGAAATGGATATTCCCGGCTTCGCCCGGATTTTACCCGAGTAAAGGTTTGTCTAACGAATCTCTCGATAAAGTGAACATTTTTTCCCGGTCCCTTGAAAAATACTCGATAAGTTGAATAAAATCATTATTAATTGGTTCCCTCCGTAATTGGAAGTTAAAGGAATAGTATCTTGCCTTGGAATTGTATCATTATTCTTGTCTCAAATAAATTGCCGTGTCATCCTGAATTTTGTCTTTCCTAATTTTCTACATTACAAAATCATCGTATCATCATGATAATATTTAGAGCAGATTGTTGAATTATAACAGATAAATTAGAATATTTATCTTGATTATATCTAGGCGAAAAGTTATTTCAAAAATTTTATTTGCTAGAAACCTTCCCAGTACTATACTAAATAACTTCCCAAAGTTTCATGGCGATCCAATGAGTGGTTTGGTCAGGCATAAAGGACAAACAGACATACATTCATTTTTATATATATAGATCAGTCATATCCAACCAAATCAACAGCATTAATAGAAAAATAGATATCCCAGACATATACCAGGTTCTTTACAAATCTATATATATATATAAATGAATGTCTGTCTGTGTGTGTGTGTTCTCTATAGATTCAAAAACCATACATCCAATCGCCGTGAAATTTTGGGATATTATTAGGTATATCCCCGGAAAGGTTTTCGAAAAATAATTTCTTGAATATCTTGAATATCCTTAGAGTTATTTGCAGATTTGTAGCTTTAGCTCGCAAGCAGCGCCACCTTGCGACGGAGATAGGCTTAGGTTTGCCCCACCCCCTGTCGAGACGCCGGCCGGATGGACAGTCCAAGTACCCACCGACCAATCAGAGGGGTCAAGATGTCCTGGCGCGCGGGGGCAGAGTTGGTGACACAGCTGTGCCAAGTAGACAAGAAAAAAAGGCTCGGCGGGAACTTCATCCATCTTCCATAAACGACCATGATTTTATTCAACTTATCGAGTATTTTTCAAGGGACCGGGAAAAAATGTTCACTAGATAAAACGATGATTTTGGTAATGTAGAAAATTAGGAAAGCCAAAATTCAGAATGACACGGCACACAGGGACCGGGGAAAAATGATCACTTTATCGAGAGATTCAAATATACGAGTTTCAAATTATCAAAATATATCTATTATTTTCGAGTATTTTTCAAGGGACCGGGAAAAAATGTTCACTAGATAAAACGATGATTTTGTAATGTAGAAAATTAAGAAAGCCAGGATTCAGAATGACACGGCACACAGGGACCGGGGGAAAATGATCACTTTATCGAGAGATTCAAATTTACGAGTTTCAAATTATCAAAATATATCTGTTGTTTTTTTTTTATAAGTTTATAGAGAATTGCTTTAACAAATGTTCGTTAGACAAACTTTTACTCGTGTAAAACCCGGGCAAAAGCCGGGTACATCCGCTAGTAATCATATAATACTCTGATTCAATTTAAACACAAGAAGGTGGGACCCCTGTGTTTTGTGCTTGTCTTTAATATTTATAACTCATTTACAATTTATATATTTTATTCAATTAAGATAAAAATTACATAAGCATCACATTTAAATATATCCTAACCAACCAATTCTCTATTCTAACTATCTAACATTAAGCGATCTATTTACAGTTTGTTTTGGTCACTGGTCCAATATTTTTATTTTCATAGACCAAATTATGAGATTAATTCACAGATGAAAAATATGCAAAACAAATGAACAACTATATACATCAATTCCCCTTCTTAGGCTTGGCCCCACTTATTTATTTATTTACTCTCCATATCTCTGCGGACATCTGCGCTCCCTCTGAGGATACCTGGGGGTTGTAACACTTTTTTCCTCCGAGATTGGAGTTGGCACACATTCAGTATCATTCATATTAGTGGGATGTGATTTACTAGGCAACATTTTTTTAATCTAGTTTTGATGAACTTTTTTTTACTGTCACCTTGTTTTATTAAATAAACATTCCTTCCTAGTATTTTAATTATCTTTCCTGTATACCAAGAGGGATGCCCATTAGTAATCCACCTAAATTTCACAGTCTCATCCACTTTAAATTTACTGTTAACATATTGACCATTGACTTTGGAGACTTTTACTTCTTCTTTTGACAACACAGAAAGTCTTGATCTGATCTTTCTTCCAAGAAACAGTTCCGCAGGTGATGTCCCTTTCCTAATATTTACATCTGTCCTTATAAAGAACAAAGCCCTGGACAGAGCCAAATCTAGTTCCACCTGCTCGTTTTCATATAATAGTTTTTTTAGCAATTTCTTTACCTCTCTTACAGGGACTTCTGCCTGTCCATTCGACTTTGGGTGATATGGGGGAGATGTCACATGGGATATGCCATTCTTAGACAAAAAATCACCAAAGTCACTACTAAAGAAAGGAGGACCATTATCAGAAACCACTACTTGTGGAAATCCGTAGCGAGCAATACAATTTCTCATAAAATTTATACAAAAATATGCACTGGTAGATGGTACTTCAGAAACTTCAACCCATGAAGAAAATGAATCTACTGCTAGTAAAAACAGTCTGTTTTTGAAATTGAAATAGTCCATGTGAACCCTCCTCCATGGTCCTGCATATTTAGGCCAACTCTCAGTCCTTTGAGGAGGCAAACCTTCATTAGAAAGACAAGTTCTGCAATTTTTTGTAATTATTTATATTGAAGAGTCCATGCCGGGCCACCAAATAGATGAACGAGCCATCATTTTCATTTTATTAGTCCCTGCATGGCTCTCATGTAATAATTGAAGTACCTTTTCATGTAGACTTTTTGGGATAACCATTCTATTCTCCAGAAAAATACATTTTTGGAGAATGGTAAAGTCATCAATCCTTTTTAAATAAGGAATGAGATCATCATTGGGACTTGAGGGTAACTCCCCTGTCTCAATAATTTTATACAATTTGAATAAAGTTCTGTCTAAATGTGTTTCATGAGCCACAAGAACATGGTCAATGATGGAAGTATTTAAGAGTAAAATTTCACCACTCCCATCATTATATTCCACATTATTCTCTTGAAACTCTGGAAATCTAGAAAGGAAATCTGGAATAATATTATCCTTTCCTTTTTTATACTTAATTTCAAAACTAAAATTTGAAAGAGTTAGAGCCCATCTATGAAGTCTATTTGCAATGAGTGGAGACAAATTTGTTTTATCTCCAAAAATAGTTATTAAGGGCTTGTGATCAGTATAAATGGTAAATTTCCTACCAAAAAGGTAATTTTTTAATTTATTTACTGCAAAGACAATTGCAAGTCCTTCTCCTTCAACTTGAGAATATTTTCTTTCGTGAACATTTAAAGTTCTGGAAATGAAACACACAGGCCTTTCCTCCCCATCCTTCAAATGTGAAAGGGTTGCTCCTATTCCCACCTGACTTGCATCACAAGAAAGAATCAAAGGCAAATTTAGGGAATAATGCGATAAACATGTGGTCTCATCTAATGCATTTTTACAGGAATTGAAGGATCTATCTGTCCCAGCATTCCAAGACCATTTCACATTCTTTTTAATAGGTTGTATAAAGGATATGCTAAATCTGAAAGATTTGGCAAAAATTTATTATAAAATGACAAAAATCCAAGGAAGCTTTTTAATTCAGTTATATTCTTAGGAACTGGACAATTCTTTATGCAAGCTAGCTTGTCTTTAAAGGGGTATATACCAAATCCATTAATTTTATGTCCAAGATATTCAATCTCATTTTTAACAAACAAGCACTTATTTTTGTTTATCGTAAAATTATTTTCTTTAAGAATATTAAGTGTTCTCTTAAGAATATCTAAATGGCTTTCCAAATCCTCTGATGCAATAAGAATATCATCAAAATAAATGTAAACATCATTGATTCCCGAGAAGAAGGATTCCATTGTCTTCTGAAATATTTCAGAAGCAGTCTTTATACCAAAAGCCAAACGATTATATTTATATAAACCTTTGTGAGTGGAGACAACCAAATGCTTTTTTGAAATATCATCCATCTCAATTTGATGGTAAGCCTTTGACAAATCTAATTTAGTAAATAATTTCTTTCCTTGAAAACTACTTAAGACTGAATCAATGTTAGGGATAGGATATTTGACATCCTCTAAGTAAGGATTTAAACTATTTTTAAAATCAGCGCAAAGTCTAATTTGGCCATCTGATTTTGCAACACAAACAAGTGGTGAAGCACAATCACTTTTATCTATAGGAGACAAAATATTCAAATCAACCAATTTATCAATTTCATTTTCCACAAGTTGTTTTAAGGCAAAAGGAACTTGTCTGAATTTGTAAAATTTTGGGATAAAGTCAGCCTTCACATCAAAATGGCATTTGATACCTTTAATAGGGCCAGATTTGTATTCAAAAATGGATCCATAATCATTTATAAGTGAATCTACATTAAAAGAGTCCAATTTATGTGAATAATTGAAAGAAATATAAAAAAACTAAGGAAATCTCTTCCCAAAAGAAATTTAGAGCAATTTAAATCAGTTATGAGTATCTCAATGATCCTAGAAACATTTCTAAATTTTATATCAAATTTAGCCTTTCCCAAAATAGGTATTTTAGAACCACTATAGCCTGTTAAGATGGTATCACATTTATTTAATTTAATATTTTTGAAATATTTAAAGTAAACACATCCAGTTAAAGTAGTAATGGCTGCACCAGTATCAATTTCCGCCAAAAGTTCTATATCATTTACATACACTGTTTCAGTCAAAGGATGATGTAAATTTATATTATGTAATGACAAACTATTTTGAGAATTTGAAGGATTATTATCATTAGGTTTCGGCTTAAATTTATTAAAATTATTTTTAGAATTTATGGGCAATTTATGGTCAGACCTGTTTTTTTTATAACATATTGTAGAAATATGACCTAATCTACCACAAACTCTACAAGTAGCAGATTTAAAAAAACAATTATAATGTAGATGTTTAGTCTTACCACAGTGTTTGCAGGTATTATTAATGGCGTAAAGATTTTGTAGGGACTGATGGGCATTTTCGGATCCTTTGATTTTATGTAGGTCTTTATCCGCTGATTCCGCAGACAGAGCTATGTCCAATGCACCATCAAAAGTTATTTTTTCTTCCTGTAGGAGTTTCTTTTGGGTAGATGAATCAATGATGCCAGCAACAAATCTGTCACGTAGGGATTCTTGTAAAAAATCTCCAAAATTACACCTTTGAGCTTGTTCTTTTAGGCGTATCATATATTTAGAAATAGTTTCGCCTGACTTTTGATCCATTTTCTGAAATATGAATATTTCATATATTATATTGGTTTTTGGATTAAAATGTTTTAATAAGATCATACATAATTTATCAAAAGGAACTTGATCAACTTCCTCCGGAAAACTAAATTTCGCAAGATACCAAAATATTTAGGGCCTATGCTTGAAATAAGAAATGGCGTCTTAAAATCTTCCTTTGTTTTAGAAATTAACATAAATTGCTTCAAGCGATATATATAATTTTCAACATTTTCTAAATTCTCGTCAAATTTCTCAAACATACCTGAAGACATATTTGAAGTATAATTTCTTCTCACAAATCAATTTCTTTTTTCTTTACAAAATTCGCTTTTCCTCGTCGCTAGTTGTTTTGTGCTTGTCTTTAATATTTATAACTCATTTACAATTTATATATTTTATTCAATTAAGATAAAAATTACATAAGCATCACATTTAAATATATCCTAACCAACCAATTCTCTATTCTAACTATCTAACATTAAGCGATCTATTTACAGTTTGTTTTGGTCACTGGTCCAATATTTTTATTTTCATAGACCAAATTATGAGATTAATTCACAGATGAAAAATATGCAAAACAAATGAACAACTATATACATCACCCTGTCTTGTGTATCTTGGTGTTTAGCCCAATTTTATTGATCGCTAACTTCTATATATTTTAATCTCCGTATTTAATATTTAATTTTAGATTATACCGTATTAAATTATGTCATATATGGAAATTTTTAATTTTTAAATTTCTCCAATTTTGTACATGCAAAATTCTAAGTCATAAATATTTTTTATTCTTTTAGTTGTACAGATATATGTATGTAAATATTGTCCTCTTTATAATGGTTCAATGATCGGTTATATGCGTTAGTTTTACAAATATCCATGCCTGTAGAAGGACGTATAGTCCGAAAGCTTGCACAATAAATTTATAAAAGAAGCTCCTCTTATCTTTTTTATGCTTATTCATATAGAAAAGTTGTTGAGACATTGTTTATCAACACCAAAACCTGATTTTATTGCTTCACTTTGGAATATATTGTATAAATTTCATAAACTGAGGTACGAAAAGGATACACGCGCTCAAGTTTTAACTACTTTATTAAACTCAAATTTTCTAATCAATTTAATTATTTTTAGGGTGAAAGCAGGTTGCCGGGGTACAATCATCAGCAGTTTTGTACAGAAATTCGCCAAGAAGAAACATTTTACTTGATCGAACTAAGTGTTCACCAAATTCAACCATATATAACACACCTACTCTCTATCTATCTATATATATAAAAATGGATGTTTGTTGGTCCGTTGGTCCGTCCGTCCGTTCGTCAGTGATAATATTCTACATCGCTCAACCAATCGTGATGAAACTTTGGGAAGATGTTTAGTATACTACCGGGATGGTTTCTGGCCAATTACTCTTTAGAAATAACCTTTCGTTGCATTTTTATTTACCATAAAACGTAAATTCACTCGCAATCAGCGCCCCCTCGCGGCAGAAGTATGACCTTAAATAGCCTCGCATGAGCTTATTTGAAACGTCAAGCTTAGCCTATAGGTTAGGTACACAGCTTCGTACCCCCGCAACCTAGGTTCGAGGCTCAGCGTGGCTGTTTTTTTTTTTTTCATTTCTTTTATATTTTTGTAGCAAATTATTAAAAATATTGTTTTATTTAAAATGTAGGCTTTTAAAAAAAATTAACATAAACAATTTTTTAATAATATTTGTAACAAACCTAGGTTCGAGGCTCAGCGTGGGCGTCTTTTTTTATTTCCATTTCTTTTATATTATTGTAGCAAGGTCTGTTTTTACAGCATTATTATATTTTGGTTGGTTTATTTTGAATATGTTTGTTATGAAGGCTCTATGTAATACTATTTAGAGCACATTTTACATTTTATACACCTAAGCCCCCTCTTTTTAATATTGTAGCAAAGTATTAAAAGTATTATTTTATTTCAGATGTTTGCCATGACACTTTGGGAAGTTGTTTAGTATACTATCAGGACGATTTCTGGCGAATTATTTCAGAATAATATTTATAACAATAATTATAGCGAAATTAAGCCATAGTGATTATATTCTGTTTGTGCATATATAAATATTTTACAGAAAATGTGAGAACGTTCTATTAGAATATATCGACAACAAAAAACAATACATATAAACGAGTTCACTGACTTATTAATGCAGTGATTATAATCAATGCTTACAATGAAGGGCTATATTATCTATATATATAAAAATCACTTTCAAATTTTAACGTAACGTTCCATTCTCAATCCCGTAGGGCTTTAGATCGGCTAAAACATTTTTATCTTTATAAGTGAATATTAACTTTACTGTACTGAATAGTTTAGTATAACGTTGATTTAACATATTACAATTTAGCCACAGCAACGCGTGGCCGGGTTCGCTAGTATTATATATTTTCTTATATACAAGTGTATACATACTTTTATATATAAATATATATATATTGTAATGTGGATTTTATCCTGTAGGATGACTTTAGTGTAGTTGGTTAGATGCAGTCGATGTGACCTCAATGTTCAGAGTGGCTTCAGGCGTGAATGGTCAAGGCAAAGCATGATGGATGTCACCACAGAGATGGCGAGAGAGAGTGAAGCCGACCCCGATCAAGGCAGGTCTGTACATGGGGGTCTTTCAATCATCGTGTCTCAGAGGGAACTGAACTGTTTTTGAGCCAAAGGGGCACACCTGGTACCCCAACATGTTTTTCTGACCTTTTTTCCTGTCTGGCGCCGGGCTGTCACTCAATCGAATTTTATTATGTTGCTATGGTAATACATGATGGCCAAACTTGCTAGTTGAATTTTGTTACATATCGGGATTTAAGTATATATTGGAATATATATATATATAAGTGTGGCGACTACACTTTGCTTCAGCGAGCACGAACTAGAACGGCCTCGGCAACCGCAAGCGTCAACCTGACTACGCATGCGCGCGGGACGTCATCAGAGACTCTGGCCACTCGGCGGTAAACATCTAGGCTAACTCCGACGGCCGTTACTTCAACCGTTGCTTCTTTTCTATTTCTATATTTCTGGCTTTAAATAAATTAATTTTAATTATAATTTTATCAGCAGCCTTTCCACAAGCCACACCAACACATCATGCAACGATCCTACAAATTGGTGAGCTGGACGTGATGCAAAAGTTATTTTAATCACACTTCTATATATTTTTTTTATACGAAACTTTCAACAGCCCCAGAATGCAAGACGCAACTACGGAACAACCGGAAGGGCCAACATCCACGGCACCCTTCCAAATATCAAGATTGGCTTTCCGTGCACCACCATTCTGGCCCAACAACGTTGAACTGTGGATAAGCCAGCTAGAAGCCGCTTTCGGTCTAGCCGAGATCTCCCGCGACGAAACTAAATTCCAAGCAACGGTAACGAGCCTAGACCAGCCAACCCTTACTTACGTCGCGGACATCGTAACCCCCTCCCCCCCACCCTCTGGTAAATACGATGCGCTGAAAGCACGCCTTCTCCAACGACTCGGTCAATCAAAACAAACTAAATTCTTACAGGTTCTGGATGGGCGTCCCATGGGAGATCAGAAGCCATCAACAATCCTGGGCCGCTCTCGCAGCATCCTCTGAAACAAGTTTGAGTAAGCTGGCGGAAATGGCAGACAACATACACGAAGCCATACTGCCAACGGTCTCAGCAGTGGACTAACCAAGCACAGGTCATAGCGCGGAAGCCCACCAACAGCTGATGACGGAAATCCAAGACCTGCATACGCAAGTCGAAGCTTTGAAGTCATCCATGGACACCCCACACAATCGCTATCCGAACGCTAGGTACCCGACCCACAACAAAAAAAGAAACGCAGGAACTTGCTGGTACCATATGAAGTTTGGAGCGCAAGCTAGGAAGTGCCTCCAACCATGCAACTTCAAGGTCCAAGGAAAACGAATACGCCCGCCGTCAGTAGGAGCCACTGACGGCGCAGGCCTGAATCGCCGGCTCTTCATTACAGACCGACGCAGCGCCTATTTGTTTTTGGTCGACACTGGAGCCGAAGTCTCAGTGATTCCACCACCAGTAAAAAAACGCTAGGCTCTCGCACAGACAGCTTTTCGCAGCTAACGGATCTATCATCCACACTTACGGGGAACGACATCTTCAGCTTGACCTCGGTCTCGGACGATTATTCCGTTGGCCTTTCATCATAGCCGACGTCGGCGTGTCCATCATCGGCGCAGTCTTTCTCAGACATTACGGGCTGACAGTAGACCTGCGTAATCACCGGCTGAGCGACCCAGTATCTTCCCTTCACTCCATTGGACAAGTTTTCCATTCCCCCGCTGTTAGAATTCACCTTACAATCGCCAATTCGCCTTACTCCAGAATACTCAAACAATTCCCAGAGCTCACTAGTCAGAATCTTGTAAAAAGGCCTCCCCGTCACTCAGTGACTCATCATATCGTCACAAAGGGCTCCCCGATTGCAGCAAAACCGCGACGACTCCCCACGGACAAACTCGCCGCGGCATAGAAAGAATTCGCCTTCATGATGGAGAAAGGCATCTGTCGTCCATCCAAATCACCGTGGGCCAGCCCTCTCCACCTAGTACTCAAAAAAGACGGCTCGCTACGACCATGTGGAGACTACAAGAAACTGAATGCCGCTACCGTCCCCGACCGATATCCAGTCCCTAACATTATGGACTTTGCATCGCATCTGCATGGTAAGGAAATATTTTCTACTATCGATCTGGTTAGAGCGTACCACCATGTGCCCGTGGAATCTAGAGATATCACTAAGACTGCCGTTATTACGCCTTCCGGCCTTTTCGAGTTTCCCCGCATGTCCTTTGGCCTATGTAACGCAGCCCAAACCTTTCAAAGGCTCATCAACGAAGTACTCCAAGGTTTGGATTTTGCATATGCCTACATTGACGACGTGCTTATAGCATCCGATTCAGAAAATCAACATGTATCCCATCTTCAACAACTTTTTGGTCGCCTTCGAGACTACGGCCTGACGATCAACGAAACCAAATGCACCTTCGGCCAACCTTCAGTCAAATTCTTGGGGTTTATCATCACCAACGCCGGAATCTCGCCGGACCCTCAGCGAGTACAAGCAAGTAAAGACATCCCAATCCCTGATACTGTCGGAAAACTTCGACGTTTTCTGGGTATGTTAAATTTCTATCGGCGCTGCCTCCCCAATGCCGCTAGTACTCAGGCGCCACTCCACGCCATGGTCGAAGGGCGCAAGAACGCATCCTGCCAATGGACCCCAACAGCACTCCAGGCTTTCGTGCAGTGCAAATTTCAACCAGCCAACGCTCCCCCCTTGCACCATCCTTTTCCAGAAGCGCCTCTCTGCCTTACGGTAGATGCCTTGGATTTTGCTGTGGGCGCCGCGCTTCACCAGCAGGTTGGCAACAATTTCCAACCAATAGCGTTTTTCTCAAGGAAACTAGACGCTGCACAAAGAAAATACAGCGCATACGACAGAGAACTCCTGGCGGTATACTTGGCTATCAAGCATTTCAGGCATTTATTGGAAGGGCGACAATTTCCGGTCTATACGGACCACAAACCTCTCACATACGCCTTTCAACAAAATCTGGACAAAGCCTCACCGCGCCAATGTCGACACCTCGATTTCATCGGGCAATTCACAACAGACATCCGCATCATCGCGGGCTGTGGAAATGTACCTGCAGATTTCCTGTCACGTGTGGAACCCATCTCCCATCACCAACCTTATGACCCGAAATCCCTCGCCGAAGCGCAAGCAGTAGACCAGGAGCTACAAGCTCTCTTGACATCGGAAAGCCGCAGCTCACTACAACTGGAAAAAGTACAAATCCCAGAAACGAACATTTCCCTGTACTGCGACGTTTCCACAGCAAAACCCAGACCATTCGTACCCGCATCTTGTCGCCGTATAATTTTTTCTGCATACCACAACTTGTCTCACCCCGGAGTACGAGCTACTACAAGGATGGTCACCGCCCATTACGTCTGGCTGGCCGTCAAGAAGGATTGCGCACTTTGGACTCGCGCCTGCCACCGCTGCCAGGTCTTCAAAACCACTAGACACACAAGAACGCCTCTTCAGTCGTTTAGTCCCCCAGACGGAAGGTTCAGTCATGTTCACATTGACCTGGTCGGACCACTACCACCGAGTGAAAACTATCAGTATATATTCACCTGCGTCGACCGATTTACTAGGTGGCCCGAAGCCCTACCCATACAGGACATCACCGCCAAAAGAGTAGCAAATGCTTTCCTATCGGTCTGGATATCTCGTTTTGGCGTGCCAGCAAAAGTGACTACAGACCAAGGCAGGCAGTTTGAATCAGCACTTTTCGGTGAGTTGACACGGCTTCTGGGAATCAACAGAATAAGGACATCACCCTACCACCCAGCAGCAAACGGCCTGGTAGAAAGATTCCACAGACAGCTGAAAGACTCCCTTCGCTGTCACGATTCCACGAGCTGGTCCTTGAAACTTCCCCTGGTGCTCCTAGGGATTCGTTCGTCGCTAAGGGAAGATCTCAACACCACAACCGCTGAGCTGGTCTATGGGAAGCCCCTACCTCTTCCAGGAACATTTTTCGAGGACCCCCCCTCTGCAAGCTCGCATACCGAACCGTGGCTGGAGGACTTCAAGCGCGCCATGGCATCTCTGAAACCTGCACCAAGCAAGCCACATAGGAACCGCCACGTTTACGTGCCCGAACCACTCGAGACATGTTCCTATGTCTATCTACGTCGCGACCTGATATTGCCACCGCTAGCTCCCCCATACGACGGTCCATATGAAGTCCTTTTTAGGAAACCCAAAAATTACAAACTGAAAATTAAAAAGAGATCCACGTGGGTGTCAATCGACCGCCTCAAGCCTGCTTTCACATCAGAAGGACCGATGTTTTCCCAAGACCCGAACTTGGCAACTCAATTAGCTTGCATAGGATCGCTGGAAAGATCCTACTGGAGGGAGAGTAGTGTGGCGACTACACTTTGCTTCAGCGAGCACGAACTAGGACGGCCTCGGCAACCGCGAGCGTCAACCTGACTACGCATGCGCGCGGGACGTCATCAGAGACTCTGGCCACTCGGCGGTAAACATCTAGGCTAACTCCGACGGCCGTTACTTCAACCGTTGCTTCTTTTCTATTTCTATATTTCTGGCTTTAAATAAATTAATTTTAATTATAATTTTATCAGCAGCCTTTCCACAAGCCACACCGACACATCAGCAACAATCCTACAAATATATATATATATTAGGAAAAAGGTATCTCCTTATCGTGCAACTGAAAGTTGCTGATGGCTTGCGCCAGCTATCGGAATAAATATAAACTATTCTCGTTGATTTTTATTTATTCCAGAATTGGCCAAATACCCATTCTTGATTAATCAAGAAAAGCTAACCACGGACGCGTTTCGGGCTGTTGGCCCTCATCAGCGTGTTGCAAGCTGTACCTCAACGACCAAAAGAATTGGTCATTAAGGCATCCTGAAAAATTATGAAACGGGTAGTTAAGGCCAGAATTGCGTGAGAACGCTACATAATGTGAAAAAATAGTACAAACGTAATATTGTACTGGGATAAGGTGCATAAATTAAGAAAAAGGCATCTCCTTATCGTGCAACTGAAAGTTGCTGATGGCTTGCGCCATCTATCGGAATAAATATCAACTATTCTCGTTGATTTTTAATTATTCCAGAATTGGCCAAATACCCATTCTTGATTAATCAAGAAAAGCTAACCACGGACGCGTTTCGAGCTGTTGGCCCTCATCAGCGTGGTGCAAGCTGTAGCCACCGCTGAGCGGCCGGCCGTTCGTGTCGCACACAATTCCCCAACTGCCCTAATAGCCCTGAGGTTCCAAGTAACGAGCCCCTTGGAATGTCGCTGATATCTCAAGTGACCGGACTTTACATCCTGTCTTAATAGTCCCGAGAACTCAGGGGCCCCTCTGGTCGCCCCTTGGAATGTCGCTGCTGTCTCAAGTGACCGGACTTTTACCCGCCCTTCTCTCTCTGGGTCAACTGTAGGTTTGCTTTATTATTCCTGGAAAAGTATATATTATGAAATATGGCCCCCGTTGAAGATGGCTGAACATGGTTTAAGTATACTTAAAGCTGGAGAAGCCAGAAATAGAGAAAATAATTTTACAGTTGAAATTAATTAAGGTTATGGTGACATAGTTTTATGTAAATAAAATATTGTATAGAACATAAGTAAATATTATTTACAAGCAGTTTTACAACACCGGAGAGTTTGATATTTAAGGGAATTTTGGATAATATCAAAGCTACAAAAGGCTATATACAATAAAATCTAATGTATTATAAGGGAAATGATATTGAGGAGTGTGAACAACGAGAAGGGGAGTCACATACACATGGTGAAATTATGAAGGTCATTAAGACTGGGGAACTCTACACTTTAAGATATTTTTCAGGCGTACATGGCAAGGGGAAACTTGGCATGGGCTTTCTATGCTATAGGTGTAGAGTACGAGAAATGAGGTTGAGGTTGGAAATTGTGTGAGCTCAGGACTGAGGTAAATATAGAACTACATACAATGTTAGAAATTTGGCGAACAGAGCGAGGGGAAACTTGCTTTGGGCTATTCTACCTTATGTATGCAGTTACTCGTGTAGCGAGTCCGAGGGGAAAAGTCTCGTGTGTAGGTGAGGAAGTCGCATGAACTTATATTAATTTGAGAAGATAAAATATTTCGAGATGCAAAGGTAGAATATAAGCGAACAGAGCGAGGGGAAACTTGCTTTGGGCCTTTCCACCTTAATTTTTTCGACACCAAGAGACTCTAGTAGTTTTAACTAATTGAAGGAAAGTATGCGCGCACAGTGCCAAAATTTGGGACGAGGACGGGGTTGTCCTTTACAATTTACAAGCGTATCGTACACGAGGTGTTTGACCCGTCGTGGGAGCTTGTGCGAGGAGATGATTTCGCGATGGGTTAAACGTAAAACCCATGTCTGCGCGAAATGATGACGGACAGGACAGAATCAGCGGCGATGTTTAACGTACCTCCGTGGGAAATATCGGAGGTAGGTTATATCGTGCTGGTTTGGACAGGGGACAAACATAGATTTGAAGACAGGGTCCGTGTGGCGAACGTGTGGCGCGAGAAGGAGGAGCGAAGCTATGCCGCTCGATGCAGATTGTTTAAGTACGAACAAAAAGAAGTTGATAAACATCTAGCAGTTAGTCAATCTGCATCCTGTGACGAACACACCAGTGCCTAGATGGTGTGGGTCGGTGGATATACTAGAGAGAAACTACAAAATATATTATCATAAATCAAGGGTGAAGGTTAGAATTTTGAAATGACAATATTGTTTGCAATAATGTTCGATAGTTGATTAATCAATAATTCTATAAAAGATCATAAGCTGGTAAAAGGTTGACAAAGTTGTAAGAATGAGTGGGACATTAAGGGGAAGATAGATAAGAGTCACCAAGGGTTGGTTGTAAGCAAGGCTCACGTGGTGGTTGGAATTCTTCGACGCCTGAATTACAGAGTGAATTTTGAGTCGTTTAGGGCAAGAAATTATATTTCGTGAGCCGTTTCTACAAGTAGGAGAGAAGGTCATATACAAAAGGTTACAAATGTTTAGGTACTGGAGCCCTATTGTGAATGAGCACTATTAGGAAAATTGATTGGTATTATTAAAAATCGTAAAGTATGCATAGATAGAATGCCAATTTTAAGGAATAACTTTAAAATAAAAATATTTCACACAATAAAAAGACAATTATATTAAATTAGAATGGTAAGGTTCCTAATCCAGTGGGTTCACATAGCTAGATATAGTATGGATAATAAGATCACTGTTAATAGGGGTGGAGAGAATAAATGGAACTATTAAACATTTTTACATATTTAAATTGAACTAAAATAATTATGGAAATATTGGGATTAGAGTCCACAAGGAATTACTTATTTAAAGAATGGATGCTAGGGGTTCAAACAATTACACTCACAGGTTATGCTGGTTTAAAATAATTGATTCAACACTTATTCATCTTTCAATATTCCTTTAAAAAGGCAAATTATTAGAGTTTAATAAAGCTATTAATTGTGAAAATGCACTTTTATTTAATTTCCATTTTCCTCCCCAGAAATTGGAGATTAAACAAAATGAATTCTATACAATATTACTTTAAAAATCTTGTGAAAAAAATCTTCAAATCAGCTATTTAATTTAAGTTTAACTAATTGTTAAAGATTATAAATTTGTAGTAGTGATTATTGAAAGAAATTATAGAAAGTTGATTTAATAAATGGATACTTCCATTTATTTTTTTTAAGTATTTTATAATTGATATACTATTGAAATATTTTACTTGTCTGATACTAAATTTGTTTTTAATAAATTCCATGTTTAAATTTTTAACATCTTCTATGAAATTTTCTAATATATTATTTACTAGACGAATGGCCCGGGCAATGCCCGGGTTTTACCCGAGTGCGAATATATTTTAAAAACGTTTTAATTCAAATACTATTCGTTACAATTATAAATTGGCGCCATGGATGTCACTCTTGCGAAACGTGCCGTTCCAAACTGTGTGTTTTTAAAATGTTTTAACTATATATAATATAACGGTATAAAGAAATAATGAGCCTATAGCCTAGTGGTCATGGCATCTGCCCGGTAAGCGGAAGGTCGTGGGTTCGATTCCCATCCCTTGACCTTGTATACATCTTGCTTCCTAGGGTTGCCTAGAGTGGCCGCTATAGACAGGGTGGTCTGTATAGACAGGTGGATGTATCACACAGCTCATAACAGGGTTGCCTAGAGTGGCCGCTATAGACAGGGTGGTCTGTATAGACAGGTGGATGTATCACACAGCTGATAACAGGGTTGTCTAGAGTGGTCGCTATAGACAGGGTGGTCTGTATAGGCAGGTGTATGTATCACACTGCTGATAACAGGGTTGCCTAAAGTGACCGCTATAGACAGGGTGGTCTGTATAGACAGGTGGATGTAGCACACTGATGATAACAGGGTTGCCTAAAGTGACCGCTATAGACAGGGTGGTCTGTATAGACAGGTGGATGTATCATACAGCTGATAACAAGGTTGTCTAGAGTGGCCGCTATAGACAGGTGTATGTATCACACAGCGGATAACAGGGTTATCTAGAATGGCCGCTATATACAGGGTGGTCTGTATAGACAGGTTAATGTAACACACTGCTGATAACAGGGTTGTCTAGAGTGGTCGCTATAGACAGGGTGGTCTGTATAGACAGGTGTATGTATCACACTGCTGATAACAGGTTTGCCTAAAGTGACCGCTATAGACAGGGTGGTCTGTATAGACAGGTGAATGTAACACACTGATGATAACAGGGTTGCCTAAAGTGACTGCTATAGACAGGGTGGTCTGTATAGACAGGTGGTAGAGTGGTCGCTATAGACAGGGTGGTCTGTATAGACAGGTGTATGTATCACACTGCTGATAACAGGGTTGCCTAAAGTGATCGCTACAGACAGGGTGGTCTGTATAGACAGGTGGATGTAGCACACTGATGATAACAGGGTTGCCTAAAGTGACCGCTATAGACAGGGTGGTCTGTATAGACAGGTGGATGTATCACACAGCTGATAACAGGGTTGTCTAGAGTGGCCGCTATAGACAGGTGTATGTATCACACAGCTGATAACAGGGTTATCTAGAATGGCCGCTATAGACAGGGTGGTCTGTATAGACAGGTGGATGTAACACACTGCTGATAACAGGGTTGTCTAGAATAACCGCTATAGAAAGGTGTATGTATCACACAGCTGATAACAGGGTTGTCTAGAGGGGGGCAGGGAGGCCACGTGTTCGCCGGCAGCCAATGGGCGCGCATTCTATCCGTGAACTTCAGACAGTGAGCTTCAGACAATGAACTTCAGACAGTGAACTTCAGACAGACAGAATAAGGCAATTATATAAGTAGATTCTATAAAATCTTAGAAACTGACCAAAATATATACCTTTACAACAATTTAATGAAATATTAGAATTCATATTACAGTATTTTATAATATTGAAATTATAATTACTTTTTTATTATAAATTTTAATAGCATTATTTGTAAGGTCTATATTTAGGTCTAAAAAGTTAACTTTTTTGTTTCTATAAATTTTTTCATTGTTCTTAAGTTTCAAGTATTTAGGATAAATTTTAGGTATTAAATTTTTGAACTGTGGATTATTAAATATTATGATGTCATCTACATAACGGAACATTTGCCAGTTAACATTATTTTGTAGAAAGTATTCTCTTTCGTACCAGAATAATATTAAGTTTGCTAATAACGGACTTGAAGACGTTCCCATGGGAACTCCTTCTGATTGAATATATATTTTATTTTTAAATTCTATATAGTTAAAATTTAAAAATGTTTCCAGTAGAGTTTTTGCTGTTTTAAGATCTAATTTAATTGTTTTATATCTGTTATGAATAATTTTAATGTGGAAAGTTTTGTCAATAATGATTTCGTTAAATAAATTGGTTATTTTATTATTTAGATCTCTTAAATTTATTTTAGAATATAGGTCCTCAAAGTCAAATGTGTGTACTGTTTCCATGTTTGTCCAATTGTTCATTAAATAGTTAATGATTTTTTTATTTGAGTCGATAAATTTATAATTATATTTATTAGTTAATTTATTTATAATAAATTGTAGTGTTGAAGCTAATTGTATATCAATGTTTTTTATAACTGAATTTATACCAGATGTGATTGTTCTGAAAGAAATAGGTTTTTTGTGTAGTTTAGGAATTATATAGAACTTTGGTATGTTTGGATTTTTGTAGTGATTATAAATTTTTAGTGAATTTTCAACGTTTTATCTATATTTTTATAGATTAATTATTCATTTTATTACAAATTTAATCAACACAAAAACAATTAAGATAAATATATTTTTAAAAATATATATTTCTCAATAGAATAACAAACTAAAAAACTAAAAAAAACTACCAGCATATTAGGGTTAGCACCTCTTTTATGTTAATTTAAACTCGCTAAGAATTGCCTAAGAAAGAATTGTCAAACTTGTCCCTCTCTTAAGAACCATGACACATTTCAAACGACTAGTTGTAAATTAGTAAATACTATTTATAAATTAACATGCCAAATTTGTCAATTATCATATATAGGACAAACGTGTAATCCATTAAATATACGAATAAACCTACATAGAAACCACCCTAAAAAATCAATTGGTAATATATATATGAAAGAACACAATCAATTACATACTTTTAACAACTTTAAGATAGAAATACTAGACATATGTCAAAACAAAAAACAACGACTATTATTAGAAAACAACTACATTTATAAACACAACACATTATTCCCTTATGAACTTAATGACGAATTAAACTACACATACAAACCACAAACAGAAGAAATTTCAACTTATGAAATCAGCTGCAAATACAAAAAAATGAATTTAAAACTAAACCTAATAAAACTAGAGGTAAAACTACCAATAAATTAGGTTACATTGAATTTGAAGAATTACTGGACCCAAAACAAATGTACACTAACAACTTCGTCGATAAATTTATCAAAACATTATTTAAACTAAATAATAATAAATTTATCAAACTTATAGAATATATTAAAATTCATAATCTGACTAACAGATTAATAGATATCACACACATCTTTAAATACAGAAAAATTAAACAATCTACTAATAACATTAATATTATCATTAAATTTAATAACAATTTATTTAATCATATTAAGTTTAATGATATTTTTAATAACCAAAACATTAATAATATTTTCCCTATAAAAAATTTAAATTTCAAAACAATCTGGAGATACAACAAAAATATAGGTAATTTAGTTTGCAATTATAACCAATTTATTAATAATTTGGCAAATTAAAAAAAAAATTAAATGTAATTGCAACAACTATATTGATAAATATAAGTTTTCAGGTCATATATTAACTAGCAATTTTTCTTTTTTAAATCAAGAATATCAGGATATTTTAAATAAAGGGTATAAATATATACCTCAAATTGAACACAATTATAATAATACAATTAAATCTATATTAAAAGATATAGATATTTTCATAAATAAAACTAGTATAAAATACAGTATTCCAGAATTTACTTTTCTGGAATGGAAACATAATATTAAAAAGGAAATTATAAATTATTATAATAATACACTTAAATACACAAAACCTAATTCAGATATTCCTTCTTTTAAAGAAAATATAATTAATTTACAGAAGGACTTTATTATCACTCCTATAGATAAATGTTCCAATAACTTATCTATAATTTGTAAAAATCTATACCACGATATACTAAAAAAGGAAATTGATAATAATCATAAATACACTTTTGCTAGAACTACAGCCACAAAAATCAAAAAAGACATCAAAAACGTTGAAAATTCACTAAAAATTTATAATCACTACAAAAATCCAAACATACCAAAGTTCTATATAATTCCTAACCTACACAAAAAAACCTATTTCTTTCAGAACAATCACATCTGGTATAAATTCAGTTATAAAAAACATTGATATACAATTAGCTTCAACACTACAATTTATTATAAATAAATTAACTAATAAATATAATTATAAATTTATCGACTCAAATAAAAAAATCATTAACTATTTAATGAACAATTGGACAAACATATATAGAATTTAAAAATAAAATATATATTCAATCAGAAGGAGTTCACATGGGAACGTCTTCAAGTCCGTTATTAGCAAACTTAATATTATTCTGGTACGAAAGAGAATACTTTCTACAAAATAATGTTAACTGGCAAATGTTCCGTTATGTAGATGACATCATAATATTTAATAATCCACAGTTCAAAAATTTAATACCTAAAATTTATCCTAAATACTTGAAACTTAAGAACAAGGAAAAAATTTATAGAAACAAAAAAGTTAACTTTTAGACCTAAATATAGACCTTACAAATAATGCTATTAAAATTTATAATAAAAAAAGTAATTATAATTTCAATATTATAAAATACTGTAATATGAATTCTAATATTTCATTAAATTGTTGTAAAGGTATATATTTTGGTCAGTTTCTAAGATTTTATAGAATAAATAATATATTAGAAAATTTCATAGAAGATGTTAAAAATTTAAACATGGAATTTATTAAAAACAAATTTAGTATCAGACAAGTAAAATATTTCAACAGTATATCAATTATAAAATACTTTTAAAAAAATAAATGGAAGTATCCATTTATTAAATCAACTTTCTATAATTTCTTTCAATAATCACTACTACAAATTTATAATCTTTAACAATTAGTTAAACTTAAATTAAATAGCTGATTTGAAGATTTTTTCACAAGATTTTTAAAGTAATATTGTATAGAATTCATTTTGTTTAATCTCCAATTTCTGGGGAGGAAAATGGAAATTAAATAAAAGTGAATTTTCACAATTAATAGCTTTATTAAACTCTAATAATTTGCCTTTTAAAGGAATATTGAAAGATGAATAAGTGTTGAATCAATTATTTTAATTTAACTGGCTGTAAAGATTATAAAATTTGGATTTCTTCCCTTAACTATCTTCTCTTTCTTCTTTGAATGTCTTGTTTTTCTACAACTTCAAAATATAAGGTCTAAATTTGTCCCCCCTCCACAACATGTGTCATCCAGAAATAGATGTTTACAGTTGAAGGCGTTCGCGGACAAGGTAGGTACACATTATATCTGTTCATATAAATGTTTCACTGAGGTAACTTTATATTAACACATAAAATCCGGTTGAGAGGAGGTTTAAGACATAATAGAGAAGGGATGAAATGTTGAAAGCTGAATTTCTATTTGAGAATTCCCGGTTCAGCAGACCTCTTTTTTAAATAATTACTCCAATTTAAGTTTTTTGTATATGTCTGGTCTACCATTAGGGTTTCAAAACATAATAACCAAACTTATAATAAAAGTTAATTCATAATATAGATATTTTACTAAATACAACTATTTATATTCATATTTTAAAATAAAAAAATTTAAAAAATCATTTATAAAAAAAAAGAATAAAATATAAAATTATAAATATATATATATATATACTAACAATCTTATCTACCTTATTTACAAAACTTTTTGTTTTCTTATTATTAGTTTTGATTAATAGTGCATGGTTCTGTCTTTCTCTCTTTTTTCTAACTATCATATATATTCTCACTTCTATTATTCTATATATAGGATTAGAGTATGTCTAAATGACGTGTAAAAGCCGATACAAAAGACGTTACGTTGTTAAATTTTATTGTTATTAATTATAAATATATAATTAACTAGATGATGTTTTAGAAGTAAAGGAATTTTTTTTTCTCTCTATCTATACTAAATAATAACAATTTACAAATTTTATAATTTGAATTTAAATAATCAAAATAATGAAGATAATTTTAATAGAATACTAAACTATAAAACTATACAACTATTTATTTTTATAATTTATTTAGATTTAGCTTGCTAATCTAACCAAATCTACTTGATATGATTTATCATTCTGATCAGTTTGCTCCTTAAGTTTAAATGTAGTATCACTGTTATATTTTTATTATATAGTTTTTACACTATTATGACATGTATATATTTATATTAAAAATAAAGAAGGCATCTCCTGACCACGAGCATAGTGCTTTTTAGATGGCAGAGCGCCATCTAGTGGAACAAAAATAAACTAAACGTTTATTTAGCTTGCTCCGTGATATCTGGCCAACCCAATTTCTTGATAAATCAAGAAAAGCCATCCACGAACGCGTTTCGCGCTGTTGGCGCTCGTCAACGTGGAGAAGGCTGTAACCACTGCGACCAAAAATATTTTTGGTCCCAAAGGCTTCCAGAAAAATCAAGAAATGGGTATTTAAGGCCAAATTTGCGTAAAGACGCTTAACACATGAAAAAACAAGAGAAAAAATAAAAGATAAGTGGGTCAGGTGTTGATATTAAATATAAAGAAGGCATCTCCTGACCACGAGCACAAGTGCTTTTTAGATGGCAGAGCGCCATCTAGTGGAGCAAAAATAAACTAAACGTTTATTTAGCTTGCTCCGTGATATTTGGCCAACCCAATTTCTTGATAAATCAAGAAAAGCCATCCACGAACGCGTTTCGCGCTGTTGGCGCTCGTCAGCGTGGAGAAGGCTGTAACCACTGCGACCAAAAATATTTTTGGTCCCAATGGCTTCCCGAAAAATCAAGAAATGGGTATTTAAGGCCAAATTTGCGTAAAGACGCTTAACTCATGAAAAAACAATAGAAAAAATAAAAGATAAGTGGGTCAGGTGTTGATATTAAAAATAAAGAAGGCATCTCCTGACCACGAGCACATGTGCTTTTTATATGATTTATCAAGAAATTGGGTTGGCCAAATATCACGGAGCAAGCTAAATAAACCTTTAGTTTATTTTTGCTCCACTAGATGGCGCTCTGCCATCTAAAAAGCACATGTGCTCGTTGTCAGGAGATGCCTTTTTATTTTTAATATCAACACCTGACCCACTTATCTTTTATTTTTTATATAGTTTTTTCATGTGTTAAGCGTCTTTACGCAAATTTGGCCTTAAATACCCATTTCTTGATTTTTCGGGAAGCCATTGTGACCAAAAATATTTTTGGTCGCAGTTGTTACAGCCTTCTCCACTCTAACGAGCGCCAACAGCGCGAAACGCGTTCGTGGGAGGCTTTTCTTGATTTATCAAGAAATTGGGTTGGCCAAATATCACAGAGCAAGCTAAATAAACGTTTAGTTTATTTTTGCTCCACTAGATGGCGCTCTGCCATCTAAAAAGCACATGTGCTCTTGGTCAGGAGATGCCTTCTTTATTTTTAATATCAACACCTGACCAACTTATCTTTTATTTTTCTCTCTGTTGTTTTTTTCATATATATAAATATATTTAATTAAAAAGGCATATATTGGATCAAAATATAATTTATTCTACCAAAATATATCAGTTGACTGAATGCCAAACTTTATCAAGGTGTTAAAACATTTTAAAGTACGAGGTGTGTTCAAAAAGTTTCGCGACTTTTGACTCACGTGTTAAGCCAGGAGGTACTTTTACCAAGTTATGTTTATCCTAAAGCTCAATTGAAGCAATTAATAATCTTTACTATTTTTATTATTTTATTTTCAAAATTCATGCCACGACTGCATACCAAAAGCAAGCAAATGACCAATAATTCCTCTACAAGTAATTAATCTCAAAACAGCAGAAAATCTCTTTTTTTTAATATAAGATATATATATATATATATATTATGAATATAGAGCCATCCATAATACATTTATATTTTAAAAATAAGGCTTATTTTGGATTTAAATATGATTATTTATTTACCGATATTTCGATGGATCAATCTTCCATCTTTTACGAGGTGTTTTGCAGTGAAGCACGCAGCAGGTCGCGCGCCCCAGGTGAGCCACTAGACGTCTTCTAAGCTTATTGGGCGATGAACCATCTAATATATACAATCTAAACAGAGTAAATATAATCAAAATAAAAGTGATATATGTAAATGACTATTGAAATTAAGAGATATCAAATTAATTAAAGAAAAAGTGATATATGTAAATGACTAAGTGATATATGTAAATGACTAATGAAAATTAAGAGATATCGAATTAATTAAACAAATAAAATATCATGAAAATTGAAATAACTGTGTAACAAATATACAAATAGTAGTAATAGATATCCGATTAAAAATGGAATAAAATAACCATGTAAATAGCATAATCATCTAAGAGGTTCTAAACTGAGTATATATATCTGGCAAGTCAATCTTTCTATTGATACTATTTTTATTCTCTAATGAGCTCCAGCTTTCTAAAAATAAACGGCAATGTTTTTCTTTGATGTTTGATGAATTATAGATGTGTGATCGAAGTCTGGAGTGTGACTATTGTTGAATGCATGATCTACTAGTAGAGATGTCGGGTTATGGCGTTTTAGTGCGGATTTGTGTTGGTTAATTCTTTCAGATAAAGGTTTGCTGGTTTCTCCTATGTATATTGCCTATTTGTATATTTGTTACACAGTTATTTCAATTTTCATGATATTTTATTTGTTTAATTAATTCGATATCTCTTAATTTTCATTAGTCATTTACATATATCACTTAGTCATTTACATATATCACTTTTTCTTTAATTAATTTGATATCTCTTAATTTCAATAGTCATTTACATATATCACTTTTATTTTGATTATATTTACTCTGTTTAGATTGTATATATTAGATGGTTCATCGCCCAATAAGCTTAGAAGACGTCTAGTGGCTCACCTGGGGCGCGCGACCTGCTGCGTGCTTCACTGCAAAACACCTCGTAAAAGATGGAAGATTGATCCATCGAAATATCGGTAAATAAATAATCATATTTAAATCCAAAATAAGCCTTATTTTTAAAATATATATATATATTTTTTTTAAATAAGGCTTTTTTTGCATTGTAATAATATTATTTATTAATCCGATATTTCGATGGACCAATCGTCCATCTTTTACGAGGTATTTTGCTATGAAGCACGCAGCAGGTCGCGTGCTTCAGAGCCACGGACGTCTTGCGAGCTTATAAACCATCTAATATATACATTTTAAAAAGAGTAAATATAATCAAAAGAAAAAAGTTATATATGTAAATAGCTATTGAAAATTAAGAGATATTGAATTAATTAAACAAATAAAATATCATAAAAATTGAAATAACTGTGAAATAAATATACAAATAATAGTAATAAATATCTGATTCAAAAATGAAATATAATAAACATATAAATAACATAATCATCTAAGAGGTTCTAAACTGAGTTTATACATCTGGCAAGTCAATCTTTCTATTAATACTATTTTTATTTTCGAATGAGCGCCAGCTTTCTAAAAATAATCGGCAATGTTTTTTTTTTTATATTTTGATATATTATATATGTGTAATAGAAGTCTGGAGTGTGACTATTGTTGAACGCGTGATCTACCAGTAGGGATGACGAGCTATGATGCTTTAGTGCGGATTTGTGCTGGTTAATTCTTTCAGATAAAGGTTTGCTGGTTTCTCCTATATATATTGCCTGGCAGGATTTACATGGTATTTAATAAATTACATTGGTTCTATATTCTGGCTTATAAATTTGTTTTGTGTCAGGGTGACGGAAGGATATATATATATGCAATATAATTCCCACACTACTTGTAAACAGTCAACACATTTTTATTTTAATATCCATATATTTCAATATCTATAATCAAAGAGTAAATAGCCAATGCTTGTATATAATTTTTTGACCAAAGACCCGAGGGGTAAGAGGGAGAAGAGGAGAACAAAGGAGTTGGAAATGGCTGCGTTTCTTTTTGTCGCGTCTATTATTTCTTATATACAAATTTAGAGTTTTAAATTTATAATTATTCAAAGACTTACCTTAATACGACATATATATATATATGTGTGTGATATGATCCTGTCGACTCTTCTGTGATATGATCCTGTCGACTCTTTATGTGATATGATCCTGTCGACTTTCAATGTGGCAATATGATAATAATGTGGGGAGAGAGAAATAATCACACGACGAGTTGGTAGAGGAATAACCCAGGCAACCAGCGAGAGAGAGGTAGCGCGCGCGGATGTCAATGCGGAACGACCGTTTGTGTCACACACCACCCCCGAATGTCCAAAAATAGTTCTGAGGGTTCAAAGAAAAGCCCTGCGGTCGCCCCTGGAATGTGGTCGTTGGTGTTCCAAAATGACCGTACTTTAGCTGCGTTCTCTCTCTCTCTGGTCGACTGTAGATTTACTTTATTATTCCTGGAAGAGCATATATTATGACATATATATATATATATCTATATAATACATATATATATATAATACATAAATATATAATAAATATATAACACACCATTTAGATCTTCTTAATTTTTTTTTGTCTATTTATTTTAATTTCAAGTAGTTAATTTTTATTTTTAAATTGACTTATATGTACTATTTTAAAGGGAGAGAGAGGTGCCGTTTTTTAAAATTACATAACTTTGCTTTAATATTTTTTTTTGCTTTAATGAATTTTTAAATTTTGTTGTAACACCCGCGATTTTTTAAATTATATTTTCACACATTAGTAATAACCTGTAATTAATACATACCACTTGCTCAATTATTTTTACATTTATCACTTCAAAACACAAAAGTATTGATACATTAAATATATAACATATTACATGCAATACTTTAAACTTTTTTTAGTTTCCACTTTTAATTTATTTTTCTCATATATTAATCCTAAATTGTTTTAACTTCCATTTTAATGTATTTTTATAAAATATTTTTACTTACATATATATCGATCTCCATAAATTGTGAAATGAATTTTTTTAAATATATCCACATTTTTTTGTTAAACCTTTTAAAAAATGTTCTTACAGTTTATTGTTTAAATCATTCTAAATTTAATTTCAAATGTTTTAATAGATACATATATTTTTAATTCATCTCTTAATGAATTATTATTGATTTATTTTATGTACTTATTACAATTTTTTTAAATATAAAGATAGAGCTCATATTTTTCCTTTAATATTTTAATATATTTTACATATTTGATTGCAATTTTTATAATAATTTTTTCATTCACAAATTTCTCCCACCTACTCTGTATTTTAATTGATTTCAACTGTGATATTATAACACTATGCGGCGCTGAGTTTGTGTATACAAAAATGTAATACCTCGATAAAGGTTGGCGTTCAGCCAGCCGAAATATTGGCAAATTAAATCTTTTATTAAATCCAATATATGCCTTTTTATTATCTAATATATATATTAATTAAGAATACAATTTTATCTATTGATAAAAATTCTTCCTGATTTGAAATTAAACGAAAAAACAAGGTGTTCCCGATCCCCGTTTGGTTACTCACACTCGCTGGTGTAGTTGGACTTCTACAAGAATCGGGTAACATTGAAGTAATTTTTCTTTCGAAAAAAAAGTGTCCAATGCGTCATTCGATCCCGGGTCGTGACTATCGAAACAATCAATGTTTTATACCACTGGCTCACCGACCCCCATATGTTATGTGTAAATATTAAATGCATATATCTTCGATATCAATGAATATAGATAAAATTGTTAAACGAAAAAACATGGTGAAGGAAGACGAGTTTATTTTATTGATGCATAGGTGCAAGCTTTCGGGTAAAAACCCTTCAACAGGCGAGAAATGAAGAGCGACTTATAAGGACTATGGTACAAATGATAGGAAAGAATAAATATATATAAAAAATAAAGTTTTTAAACTATTTATATATATGTTAATATTAACGGAAGACCGATTTTTGAGAAAAGTAAATATCAAATCTGCAGTCTGAAACCACGAGATGGCGCATGATTAGAGCTATTGAAATAAACATGTGGGAGGTTTAAATAAAGGACAAGAGAGGATGATAAGCTTCTGGAAGATCTATTTTTCTCTTGATGCTGTTCAGTTTGTGGGATATTATGGATTCTAGGATATGTCTTTGGTGTAAGATATGTATGTAAACTTTCTTTTTTATATATATTTATTCTTTCCTACCATTTGTACCATAGTCCTTATAATTCGCTCTTCATTTTTCGCCTGTTGAAGGGTTTTTACCCGAAAGCTTGCACCTATGCATCAATAAAAGAAACTCGTCTTCCTTCACCATGTTTTTTCGTTTAACAATTTTATCTATATTCATTGATATCGAAGATATATGCATTTAATATTTACACATAACATATGGGGGTCGGTGAGCCAGTGGTATAAAACATTGATTGTTTCGATAGTCACGACCCGGGATCGAATCACGCATTGGACACTTTTTTTTCGAAAGAAAAATTACTTCAATGTTACCCGATTCTTGTAGAAGTCCAACTACACCAGCGAGTGTGAGTAACCAAACGGGGATCGGGAACACCTATAAGTGCAAAAGTCGAACTTATTTCTACATGTGTTGTAATGTAGTGCACTTACAGTAAACCTACTACCCACCATGATTATCAAGGCCTGTTCCGGGTGTACTTGAAATATGTGCCATTACCACATAACATATATGCTCTAACGATAATTTTCAATGATAGTTAACACTATAAAAAGAAGTATATGAGGGAAAGATTGTGTATATTTTATATATATATATTTTATAAATAAAATATAAATTTCCCCTCGTACACCTTTTCAGTGTTAATATACATTGGTTTATATGGCTTATTGACGGAGCGGTATCAGGGCGTTCATCTTAGGGAGGTTTAGAGAGTGCATAGTTTTATTTCAATAAATAAGAAAATATTTGTCAGATATATATTCTAAGTGAGATTTCAGTCGACATGAGGGCTCCTAGGTTGACCGCGGTCTAGAAATACAAGCGACAGTCACGAGCCTAACACCTCAGGTTATCAATCGCCCCATGTAATAAAATAATCGGCAATATTAGCTTTCGCCGTGCTGACCGTAATAACGCTAAAGCTGATAACGTGGGTGTAGCAGCGTATCAATTACTGTATCGATATCACTAAACGTTTATAAAATTAAATAATGTTGTTTATTAGAATGATATCCAATTATAGTTACAAATTTCTATAGGCTTATGGATGATACCAAAGGGATTACCTAATAAAAGAAAAAGTCTCAATAAATAAGTAATAACCTATACTTCAGGTTGAGAGGTAGAAATTACTGAATCTTGCCCTTTGTTTTTATCGCTATTTAATTATTATTTTTTTCAGCCGACCTGTAGAACTGGTATCACAAAAATCATTGGCCAGTGAATCTGAAAAACTGGATTAAAGTGATTTGGTATGTTCGTATGCATGTGAGACTGCTAATTTGGTCTTTCGCTTTGTAAGCCGGAGTTAATAATAATGCAATGAACTTTAAATGGGGACTTCATATAAGTTTAGAGTTTCGTTTTTTTTTTATTTCTGGAGGGTATTTTCGACTTTATTTGTTCAGGTAGTTAAACCTTGTTTTAATTATAAAACAACACAGAGGGAAAATATTTTTCAAATTTAAATAGATGATCATCGGTTGTTTTATCGTAAAAATGAGAGTGAGATATTGCCTACATTTTCCATGTTATTTTTACAACTGTTTTAAATATATTGAATACTAGCGAATATCCTCTGCCTCGCCTGGTTTTCCCCCGAGTTGCCCTAATGCACATTGTTTAACAATTGCATCCTATCACGGTAGTTGAAATTCATTAATACATCATAGTCATTTTTATACTCTGTAAAGGTAAATTAATTACTGGGTCAAATTAAATATGTTTTGTTTAGCCTAGAGATATTAAACTGCATCAGCATCTATCTCTCTACCTGTAGATTTACAGTAGTAGGTTTGGCTATAGTAGACTACCATTGATATCCTTTTACCTTTTTTATACAATGCTATGAAAGTTTGTACGGATATCTACACTAAATTAGTACTTAGTATACTTTTATGTAAGAAAACAAATACTTTTACCGCGAGTTCTCAAATAAAAATAACTTAGCACTAAACTCACTGCGAGGTAAAGTATTTAAAGGACTGGCTTATTAGTAGTGATATATTTCAGAGATTCCCTCAGTTTAATCACAAGACTACTTCATATTGCAACGGTCTGTTATGTTTAGGTCATTTCCTGGTGAAAATATTCAAAAGAATCTACGAACAAAATATATAAGGACAGCATAAATTAACGGGTATATAAAGGCTCAATACAGTATTATAGAGGTTAGGCAGATTAAGCTAACGAAACCGCAGGGAAGGTTTACCACTGCGAAACCAGGCCCTTCTAATATTTTCCAATCTTAGTGAGAACAGAAGGAATGTTTTAATAGGAAATAACGGCGCTGAATAGCTTCTTCTCATACATATAGGTGTCAGCAACCACCTCTGCTAACGGCATCTTATCAGAGTTCCTTCAATATCCACTTAAGTCGGGTATTACTTGCTATAAACATTTCCACAGATATAATATACATAAACCAATATGTTACAACCCAATAGAATTCTACACACCTAGAGGAAATTGCACTATAAGAATGACTATAAAGTTATCCTGCTGTAGACAAGGCTTATATTTAGATATCTTAACGTCCTTGATCGCTCTATTTTACATACATCACTACTTTTAAATGTATAAAAACTATCCATAGTGACCTTATATTCAAATAATAAAAAAATAAAATTAGAAGACATGGCTTTTCAATGGAGAACACTCCCAACTGGCGACACCATCGAGAGGGTTTACCACTGAAGAGGCACGCGATCACATTTTCTATTTTCATCCTTGCAACATAAGGTCTGAATAAATAGAGTTTTAAAGTATATAAAAAGTATCATTGAAATTGATATCAATAATCATATTTTGGTATCATCTCGATTCATTTCCAGAGCCGAGTAATAGTGGTCCGCCAGAGAAAACATTTATCTCTCGGAATGGAGTTAGACAAATAGTGGTGATATTGGAAACACAAGGCTTCGACGCGCTTAGAATAACTTAGAAGAAAAGGATTTCATTGAGATAAATATTATTGCAGGGGCTTAACAGTTTTTACGTTTCTTTATAATAATGGTTTCTCCCTCCCACGTATAATCATTTTCTCCTTTGCTGGACCGTAAATCAAAACAAACTAAATCAAAATTGTTCTTAATATTAATTGAAACCCATAGTTCATATAAGAGACATATATTAGGTTTGGGCATTTATAATAGAACAATGATAAATCGAAATTCTGGAATTGAAAAATCACAGAAGAATGATGGCCACAATAAAATATCAGCTTGCTGTCAGAACAATGTGCACTTGGCAGGTGGATTTGATTGAAACTCTAGCATAACGGCATTTGGAGATTTAATGAACTAACTTTACACAAGAATGAATATTGTAACTACAAATTTGATTAATTATCTTCGCGTGTATATCAACTCTTGGTATGATATTCATATAATAGATCGTTTATTGCACATCAGTAATTATCCTAACTTACCGATTTGATTAACTAACCTATTGTATAACAACAATTTAAGCCATACCTGTACATTACAGAACAAAAATTAGCTAAGCCTACAGAAAGCTCATAAAATTCACCCTCAGAAATAACAATGGAACGAAAATAACAATTGGAACAATTGATTTGGCAAGCATTGTTCTCGTACAATCAGCATCAGTTGAAGAATTTTCCTTGGTTTACACCAATTTCCGTAATCTACCATTGTATAAGATTAGCCTCAATCTACAACTACTGGGGCAACCATATTTTATGGAAGCCCTTCGTAAAACAATAATTGAGATAAAATATAAATATGACAGACTACATTCGAATGATTTTAATTACAAAATAACTATAGATGTTACTGACAGCGCTCATATTAGAAGAATATTACAATTATGTATGAAATAGCAAGAAGCGATATCACAAATCCTCAACCTTGTATTTTGGTGGATTTTCGCGAGAACCATGTTATAGCCCTCGATATTTGGAGGTCTTTCACTAATATTATGGAATAAGAGAAAATTCTTGTATGCCTATGTCGTTCTCAAAAAGCCACAAAATTGTTTAAAGTGAATGGAAAAAAGAAGAGACACATAAAATTATTTTTCGCGTCAAATTTGTCTTTTATCGCACCACTAAGCTATAAACAAGGTAGGATCAATAAATCCCGGCACTAAGTATATAGCCTCCTTTTTACACTAAATTTTGGCTTGTTTCTCGAGGGTCTTCTAATATATCATCTTTCAGAATCTGTGAATCGCCTTTTCTCTAGCTAGCAAAACAAAAAAAAAAAAAAATTCTTGAATGCTTCTTATGACCTCTAGAAATCTTCTTTGATATAATATATCGCAACAATCGTGATTTGTTTTTATTTTTCATTTGTAGTAAATTTCGAAATAAATCTTGAAAAAAAAACGGTTAAACGATATCGGCATTATTATATAAATATATATAAGCTCATATGAACGGTCAGGATGTTTTTGTTTTTGATATATATTTTGTATAATCATTATCTATATATTTCTGTAAATATATTCGTTGTGTATTTTATTCATTATTAAATATATATAAATATTCTTACTATTATCTATAAGACTTCACATTGTGTGTCTTCTTTTGAATTAATATGTTTTTTTAGTGAGTTCTTAAAAACAATGTAAATATTGTACATTTTTTTATCATTTACAATAAAATAGAAATAACCTAACAAAATCTATATGTTAACTATGGCATATTTTTTGTATTTTACTCAAGAGTTAATAATAAACTACTTGATAAAAAATAAGTGTTTTCTATATTTTTTACCAAACAACTGCACCTTAATAAGAAACACCTTCCTGGAATTCAATTCTCATTTTACAAATATCTCTCTCATGGCATATTTATATAAGAACAAAAGGTAAGATGATAGATGTACTCAATTGTAAAATATTAAAATTTAGTTTCTGTGAATATAAGAAATTTGTTATTTAAAAAAAATGGCATGTCCTACAACCTTTTTATAGTAACATTAATCAAAAATGGGTATTTTTCCAATTCTGGAATTGTTAAAAATCAACGATTAGTGGATATATTAATCCGACAGATGGTGAAAGACATCAGCAAATTTTAGTTGCGCGATTAGGAGAGGTTTTTTCTTAATTTATCAACCTAATCCCGGTCAATGTCACTTTTGTACTGTTTGTTAACTTTTATTGTTTTGTTACAAACTTCGTATTTATGGGAACTGCGAACCACAATCTTGCCTGGGAATTATCACAATCCCTGGTAGCTTTACCACTTTTTTATTGCGGCGTGAAGAACGGCTTTTTTGCTTTTGGTTCTTTGACTTCGTCACGGAACCACGGTGACAATCGCGGCAAGATATTCTGTGTTCTTCTGTTTGTCTATCCATAATTCTCATCAATATTTCAAGTAAATAAATGATTGAAAAACGACAGAAGGAGATTTTGATCCAAAAAAAATCAACCCATATCGACATAAATGAAGAGAGAGGCGCAAGAAGAGAGATTAGCCTAATAGTCAAATAATTTATATTAACATACTCTGCATGTGATATAATAAATATTATTATTATATTATAATATATTAAAATAAATAACGTTTTATGTATAGGCAAACTTTATAAGCCAAATAGTAAAGAAAAATATTCAAAATACACTATAATTTCAAATATTAAATGAATGTAAACGTTATTCAGAGTAAATTGATACGTATACGTGTTTCCTTGATATAAAAACAACACAAAAATAATGTTAAGTTCTAAGCTATTATTCGTAGCAAGAGATCTTCCATTACAGGAGAGTTGTCATCCAAGATGGACGAACAAGGAGATCGGCCATCCATATTCCAGGGACAAAATAGCTCTCTTTACACGC
This sequence comes from Cordylochernes scorpioides, assembly GCA_030710605.1. Classification (NCBI taxonomy): domain Eukaryota; kingdom Metazoa; phylum Arthropoda; class Arachnida; order Pseudoscorpiones; family Chernetidae; genus Cordylochernes; species Cordylochernes scorpioides. The sequence goes on along the minus strand of CP092872.1, from coordinate 39,778,263 downwards.
AGATAGCCTATGTATACGTATATCCTATTTATAAGGATATATATATTTATATTTATGACAACAAAAGCTGGCATTTCCTGACCGCTCACATGAGAATTTGGATAGCAGAGCGACATCTAGTGAAACATATCCAAAGATATTTGGGCAACTCAATTTCTTTATAAATCAAGAAAGTTAACCATATACGCGTTTTTCTATTTTTAATATCAACACCCTGACACTTTTTCTTTTTTTTTTCTTGATTATTAATATGTTTATATATAGATATATATAGTAATAAACATCTTGATTTAATCCCATGTTTGTCATTTATTTTAGGAAATATTAACATATTGAAAACATTTTTAGTGAAACTTTCTGTAGTTAAAAATTATTTCCTCATACCTTATACCTCAATTTTCTTATATAGGGTTCATTTCTCCTTTATACTACAGTATTAGGACATTAAGAAATCTATTGAAATTATGTTTCTTAGACCATATATATATATATGTATATATATATGTTCATAAAGGGCACATCTTGGATTCAATAATAATCCGCGCATTACACTTGAGACACGGGCGTCTCACAATCTCTTCGGGCGAAAATCATCCAAATGAAAATGTAATGTATACAAATAAATATCGTACAATACTAATTAAAATAAATGAATAAATAGAGTGAAAAGTAAATATCTATATATACAAAATAAATATTCGGCTATTGCATTATGAATGAAGACATTTCACTGAAGTTCATATATACATAGAGGTTCCTATTCTAGGAGCATCTAAATTGCGTGTACATGTCCGGTATATCGATCTTTCGGTTTATAATAGTCTGCTATGCTTTTCTTTTATATCTTGGTGTATTATTGATGTTTGTTCAAAGTCTGGAATGTGGCCATTGATGAGAGCATGATCTACTAATAAGGAGGTCGGGTTATGGTGTTTTAGGGCTGATTTGTGCTGGTTGATTCTTTCTATTAATGGTTTACCGGTTTCTCCTATGTAGACGGCTTGGCAAGACTTGCATGGTATTTTGTATATGACATTGGTTCTATTGTTTGGTTCATTGAACTTTTTTGTATCAGGATGGCGGAGGATGTTGTTAAGATTCGAGGTAGATTGGAATCTTGTTGTGATATTGTAGTATTATAGTTTTCTGGCTATTCTTTCACAGCCATAGCTGTATGGTAGGGAGCAAAAATAGTTTTGGGATGAAGTTTGTCTATTGTTTGTGGGTGATATTCTCGGTCTGTAGAAATGCTTTTTGATAAACGGTTTAGGGTAATTGTTGCTAAGTAGTTCTTGAAATATCTTGGTTCTTTCTTTTTTTGTGTCGTTATCGTTTGTTGAAAAGTGTGTGGTTAGTCTTTTTTGAAAGAGTTTTTACCACGGAAATTTTATGGTGGATGGGACCAAATGAATTGAAGTTCAGATAGCTTCCAGTATGGGTAGGTTTTCGGTATATTCGAGTTTCAATTCTATCTTGGTTTCTGGTTAATTGTATGTCTAGAAACGGTAGGGAGTTATTTTCTTCTATTTCAAAGGTGAAATTTAGAAAGGGTTTGAGGTTATTCAAAAAATTTAGAATGGTGGAAAGATCAACTTTTGTGATGCATAGTATATCATCAATATAGCGTTTCCAGATTATTACTTGTAGTTGTGCTGTGTCTGCAAATATTTTATCAATTTTGTCCATGTAGATGTTAGCTAATGCTGATGAAACAGGATTCCCCATTGGTAAACCTTTTTCTTGTTTGAAATATCTGTCTTTATATCCAAAATAATTAAGTGCTAGACAAAGTTCAATCAGATCTATAAGGGCTTCTTTAGGGATAGGAAGGATGATTTCCGGATGGTTGTGTAAGAATTCTTGAAGTGCCAGGATAGCTTCGTCATGCGGAATTGATGTATAGAGAGATTCTATATCAAAGGATACCATATAGCTGTCATGTGGAATTGGAATATTATTGATGGTTTCAATAGCTGCTACTGGATTGGGGACTGTATAAGGGAATTTTTTCTGGAATGGTGAGATAATTGACGACAAATATTTCGCTATAGGGTATAAGGGAGAGCCTGAATATAATATTATGGGACGCAATATCGGAAATAAAAGATTATTTATTGGATCCAAGATGTGCCCTTTATGAACAAATATAACAATATGGATTGCTCTATTTTCAGAATATATATATATGAAAAAACAAAAGAAAAAAAAGATAAGTGGGTCAGGTGTTGATATTAAAAATAAAAAAGGCATCTCCTGACCACGAGCACATGTGCTTTTTAGATGGCAAAGCGCCATCTAGTGGAGAAAAAATAAACTAAACGTTCATTTAGCTTGCTCCGAGATATATGGCCAAACCAATTTCTTGATAAATCAAGAAAAGCCATCCACGAACGCGTTTCGCGCTGTTGGCGCTCGTCAGCGTGGAGAAGGCTGTAACCACTGCGACCAAAAATATTTTTGGTCCCAATGGCTTCCCGAGAAATCAATAAATGGGTATTTAAGGCCAAATTTCCGTAAAGACGCTTAACACATGAAAAAACAAAAGAAAAAATAAAAGATAAGTGGGTCAGGTGTTGATATTAAAAATAAAAAGGCATCTCCTGACCACGAGCACATATGCTTTCTTGATTTCTCGGGAAGCCATTGGGACAAAAAATATTTTTGGTCGCAGTGGTTACAGCCTTCTCCACGCTGACGAGCGCCAACAGCGCGAAACGCGTTCGTGGATGGCTTTTCTTGATTTTCAAGAAATTGGGTTGGCCAAATATCTCGGAGCAAGCTAAATAAACGTTTAGTTTATTTTTGCTCCACTAGATGGCGCTCTGCCATCTAAAAAGCACATGTGCTCGTGGTCAGGAGATGCCTTTTTTATTTTTAATATATATATATATTGCGATTTCACCGCCACTCTGTGTTGTGACGACGATCTAAATTCTATAGAGGTAGTCACTCACCTCTATTCTTGGTCGGCGGGGTTGAAGGTTCAAAATTAAGGCGTCGGTGCTTATAACACTTTTAAAATATACGACGAAAACAGGAGGGAAAATTATATTTATTACAATTTAAGAAAATAAGTAAAGTATTATTTAATTAATTATATATTTAAATATTTACACTAAAAGAATCGGAGATCAGGGCAAATTCTAGTGTTCGAAAGTTGTTTACAAGTTCTTCTGTTATTGTTTTCATTTTTGCCGCTGCATCCCTGTAGCCGCTTCCGCCGGCATCCCATTGGCTGCTTCGGACGGCTTCTTTTCCAACATTTCTCCCACCTTTGAGTTGGCGCCTCGACGACTCAAACATGGAAAGGAAAAGTTCAGTAGATCCAATCGGTTGGGTCTCTTGATGGGCCCGTCCGTAACTTGACACAACATTCGGGGTTTCAATGTGATGTTGCTCTTGTTGTGAAGTCAAAGGGTCCTCTTCAGTTGTCAATCGAACTTCTTGTGTGGGAGATCTCTCCGTTAGAGGGTCTCGACATCTTATCTCGGGCGTTATCTCTAAATTGTAGAATTTTTGAATAGGTCGTATTTCATCACCTGATGAAGTTTTCACTTTCGCAACCCTCACAAGTCCATCTTTTTCTGGATAGAGTTGGATTATTCTGGCTAACGGCCAGTGTAGTCTCTTTAAACTCTCTTGTCCAATGAACACCATGTCTCCCACCTTGAATGGTATGGTAGTCTTCAGGCGTCTCGTTTCTTGTCTCAGGAATCCAAAATATTCGATACGAAATCGTTCTCTAAGATCTTCTCCTACACGTTTGATATATTGATATTTGCGGGAGAGGGTCTGGTTATTATTCAAGTCCAGGTCTGGAACGCCAACCTCTCTGACCTCATGTAAGAACAACGAAGGTGTCAATGGAGCGAGATCCTCACTTTCTTCCGTTAGGTAGGTCAGAGGGCGTGTGTTCATCAAGCTTTCGACGTCACACATTACCGTGGACAGTTCTTCATATCCCAAGGAGGTTTGACCGAGAATCCTAAAGAGCAATTGTTTCACATCATTCCAATCAAACGCTCCCACCATCCACCCCACCAAGGAGCATCAGGCGGTATGAATTTCCAGGTGATGTTTTTCAATGTGGGATCATATTTTAATCTCGAAAAATTAATCTTCTTTAAAGTATCAGTCATGCCTCGGAAATTAGTCCCGTTATCCGAATACACAATCAATTGGCGGCTTCTTCGAGCAATAAATCGGCGGAAAGCTTGGAGGAAGGCTTCCATAGGCAAGATGTCACAAGTTCCAGATGAACTCCTCTATACACTGCGCATGTGAAGATGACAATCCATGCTTTCTTCTTATTCTTTAAGATAAAATGCCCAGTTAGATCAACTCCTGCTATTTCGAAAACTGCAGCATCTCGGTCTTCTTCCTTTATTCCAATTTGTAAAAATGCTTTCTCAATATCGGAAGAGACACCAACTTCATATTTCCGGAATTTATTTAAAGGTCTTGGTATAATTTCTATCAAATTGGGTCCCTTATCCAGACAGTCATTCAGGGAAAGTTTACCTCTCTTCGGGCCGACGCATTGAATACTGGCCTTATTTTAGAAGTTTGACTCTTTCTTTTATACACTGGTCGATGTGGCAGGTAGTGTACACCATCTAGTTTATCCTCTCTGGCATACTCGATTATCCCCTGTTTCATCCATTCTTCAAAGATTTGTCCATACTCATTCATGTCTCCAACTTCTTCAAGTTTTCTTCTTACAGAACTTAGTTGGTTTTCGGCTAGGTCTCTATTCGAAGGAATCCTTTCCTTGTCTTGCACCCAGGGTAGAGCTACCTCATAACGCCCCTCGATATCTCGCGTCGTGGTGTGGGCGAAATTTTCCTCCATTTCAGCTTGTAATGACTGAGTCTTCTTCTCAACCTCCGCGTCAGAGACTCCAATTGCATCTAATTTCCACAAGTTTTCTAAATCTAAAGATAGAAGTGTGGTCACGGAAAGGGAGCTGGTGTCATCTCTCACCTCCGTTGGAGGAATCTTTCCCATCACAGTCCATCCTAGTTTGGTACGGATTGCCACCAGTCCAGATGAGATTCTTCTCTGAGCATCGGTTAGCAAACTCCCGGCGACGTCCGCCCCTATAAGGACTTCTATACGGTCTCTCATCAAATCAGACACGTCGAGTTCTTCACTCCCTTCTAAAAATGATCTTGGACACACCGGAGGTATGCTTCCACAGATAAGGGGTTGACCTAGTGCTTCAAACTCACAGCGATAGGAATTATTGATGTCAGATAAATGAATGGTATAGACCTCATGTTCAACTACGTCGGTACTCGATCCTCCAAACAAGGAATGCCGGAAGAACTCTCTCCTTGATTGTTCGTATTCCATTTCCATTGCTGTGCTATGTAAAATATATGATCTTTGGGATCCGGTGTCTATTATAGCCCGTGCCGTCTTCTCCGTTCTGTTCCCTTTGAGGGTCACTCTCAAAGTAGGTAACAAGACGTCTGGGGAGGTTGATAAGTTGGCGAGAGTTTCATCTTGCACCGTTGGAGACTTGGAAGATCCACCTCTATCAAAAATCCGTTTTGTGCACATGACATCCAGGTGGGAAGACATGTTGCAGATCGAACAACGGACTACATTTCTGCAAAATTTACTTAAATGAGAAGACCGAAGACATTTATAACAAACGCCTTTTTTCCTCATGAGTGATCTCTTTTCGTTTAAACTCATATTAGCTGCAAAGTCACACTTAGGGCTTCCATGGTTGTCTTTACCACAAAATACACATTCATTCGATTTGTGAACTGAATTCAAAAGTTCTGAAGCTGTCGCAATTGGTTTTTTCATTGTAGAATCTTGTCTTTGGATGTTTGTTTACTAAATTAGGTTTAGAAGTTGATTCATTCCCGGTACCGATTTCGTTTCTAAAACTCCTCTCCCGTGCAGTTAATTGTCTTTCTAGAAAGGTAATCAAGTCATTAATTACGTAACCTGTCGGGAGTTCTTTGTTCAATTCCAAATTAAGGTCTGCAGGTAGAAGCTTTATTATTATCGGGCACAACAGTTGTCCGTAAACATCAATGGAAACGTTTAGTGACTCGAGACTTCTTATTTGAACAGAAAGGTTGTCAAAAAGTTCGCGGAAGGTTCTTACATCGCTTGACGTTTTGAGTGGTTTCATTGACAACAAATTGTTCATATGTCGGCTAATCAAAATGTCTTCTCGCCCAAATCTGTCTCTAAGCAATTTTATAGCTTTCTCATAATTGTCCGCAGATAAAACGAAACCTTCGACTGTGTTTAGTGCAGTTCCGCCGAGATGTGACTTCAGATAGTTAAATTTATCGATCGGGTTCAGTGAGTTGTTCTGGTGAATAGCTGCATCAAAAGAATTCCAGAACGTCAGCCATTCACTAAAGTTTCCATAAAATATCGATATCATCAATTTCGGAAGTTTCACAGTCGTGCAGGAAGGTACATAATGTCTCATTTCATTTTCATCTATTCGTGAGTTCGAATTCGGTATATTTTCGCCATGAAAATCTGATTGGCGAATCTTTTTATTTGCCCTAAATCTCCAAGTAATATATTTCTCTCGATATTCCTCTACGCCCTGTAATTCCCTCTCTAAATCGTCAGTTTCAAGAAGCGTTTCTATTTCGTGATCAACTAATTTAAGTTCGTTAAATGATTCATTCAATTGTTCTAATAATTCTTCAAGATCAATTCTAATTAGCGTGTCAAGTCCACTTTCAATCTTATTGCATGTTTTCGTTAAATATGATCTGTTAATAGCACGCTTCTTTTTTAAACGTAGAATTAATTCTTCCGCCATCTTGTAAACAAAGCAACAAGTAGGGTTAGCAAGCGAGTTCCAAAATGGTCAGCTTAAAATGCTTTTTTTTTCTAGAATTTACCTTCAACAGTCCCGGCTGGGATGCCAAAAATATTGCGATTTCACCGCCACTCTGTGTTGTGACGACGATCTAAATTCTATAGAGGTAGTCACTCACCTCTATTCTTGGTCGGCGGGGTTGAAGGTTCAAAATTAAGGCGTCGGTGCTTATAACACTTTTAAAATATACGACGAAAACAGGAGGGAAAATTATATTTATTACAATTTAATAAAATAAGTAAAGTATTATTTAATTAATTATATATTTAAATATTTACACTAAAAGAATCGGAGATCAGGGCAAATTCTAGTGTTCGAAAGTTGTTTACAAGTTCTTCTGTTATTGTTTTCATTTTTGCCGCTGCATCCCTGTAGCCGCTTCCGCCGGCATCCCATTGGCTGCTTCGGACGGCTTCTTTTCCAACAATATATATATATATACTTGAATTACCGATTGAATACATCGAGCAACGCTCTTTCTAGATATAACAGAACAAAGCTGTTTGGTAACATGTTTATTGCGGTATGTGTGTTAGTTGTGTTTTGTTTTTGTGTTTGTGCTGTGTTGTTTGTGTGTGAGGGGGGATAATATTTAATCCCAATAAAAAATTAGCGTTTGAAATTTGCTTCAATTTTCGACGATAGATGGCGAAATACTGTAAAATAAATATATTTGTGATATAATTAATATATTTACCATTATTCTATTGGCACCACGCTAATCTTTATCAATGTAGTAAAGCTTCCAAGAGGTATTTGCAGGGTTCAGGAGTTTATACTTATAGGATTGATTATCTTCCCACTAAAGGGCTAAATCAGTCAATCAGCGTCTAATATTTACTTAGGTTAGTGTTTAGAAAAAATAAATAAGGCACACTGTGTTAAAGAATGAACGTAGGTTCGAATAAAGAATTTTCTTTATTTTTATACTATAAACGTTTCGTGAAGCCATTTTTATCTGAACTTTAATATATAATTACTATAAATATTCAATATTATATATATATAATATGTATATACAAGTACAGGGTGATCCAAAAGTCCCGCACTATTTTAAAAATTAATAACTCCGCGAATATTTGCGCTAGAGCAATGCGGTAAACACCATTGTGTTCAGGATGCAATGGGATTTTTTATGGCAAATAATGAAAAATTCGAAATTGATTTTAATTACAATTTTATTCGCCAGATGGCGCACTACCAGAATCAGAGATTCAGCGGCCAAATTGTTTGATAAATTGAAAAATAAAACTGATCGACACGTATTTTTCCTTTTTGAATACCAGGAAAGAACCCTAATAACATCAAATAACAAATTAATAAAACACCTACTTCGCCAAAAGTATGAAGAATTGGTTAACAATTTTTAAATACAATCAGAGATATGTAAAATAGGTAAATGCAAATTAAAACATGTAGAAAAAAAAAAAAAGATATTTTAGATACGGTTTGTGTTTCCGAAGATAATAAATTTCTAATATTTTTTTTAATTCAACTCTCTCTCAGTATCGGTTATATTTATTTTAATTCATTTGAAAAATATGTATCTATCTCTGATAATTTATTTTACTCTGGAATGCCGTTGTTGTTGTCGTGTCCAATAAAGAGCCTCAGATGTATCCATGCATCTCCATCACAGCAGCAGCAATGTCCACTATCTTGGGTGTGTAAAGCTGCTGCTCTGGGTCTATGTCAAATTCCTGCAAGGCTGCGGCCATTGCTGGCTATGAGAATATGTGGGGAGGGGTATGTTTCACACCAGGACAATTGTTGCATGCCCTATAGGTTATTGTGCCATCTGGATGTATTGTCATTCCTTTATAGTGTTTTGTTTCAAGTCTTGTTATAGTTTTTGTCATTTTTCTCTCAGAGTTTATTTCGCATTTTGATCGTTTCTTATTTATTGTTTAATTATTTTGTATTTTTACAAAGAATCAGCGTCAAATAATGACATTTATTCTTTCCTTTGGCTCAACTTTCTGGCTTCCTTTGCCAATTCAGATGCCATTTCATTACCCCCGATCCCAGCATGGGCAGGGATCCATTGTAGAATGCAGTTATTCTCCAATGGTTCCAGTTGGGTAAGTAACGAGTGTATTTTCCGTGTGATTTTAGTATTGCCCTTCTGAATTGCTTCTAGAGCGGATATGGAGTCGCTGTATATTAAAATTCCTTCTGCTTGATGCAGGGATGGTTGGTTAAGGCATACATCAAGGACTTTCCAGATAGCCGTCAGTTCACAAGTGAAGTTTGACGAAATCTGTCCTGCTCCTTCTTTGATGTTGATGTGCGTTCCATCTTGCAGTATTATGTTAATTCCGGCCCCTCCATAACTCAGGGTAAGGTCTGAAGATCCATCTGTATATGCTGTTAAAGGGGGTGGCCTAGCATTTTTAATCAATAATTTGTACTATGAGGACATAGCCGTTAATATTTCAAACACATTAGACCTCGAAGCCCAAGATATCAAAGTCTACCTCAATCAAAACAAAGCCATCAACATATACAATATGTATCACCCTCCAAACAATACACTTATTGACGATGGAACAATGGCTCAATTTCTTACAGACAACTCTTATTGTAGGTGACCTTAATGCCAAACATCAACTATGGGGATGTTCCACGCCAAACCCAAGAGGCAAAATACTTTCAAACATATTTGACGACAATGCCATCATGTGCTTAAATGATGGGAATCCTACCCATCATTCATACAGCTATAATACTGCACAAGCCCTTGATATAAGTTTTTACTATCCTGACATTTTCCACAAATGCAAATAGCAAATATTAAAAAGTATTGTAAGTGATAATTTGCCTAATTTGATAGAAATTAGCACCAAGCCTAAAACCAGCTCAATTAAGAAAAATTCTGGAACTTCAAAAAGGCTAATTGGATATCTTTCGAAAACACCATTATTAAAGCAGCCACAGTTTCAATACCAAGAGGTAATATTAAGAAATGGATTCCAAATTATACACATCAGGCAAAAAATATTCAAACACTTATAACTAAAGAAAATGAACTAAAAAAAAGAGCACCCAAAACCAAACAAATTGTAGAACTGAACTGAACATTGTGAATGCAAAAATAAAAAGATTATACGTAAATGTGAAAATGGAAAAATGGAAACAAACTTGTGAAAACCTGAACCCAAGAAACCCAAATACAAAACTTTGGAATTTGGCAAAACAAATTGACAGATCCCAGTCACAAACCGAAAAACCTAATATGATTAAGAATACAGATGGTACACCAGCAACTAATGACAAAATTGCTGCCAATCTTTTAGGTAATTCATATCAAATAAGTAATAAAATCAAGGTTGAAACAAAGGCCCGAAGGATTATTCATGACTGTAAAAATGTCACCAGCACTCATAATATTTTCCAAGAAAAAAATCAATATGAAAGAGCTAGCTTATGCATTAGAAAACACTGACCTAAACAAGACTCCTGGGCCAGATGGAATCCATGGCCGAATGATATCAAACTTGGGCAAAATTGGCAAAGAAAGACTTCTTAATATTTTCAATAACTCCTGGAAAACTGGAAAATTGCCTCAAGACTGTAAAATGCAACAATAATTCCCTTTTAAAAACTTGACAAATCTGCTGATGACCCAAAAAACTACCGACCTATCTCCCTCACAAGTATTTGCTGAAAATTAATGGAAAAAAATTATACTCAGACGACTCACCTACCACCCCGACACAAGAAATCTCTTACAAGAAGAACAATATGGATTTAGGAAAGGACATGGGACAATAGACCAACTCTTATTTTTCACACAAAAGGTAAAAGATGCACAAAACAGAAAACCAACTAACCACACAATAGCTGCTTTTTTAGACCTTACACAAGCTTTTGATAAGGTATGGAAAAACAAGTTAATTACAAAATTATACAAACATTTCAAAATTGATGGAAAAGCTATCACTTGGATAAATGATTCCCTTAAAAATAGATACATCAGGGTCAAATATAATGGCACTCTATCTAAAACCTTCAAATTGTATCAATGATTACCGCAAGGATCAGTCCTTAGCCCAAATCTCTTCACCCTATTTATTGCAGGCATAGAAGAAAAATTTTCACATAAAACCAATATTGGACTTTTCGCTGATGACATTATTCTATGGAGCAGCAACACTAACTGGAAAAAAAGCTGAAAGAGATTTGAACAAGACTCTTCTCCACCTAGAAATATTTGCTAATAAACATAAATTAGAATTTAACCCCCAAAAATCTGAAACCTGTCTTTTTACTACCGATAAGAAACTATACAAAATAAGACCAAATATTATTCTGAAAGAACAACAATTGCAATATAATAAACATCCTATATATCTCGGCTACACCCTGGATCCAGAAATTAACTCCAGTAAACATATTGAAGGAGTTGTTAGAAAAGGAAGAGACCGACTAAAAATCTTGAAATGTATTTCAGGAAGAGTGGGGAGCTGAAGCAACAACACTAAAATTAACTTACACATCTCTAATGGGACCTATCTTGGAATATGGATATCAAATCTATGGTACAGCATCTGAAACAAATCTAAAAACACTGGAAAGGATACAACTAAATGCAGCTAGAATTATTACAGGTCTTCGAAATACCTTCCCTAATAATATTGTACTTTACGAGGCAGACATTATGCCCTTAAAGGATAGAAGAAGCTACAATCTTTAAAATATATAACCAAAATCAAGAGCTATGAAAACAAACACAGAACTTTCAATTACATAATTAATTGGGAATCCAATATAAGACTCAAAAAAGAAGGCCCTCTCCACCTGGCCAAAAGAAATGGATTTATAAAATATAAAGTGGAAAAATATTATTTAGCAGAAAAAATATCTCCATGCGAATCACTAACAAAATGTTATTTTAATGCCACTTTAAATGAACCCACCAACAAACAATACCAAAATCCAGAATACTTAAAACAATTATCATTAGAAATAATTAATAAAATTCCTAAAAATGTAATAACTATCTATACCGATGGTAGCAGAGACGAGTTGGGACACACTGACAGTGACTCTCTCATTAAAACCACAAATGGCAATGAGAAAATAAACAGAAGAAACCCAGATTTTTGCTCAGTCTTCAGATCTGAACTTATAGCCATCTATGAAGCCTTAAAATCCATCAGAAACACTAAACATCACGATATATGGATTCTTACTGATAGTAGAAGTGCCGCAGTCCTTTATAATGTATTATAAGTTACTTCAAGTATTATTTACGAACGGAAGAATACGTCCAGGGTAGCCTAGTGGACATGGCATCTGCCCGGTAAGCGGAAGGTTGTGGGTTCGATTCCCGCCCCCTGGACACTTTTATTTTTTCCGTTCGCCATTATTCTTCATATTTTCACCCTTTCATACTTCATCCAAAAAAGTTAGAAATAGTAAATATTTCTCTTTGAAATAAATATTGATTTTTCACAGAAAAGAAACTTATGCGATGCAACTTTAGGTGTTTTATAATTGGTTATCTCCAAAAACTCTCAATACCTCAAAAATTCACCTTCAATGGATACCCTTACATGTTAGCATTGAAGGCAATGAAGCTGCTGATGCGCTAGCGAAAAAAGGCACAAAAGAACCCTTACTACAGAAAAATAAACTTACTTTTAAAGAAATAGAAACAGTAGCCAAAACAAAAATAAACAAGAACTGGAGGATCCCACCTAAGCACAGTTGGTACACCCTAGAAGCAGATGGCCACCCAGACCTTTCGGTCCACAAGCCGGCATCCGAAGCATGCCCTTCGCTGCTATTCTGTTCAACTCTTAACCCAAGTAACGGTATCCAAGCTAGAGCTTGGACATTGTACCTGGAAACACCACCTCCCAGACAACGTGTCTGGAAGGATTTTTATACCGGTGGCCTTTAAACACAGCAAAATAGGAAACTATTTACTGTGTCCAGCAGGGACCGCGGGGAGGCGGCCCCCGGTCGACTCTGTTCACTCACAGTTGAGGAAAAGCTCAGATGCCACGTCGTGGGCTTTCTCTAGAAGCTTGCTGTGGTTTCTCAGCAGCTTACTCTCGATCGCGCCCCTCGCCCTCCTTCTCTCTTCCTGCACACCCACTACCCTTGGACAATCCAAGACGTAGTGGCGTGCATCCACATCCCTTTCTTCATAGACGCAATCAGGGTTTCTCTTAATTTTAAATCTGTGGAGACTTGGGGAAGAGCCCATGTCCCGAACTACCCTAATGAATTTGTGGGATATTACCTTACAGAGGTACTTGGGTGTTGTTACCCAATTGAATACCTCTCTCCCTTCACACTTTTCCTCCATCTGTCCAACCATAAGTCCTGGACGTGCCCCCTGATCCTCCTATAAACTTCTTTCTTGGTCACTGGGGTCCTCAGTAATCTACCTCTAAAGCATCCTGCCTTAGCGAGCCTGTCTTCGAACTCATTACCTTCGATGAGGCTGTGTCCCCTAACCCTCCGGAGCCCGCGTTATCATCTCCAGCTCCTGGATTATTTGATGCGCGAGTTGCCCTTTCACCAGATTGATGGCGACGAGGGCCGACATACAATCTGAATAGAGGCGGTCCGGGCTGAAGTTCTTCTCGGCACACACTCTGAGGGCTACCCTGATCGCAACCAGCTCGGCTGAAAAGACCAATTCGTCCACTCTGAGTGTTAAGCTTTCTTGGAAGATCAGCTCTCCATTAGTGAAAATCACTACTCCAGCTCCAGTATTGGTTCCAGACTTACTACCATCAGTGAAAACCTCCGTGTCAATCCCTGTCGGCCCTCCAGGACTCCAATTCCACTTTGGCAACCATTGCGGAGGCTTCCTTGGGTCCCTCTTCCATTCCAGGGCACCCGCTTCAAGTCCCAGGGCATCTTCCCTGTTCTCCCAGATCTTCTGTCTGATGGTCTCCTCCTCTAGTTTCAATCCCAGGGGAATAAGCCCAGCGAGGACCAAAAAGGCCTCACTGCTGGTAGTGCGATATCCCCCTGTGATTCTGAGTGCCGCTGTCCTCTGCACGCTCTCTAGAGTTTTTGCCACCTTCTGATCCCTGTTATAGCAGGATTGGCTCGACACAGGAGAGGCAGAGGTTCCTAAAAATAGTACCCTCCTTCTCCCCCCCCTATTGAGAGCCAACCAGGACAGGCCTGCACAACGCCTCCCTGCCTCTCGTCACCATCTCCTCCGCCTGGTATTGCCAACCCATCTTGTCATCAATGACCACCCCCAGGATGGTCATCCTATTGACCAACGCTACCCTCCGTCCTTTCATCCGGATAGCCGGCTTGTGCTCCCATTTGATCCCTTTCCTTTTAGTTCTTATGTTCCTAGGCTTAAAGCTGAGGGCTTTAGTTTTGGATACATTGAACATAAGGCCAGAGTCATGGGCCCAGTTCGAGAGGATTTGAAGAGAAGCTTCAACACACTTCTCAGCCCTTGCTCTCGAAGCAGCCTCAATGATGAGGAACTGGTCGTCAGCATAGAGAACCAGCCAGGCTCCCTCAGGTAACCCCTCCTGGAAAACGGTGTTTACCAGGATATTCCACATAATAGGTCCGCAGCAAGAGCCCTGGGGGCAACCCCTAGCACAGTTTCTTTCCAACTTCCGCCCACCAAAACTGAGGCTAATCCGTCTATCCCTCAGGAAGTCACGAACCAAGCTGCACAAATTATCAGGACAACCCATGTCCATCAAATTTCATCAGTTCGTTCCAGCTCATGGAGTTGAACGCGCCATCAATGTCCAGGGCCACGAGAAGAACCCAAGCACCCTTATTTAAGCCCATCTCAACCCCCTCTAACACCTCTTTCAGAGCCGTGGTTGTGGAGTTCCCTTCCCTAAAACCATGTTGGAAGGAGGAAAGGAGCTCATTAATCTCTAGCCAGTGCTTCAGTCGCTGAGCTAGTAGGCTATCCAGGACCATACCTAGACACACTAGTAAAGAAAGCGGACGATAATCATTAGGAGAATTACCCTTTTTACCAGACTTTTCGAGAAGCACTACTCGGGCAACCTTCCATGCCTCAGGAAAAGTACCAGTGTCCAGGCACCTATTGAAAAACCTGGCAAGAAGTGATGGGTGCATTCTTAACAGGGCTTTCACGACCGTGTTATCGATCCCTTCGGGACCAGGAGATTTCCTTTTCCCGAACTTGAAAGCCGTCAGTTTCACCTCATTCTCAGAAAAGAGCGGATCCACCAAACCACAAGTGGTCAGAGAGATCTCGTCCTCTGGTTCCTCGTTTCCGAAGTGCCGATCCAAGTTGTTTTTATTTTATCTTCTGCCTTCGAGCGAGTAGGTCTAGAATACATTCTCTCTGAATTTCCTCATTGTTGGTGGATGAAACAGCACCGGTGATTATTTTGGCCGCTTTTGCTTGAACACTGTCTAGTCTTACTTTTAGTGATGAGCTTGAGAGAGCCCAGACCGGTGTTGCATATTCCATTATCGGCCTTATTAAGGTGATATATGTTGTTCTTAGAATTCTGGGTTTTCTCCCCAATTTGTTCCACATAGCCATCTCAGAATGTTTAGTTTTCTGGTAGCTCTATTTGAGGTGCTAATTATGTGTTTTGAAAATTCCAATTCCTCATCAATGACAGTTGAAATAATTTTATTGACATCTTGTCAATGCATACAAAGTGCACAGTCTGCACTATTTAAAAAAAAAGATAATATGCATTATATAATGTGATATCTTGGGACCTCTGGGACCAGTGTTACCTGATGCTAGACGAACCTCGATGTCAACTCTACCGTGCAGTCGTGGTGGAAGGCGACACAGCTGGGCCAAAGGTGAAATAAGCAAATAGATATTCCACTTAGAAGCGTCTGAACGTCAAGAAGGAATGGGACGAGGAGATTTCTGGCAGGAAAGGGTTTACCTTTTATCAGAGCGTCCGGTGGACAGGGACTGGAACAACACTAACTAAGGACTGACTAACTGAGGATCGGGGCCTCCTTTTATAGCTGAGCTGGGTCCGAACAAGTCACTGCTCTTTTCTGACCTAAACAGGGGGGGGGGGGGAGTTTTATTATCCAGGAGGGCCACGACCTCGTAAAAGTTGGACTGGGTTTGCTAGGCCTTCTCTTCTATTTTCACCTAAGCCTGATTAGTTTTAACCTTAATTTTCTCCTATAAGTCTCTATTCCTTCTATCTGTACAGTTACTATACTTTATTAGATTCTTACGCGGTACAGATTGATGTTAGTTGAGGCTTTCTATTTGCAGTAAATAAGAAGTTATATACAATTACGTGGTGAAACATGTGGTAGTAGATATCTGGACTATTTACAACACTTCCATGGTCTTAAATCATCACATACACTATGTACAATGAATATGGCGCCTCTGCCAGCGCTGCAGAGTTTGGTGGAGAATCGCCAGTGGGTCTCCAGCGACACCACGCATTTTGCGATCTACGATGAATACCTAGATCGCGTACTTCGCCGCTTAGGAGATGGTGATGGCGCGGTCTTCGAGACCAACTGGAAAGATCCAGGACTGCAGTATCACACGTTCTTCCTTCCTTGGAAAATTCTCCATTGACCCAAACCTTTAACCTTCTTCCCCTTAAGAAGTCTGCAATCCAGGTTAAGGTTTCTCCTCTTACTCCGATGTTGTGCAGCTTTTCACGTAATTTCTCCCTCCACACTCTATCAAAAGCTGCGGTCATATCAAGGAATATAGCCGTGGTCTTCTTTGGCGGTTTTTCCTGGAAAGAATCTATTATTGATTGACAGAAGTAGAACAGTTGATCAGTCGTACAGTGCTGGGATCTATAGGCAGTTTGGTAGAAGTTTATTTTATTATTGTTAGTTAGCCAGACTATGAGCCTAGAGTGGATAATTCGTTCTGTTATTTCACAAAGTATGCTGGTTAGAGCAATTGGCCGATAGTTCTTGGATTCCTTGGCAACTTTGTTTGGTTTCAGTATTGGCACAGTAATTGATATCTTTCAATTCTTTGGTAGTTCACCAGTTTACCATGAAATGTTCAGTATTCGTAGGAGTTGTTTATTAGCTTTGTCTTCAAAGTGTTTAATCATTTGACCAAAGATTAGATTATCTATTGGTGACCTCTTAGATATTTTTATTGATGAGTTTAGCTCATTCAGTGTGAAGTCTCTCGAAAAAATATCTTGTTGATGGAAGTTTCTTGCTTGTTTAAATCAATTCTTGCTTCAATCGTATATTTGAGTATGGAAGTGCTTGAAAAATATTCAGCAATTATGTTAGCCATCTGTTTGTTCACGTTCTCGCTGTTCTATTCATATCGGTTAGAGTATTGGGGGATTGGTGTTGGTTTTGATTCTTTTCTAACACTCTAATCATATTCCAGTGTTGGCTGTCCTTTCTTGGATCCATTTTTTCGCAGAACTCTGCCATTTTTCTCTTGTTTGCATATACAAATTTCTTGTTCAATTTTGTGATTAATTTCAATGTGTTACTTTCTCTTTTCTTCTGTTTTATTTTTTTAAAGAAGTTCATTGATATTGTCTCTCTCTGCAATCATTGCCTCGATGTTGTGGTCCTTCCAGTAAGGTATACACAGGTCTAACGTCTCCTTCTAGGTATCGATACTTTTGCAGCTTTTGATATATTCGAAGAGAAGTTTTCCAAGTTTTTGTCAAGCGTTCTGTAATTCAATTTTTCGTTGCACAGTTCTTCAAGCTTTTTTGTGAATTTTTTTTCAAGTCGGCTTTCCTAAAGTTCCATGTTCTTTTATTCTGTTGGACATTCTCAATTTTGAAGTTTAGGGTTGTTAAAATTGGTCTGTGGTCACTGATTGCACCTCTCAGGATTTTCCATTGTGTTGTGGGTGCGATGTTGAAATTTATCGCTGTGATGTCTATTGCGGATTCTGTGCCTGTCGACTTGGATAGATAGGTGTTCTCTCTCTTATTTAATATGTAAGGTCGAGGTCGGTGACCTTTGTTATCCTGGACAGATGATCCCCAAGTTGAACTTTTGGCGTTGAAATCGCCGAGTATGATTGTAATATCCGAAGAGGCTTCACTTAATGTCTCTATTGTGTGTACCCATACAAAATTCAAAGATTTCACGAGCTGAAAGTTGGCAATTTTGAGATGCGTCAAGAATTCGCTGCATGGGTTTTCCGGAAAATTGATATTGATGAAAACTGGCTGTCGAATGTTCTGTAGACAGATGATGCTCACTTTTCTCTAAACGGAGAATCTAACATTCAAAGCAGCCGCTTTTGGGCAACAGAAAACCCTAGGATTTTTACAGAAATGCCACTTTATCAGCCTAGAGTTACAGTTTTGTGTGGGTTCACTTTTTCTTTTATTATTGGGCCATTTTTCTTTGAAAAATCAATGGAAGAACTTTTAAAACCGTTTTTGTAACTGGTGAACGTTATGTTCATATGGGGTATTCCCATATTGCAGGGAAAAAGCACTAAGCGAAATAACATTCATGAAAGTTGGAGGACCTCCTCATATCTCCCGAGGTGCCAAACAATTGCTGAAGAATACGTTTGTTGAAAATCGTGTGATAAGTCGCCACTTTATATACCAGTGGCCTCCAAGATCACCAGACTTGACGCCTTGCGATTTTTGTTTATGGGGGTACATTAAATCGTGTGTTTATCGATGCTGGCCTACCACCTTGGCCATGTTAAAGGCTTCTATCAGATGGCACGTTTTATCAATTTCATCAGATATGTTATTTAATGCTGTCCATTCTGTCATTTATCGTCTGCCGGCGGTGATTGAGAATGAAGGGTGCTACATTGAGCAAGGATTGTGACCTAATACAAAAGAGAAGGCAGTTACCTCATGTGTTATATAAGCTGCCATGTATTATATTATCTACCACTATTTTGCAGCTCTTTGTATATGAGGATAATAAATGCTGTCCTCACATCTTGACTCTTTTTTTTTTTTTGTGAACAGTAATATTTTGTTTCTCATTTGCTCACATATTATTTCGTGCAAACCAGAGTGTTATAACTTCTCGAAAAACACTGGTGCACACAATTTTTCCCCTTATGTTTAGTTTTTCGCTTTTCGCTCATTAGAAGAAATAGCATAAGGAATATTTTCTGTACACCAATAACTTTAGAAATTTTGTGCAAAAAAATAATACAAAATGATTTTACTACCACGTTTTTCAACGCAAAAGGTCGATTTGAAAAATATTTTTATTTGAGGGGACACATTCTTTAAAATTGGGTACAGTATGAGAGAGAGAGAGTTGAATTAAAATTATTAGAAATTTATTATCTTCGGAAACACAAACCGTATCTAAAATATCAATTTTTTTTTCTACTACATGTTTTAATTTGCATTTACCTATTTTACATATCTCTGATTGTATTTAAAAATTGTTAACCAATTCTTCATACTTTTGGCGAAGTGGTGTTTTATTAATTTGTTATTTGATGTTATTAGGGTTCTTTCCTGGTATTCAAAAAGGAAAAATACGTGTCGATCAGTTATATTTTTCAATTTATCAAACAATTTGGCCGCTGAATCTCTGATTTTGGTAGTGCGCCATCTGGCGAATAAAATTGTAACTAAAATCAATTTCGAATTCTCCATTATTTGCCATAAAAAATCCCATTGCATCTTGAACACAATGGTGTTTACCGAATTGCTCTAGCGCAAATATTCGCAGAGTTATTAATTTTTAAAATAGTGCGGGACTTTTGGATCACCCTGTATATACTTGTATATTAAAAATAAAAAAATAAATAAAAAAGGCATATCCTGACCAGGAGCACATGTGCCTTTTAGAAGGCAGAGCGCCATCTGGTGGAACAGAAATTAACTATTCAATGATTTAGCCTTTTCCCTGATATTTGGCCAACCCAATTTCCTGATAAATCAAGAAAAGCCATCCACGAACGCGTTTCGCGCTGTCGGCGCTCCTCAGCGTGGAGTAGGCTGTACCACTGCGGCCAAAAATATTTTCGGTTCCAGTGGCTTCTTGAGACACCAAGAAAAGGGTATTTAAGGCCAAACTTGCGTAAATACGCTTAACACATGAAAAAACAATAGAAGAAAATAAAAAATAAATAATTTAAAATATTTTTTTCATATATTTATTTTTATTAATAATATCAACACCTGACCTTTTTATGTTTTCAATGTATTTTTAGAAACAGATAATTACTAATATGTAAATATAACCATTCAATAGAAACCTTTTTATATTCTTTTAAAAATTTTATCTTTATATTTTCTAATAGATGTTGGATAAATAGAATAAATACAATTTAATTTTAGCCATATATATATATATTTTTTTTTTAAGGAAGTATATAAAAATATAATAGTAATACTGTAAGAATAAAACAGAGGTTGGATCTCAGAAAGTATCGTTTAATTATCTAAAGATTATATTAAGATGACAAAAGGAACAAGAGAGTTAAAAAAGGTAAGCGGTGGCAGTCAACAAGCAAGCAAATCTGAAACCTATATTATATAGGTAATTGGCCGGCCGGAGGTGGCGCCAGGTCACGTGATGTCTGGGGGAAGCTGGCGTTGTTGCTATGGGTGCGTCGTTACTTTCCAACACTCCCACCTAACGTGCACTCCGTTGTTTCAAACAGTCCAAGTTGGCTTCTTAGTCTTCTAAACCTTTCTGGAGGTAGAGCTTTCGTAAATATGTCTGCAGCTTGATCATTGGAGCAGACATAAAGAAGGTCAATTGCATGGTTTTGAAAATGATCTCTGATAAAGTGATACGAAATATCAATATGTTTAGTTCTTTTGTGGTATTCTGGGTTGTGAACAAGTCTTATGCAGCTTTGATTGTCACAAAAAATGTTGTAGGCTTTACTTGTTCTTGATGTAGCTCCGTAGAAGATGTCTCAGCCAAATTGCTTCTTTTGTTGCTTTGGAAACCGCAATATATTCAGATTCTGTTGTTGACAGAGACACACAATTCTGTTTTTGACTGCACCAAGAAATAGGTCCCATTATTCAACATGAACACATATCCGGTGGTTGATTTTCTTGTGTGTAGGTCTCCACCAAAATCAGCATCGGAAAAACCTATCAGAGATGTAGTGCAGGAACTCCCACCAAAACAAATACCGATGTTTTTCGTAGCTTTTAAGTATCCAAATATTTTCTTTACTGCGGTCCAATGTGAAGGTCCTGGGTTGTTCATAAATTGGCTAACCCTGCTGACTGCGTAGGCAATATCAGGTCTAGTTCCAGTCATGAGGTACATTAAACTACCAATTGTCTGTCTGTATGGAATCTTGTTCATTTCTTCAATTTCCTGATCATCCTTTGGGCACATCTCTTTTGTTAGTTTTGAGTAAGGATCAGAAGGTACAGATTGTAACTTAATATCAAGAAGGTTGTAATGTTCAAGTGTTCTTTCAATGTATGAGGCTTGATGCAGAAATAACATTTTAGTTGTTCTATCTCGATATATTTGTAGGCCAAGGAAATAATCGGCAGTAAAAGTTTTTATTTCAAAATTGGAATTTAAGTACTGTACTATATCATCTAAATGTTGTTTATTTACACTGCAGATTAAGCAATCATCTACATATATTGCAAGTAATATGTAAGCCTGTTTACATTTCATTGTATAGACACATGAATCTGATATGCTAGGTTTGAGATCAAACTTAATTAAAAACTCATGAAATTTCTTGTTCCACATTCTGGGGGATTGCTTAAGACCATAGATGCTTTTCTGAAGAGAGCAAACATGATTTGGAAAATCTGGGTTTTCATAACCTTGGGGTTGTTCCATGTAAAGTTCTTCTTCCAAATCACCATTCAAGAAGGCAGATTTTACATCTAACTGAATCATTTCCATATCAAGTGATGCACAAAGTGATAAGATTGTTCTAATTGAATCGAATTTTACTACTGGAGAAAAAGTTTCACCATAATCAAGTCCTGGTTTTTGTGAATAACCTTTCGCAACTAGTCTAGCCTTAAACATTTTATTTGATCCATCTGCATTTTGCTTTATTTTCTATACCCACTTGCATGCAATAGCTTTTCTGTCTGATGGTAGTGTCACATACGTCCATGTTTGATTTTTCATCAAGAAATTGAATTCATCGTCCATAGCTAGTTTCCGCTGTTTTGAGTTTTGTCCTACAATTGCATCTTCATAGTTCAATGGTTCTTGGTCATGGACATAACAAGCATATGAAATAGCTCTTGTACAGCTGGTTGATGTTTGTTCATTTTCTCTGATTCTATTCCTGAGAGGGTATCGACATGATTCTTCTGGTTTGGAACTGGTATTTGTGTTATCAACACTTTCTTCACTGTATATAGTTACCTGCTCTTGTTGGTTATCCTGAATATTTTCTGATGTATTAGCTTCAGTAAATATTACATCTCTGCTTATGATAATTTTTCTAGCAATAGGATCCCACATTCTATAATTTTTGTTAGTTTCAGTATATCCAACAAAAAATGTACGAATACTCTTTTTGTCTAATTTCTTTCTGTTATCTTTTGGTATATGCACATAAGCGTTACATCCAAAAGTTTTCAAATGTAAGATGGAGGGTTTTCTCTTGTACTATATTTCATAAGGTGTAGAATTTCCCAATACTTTAGTAGTACATCTATTTAAGAAATAGACTGCTGTGTTAACGGCTTCAGCCCACAGTTCAAGCGGCATTTTTCTTCCATGTAACAAGCATCTAGCTGATTCAACTATTGTTCTGTTATCTCTTTCAGCAATTCCATTCTGTTCTGGGGTATATGGAGCAGTGAGTTCATGAACAATTCCTAGAGATTTTAGATAATCAGAAAAATTCTTATTTAAGAATTCTGTGCCATTATCTGTTCTGAATCTTTTTATTTTATTTCCAGTTTCAGTCCTAACTCTTTTTACCAATTCTTTAAATTTCTCAAGAACATCTAATTTATGCCTAATGAAGTAGGCCACTCTAAATCTTGAAAAATCATCCTTGAATGATAACAAATATAATGATCCACCTGGTGATCTTTTACTCATTGGTCCACAAACATCTGAATAGATCAGCTCTCCTGGATAGGTCGAATTTGGACTTGTTGACGCGTGAAAAACCTTTCTATTTTGTTTTCCATAGATGCATGCTTCACATAGTAAAGAATCAGGCTTTTCTCTAATTTTAATGTCGTCTTCAAAAACATTATTTTCAAACATTTGGGTTAATTTTATAGGATTTACATGACCCATTCTTTGATGCCATATATCTAGACTTAACTGATCAACATGAGTTTGTGAAGATTGCTTTGCTTTAATAAAAATTCTATAAAGATTTGAATTGTCCTTTATTCCAGTAACTAGCACTTTCGAATTTTTAGTCAATTTTATCTGATTTCCTTTACAAATGAGCGTCAAACCATGTTTTGTTGCAGTAGATATTGAGAAAAGATTAGTCTCCAATTCAGGTACATAGAGAACATCTAAAAGAGTTGCATTAATTTTCTGACTATCAACATAAGAGAGAATATCAATATTTCCCTTACCTTTTGCATAGATCTTCTTTCCATCTCCAAGGCACACAGGATGAACACCTTCTGGTATTTCTTCGAACGTAGAGAACCATTCTCTTCTGAAAGTCATGTGATCCGTTGCTCCAGAATCTGCAATCCTGGAATCCTTTGTTTCAGCGAGGAAGGCACTTGTCTCAGCTGAAAAAGCACAGCTATCATCTCTGGATGAAGAACTTGGCTGTTGTCCTTTTTTTTCTTCCTTTCTTTTATAGCATTCTTTCCACCAATGCCCTTTCTTCTTGCAATATCCACAGTGTGTGTTCTTCTTTTTATCTTTAATGGATTGTTGATGCTGCTCTTGTTTGTTGGAAGCTGTTGAATTTCTGTTGAACTTTGAAAAAGTCATCAAGGCATTATCTGGTTTAGAATTTCCTTAAGAATCCCAATGATCCTGTAAGCTTTCTTCTTTCAGTAATCTTGCCGTCAAGTTTTCTAGTGTCTTTTCTTCTGATGAAACTGAATCCCATGCTGTTATGAAATTCTTGTATTTATCAGGCAAGCTGCAAATTATCTTTGTAATTAGGGCAACATCAGAGATTGGCTCACCTAGATCTTTCATTTGTTGTGCCAGAGTTTCAACTTTGGAAATATGAGTAGCAATGTTATCATTTGGATTCATTTTATATTCGAAAAATCTTTGTTGCAGCAAATATTTATTTGTTTCAGATTTCAGTTTATATATTGTTGATAATTTCTTCCACATTTCTGCTGAAGTCTGGGAATTAACAATCTGTTGAAGATATTTAAACTCTAGAGCAGTAGTGATCAGCATTTTGGATTTTGCATCTTTCTTTTTCCATTCAGAGAATTTCGCAATATCCTCTATTTCAGGTTTTACTTCAGAGCCATCAGTTATACTGAGAAAATCTTTTGCTTCTAGAATAATCTTTATTTGAAATTTCCATAGATGAAAATTATCGCCGTTGAATTTTTGAATTTGTAGAAGTTCAGTTGTCATCTTGAGCAAGCAAACGAATTTCAGCTTAGATAAACAAAAATATTTGATACCAACCAAGCTCTGCTGCCATGTAAGAATAAAACAGAGGTTGGATCTCAGAAAGTATCGTTTAATTATCAAAAGATTATATTAAGATGACAAAAGGAACAAGAGAGTTAAAAAAGGTAAGCGGTGGCAGTCAACAAGCAAGCAAATCTGAAACCTATATTATACAGGTAATTGGCCGGCCGGAGGTGGCGCCAGGTCACGTGATGTCTGGGGGAAGCTGGCGTTGTTGCTATGGGTGCGTCGTTACTTTCCAACAAATACTATATTTTGTTGCGATTTTTTTTAAACACTCAATGTTCGCGGAAAGGGTACAGCTCTTAGAGCAATATACCATTTATTATAAATAGTTGTAAATATAACTAGGATTCCTTTTCTAAATTCTAAAGTCTGGAGCTCAGTAGTGAGATCTCACCGATATTACACCAACATTCCAATATATTGTGACAATACAGCTCATTAAACCTCAGAATAAGATTGCTTGATATGGGTGAACCAGTGGTAGAAATCTTCGATTGTCAGTAGCCGCGACCTAGGATCGAATCCTGCATTGGACATTTCTGTATAAAAAATTGTTCCAACGGCCCCCGATTCATCTAAAAGTTCAACCCATCAGTGAGTACAATAAACCAAACATGGATCTAGCACACTTGAGTGCAAGAGTCGAACTGCTTTCCACATGTGTAGACATGTGGTGTACTTACAGCAACAGTCGCCAACTACTCTCTACCATTATATCATGGCCTGTACGTGTTCCAAGGATAATTTTAAAAAGTCATCCTATAAAACATATAATGATAAAATTACTAACGATAGTGAGGCTTCTTAATATAATGCATAAAGGATTATAGCAACATTGAACACCTCAGTCGAACTGCTTTTCACATAGGCAGACATGTTGCGCACTTACAGTAAAAGCAGTCGCTAACTACCCACCATGATTATCATGGTCTGTACTACTTGTACTTGGAATGAATAAAAATAAAGTATTCCAAAGCACATAAAATATAGAATACCAATTAATAAATGTATGTGATGAAAAATAAATGAAAGAGATGATATACCAATTTATATCAGACTATATTTTGCTATGTTTTTAAACCTTGGACAATGTTACAGCAGGTTGTGGCTTTACAAGTTTGTCAACCTTAATTTCCGCCATACTCTGGTCGTATAGTGAGTTTCCGCCATCAAAACAAAGGAGGATAAAAGATAAATTACAATTTCAAATATTATTATGCATTCGTTCATTCTCTTCATCGGAGGCAATGTTTCCAGAGGCTGCCTTTTGTTTCTTCTCACGCCAACCTTCAAAGTGGTGAGACGTAGTAACAGTGTGGCCAGAAGTATAAATAATATTGTACTGTTTGTGTTAAAATATATCACTGAAACATACACACCCTTTTTAATTGATATAACTAGAATACAAATTAATAAATAAATAATAAGAAACGGAACCATAAAGAGCACGAATGTATCTTTAAAATTCAAATTAAACAAACCTCTACTGCCCTTACTGCGTTTAGATATATAATACTATATTGGACAATTATAACAAACTCGATAAGACGATAAACAAAATCGTTAATACAGTATTAGAGTTCTAAATGTTTTTTGGTGGATTAAATTTGGCGAAACCGTTGGAAGGTTTTCCCACTGATAGGCCAAGCCCTCCCAATTTATTCTCATCGCAGTAAGGGCAGTAGAGTATTGTTTCATTTGGATTTAAAAGAAACAAAGGCATGCTTTATAGTTCCATTTCTTATATATATATATGGAGCATTATTGTCTTGTGTTAATTAAAACGAGAGTGAATAAAACGCACCAAACATAGGAAGTACAATATAGTAAATAAAGATTGGAATGTTATGCTTTAAACATAGTGCCGACGTCTTTTTATGAGGTGTTTCATGATGATCCGGAAATTACAAAGGACAAAATGGTTTTAAATATATAGCTTAGTTATTTCCCAACTCGACATTACAGTAAAATATGTGCATGTCTACGCGTAATATAGATAAACACATTGGTTGGTATTGATTATATTGAAGCAATCAGAAACTCTAAAATAACTATCGTCTTCCGTCATATTGTCTCTACTAATGGACAGAGAATAAAGAACAGTTTACCTATGAATATATAATGAGAATATTTTTCAATACATTCTCCGTGAAAATTCACAGAATGGAGCATTAATAAGTTGGTGTCGTCAGAAGGTGTCTGTTAAGTGACGATGAATTTTTTAACTCTTTAACTTTTTAATCATAGGGAGAGTTAATGGACTCAGATAGAGGTCGATAAAGGATTTTAAAATTGATCTATAGGCTGTATTTTTATCTGGAATATACCTATATATATGTAGTGGAGCGGATGCTATAAATTTAAACCTTCATCTTGTAAATAAGTATTTGAATCTTATTTTCTAATTAATTAAAATATACTCTAAGTTTTATAATAACATTTTGAAAATTACATCCTGTACATATTATTGCTGACGTTTTCATTTATATTTTTATTTATTTTCTACTATAAAATAAAGTTTCTTGTTCAAATTTTAATTTCAAGCTTTCGGACTTGTCAGTCCTTCAACAGGAGCATCACGATAATAAATTGATGATATAAACTATTTTTCTATACAAATTGTTTGTCTTTATGTGTATTATTTATTATCTACCTAGTTTAAGTTTTAAAAGAATAGCTAAAATATATTTAGAGGGAGTTTTATTTATTTTTTCGAATGTAAATGTGATGATTTAAGACCATGGAATTGTTGTAAATAGTCTAGATATCTACTACCACATGTTCCACCCCATGAGTGTATATAACTTCTTATGTACTGCACATAGAAAACCTCAACTAACATCAATCTGTACCGCGTAAGAATCTAATAAAGTATCGCAACTGTACAGATAGAAGGAATGGAGACTAACAGGAGAAAATTAAGGTTAAAACTAATCAGGCTTAGGACAGAAGTCGAAGCAAGGCCTAGCAAAAGAGGCTTAAAACCAGCCCAACTATAAATAATTTACAAGTCAATACTTCCTGACAGCACCGGGCGTATCTGATAACGCGGAAGTTATAAAAGTCGAGTAACGCCCCGTACTTCCGGGCCAAGACCGGACGTATCTTCCGTCAAAGGCAGTAGCAAAGACCAATCAGAAGACATCACCTAAGTAGGTCAACCAATAGCCTACGGCCACGTGAAAAAGTCCCACCAATTAGGAAAGAATCACCTAAATAGGTCAGCCAATTAGAAAGAAGCAAGGTCTTGGTGTTAAATCGAGAAGCAAGAATAGTTAGTCTTCGCTTGGATCCCAACAGCAACACTTGCTCTAAAATCTCTCTCTCCTCATCCCATTCCTTCTTGACGTCAGACGCTTTTAGTGGAATCTCTGTTTGTTTATTTCACCTTTGGCCCAGCTGTGTCGCCTTCCACCACGACTGCACGGTAGAGTTGACATCGAGGTTCGTCTAGCATCAGGTAACACTGGTCCCAGAGGTCCCAAGATATCACAGACTCCCCCGTACCGAAGAGTCGACAGGATAGTGGACGCCAAGGTACAAGTAAGCAAGTAGACCACTGTCTGTACAGAAAGATGGAACAGGGAAGAGAGGAGGATTCAAAGGAGCCCATGAAGACCGATACCGACTACGAAAGTGGAGAAAGCACCACTTTTCCGAAGAAAGAAACCACCCTCGGTAGGACGCAGGAAATCGTCCCCAGCCAGGAAGACGTCACGCCTCCGCCGCCGGTGTCAGATGTCCTAGGGAGGTTGACGACGACGCTACATCAGCTTTCTGCCGTGACCGGACATCGCGAGAGGTGGAATCGCTACGATGGTTCGTACGAGGCGCAGAGCTTCTTCACCAACTACGACGCCCAAGCAGATCGGGCCCAACTACAATACTCTACAAGAATGAGAAAGCCATCAAACCTCCTGCAAGCACCCCTCCGAGTTACCAACACGCGAGCGTATGTTACCTGCTCCCCCGACCATCTCTAAACCACGAGCCCAGCGCAAACAATGAACTCTTAACTGTCCCAAGGAACCTCCAACCACGGCACAAGACCAGGACTGTCCCGACATACAAGGCAGCACAACAGTAGGTTCCTCCTTCTATACCTTATGTTGAACAATTGCTCGTTCGAGCGGAACTGTCCAATAATGTAAACCTACTCTACTACTTGATTCAGGAGCATCTATCGCTATAATTAGGCAGAATACTTTTAAAATAATAGTTTGTAAAAGAATAATAATCAGTAATAATATTCAGTTTGTAAAAGAAAATACCTGTCCATCCATTTAACTTAACTATTAATGCCATAGCTAACAATATTTTCACCATAGACTATAT